>CM029917.1:55446252-56046252 GCA_017639245.1 Myiopsitta monachus | reverse complement strand
TGGCTGCTAGTGTGTTGTAAAGTTATTAAAACTCTTCAGTTCCCTGTTGATGTACAGTGCTTCAGCAGATTATGCCCTTTGAGACTTCTGCCATTAGTTCTCAAATATCTGAAATAAGAAGGCTGCACTGGGTGGTAATTCTTGTCACCTGCTGATTGTCAGTGTTTTTAATTAAGGGACCATGAAAGCAAGGAAATGTGGATTTGGCAAGTTCACTTGCATTCTTTCCCTAAGTGACACAAGTAAGACAAAGCAGGAATCACAGGTAAATCTTTTTTTTTGGCTTAACAATTTTCGTTGTAGTGCTTCCATGTACCTTAACAGGTTTTATATTGGATGCTTACTGTAACTTCTATTTCAATATTCTGCTGATAACAATACTTTGCAGTCCTAGAAGTCATATGACAGCAGGATTTCTGTGGGATGGGAAAAGTTGAACTCTACAGAGAGGCAACAAATGGGGCAGATGATTACGTGACATGTTTGTCTGTGACTGATATAGTTCAACATGATGTTTTGAGGATGGAAATGTTTTGGAAGGTTTTTGAACCCTGTTGTTCTGAAGTAGAACTGCTTGTTTTCTGTAAGGATGTAGCCTTATGAGAAATAAGGGGCAAGAGTTCCCTGCCTTATCTTCTCAGGAGTAATTGCCATGTCCAAGGTGAGGATACACCCATATATACAGCAAGTAGCTTTCCTTGAAGGCTTACCAGCATGTCAGGGACACAGTGCACTAAGCAAATTCCTTCTCTTGACTTCTGGAGAAAACTGTTTGTATATTAAGAGGTTTCCTACCCTGCTGCAAAAAATGCCTTTCCATAGGGCACGTGCACACACACCCAAGCATTGAGGTACTCTCTCCACCTTTGCTGTCTTACAGATGCTTGGTGTTCCCTTCACTATCAGCATGGCTAACGTAAAATTGATTCCCTTTTTCCCCATGATCTAAACCCCCCAAAACGAAGCATTAAAGCAGTCAGCTGCTTTGACGTCTTCCCTGCACTGAATTCCTGTCTCATCCTGGTGTGACCCCGGTGGATTTAATTGGTGCTGCCACAAAGATGAATGCCTCCCCCTGTATGTGCTGACAGCCAGCAGTGCCTCTTCATTAGTTGTTAGGAGCACAGTACCTCAAGGGCATTGCTGATACTGCCGACTGAACTAATTGTCCCTCTGATATCTTCTGGAGGGAGCAGGCAGGCTGTTTAATCAAACGGGCACCGGCATTACTGTGCATAGGTATAAAAATATTGTGCTAATACAGCTTTGAGCACTGCTCATTTCCTATTGAAGATCTCCTGAACACATTGCCGTCCTTATTGACAGAGTAATTTCTCAAAAATGTATTTGGTAGGGAGCCTCCTCTCTGCATGTGGACATATTGGCACGCTTTGTCTTAGTGTCGTCCTTCAAAAAAACCTGTAACAACTCTAAACTGCTTTTTTTAAGTGACCCTTGAAAATGCATGGACTCAGTGAGCCAGAGAAATGAAGCTGGCTGAAGCCGTGCTGCTTGTTTCTCACAAGGTTAATGGTGAGGGCTCAGTGGGAACGAACTCTTTTCCATCTCGAGCAGCAGTTCTCATGATGCACAAATATTTGACATGCTCATAATAGGTTTGCCCCCTTCATAGATTTTGGAAAAACAAACCCCAAGTCGTTCCCAGTCTTACATCCTGGTGAAATGAGATGGCGGGTCATGCCACCAGGCTGTTGTGCTGGCTCCATAAAATTTGCTAATTTCAAGCTCAGTTCCCTTCAGGTCAATGCATGCAATATCCCTCTTAAGCATGCCTTTTTTTTTTTAAATGCCTTTGTTGTCATGGCTACTGAGCAACACCTGGGAAAGGCACCAGGCTCAGGATACCTGCTTTGTGTTCCAGTTCCAGCAGTGTCTCCTTCCATGACATTGGACCAAATACTACCTCTCTGTGCTTTCATGTCCACATGTTTAATTGAGACAGCATCTGCATCCTTGTGAGAAGTACAAGCCTTGCATGTTAATGATGCTAAAGAAATGTAAATCTTAACTAGTGATAGCCAGCAAGAAGTTTTTATAACCTTTATACTGAGGCTGTAGACCAGAATTGTGACACATAGCTGCAGAGTGATATGAGTAGCTTTGCCTCCAGTCTTTCATATGGAAGATGCCCTCATTACATCACATCTGTTTAAAGGTCAAGATTGGTGTGACTCAGTCTTGAGCTACTAAAGAACTACTGAAAAATGTCGTGTTTATGCTGCAATGGGAGATGGGCACCATTTCCCTTTCAGAAGATGCAATCCCTTTTCTAGTAGAACTTCAGCACTTCTATTTAACGTATAAGAGCCTGTAATAGCTGTTTTAAACATAATTTTTTTATCTATGAATGCATATTTATATATATTTATTTTTTTTTCTCCTAAAACTAATCTGGTAGAAATTACATCAGTTTAGGCCGTCTGGTTTTAAAGATAGAGGAATTAAATCTAGATGCACCACTATTTAAAAGAAAAATAAAAAAGAGCCATTTCTAAATATGTTCTTTGGGGTATGCAGCATGTGCTGATAACTTAAGTCCCTTCTATCTTTGTGAAGGAGTGCAGATTACAGACTAAAAGTAAGTGTGTTTATTTTAGAAGTAGTAATAGTGCTTGCTTTTTGAATGCTATTTCCTAGTTATGATCTGTTTTGAAGAGAGGTGATAGATTAGGAACTTCTGAAAACTAAACCCATTTTCTTTCCCGTAAAGGATATAGCTCGTATAATGAAAACATGGGGGCATGGATTATTCCCACCCAATTTTAAATGCCACCAGTTGTAATCATAGCAGTGATGATAATTTTTTTCTCCACCTCAGCACTGGAGCTTGACTGTGTTGGCAAATGGCTTTAATAGTGACAGACATGAAGAGAGAGTTTCCACAAAGCCAGGTTACTGGAACAAGAGCTTGTTGCTCTGACAATTTTTGATAGTGTTTTGGGGACCAAATGGGGAGGGAGGAGAAGCAATATTTGCTTTTTCCATTGTTCTGTTAAGCTGTGAGGAATTTTCTGACCTTTGATGGTGCAGATTGTGCTGAAAATAAATCATACCAGCTACAGTAAGGTCTTAATTAATGTCTGCGTTATATGCGTTAACTATGTGCCATAGACACTCCATTTTGTTTGCCACTACAGAATCAGGTGTGTTGATATGTTTGGCATTGTCTGGTGTGCAAATACAAAGTGTGTCTCAAAAAAACTAAAATGCCTTTTATCTTCCTGACTACAATAGCACTCTGAATGGCATCTTTGACAATTTTTGGCTTCATGTATGTCCCTCTAGTGGCGACATCAAAAAGTCCAGTGAAGTAATAGATGCGCTGTGTTGGATGCCCTGTTCAGGGCTTCAGTTCTTAGCTTGTTTCATGTCAGCAGTATCCTTGGCATCTCACGAAGCACAGCTTGAAACTTAGATTCCCAAACAAGTTCTATGAAGTGGAAAGACAGTACTAGGAAAAATCAGAGGCAGTGGTAATTCAAGCTTTTTGAGAAGATTTTCCTAAAAATCCATATTCATGAAATCATAAAATGGTTTGGGTTTGAAAGGGCTTTAAGTTCCAATCCCCCTGCCATGGGGTTGCTGTCATTATTTTGATGAATTGTGATAATGATTACTTTGCTGTCTACTCTGCTCACAAATTGATGATCCATCATCTTTAGTCAACATGCAAACTTTTATAATAAGATGATGTTTTTATTACAGTTTCCTGTGTGCACTTTGTGTATGTCAGTTGTTAAATGATTATCTCTGCTTGATTACAAGAAATAATGAAAATAGCACTGTAGGAAGAAGTGAGACAGAAATATTATGGAGGGATGCTCTGAAGTGTAGGCATTCAAGATACTGTTATCCTTGGGGTATTCTGTGGTGCAGATGTCTTCCAGTCTTCTGCAATAATGAAATTTCGATTTTCAGCAGTAACCTCTGCAGGTGAGAAAAATAAATCAATTAAACCACCTACTTCCTCTGTCAAATAGCTGGTAGTATCCCACTTAAAATGGCAGTAAAGACAGAGAGTAGGTCACTTGCCTGAAGCTGTCTGGAAAGCTGGTGGCTGAGTCTGAAGGCAGATTTCACCTGCTTGGTACAACAAAAAGCTGTGCCTCCAGTGTGGGAAGCTAGAATGCGCAGGCTCGTGAAGCCCTCTCATCTCTTAAAATAATGAGGAAATGTAAGCTCTATTTGGATTCAAGGATGATTTAGCCAAGCATCCTCAAAATATGGTACTTCCTAGTGCCTAGGTCATCTGACTAGAAATTGGATTATTTTCCTAAGGTTTACAGATCTCGAGGCAGATATACTTTGTTTTTTCTCATGTGCTTGGGTGTTGCTGCCTGACCTAATCATGTACCCTGTGGCTGTGGCAGTAAGAGGCTCAAAAGGCCTTTGCTCTTCATCCAGTCCTTCTGCAGAATCTTTCATCTTCCCCCTTTTCTGTTACTGGTGCTAGGGGAACATTGATCCTTATTTAAATAAAGTATCATCTTTCTCCTTTCTTCTTTTTCAGCCATGTATTTTAAGTCTATGGTGAGTGTGAGGACCTCACTTGTCTTTGTTTCTTCAGCACAGGCAGGGGTCAAATTTAAGGCTGAAAAGCAGAATTTGTACCTCATATCTGCCAGTTTCACAGTTATACCATGTGCATGGTACTGATTCTATGATTCAACGTGGTAAAAGCTGGGTTAGCCTGACTCCTTCCCTTTGACAGGAAAGGAAAACCTTTCTTTGGGATGTGAATGTCTTTGCCTGGGGAGACGTATATCACCTTTCCTCATAGTTGTAGCTTTACTACTACCTCTGGAGATGGAAATCTCTTCTAACTGAATTGCATGTCTTTTATAAAGCTAATGGGCATAACTGGTTATGAAATGTTGATCTTCTGTGCTGTATTTCAGATCCTTGCTATATTCATAAATTTAGTCAGTGGCTAGCTTTTACTTTCTGGAAAAAATAACAAGGTAGCACATGTGATTGATGTATGTTTGTGAAGAGAGAGCTTCAAACTACAAGTGCAAGGTTGACTGTCAGTTCTTAATGAAGTTGGCCTACAATTTTAGTGATGATTAATGAAGGAAAAATATCAAGGAGCAGCGCTTGATGTTGTTCTGTTAACTTCTGCTGCAGACCAAACAGTCTTCTCTGCGGCAGGAGAAGGGCTGCTGCTCTGGGCTGAAGCAAGTTGCAAATCTTCTGGCTGCATGGTGTGCATTTTAGGTGGCACATAAATCACAGAATCATAGAATGGTTAGGGTTGGAAAGGACCTTAAGATCATCTAGTTCCAACCCCCCTGCCATGGGCAGGGACAACTCACACTAAACCATGCCACCCAGGACTCTGTCCCCCCTAGTCTTGAACACTACAAGGGATGGAACGTTCACTGCCCTGGGCAACCTGTTCCAGTGCCTCACCACCCTCACAGTACAGAATTTCTTCCTTATATCTAACCTGAACCTCCCCTGTTTAAGCTTGAACCCATTCCCCCTTGTCCTATCACTACAGTCCCTCATGAAGAGTCCCTCCCCAGCATCCCTACAGGCCCCCTTCAGATACTGGAAGGCTGCTAGGAGGTCTCCACGCAGCCTTCTCTTCTGCAGGCTGAACAGCCCCAACTTTCTCATCCTGTCTTCATACGGGAGGTGCTCCAGTCCCCTGATCATCCTTGTGGCCCTCCTCTGGACTTGTTCCAACAGCTCCATGTCAACAGTTCCATGTCCGGGGGCAGCCTGCCCTTTTGTCCACGCACTGGCTGTGTGCAGCTGAGGCTGGCAGGGGGATCCTCTCTGCGAAGGGCTTCTTTCAGGGTAACTATGGAAAATGTGACAGCCCTGTCAGCCAATCTGCCGCATGCCAATATGGAGGAGAGAGAAAGGAAACACCCAGGAAAGGGTGATCTTTGTGGCTTGCCAACTGCAGCGTTGCAGCTCTGGAGTCTGGAGGAAAGACGCCATCTGCTACCGTTTGGCATGACTTGGCTGTGAGAGCACAGAGGGCATCATTGTTCTCAGCCTTGGTGGAATGAGCTGGAAGCCTGCCTGCTGGGCTGCTGTCTTCTGCAAGGGATGGGTGTGGGAGGGATGTGGTGGTAAAACAGCAACTGTGTCTCTGCCTTGCATGTTGCAGTGGTGTGAATGCTGGGGGAGAGGGTCAAGGACGCCTTGGACACTGCATGCCTCTTTGCTTCTGTGTGGTGAAAGGGCATACCTCACCAGGGCGAGTGGGTCTAGCAAGGGGCTCCCAGACTGTGGTGGAATAATGTGCCTGTCAAGGACAATAACGCTATTAAAGCTCTTAGTAATGTTAGAGGGGTAATAATGGGGGGTTTACATAGGCTGATGAGAGAATGAGCTGGCTCAGTGGAGACCTCGCTGTACTCCGATTAGCATCCCCAAACAAGATTAGCTGCACTAGGGGCTGGTTTCCTTAAGAAGAGCAGGACACCTGCAGCTTTATGCCTTTTGTTTTGTATTGTGTCTTACTGTTTCCTCTAAGTGTAGACCTCACTTTCTAGGGACAGAGAAGAAGAGAGCAGAGGCTTCAGGAGAAACTTCAGATAAACTGCCTGAAGCACCAGGTACACTGTTGCTCAGAGAACAAAATACTAGCATCTCAGCTACGGCAATAAAATGACACAGAGGTGGGAGAACACACTTTTGGCAGCAGACAAGACAAACAGTAAATCTATAATTCTATCATCAAGGTATGAGAGGCAATAATGGTTGGAGTTAAGGAGAATGAATAATGGAATTAAAAAGTGGGTTACCAAAAAGGTATATAAAAGGGAGTGTTTGTATCAGGGGAACATGAAATAATTTGGGTCAAGCCCTTGTTATTTCTTTGTCAATAGAAAGCCAATATAAGCTATAGTAAAGGCAAAAGAATAGTCATAGTATAACCACTTGTTCATGCAAGGCATGCGTGCATGTGCATGCTGTCTGTCCATTTTCAATATTGCAGAGGAGCACTTCCGAAATGGTGTAAGATAATCCAGGCAGGGAGAGCAGCCGGCTGTATGTAACGCGCCTGTGATGAATAAAAGCACGTTTAGCTTCCATCTGTTCTGTTTTGGATGATGCCGATAGAAGGGTCATAGCTTTGGCAGTGATGGATATTTGAAACCATTGCCGATTTTAGCTGTTCCAAATTTTTCTCATTCTGGTTATTGGATGCCTAGTTTCCTGCTTGACATGCATGGCCAGATACACTGCAGGTGGTGATTTGCTACAAGTGTTAGATAAAGTGAGTCCTTGCTGTGTCTCCTTCTTCCACTGCTGCACTTGGTACAAAAGGATAGGGAATGGAAATCATTAAGAATATGTTTTGGCACATTCCAGATAACTGTAATTTTGCTTTTCTGGACATATATGTATGATTACTTTATGTTTATGAAATATTACTAGGGTGTGAGTGTAGCTTAAAACTAATAAACTTAGATGTGCAATTATAGTGCAAGAAATTGATTACTTGCCAAACACAGTATTTTATGTGATTACTGAAATGTAAACTTTTATCTTTTTCTTTTTTTTTTGTACATGATTAAAAAAAGGCATCGAGGAGTGTTTTGCATAACTCTGCTTTAATTAAAAATAAAAATGTGTTGTGAACATATAAAATGGTGCACCACGCACAATTATAGCACTCCGTACTTCTTCCAGGAAGATGGCAAGAGATCAGCAGCACAGACATAGGAGAGCCTGAGATGCTGCTTCTGCAAGTTGTCATTGTGGTGGGAACTGGGCCTGTGGTCAAACATACCTTCCCGCCAGAGGTTTGTTCTTTCTGTGTGTCTCTAGAGGAGGGCCATCTGGATTGAAGAGCAGTATTTTGCCATATCCATTTATTGTAGTGCCATATTATTAATCTTTGTGAATTTTTGTAATACCTAACCAGCCTTTATTTAAAATGCTATAATTGCTTTGTTAGACTTCAGTACACTAAAATCCATTTAAAGAATCCCCAAAGGCATTTTACATGTCAGTCTTTTTAAAGCCACACAGATTTGCAGAGAAGTGGCCTTTCTTAAAGGTGCTATAGTAGGTCTTAGTTTATGTGTTGATTTATGGTATTTTGAGTATAGCTCTGTCCATATATGCAGATGATGAGAGAAGAAAAATGTGAAAGTCATTTTCCACTTTAAAGTGCTTTTGTTCCCTTGGGACTCCCACACAGCCCAGTGATAAATCTACAATTCAAGTTATGTTTAGCAGAGAGTGTTGACACTAGAGCTGGGATAACTGAGGTTTGCGTTTTTGGAGTACCATTATGTACTGCTGGATCTGCAGCTGTGTTTTTAATGCATCAGCTCTCTTTTAATTCCTCTTCTGTTTTAACAGCATAAGCTATGTATCAACATGTTATTTAAAATAAATAGACAGTGCTCCCCTAGAAATGCCCTGAAGATTCAGTCATGTTTGTAAGTTGCCCTGTGCCAGCAAAGGCCGGGGAAGAGATTTAATAATGCTTTTATTCCATACTAATTAAATGTCTGACTGATGACACTGTTGCTCAATAGATTCAATTACTGTGAAAAGATCTGTCATGCAGAGATGCCCATTAGTAGTTACTCGTGCCAGATGGCACATGTGATACCCCTTCAGTGTTAGCCATTGGTTGAGTCCCTGTGTCTGAAATAGGCAGTGATGCATAATGTTTTTCCAAAGGTGTTTTGTGCACCTTGTTCTATACATGAAATCAAGAGAAATCTGTTACCAAGATATGTGATTTTGAACTTAAAAGTCATTTTAATTGCTCACCATCCTTATTCCTTGATGGGTTTTTTTGTTATTGTTTCAATGTCAACATTGTTACTATTTTCTGAAACAGGTAATTCATACAGTTCAGGGCCCAACTAAAATCTCTACCAAACCATTTGGACAAATTCAGCCTTGATGTAGCTGGAGTGCATCCTTAGAGGTCTGTTGTACTTAACTGTCTTTGGTTTCTGAAGAGAATAAGTAAAGATTTAATCCTGTGCTTAGCTCTTTATCTTACCCTTTCCTCCTTCAGTGGCATAACGTGCTGCAAAGAAATATAATCAAGGCCTTGTACAGCCCTGCTGTTCAGCTGAATTCATGTTCTCTCTATCAGTAATGTGAAAATTGCTTTTTGTGAATTGATGGTGAGATCAGTATTATGTGGAGTGTGTGGCAGTTCTTTTAGTGCTCGCTTTGCTAATTTATGTACTTAAGTGATGAATCTTGGCCAGCTCTTAAACAAAATGAGGTTTAAATCTAAGCTGGATTTTTGTGTGTCTGAGGCAATGGTGCCTGACCTCTGTCTGTGCCACCACAGTGATATTTTGTTCTGCAGTGTGACAAATAATTCCTCTTCTAATTTCTGCTAATAAACAGGCATTCTGAGTTGTTTGTCTGTGCTTAAACTTACTCTAAATGCAGATCAGCTTCGCCAAATCCATTTACTCCTCCTGCTGAGGTGGGTGATGGAGGAGTAAATAGAGACCTTTCAAACGTAAAGACCTTGTAAACAAGCTGAACTCTGCCCAGATACTGTGCCAGGCAATTAGCTGAGGGCCGCTTGTTTGCTGCCGCTTCCAATTTACTTCAGATTTTGTATCCTGTGGCAGCAAGCAGTGATACTGTAACCAGGCCTTTGGCTGTTCCTGTACTCAGTGGCTTTTTCTAGCTCTTTGTCCAGCTAAGGGAAAGAATTGCACTGCCCTTTTCATCACTGATGAGCCTTTACTTCCTCTCTCCTACATCTTCCTGCCTCTGAGCTAGCTATGGTCTCTGAGAGCTGGCAGTGCCTGTCCTGCTCTTGTCACTCCATGTCCCTGTTATCCTTTGCGAACCACCCTGTTCTTACCGACCAAAGACTTCATGCAGCCTTACAAAAAAATCTTGCTCCTGAAAGAATTGCAATGGGGGCACATGGCAGAACTTTCATTGTCAGGGCCAGTTACAGTATCAGCATGCGCAATGTCTGATACCCTTAAGAGTCCATTGGTTTTCAGGGAGACCTTAATGGCAAGGAAATTTTATGATCTGTGCAACTTTAAGGTTAATAAAGTTAATGTTTCATTTTTATTGCCTGTGGTGTACTGTACTGGGTAATGCAAGCCAAGTGTATGGCAGTGCTGCCCTCTGCAGCCTCTTGTTTTGGTGGCCACAGTACTCTTGGGGAGTTTTAGGGCAGCCCTCCTGCAGTAAGGTTGGAAACCTATCCATGCCCAGCAAGGGCATATTAATGCTCCTCCTGCCCTCACTCTGCTAATGTGCTTTTTGCCTGCAGGCTATTGCAGACCCCCATCAGCCATTGTTAAGCAAGCCAGACTTTTCAAGTTTTCATGGGATGCTAGAGCATCCTTAGCCTTAGCCTATGTTGATCATAGCCTTATGTTGATCCATAGCCTTAGCCTGTGTTTATCATGCTCCCAACATTGGTGTAGACATATGCAGCAGAGCTAGTGGAGTGCCTTGATGCGTGGTGGGTATGGTGAGTATGTACCCTCACACACAGTCACAGCTGTGTTTTATTCCCTATTCATCTCCATCTGAAAATTTTCACTTTTTGTGCCTGTTACCACCTTTGGCATGTAAAAGAAGATCTGTTGTTTTATAGATGGTGTTTTTTGAAGAGTGCAGTTCTTTGCTTGGAAAAAAAAGAAATATTTTGGGAAAATTAGTATGATATCCTTAGCCAGAGTTATTAATTTATTTGGACTGTGCAGTGGGAGGATGCTTTGAAGAAGAGGTTGGATTTCTGTGTATTTTTCACCGCAGTAATTTTTAGTCGGCTGAAGATGAGTGGTTGGATCTGTTGAGATGTCTTCTGGATTTTGTCAGTTATTTTCCTGCTCTAGTTTTGTTTCTGTATTGCATAATCCAGACTATTTAATTAATTCAATGTCTCACATGAGCAAAGAACATGGTCTTCTGTTACCATATACACTTGGTCACCTCAGTTGTATTTGCTGGTGTATGTAGTTACAGTGCATACTTGTCCTACTTAACTTAATTAGCCTCATTCAGATACAGATGCTCTTCCTCAAGTTGAAAGTTTTGTGGTTAGACTTATTTACAGTGTCTAAGCGAACCGAAGTCATTCTATATTCTCTTCATGATAAGAGAGAGTTTGGCCTCAATGTAATTCAATTTAAACTTATGCCACCAATGTAGTTAACTTCCTACCAAATTATGTGAAGTCCCACAGTTTTGTGCATGATGGCTTGAAAGAACTGAGCCAAGCCTTGACTTTCAAGTTGGGGAATTCAGTTTTAACTCATCTGGCAGCTCCTCACTGCATGTTTCTCAGCAGAGCCCTATTCCTGACTTTATTATTGTCATTTTTTTCCTGTGTGACTATTTTATGTCCAGAAATTAAACATGAGCACTGATTTTGGGAAGCCAGTAGGGAAACTCCAGAGATATGTTAAATTTAGTAAGCTGAAATGATCAAGTTGTGGAACTTGGAGAGCCAACACAGAATGCTGACTGTGATTTTGATATTGATTTATTGTCTGATTTATGAGTAATGCCAGGCTGACAGAGGCAGAGAAACATGTCTTTCATTAGCCAAAATAGAACCATGATGCTGTGTGCTGGAAAGAAAGAAGGGATTGATCCCATGTATTATCAGCTGTGTAAAAAAAAAAAACAAACATAGTGTGTCTTGGCTCTTCCAGTGGTTTACCTACCAAGGTGAATCATCCCATTAAGAAGTCTCCATTGAGTACGAAGGAGCCTGAACAGATGGAGGCTTTTTCATGGCATCCTTAGGTGTTGTATCAGGTCCTGGAAGCAAAACTGGCAAAAAAGTAAAGGCAATGAGTGCTTATTAGAATTTCCCACTAGTATAATCTCAAAGCTGACAAGTTATGACAGGCAGCAGGTGAATGTATACTTGAGAATGGATTGTTTTTGTCTCTCTCCTGACAGGCATATAAATCTGTCTTCAAATAATATATATATAAATTACAAGAAGAGAAAATAAATATGTAAACAATTTCTTCGATTTGCGTTGAAATTACAAATGATTTTAAATCCATGTATTTGTGCAAACAAAGTTTTCATATGTGAATGTAAGTTTTAAGTTTCAGTGGGCTGCTTGCTTTCTCCTCGCTTGATGTCTGTCTGTCTGTCTATCTATCTATCTATCTATCTATCTATCTATCTATGTATAAGTTATATTCCTGTTGCTCTCCTGGTAAGCACTTGTACTTCACAATTTTTTCTATGCTGTCTTGTAACTCAGAACAGCTTAGTGATACCATGCTAATGATACCATAGGTGTCTTGTTGTCCAGGGTTACTTGAAAATAGGAGAGCATTTGAGGTAGTATAGGACCTGCTGGAACCATTTTGTGTGAACAAATAGGGTTTAAAAACCCCTCATTCTGGGTGCTAGACAGAATTTTCTGTTTGGCAGACAAAAGGTATAAGGACAAATTAGTCGCTATGTACAAGAGAAAAATCAAGGTAATCAGAAAAAGCCTACCTCTGTCGAAGGTGCCAGTAGCTCAGCCATATAGCAGATGGAAGTAGTTAATGGAATAGAAATACAAGAATTAGAAAAAATATTAAGAAGAAATTATAGAATTAGATGGTATTAAAGTGGATTCTGGAAAATCATACATATAAATGCTGTAAACCCACTAAATTAATTCATATTATTTTTCTATATTTGTGCTCGTGTATTTATAGGCTGAACTATCCTATTGTATTGTGAACAGTAGTAAACCACAAAATTAGGTATGGTCTTTACATTGTACTTTCCTAAATCACCATCATGTCCTTGCACCTCTCTGAAAAGTAACTGTTGTTTCTAAAACTGATTAGGCTATATCTCCTCTCTAGGAAACAGTCCTCCCTTGTCGTTGAAGGCTCTCACGTGACTGAAAATGGGCTTTAAAGCTGTGGTGTTAGAAAACCTGAAGTATGATTTTCTTTCATTGTGACATGTTCTGATGAGCAGTGTTTTCTCAAGGGGGTTGTCCTGTTTGTGTTGCTGCTCACCAGATTGTTTCCTGAAAATGCTCTTAGCCTCAACGTGCACTACTCCTGCCTCTCTGTACTTTGAGGATGAGTGCGGAGCAGCATGGATGCTTCCAAACCGTAACATAAGTACTGCTTCATTATTTCCGTAAGAGCTTAGGCTAATGACTAGCAGTGGGAACGAAACCAACACTGGCTTATGCTGCACGAGTTACTGTGCCAAAACAGACTTTTGCGTTACTTTCTACATCTGTGTCTTGTAGGATTTCTGACATGTAGGTCTCTAGGAGATCCTGGAGATAGGGTTTCTTAGCTCCCAGCCATGCCAGAGCATCCATTCTGCTAACTATCTTCAGAAGACAGGTCTGTGACAAATGTTAAATGCTCAAGGCTTCTGGTCCTCTGCTCAACACTAACACATCTTGATTTTGGAGCTGGCAGTGTCCTGCTTGCTTTGGTGAGCAGACATGATGTGGGCTAGCAAGCCAAGATGCAGTGGTGTCAGCAAGGGGCACAGCAATCATCTTCAGGCTTTTAAAAGGGTAAAGGGTGACTTTGAAATGGTATTTTTGACTGGATTAGAAATACCTACTCTAAGTCCTGAAGCACTGCTTATAACTCATCGCCATAATCTTTAATGCTGGAAAAAAGCTAGACTTTGTATTTCGCTCAGTAGCATGCATGTTAAGAGAGATGCTGCATGCTGCGGTTACAGCATTTCTGTGTGTGATTGTACTATGTGACTATAGATTCATTACCTAGGATGTGTGTGACACATGCAGCTATTTCAGAAAAAGCTTCTTGAATACCTGTGTATTACATTGTTAACAATAAATGGGAATGAAATATTCCAGCTTGTATTAATATATTTCAAAACTAGCTTATGTTGAAGAGGAATGATTCACTCTTCAAAGTGAAGTGCACCCGTGCGGTTACTGAAGATTGCTGAATGTTAAGTGTCTGTTGTGGAACTTGACCTTAATCTCTGTGTAACTCTGGGAATACTTGTAAGTCTGGCCCCAAATGGCCTCTGGGCACTTAGGCAGTTTTTTCTAATATTTGTTCTTTTCCCATTCTGCTATTAAATGTTTAAATATGTAGTGGTTAGGGTAAAATGTTCCAGATACTATGCTAACTAGTGTTTCACCTATGTGACGTAAGGAAAAGAGCTCTAATTCTTAAGCTGAGGTTAATTTAATAATATTTTGCAAATGTTTTACAGAGGGCTACTTGTAGGTTTTGGTTTTGTTGTTTTCTGGTTTTAATGTTCAGGTTAATAATGCTTCCTCAGGAAATTTGGAGAATGTGGTAGCTGGGCCCATCTCTCACTGACTTGGTTGCACAGAAAAGCTCAGTTTGTAACAGAGAATCGAAAGCAGAAATGCAGAGTGTGAGAATTTCCCTCCAGATACACAGTCTCAGAGGAGAGGGGAGTGTACAGCTCCCAGAGCACAGACACAGGCTGATCAGGAGAAGCTGTGCATGCTGATGGGCAGTACTCGATCCTGCGTTCAGCAGGATAGATGGGATTGGAGCCTACTTCAAACATACTGCTAAAGAGTAATTAAAAATAAGCAGTGGCTAGTAGTGCTGGAGGGGGAATGCTGGCCAGTTCAGCAGGGACTCCGAGGCCTGGGATCAGACTGCAGCCTGTGAATGCCAGGTGCAGCCCCAGTGTCAGCTGGAGCTGTCTTCTCATCCTCTGATGTATTTGCAATGTAAATAATATTGTGTGTTTAAAAACAAAGCGTGCAGTGTACTGCCTGGGATAAAGTAATGTGTGCACTCAGAATAAAAGGTGAGCTTGGCTTGAAATTTCCTGGTTGCCTCCAGTTTCAGGCTGTAGAGGGATAGGAATATAACTTGAATGACCGTGAGGACTGCGTTGTGGCACCTCTCTGGTCTTTGAACCACTTCTCTTTATGTGCAGCTCCACCATAGTGGACAGATGTATAGGGGCTTGTTTTGGAAAGTCAGTATTTATGATCTGAGAAGCTGCAGCTGTGTTGGTCTGTGATATTACACTTCATCTTTCAAATACATCAAAATGTTTGGCAAAACGGACTTCTCAGGGAGATGGATCTACATTTTTATCAGTACAGCAAAGCTTCTGCATATTATTATTGAAATAAAATTGCCCCAGAAAGGAACAGAAACTTGTAACAAATCAGAATCCTGTCACAAAGAAGTTTCCCTGTGTTAGGACCTTGAGAGAGAGTATATGGCCTGCAATGTTATAACTAAAACACATCCTTTCATTAATGCAAAGGAGACGTAATCTAGACAAATGCTTGTGTGTTGATCCTACTTGTGAGTGGCTCACTAATTCCAGTAACGATTTGCAAGAAGCAAGCTCCCAAATACTGTAAAAATGTTACAATGTATTTTTCCTATTTTTGGTTCTATCGGAAACATTTAATGACCTCTGTCTGGCATACTGCCACTTAGAACTTTGCAGCATTACATTTGTCATTCTGATCTTGGTGGCAAAATTCCCAGCGACTTCAATATAAACAAGATTGCAGCCCAGTTATGACAGGGTATTATGGAAAATACCATAATAAATTGAAAAGGAAAAGAGGATTTTAGGTTGAAAACTGGTAAGTATCAAATTTTAATTCAGCTGAAGTAGCTATGTTTAAACATCCTCTCCCATTCCTCCATGTGAATGTTTGGGGGCGGGTAGACTTATTGTGAAGACTTGAATAACTGCATGTAGTCAGGAAGTCTGTTCCAGGTTGCATCCGAAAGCCTTACAAGATATACAACTGCTCTGAAAGTATGTTCTCAAGTAGGAAATCAAGCAATAACTTGAAAATTAGTCTGCTGTTCTGTGTTGATCTTATGGCATTGTAGAAGTACATGAAAAGAATAAGAAGAAACTCAACAGCCATGTCTTCTCTAAAGTGCTCCTTGCCTATAATTTCTTACATTAAAAAAAAAAACCCAACAACCCAACAACTGTGAGGTTGAGTTACCTCTGAAACGCATTGAGCTTTATATAAGAACAGTATCTAAAATTTCACTTTTCCTGGTTAGGAACTGATTCTCTTAAATTGACTTAGAACAATGTTTGCAAAGATCAGGTCTTACTTTAGTGGTAAGCAACACAATTTTAACACTGAAAACATCTGTGGGGTATGCTTATACTCAGCAGAGGGATATGTGTGTGTAAATGCAGGTGTGTGTGTGTGTATAATTGGTATTGTTTATTTGCATACATGATATGTTTAAAACCAAACAGCTTTCTCCTTTGTGAGGTCAGAATTTATGCCTAGTATTGATAAAATCGATGGTGATGGTTTTCAGAAACTTAAACCAACAGTGCAACATTAGAACTTTTCCACTCCTGCCTCCATCTTCTATAGAGGCATCCTGCTGGGAAGCTCTTGTGCCTATATTTATCTGTTTACATACCTACCAATTCGGTATTTTATGTAATGCTAAATTTTTATTGCAAACAAAGGATTTTTTTTTTCCCCTGAAAGATTTTTTACATGCTGCTTCTTAGAAGAGAGGCACATTTTCAAATGAAGAATCAAGTGTAGTTCCATCTTTATAAAGCTTTATCGGTTATAGAAGTGCCACTTCAAAGATGGCATGTAGCTATTCTTTACCTTTTTTGCTTCTACCCAAATTTTGACAATATCTGCGTTTGGGTGTATTTGTTTTTTGGGGGTTTGGGGATTGGGGAATGCAGGTTTCCCCTTTATGCTGCTGAAATTTTTCAGAGTGGTTAATATGGAAATATAGATATACTTGTTCTATCCTGTACTGTCGTGGTTTAAGCCCCCCACCCATGCAGTTTTCTCACTCACTCCCCTAGTTCTTCCGCCAGTCCCAGGGGAGTGGGGAGGAGAATTGAAAGAATGCAACTCACACAGGTTGAGATAAGAACAGTTTAGTAACTAAGGTATAACACAAACCACTACTGCTACCACCAGTAATAATACAAGAGAAATACAAGGAAAGAGAATACAACTGCTCACCAAGCCCGACCCAGCCAGTGCACCCCCCAGCAGCGAACCGCCCAGTACCAAAAACCTGACCGTGCTGTGCACCCCCAGTCCACCACCACACCCTTCCGGGTCTCTGCTCTCCGTGTTCACATCCTGGACATGACGTGCTGTGGTATGGAATAACCTCTTTGGTCAGTTTGGGTCAGGTGTCCTGTCTCTGCTTCCTCCCGACTTCCCCTCCTCCCTGGCATAGCGTGAGACTCAGAAAGTCCTTGGCCAGACCAAAACATTACCAAGCAGTAACTGAAAACACTGGTGTTATCAGCGCTGCTCCCAGGCCCAAATTCAAAAAAACACAGCGCTGCACCAGCTACCAAGAAGGGGAAAAATGACTGCTGCTGTTGAACCCATGACATGTATGTAACCAGCCAGCACGTTTGCCATGTTTCACATTATGAATTCATAATGGTATGTCCCATGAGGCTCAGCCAAAGATGAACTTTATGTTCTTCTAATGGCAGGAAGCAGAAGAAAAAGGAAGAGGGCATTCGTGTACAAGTACTTCTCACTCTGAGATGACTCTCTTTTTCTTCTCTTCCTCTCAGATGATTTAGTGGCGTAGTTACTTAATGACTTCAAATAGCACTAAAATAAACAGCTGTTCCCAGTACTTTCTAGCTAAGAGCTTGCTCCTCTTCAGAAGCTGCTTTCTAGAGGGACCAAGCAAAGAAGACATTTCAACTGGGGAAGTATCCTGGCAAATAATGTCCAGCCATTAAAGGGAAGGCTTCAAGATCTTCCCTCTTTCTGATCTTCACTACCTGGGAAACAGGATTGCTTGAGGTTTGGGAGAAAACTGGTAAAGAAATCTTAAGTAGGTGCATGAATCTCATGAATGCTGGAGCCATTGCTTAGCTGGTGAAATGTTGATCCTGGAAACATAAGTTTTGGCCTTTAAATGACTGCTATTTGAGATGAAATGAACAAAAGTGGAGGTCAGTAGACTGGTTGTTACCTCTCTAGTCCCACAAGCAGGGAGGCCTCATTCTCATTGATACCCATCAGGGGCATGGTGCTGCATTTTGGTTCCACTCTGTCAGTGTCCCCTGCTGCCAGGGATAGCGGCCCTGGACCAGTTGCTTGTCTTGGACATACTTGCCCTTGCTCTGATTTTTTTTTTTGCATCTCTTTTAAAGTGCCTTTGTGCTGTCACTAAAACTTACTGTCAAGCAGCTACTCACTTGTGCAGCTTTTGTGGATCTATTTGCATTTTTCAGGCTTTCCCTGCTGAAGCACCTTGAATGTGCCAAGCAGTGAAAGGGACAGGCGCCCACTGAGGACAGTTTACACAGTTGGTGGAGCGCTATTGGAGACAGTATTGATAGATTTAGACTTTTTTTGCCTCGTAGTAAGATAATCATTGCTGATGCCATAAACCAGAGAAAGCCATGGTTTGAGTTGCTCAGTGTTTCAGTGCTGTGGTATTAAGCAGAGGTAAGAAGCAGAGTTGCTGTAGATGCCAAGGTATTGACATTTGCAGTTGACATAGCTTGCAACCATAGTGCTTCAGCAGCAGCAGGTGAGGAAGCCTGGAGGCTGTCCAACTCCCCTTAGCTGACTTGTGTTGTCCAAACACTGGTGTTTTCTTATGCTGAGTGGCTTTCCTGCAGCTGTGTTGGGAGCTCATGTCCCATTTCAAATTGTACAAGCTCTTAGGAAGCAAAAGCCAAATACATTTCTCCTTCAGGAGTGGATGTTTGCTGGAGTGAAGTAGTATTGGCCAGATAAATGTGAGAAAAATTTTGGTTTCACTTGCAAGTTGCTGCTGCTAAGGCTCTCCTCTCTCTGTGTTCATTGTCTCCTTTTATTTTTCCCTCCTCCTTCCCCATGTGTTGATACTCTTCCAAGTGCTTGGACAATGTCATTACTTTCTTGGTGGTGGTGTAAAATGTGTGATGCTTGTAGTGAATTTATGGCTTAGAGTGTTTGTGGTTTAAGTGTGACACCTTTTATCTTGGGGGTTTAAACATGCTTCGGAGCTGTGGGAGCATAATTTGTTGATTTTAAGCCTCTAAAATAAAATAAGAGAATGGTGGGTGAAAGGGAATTCTAAAACCAGAAAGTAAAAATTTTTTTAGTCTTAGTTCCAGTTGTTTCTTAACAACTATATAGCCTATAGTTTTTCTAAACAGAGGAACAGTGCTGATTCTGCTTCATGTGTGTTTTCTGGTATATTTTGGAGCATGAAACTGGATGTAATTCTGCTCACCTTTGGCACTAGAAAGCACAAAGCTTAACCAAAGCATGCTGGAGTGCCTGTGCATGGTGATTGCTTTCAGTGTTTCCTAGCGTACCACTGAGCTGTGGGACAAGCTCCCAGGAATGCTGCTTCAAGCTGTCTGTTGGTTATTTCATGTTGTGGAACTGTCATGGTCTTAAAATCTGATGGAAGAAGTTAGTCCGAAAGAACCCCAATGGACATTTTGTTGAATTAGCCAAATTTGAGTAGGGCTGTTTGCTTCAGAAATAGCACAAGCAAAGCACAAGTTAATATGTTTTTGTTGTGGCTATTAACAGTGAATTCAAATGCAAAGCACATACCAAGGAGCTATGTCAAAGAGTGGGTTTCCAGTCTGACCTTGATGGCTATTCACTTATTGCGCCGTGACCTTCTAAGTAATTATTAGCTCAGTTACTCAGACCTGCAAAAATGCATGACAGCAGCTAAAACCCCTCCACCTACAATATAGTTTATGTAGCATAATTATTGTTAGGGACACTATCTGATTTTTGGATCCTTTCAACAGTATCTGCGTGTTATTTCTCCCTAGGGGATGGATACAAACCAGTATTTTATTTCTGAAAGTACAAATGTAGCCTAAAGACCTAGTATGGGAGAATGTATTTGTCTTCAATGCCACAAAAATGTTAACATGATCCCTCCTAAGACAAATGGTTCTTGACGAATGAAAGCTTTAGTACAGGTGGTTTCCTTAAAGAAGTTGAGGTTTATGAAAAAATATATTGATTTCTAGGAGAGAAAGTCCGTATATGCAAAATGTGGTACTAGATGGACACTTGTATTTCCTCAAAGCCAAACTTTTTGGAGGCTGCTTGAAGGTTTTACATTAACTCAGAAAGTAAACAAAAGAGAAATTCAACTGGCAGCACTAGCTCGGAATTTAATTCCTCATAACCTTCATTGTCTGATAACTGTGCGCCAAGTTGCATTTATGGGATATTGGCACTAATAGCTGTGATATCTGATATACCTACAGGTAGTAATTTCAGGATGCAGTCAGAAACTAAGACCTTTGCGTGACTGGTATTGCAGGCACACAAGTGAAACAAGCATCTGTGGCTTAGCCCTTCAATTTTTTATTAATGAAGTAAAAGCAGAGCAGTGAAAAAGATTTTATACAGGATAGATAATCCCAGTTTATGTTGCATTATTAAGACAATAAAGGTGAATGGGTTTTTGTAATTGGATTTATTAATACATTTTTCTTTTAAGGACTCAAAATTCTGAGGGATTTTAATCACACCATATTTTTTCTATTCAGTGAAAGATTCAAACTTGTGTTTCAAGGAAAATAAGGTACACGCCTCGCAGCTGCCTTTCTGTAAATCTGGAATTGTTCCTTTGAGACCAAGAAGATTTGTATATGAATGTGTGTCCAGTTTTACAGATTATTTCATAGGCTATTATGCGCTGCATGAATTTTGTTATCAAAAACACTGAAATACCTGTTAGAGCCTTGTGGTATTTGTCACACATGAAGAAACAGGTGGACCCAGAATGTGTGAGTTCCCAGTGTAGCCTTGGCAGGGAGGTTGTTCTGTCCTCACCTTTGGAGAAAAGAGCTGTGCCTTTTTTGTTAGTGCTTAAGAACTCCGCTCTATTGAACACAAAGGTCAGAGGGTGTTACCAGGCTAAGGCAGGGATAAATTGGTGAATTAAAGCACTTTTTCTGGCTGTGAGTCATACTTATTAGCTGTCTTATTGCAGTGGTCTATGCAGTGGCCAGCTAAGCCGGTTGTAAGCGCAGAATTAAATGATCTGATCCATATTTCCCTTGCTTCTAGCCTGCATGCAGCAAGCCCTTCGTTTCTGACACAATGCTTTCATTCTGCATAGCTGCATGTTAAGCATACGCTCTGCCCTAAGATCTTAGACTGTGAGCACGACACGGAAGTCCTTAAGATTTGTGTACGTGTGTGGTGCCATGTTTAGTGAAGCCCTAGCATTAGGGCATTAAGGATTTGCCATAAGATGTAGAAGAGAATAAATCACAATATAAGCTAGGATTTTCCAATCTGCCGAGTGTTGTACTTCCAGGCCTACTCATAAAGGGATTTATTATAAAAGAGCTAAAAACATTTATCAAAGGTCTATTAGAAGAGAGAAATGCCTTTCAGAGACACTTACTCACTGCCTCTTCCCCTTCCCTCTACTGTTTTAAGGCATTGTTGTAAATAGAATCATAGAATTGTAGATTCATAGAATGGTTTGGGTTGGAAGGGACCTTAAAGATCATCTAGTTCTAGACCCCTGCCATGGGCAGGGACATCTTTCACTAGACCAGGTTGCTCTAAGCCCTGTCCAGCCTGGCCTTGAACATTGGCAAGGATGGGCAGCCACAACTTCTCTGAGCATCCTGCTCCAATGCCTCACCACCCTCATCGTGAATAATTTTTTCCTAACATCTACTTAAATCTCCCCTCTTTCAGCTTAAAGCCATTACCCCTTGTCCTGTCATTCCATGCCCTTATAAAATGTACCTCTCCGAATAGCCAAGTGTACGATTGAGCAGTGATTTAATGAAGCCCTTTATGGAGCCCAAAACTGTCTGGGCAGGCAATTTTAAAGGCTGGGATTATGAGATGCAGCAGGTTTCTGCAGAGAACAAGAAGGTTTGGACTCTTGGGTACAAAATGACCTTTAATTTCCATCCCAGTTGGGCCTTGCCCTGCAAAGGGTGTGACTGAGCCTGATGTGGGTGACTGGTAGTTGGACAGGATTTAGTTACAAAGCCTCAGGAGGGAAGCATTATAAAACACACTTCTCCCGGAAAATAACTTGGATATGCTCACTTTTGTCTTTGCCAGCATGCAGAGAGCGAGAGATTATTATTTGTTGAGAAAGATATGTGGCTTTATATATAGAATGTGGGAACCCTCCAAAACTGTATGCATGTTTTCACTGGGGAAACTACACAGTCACAAATCCTACCCTAGTGTCCCTGGCCCTTCTCAAAGTAATTCTTTGTGGTAATCTGCTTTAAATGGCAATTTTGTGTGGCACACACACTATATATGTGGATATTAATTTTAATGTGTCCACCTAAATTCTGGATGTTAAAATAATTATATTCCTGGGGAGCTTTAGATGGGCTGAGATTTAGAGCTGGATGGGAAGAAAGGAGTGAGCTTGATCTAGTTTGGGGATGGGAGTAGCAATCTTGGGATTTCGAAATTCTTTGTTAAGTAAGTGGAAATATGAAGTAGTGTTGCCTACTTTGTATAACGTTGGTCACCCTATCTTCCGAAACTATGTGCCCTTGTCCCTTAATGCCATTTAAAACTGATAGGACAGCTTAGATATTGTTAGACTGCATAGAGCACAGGAGACTGAAATCCCTGTCCCAGCCACAAGATGTATTTTTGGAAGTATTTCAGGGTATTGATCTTTACACTTAGGTTTTTACGGGTCTGTGACAGGATGTGTGAATGTGGTGTTTGTATGCATAAGTCCTTGATATGTGTGAAGCGTGTGTGCTCTTTCACCAGGTTGTGTGCCTGTTACTCCTGCAGAAACATGTGCCTGAGTAGACACATACTCCAGACACCAGTTGGAGACTGAAAGACAACTAGAATAGAGTTAATAAATCTGGTGGAAAAAATCTGTTTGAGGAGGGCCAGCACGGAATGGGCACTTCATTCCAGAAGAAGCTAGTTAATTGCAAAAGCCAGAAAAAGCCCACTCTTGTAATTGGAGCCCTGGGACCTAAAACCTGGGAGGTAATGTAATTTGTAACTTGCTGAAGAATTCTGTCAACACAGAGCAAGCCAAGATGGGAGATTGAATTATCTATTAAACAGTGTGTGCAAAATTATCTGCTTTCTTCTTCCAAAAATGTAATAAGCATGTTAAAAATAAAAGAAAAATTGTATTCTTGAAACATCAGTGACTGAAACAAATCACTTAAAAATTCTCAGTATTGGTGAAACAGTATTGTCGTGGGTCTGCTATTTCAATTAGTTGAATGTGTTCTGTTCAAGAAAACAGTGAAGCCAGGAAGCTTGGGAAATAAATGTTAAGCCAGAATCCTCTTAGTTTCTGTTTAGAGAAATGGTTGCTCTTTTAGGCTATTAAAATGTGTCCAGAGTATCAGCTGTGCATTTACTGTCTGAAGAGATTGGCAGTTAATGACTTGTGAGCTTGAACTTAGAAGAGGCAAAGAGGTAAAAATTGTCCATCTGTGTTGATAGTGTTATGTCTTCTGATTTGTGCTCACAGTTCATATTTCCTGTAGTGTGTGAGCACAGTAGTTGTTCATAGGCATTTCCAAAGACATCAAAATATGCATGCACTGGAATGCAAAAGATTATTAAAATATCATGGTTTGCTGAGTACTGTAACTCATGAGTCTAGTCCATGCGTACTTCTGAATGCCTCACTGACTTTTATGGATTCCTCCTAATAAGGTTTTTAGTGAAAATGCTGAGATTGAGAGTAAATGTGAAATATTTCATGAACATACCTTTTTTTAAGGTCAAGTCATCAGAAAGAGAATGATGTACTGCATTTCTCTGAAGGACTGAGGGCTTTTTAAAAATAATTCATTAATGCTAATACGCTTGTTCTGTTGGTGCTCTCAGTGGAGAAGGACACGAATTTGACACTGTTCCTCTGTCTATGCATCTTCTGTTACTTTGCCCACTGAAACCCAAGAGGTGCTGTTTGTCTGCATTTCCTGGATGAGTATTTAAGAAAAATAGTGTCCATCTGTTGTTTATGAAAAATTTGCATGGGAAAATGCTCATTTACGCATGGCCAGAGAATGGATAAACTTTGTTTTGCAAGGGACGTCAAAGCACAGCACACCCTTGGGTCTGCAGCTGCCCAAAGAAGCTTTACGCCCCAGCCAGCAGTAGCCAGCAGCCTGTTGATGTTTTGCTACTTTGCTGTTGCAATCCCTGCTGTTTGGCGGACAGCAGCACAAGTCAGTAGCGGGCCTGGGTGGGTGGATTGCTCAGATATGCATGAAAAGGTCAGTTTTGCATGTGGGACCTTTTTGAGATACTGGCAAGGGACCATGATTCTGTGTTTTGCCTGTTTGACAGGGCACACAGTGCAGCCTTGGTCTCTGGCAGAGAGCGTTTGCTTGTAGAGTTGGCTGTAACCTACAGTGCCTTCATTTTTTCCAGCACTTTGCTTCCATGCCATTCAACAAAGTGCAGTTATTTATGTCTTTTTAAAATGCTTCACATGCACAGTCCAGGAGCATGCTACCAAGAAGCTTCGAACTCTTATTATTGACACTAGAGATTTGTGCCATGACTTGAACAGGAAAAAGTGATTCTTGGTGTCTGTGCGTACTGAAGTTAAATGGGAAGGTACTTTGTGCTTTAAAATTACTGACTACTTTTATAATTTGTCATTAATGTCTCCTCCTCCTCTTCTTCCTCCACCTCCTCCCCCCCCCCCTCCCCCCTTTTTGACTGCTTTCTCCTTTGCTATTCAAGGTGGCCAAATACTAGCAACCTGGGGCTGCCTAACAGGTAGAAGATGCCAGTGCTCTGAGACTGATCATCTCCCCTATATTTGAACTGCTTGTCAATGCTATGGAAAAGGCCTGGAAGCAGTGCTGACACACATTTGCATTAATTTTGCAAACTTAAAATTATCTGGGTGTACAGCATGCTTGTTATGTCTGGCTTGCACCAGGTGGCATGAAGAGATGCAATTCAATGAGCCTGTTCTGTGGAAAGGTCACAAAATCAGCATGCGCTTTCACTGCATACTAAAGAAGCAGGAAAACCTGAAGCAATACTAAGTTGTTGCCTGCCTGTACCCTTGGAAAGTGGTGGTATTGGTACTCTCATGCTCTTTAGATGTGGTTCCTGCTGGCATTTTTGTGGGTTCCGTATCTTAATGTACCTGCGTAAGGTTACAGTTTCACCAGAGCCTCAAGCAAAAGTTCGCTGTTTCTCTGAGCAGCTACAAATCTGGTGTGGCGTAAGTTTATCAATCCTTTTGCCTAAGCAGTTATCTTTGAAGGTGCTACCTGTTGTCTCTTACTTTATGGGGATTGCATTTATGCTTAAGAAAATACAGTTTGAAATTATTTGTAGCTTGATTTGATGTATTTCAAATGCACTATGGCATCCTCTGCTTTTATATGCAATTGAAGGTGAAAAGCTGAAGTACTGTTTTCAAGCGACAGAATAAATTTTAAACATGTATAGCATTTTGAGGAACTGGGAAATAACAGGGCATTATACAGCAAGAAGCAGCAGAGATGTGGGTTATCTAATCTGTCATGACATTGTTCACATGAGACAAACTTTTTGAAATCTTTTACATTAATTCCTTGGCGAGCAGTACATGTGGATGTTTTCCTGCTGCTTTTTAAAAGTGGATTGATACCACTTAACGGCAGTGCTGGTGTCTACTCAAGTCTGCTCAAAGGAACTGTACCAGAGTTGAGACAGAAATCCTTGCATTTCCTCTGGTGCCAAGGGTTTCCAACTAGTCATTTTAGCTTTTACAATATTTATTTAATATTGCACAACGTAGAATCTCCTAAAGACTTGTGCTTCCTAGTGTGAGTGTACAACCAGCCTAGCTGGTGCTGGCTGGATGAGCGCAGTTTGGAGTCTGCACAGGCATCACTTGTTCTGCTGGAGCTTCTGTGGAGCTCTGCGTTTCTCACTTGAATTGGTGAATGTTGTCTGCATGAACAAATCCATCTCTTCTTTTCCAGACCATGTCCTGCTGGCATCCTGACAACAGCCAGCTAACAAAATGGAACATAATACAGACTACTTCCTTTTATGTGTGCTCTGAGAGTTAGAAATTTTACACAAACTCCAGATTTATTTCCCAAACTCTTCTTGCAACAGAGAGACATAAGGCCAGAGTTATGTCAAGGAATTCTGGCCCCCTGGAAAGAGATCTGATGGGCATGGGGGCAAGCAGCTCCGCAAGCATTAGCTGGATGATTTTGGGTAAGGGAGGTTAATTGCAGTCCAGGCTGTTAGCAGCAGGGTGAGAGAAGGACGCGTGGTCCAGTCTGGGCTGCCCAGCATAAGGAAGACCCTGATGTACTAAATTCTTAGGGGTGTGGCTGAGGCAGTGACAGAAGAAGAGAAGCTGAGGGAAGTGGCTCTTTTTAGTCTTGAGACGGTAAAGGGGACTCCATGCTGCTGTCTGCAGCTACGTGATTGAGGAGTGTACAGAGAAGGGAAGAGAGAAATGCAGAAATACATCCCCCAAGTAATCGTTAGTATGTTGACTGCTTTTACAGCAGGCTTTTGTTTGCATACATAGTCAAATAAAAGTCTTGCATCACAGGGATAATGCAAAGGAGATGCACACTTTTTTTGCACCAGTGTAATTGCTAGAGGTTTATTTTGCTCCCTTCAATTTAATGCAGCCCAAATCCTGCAGCATCGCAGCAGCTCAGCACATTTCTCCCATCTATTCTGACTTTCTCTTCCTATGTAAGAGAGAGTTTCCAGCTTCAGTGCTTCTAGGGATCCTTCTGGGTATGTGCTGTGTCCCAGCTGGGGCTAGCTAGCAACAGGCATTCATATGGGAGGAATTTATATTGTCTGAGAGACCTGAACACTGAAGTACTGTAAATGGTGTTTTCACACACTGCAGCTAATTCCCACAGTTTCCATTGCTTTAGGCTGTTGCTTCTGATGAAAAACAAACAGAATGGTCTGGGAGCTGACAAATGTAGTCTGAAGCACAGTCAGCATGAGGCCTCTGCTCCAGTGTACAAGTGGAGTTTGAAAAGGAGATGTGTAGTGCCTGTACAAAGGAGGAGAGTCCAGGCTCCAGGCATGGTTCTCAGCACTCCTCAGTGTCAAGGCCCCAGTTCTGAGAGGTTTTCAGTGCTTTTGGGACCCAGGGTAACCAGCTGCAGTGGATGGATGCTTTACCCTGTCAGCAAATTGAAGTGATTCCTTGAAAACATATTCAGAGCAAGCTTCAACACTGAACCTGCAGATTCAGTCAAGTTTTCCAGTCATGAGTGAGTAAATGGAAATATTCACTACTGGGGAAATTTTTTACCAAAGAGGAAAATGACTCTGGTAGGGACAGTGACTTTTTGGAAGTACGCTGAGCAAGCACAGTAAGCATATCATGTGCCTTTGTATTCTGTTAGGATGATCCTGTATGTAATGATGCTTCAGTCTCCTTTGTTACTGCTGCCTGCCTTTTGCTCAGGCTCTTTATACCTGTTCTTTTCCTGTAGTCTGTTGCTTGACTCCCCCTTGCAGTTTGCGTGCTGTATTTTCTCATGAAGCGGAATGTATGCAAAGAAGAAAGGAAAAAAAATCTCATTTGGAAACTACTTAGTAATTCTTTGAGTGACCGTATCACATGGTTCCAAAGCTGATGTGGATGATTAGCACATGTTTATCACAGCCACAAATAATTCTCTGATTCTCACATTGGACAAACTCAGCCTTTTCTGAGGCTTCTCTTGCACAGCAAAATATCTTGCCATGTGCAGCATCCAGGGATTTTTCTTTGGCTAACTCTGCCAAACCTGAGGAATTGCTTTCTTTATTCTGCATCCTGTCAAACTGACTTACTGTGGTTTAACATAAAAATAGACCTGATTTTTTTTTTTCCCCATGAGCTGCTGGTGAACATCAGTAAAGTCATTCTCACAGCATCCAGTCACCTGCTGTGAGAAATTAACAGTAGGGGTTTTTTTAAGGAAACCCTTTCATATTTTACTTACATATAAAAATTACTGTGTGCTAAGAGCTCATTGCCAGTGCTGCCAGGACCTTTCCATTCTCCCCTGTGTGAAAATGAAAACAATCAAATGAAACTTTAAAAGAGCAAACTATATTGTCAGTGGAACTTCAAGCACTGCACATCTGCATTTGGCTGTTTGAGTGCTGGGAAATAAAGGTAAACCTGCCTTGTTACATAAAATACCACACAAGGACACAATTTAGTTGGCAAGTGAGTTATCAAGGTTCAGTTGAGCTTTCACCGTCAGGTTTGGCTTTTACCTAATTATCAGTAGCTTCAGCTTTTTGAGGCCCACAGATGCCCAAAGGCTTGCAGAATCTTCCTAACAGGTATTATTAATGTGCCTGCGCACTTTTGCCGAAGGCCGCCTGTAGGTAAATGCCGCAGACTTGTGCGGTTCATACAGCTTAGGCTGAAGATTCATGAGTCAGCCCTGGGCCTGAGAAGAAAACCAGTTACTGAGTAATAATGGGATGGATTTTTCTGAGCTCTCTGGGAATGTCACAGCCAGCACTCTCCCTTCACTCCCTCTGGGAGATGCTCTAGCTGCGTGCATGCATGACATCCGTAGAGCTCAGGAGGAAGGAGTATGTGCAGTTTTGACTGCTTTTCCTTCTCTTGACTGCGTTCTGGGAAAAGAAGGGGGAATGTTTGAGTTGTATTAACCAGATGAGATGTTACAGCTTAGTATTGCCACCAACACATAAGCTTTGAGTTTGTGAATTTGCTTTGGGAGCAACGTGAACTCCCAGCAGGACTGCATGGGTTTGTATGACAAGGAATCCCTGGGGACACAGAGTATTCATAAGTATGCTTAATGTGTTTAGGGGTATTTCCCTTGTGACCTGTCGCACTTCTCATTTTGGTCATGGTATTCGGAAACTTCATTTGAGGTCACAGAGGTTCCTGAGGGTTGTCAGCTTGGGACACTCGATTGTTCCAGGGTGCAGCTGCCACAGCAGTGAGCAACCTCTGTGCAGGGCTGGCTTTCTGTCCTCCTGTAGGGAAAAAAAGCAGAGGCAAAAATGCATTGCTCTGAGATGGGAAGCATTTGTGCTTTATACTTCGCTGTCTCTGTATATGCATCTATAAAATCCCATTTTAATTTGGATGAGTGTAAAAGGGAATTCTGAGAAGGAGTAAGGGGTTGAGCCAGTAATAATTGTGCTTACGAAGCTGTTTATTTTTTTCAGTTTCCTTAGGAAAAGAGGATCCAGGTTTCCAAGCTCTTTGTCAGTGCTTTTCTCTCCTCCTTGCAGCAGTCAGCTGACCTCCCTTGACATAAGTGACTGTAAGCGTAGTATGTGTACAGGGATACTGGGGAGGGAGGGTCCAGCCTGGAAATCTCTGCTGAGAAACTAACTGGCTGCATCAGTGTAGTTGCAAAGTGCGTGAACCTCTATTTGTGATGGCACTATAGAGCATGAGACTGAAAGTCAGTCACCAAAAGCTTGAGTGTATCTTGCATGTGCATGTAAAGTTTTGTAGTTTTCTGATGTTAATGAAGACACAGAGCAGATCAGGGACAGTGGTATGCTTTCTCCTCTGGCACGTCTGTTCCCAGAGCTGTTTCATCTCTGATGTTGTCATGGAGGCAGCCATGGCAGGTCATACTGAACTGCTCCAAAAAAAGGGGGAAGCTGTCCACTTGGAGACACATTTTTCCCATAAGCCCTAGAATTTTAATCCTCATAACTGTAAACAAACCCTGACCTGGAAAAATCTTTTCGTTTTCTTTTTTTCCCTTCAAGTGTGGGAAGAGAAGTCTCACTCCTTAACCTTTACACAACCACAATTAATCTAATTTCCTACTCATCATGACATGCAACTACTCTTAATTTGATTTTTCTTCCTATGTTTTTATGTTATGTTTTTGTTGTTTCCCCATTTTTGTTTCTGGTTCACTGTTGGTTCATTAAACTTCAGTCACAAGTACCAGCTGGAGGGCACACAGCTTGTTGTCGTTTCAGCTAATCAGACATTTGTAGATCAGAAGGGGCTATTGCATGCGCACATGAAAACTAGAGCTCTCCTATTGTCCCTTCCCCATCTTGGAAGTCTTCGGCTGATCACAGTTTTCTCATTATGTTGGCCCACCAGGATGCGTACTCTTTAGAGACCTTAGCATAATAATACTCTTCTTTTTGTTAGAGGATTCAAAAAGCTGTGCCATCCTCCGCTCCCTGCTGCTACTGTTCTTGCACAGTATTTTGAAAGTTAGCGTGGGATTACTAGCATGTTAGAAAGCAACTTGCGTTTTGCTGTGTTTTCAGACAGCAGGTATAATCCAACTATTGCATCTGAGAGAGGACAGCGACAGCAGATCCATGCTAAGTCATATATTTATTTTTTGTCTTTTATTACTTAATTATTTTTTTTTAAAAAGAAGAGGTAGGATTAAACTGGTGTTAGAGAAAATCATGTTTTGTATTCCTGTAAGAAGTGCCCCAAGTTAATATGTCAGGTAAAATGGCAGTAGTTTGAGTGATCAGCAGCTGCCACTAGCTTTGCTTTAAAACATTGACAACAAGTGTTCAGATCTCAGGAGATGTTTTAATCTTCCTTAGCAGAAATGTTCTGGGAAAAAGAGAAACTTATGCTGCTTTACATTAAGAAATAATAATAAACAAATTAAGTTATGGGTTATGATGAGCAGCTGACAAATACTTTTCCTAGGGACAAAATCCCAGAGGTGTACACCTCTCCAAAGAGCAAAAGGGATTGCTTTGTTTATTTCCTCGAATGTCTTCCATTTGCTAGAGGCTCCACAAAAAAATGTTCATTTTAAGCATAATATCAGCAAGACTTTGATTAGCACGATACCTCGAACTCCCTGTCACCACATAGCATTACATCTTTTCCCATGCTTATGCTTAATTGCCGCAAATCCAGCAGTTCCCACGGCTTATTACAAATTCTTTCCACTAAAATTGCTGAATCTTGGAATTCAGGCTATCAAAGATTGCATCTGTGAAAGTAATGAATCCTACAGTGTAATAAATCCTGAGTGATTTGAGATCGCTTCCTTAACTGTTTTCTGTCTTCTACCTTCTCTTGCAAGTTTTCTGGTTTTGTTTAACCTTTTTTATTGTTACTATAATTATCAAAAGTCACAGTGGAGTGATTTAGAATTACTAGATTCTCAAGACCAGTATGTGCAACCCAAGTGTGCTGATATCATGCTGTAAGCGAGCAGACTGCCTTCACGAAGTTTCAGTGGCTAAGTTCAAAGAAAAGCAAGTATAAGTGGCAGTAGAAATTGTGAACAGGTAAATGATATTGCATTCTGGTATTTTTTTAAATCATACCAGACATTACTCTTAATGGAAAAGGTAACTTTGCTGGGAGTTGTTTTAATAACATGATAAATGGTAATTTAAATTCTCTCTTCACATTGCTGCATACGGATATATATACACACTGAAAATTCAGTAGTCTAGTGACTCCCAAAGGATTTGACTGCATAATTAGATGACTTTACAGCTAAACACTCACTAAACCCCAAAGTTCAAGATGTCTTGCTCCTCTGGAACGTATGTACCAAAGAAAGGAAAAACTTATAAAAATTGGCCTGACTTCTTTCAGAGTAACGCAGTGGTTTGGGGATATGCTTGTTCGTTCTGTGAAGTAAAATAAGATGTCCCTGAGAGGTTGCTCTGTCCTGTATTGACTTCCCCCCCCCCCCCCCCCTTCCTTTTTTTATCTTCTCTCAATGGAAACAAGATCAGCTTGAGCTTTCTGGAACTCTTCCTGGAAATCTTTTTCCCAGAGGTGAAGAAAGTGTTTGAATGAGCTTCCAATTAACAACAAAAACAAAAACCACAACAAAAAAAGCCCCTTACTAATATCAATTACCTAAATACTCTTTTGGGTTTTTTCACTACTTTAACAGGTATCAAGCCTATGAATGTAGTTTATTTCCTTCCCTTGTCCAGATCAAAGCAGGTATTAATTTAGATGTCTTGATAACTGGGAGGGATCTCTAGCGTCAACTCAGTTAAAGTGCATTGAAAAGCAGAACTGGCTCTGTGGGTCACTCCATGAGTAATGAGTTGCACAAGGTAAGAGTGGAAGAGTAGCAATGGTGTATTGGTTAAGTGGGGATGGGCAGTGTTGGGGTATATGGACTGGCACTGAACTACCCCATTGCCCATTCTCCACTTGACAAAGCGTCATTTTCCACCTTCTGGGAGCAGAGCCCACAGTGTCTCCTTTTGCATGCGTTTGGGGTACCTGCCCTTGCCTGGCTCCTTCGTAAGGCTCAGGACTTCTTGGACCAACAGCGATGTTGTGCATCTCTTGCACCCATGAGTGTTTTAGGGGAAGGTACAGATGGTTGTAGAGATAATAGGGGTATGTTAGAACCATTTCACAAGACATTTTCTTATGCTGTACAAGATCAAAACTGCAGAGTGATGATTTGAGTTCACTTTACTTGCCACCTAAGTTTGAGAAGTGCAGTGTAACGTACGCTTCCATACACTCACATCTTCTTTTATTACTCCCAATTATGTACTCTATACGGTATCCAAGGAAATTACTGTTCAGCTATTTCCCAGCAAGGCTAATTCTTCTGTTAACAGACATTGGTTCAGATGGTCACCCCTACATCAAACCTATGACAACTAGATGCACATCTACTTATAAGAATTATTTTTAATTCTGTTATTAAATTAGCAAACAAATAATATCTTTACTATGTTTTTGAAAGGACAGGGAGCAGAACTGGGTAACATGCCACTTACTGCAGATGCATAATGTTTCAAGTGATCCATCTGCCCTTAGTGCAAACAGATATCACATTAAAATGGAGGAAGATTACATTTGTAATTGCTCAACATTTATCTTTTTCTTGAAACATTTATGGTTCATGAAACATTTATACCCATTTATGCTAAGAAGCAAGTAGAAAATAAGTGATTGCACAGGGTCTTAGTTTTCTGAGACAGAAGTACACAGTTGTGTTCAGTAAACTTGAAGACAAGAGAATGATTTACCAGCTGTCTTAGATGTGGACATCTCAGCATTATGTCCTGTTCTGCAAAAAGATAGTCCATCTTCTCTAAGAGCCGAGTACAGTTGGATTTTGTTATAAAGTAGCTAAGCATAAGTGCTTAATGAGAAAGAAATTACTGCTGCTGAAATTATAGTAATTACATAATAACTAATCCCTAATTCATCAGGGAATATACTCCATGTTCATTTCCTTTATATTGTCTCTCAGTACATTAGCTTTGGGCAGGAAAATGTTACTGTGCATATAAGGCACACTTAGGGATCCACGATGGCAGAGTAACTGGTTGTCTGTGAATCCCTAGCCTACATCTGGAGCGCTGCCTGGCTTCCTTACAGTGACTGAGCAGGGTCAGACCACCCTTTTATTCCTGCCCTTTTACTTTTTAATCAGTCTGCTTGTGAACTGCTCATCCCCATGCTCCTGCAAGATAAAAATCATTCCTGGGCTGAAAAGAAGTCTTTTCTACCTCCTGAAGACATCCATTATGTGTTTCTCTGTATGAACTAATAGTTCATTTCTTCCTTCCTTGTGCTGCAGGCATGGCAGACTCCACCTGCTGAAGTGCAGGGAGGCTAGGGCCAAGCCAAGGCAGCGCTGATGTTAAGCAAAATCTTAAAACCCAAGTGCAAGAGAACATTCAGAAGGAGGCGGTTCATTTGGTAGTTCTGTATAAGTACATGCTTAGATAATGTCAAATGACTTGGTGTTTCATAGAATCATAGAATGGTTAGAGTTGGAAGTGACCTTAAAGGTCATCTAGTTCCAAGGCCCCTGCCATGAGGCCAGGGACACCTTCCACTAGACCACACTGGTCAAACCCCCATCCAGCCTTGCTTTGAATACTTCCAGGGATGGGGCAGCCACATCTTCTCTGGCCATCCACACCATCAGCTAAATGTAAGCAATGGGATGCACAAGGTGGGTGTAAAAGGGCAAACAGAAGTCATACAGTAATATTTATAAATGAGTTTGAGGGTATCAGTTATGTTAGAAGATGCTGAAGATCATTTTGGGTCCTTTTAAGGTTTTGTTCTTTTTGCACCATCCCTACTACTACTTTACGTTTACAGTTTGTGAATCACCTAAATGTGAACCCAAGTAGTTTTTCAGCCTCTTACCTTCTAATATTCACTTGAAATCAAGTGAGCCACTCACTGCCTAATGGCTTTGATTTTCATACCAATAAACTGAAGTGATGGTAACTGAATTTGAAAAGTTCTCTGAGCAATCCTTATGGAAGATAGGTAATATCTCTGTTAACACTGCTTCCACAAACTATAGTTCTTATTGTCTCTGAGCATCTCTGGTTCAAGAGCTTTTGCATAGAATTACAGAAAAGATAAAATTTGCCTGAAATGGTCTTTGTTCAGACAGCAGGTCTCTGGTAAGAGAGGAGGGCACTTCTGCACAGTGCCTCCTTTGCAAATTGGCAGCCCTGACTGTTTCTTTTGAAAGCTCCTTGCCCTTCTCCATTGTGTTTCTGACCCTGCAGCATTCCTGTGTGCCTCTGTGTCTTTGAACAGTATTTTGAGATAAAACTGCTCACTGTGATACATTGCATATTTTAGCTTTTAGAAGTGTAACTTGCCTGGCTAGAAAAGAAAATGTTACCCCATCAAAATGTAGTATTGTCTTAACACCAATTCAGATGCCCTCCATAGACAAGAGTGTAGGGTCACACTTCATTCAAAGAGTTGTGTCCCTTTGACATTGCTGGCAATTAATTTTGCCTTCATTGGTAGCTTTTTGTAGTGTAAATGTTTCAAAAACGTTTCATTCATGTGATTCAGTCCCTGGGGCACAAGCTTGCTGACACTTCTCTGCCTTTCCTTGTCCAGATCTGCTCTGCACAGAAGGGGTTGATCATGCATGGGTTACAACTCTGGTTTGAACAGCAGGGTACACGGTGCAGATTTCATTGCACCTGCAGATTTCACTTTCCTATGGATGCTCTTGATACCACTAAAATGTGAATTATGATACAGGCCTTCCCTTGTCTTTGCCAAGCTGATCTACGAGTTCTTTTTTTCCAGTTTTAACTTGTGATTGCAGTTTTTCATGGGAACAGTTAAGATAAAAGAAAAAGTGGAGAAAGGCCTATTGAAAATTAAGGCATACTTTTCATGATTAAAGGTTTTTCTCCTGAAATCTTAAAAAAGGCTACTTCTAATCATACGGTGTTTTCTCAAAGCAAATGACTTTCACCAAGGAACTTGGCTTACACTGTTCTGTAGAGCAGCCAATGGAGAAGTAATATTTACGAGATTTGACATGAGAAATCAGTAGGAATGTAAATAGTGTAGTCCTTCAAAAGACACTGTAGTCAGAGCAATCATCCTGCAGCTTTGACAAATTTACTAACTTTTACTTTGGTGCCATTTCTGCTGTACCAACCTGCCATTAACCATGGAGAGGGAAAGGGTTTTAATTAAATGAGCAGATTGACATGTTAAATTTTGATAAGATTGTGCCATCTGGGTGGGTTTATTTGTAATTTTCTCCACAGCTTCTTAGATTTAGGGTATATTTCAGTGATGCCCCAGTTATTCTCGGGAAGGTGCACTAGGGCACTGGGAATACTAAGCTGAAGTGTCAGGCTTTAAGTATGTGTAACAAGATGTATATTGCAGCATCTCATTTCTGAGCTGCATAATTCTCCTTTTACAACTTTGCATTTTCTATTAGGTCTTGTTTTACTCACTCATCACTAACTACTTAGTGCTAGCCGCAACTGCAGCTGTAGATTTTAGGTAGTACAAGGTGTTTGGAAGTTATTTATTTACCATAATTAAACTTCAGTCAGTAGATAGTCAGTATAGGCTACAGATTAAGAAACATTTAAGATATGCCTTAGCCAGGCCACATTGTTGATGCTGGGTTGGCTCACTGCTCCCATTCTTCAGGGTGGAAGAATGGTATGGCTGGTGGAGGAAGAAAAGTCTGATGCTAGGGAGTTACTACCAATAAGAGAAAGCATTTTAACTGGGGGTGTAATATATGGGAGGCTCTGCAGGAGCTACTGTTGCTGTGCACACAGATGATTGTCCACTGGTACAGCCACTATTGGTGAGGGTTTTACATAGGCCAAAACAGCCATAGAAGGTAGATGAGTAAAAAGTCACATTGTTCCTCTATTCCCTGCTAGCAATGTATTGCTGGGTTTGTACCAAATAGTCAGCTCCAGAGAAGATTACTTTTAATTCGGATGGAAATTGATAGGTAAAATTTTGCAATGCTCTAAATGCATAAACATAAAATTACAAAATTGGAAGGTACCTTCAAAACTCATCTGGTCCAACCCTACTGCAATAATCACGGACATCTTCAACTAAATCAGGCTGCCCAGATGCACATCCAGCCTGGTCTGGAATGTCTTCAGGGATGGTGCATCTACCACCTCTCTGGGAAACCTGTGCCAGTGTTGTACCACACTCATTGCAAAACATTTCTTCCTGACATCCAGTCTGAATCTCCCCTCTTTTAGTTTAAAACCATCACCCCTCATCCTATCACAATAGGCCTGTGTAAAAAGTCTCTTCCCATCTTTCTTACAAGCCCCTTGTAAGTATTGAAAGGCCACAATAATGGGACGAGTGTATTCAGCTTATGCTTTAGTATTTGTTATCCCTTAAATTTATAATAGATTAGAGCAGGGTGTTTCATATGATGAGATGCAGCTATAAATATTAGGCTTTTATAGGTTTAGAGAAAATCATTATACAGTTTAATTGCTTAGGTTCAATTCCCAGGGAGGCCAAGGAGGACATGAATTGATAATATTAATCCAGAATCAATATTATTTAAGTTTTTGAACTGTACTGATCTAACTTTTTAATGGAATGGTCTGTTTCTGCTGATATAGCAACTGCGTTGTGGCTGGTGTATTACTGAATTGTGCTCCCCCATACAGAGCTGGTGAACAGATGAATCCTTTGGGAAGATGATACTGCTACACTGGTATTGGACTATTTAAGCTCAGTTAACTACTTAGCTCTAGACCAACAATCTCTGAGTGAGATTATCTTTATGTTGCAGTATATAAGCTCAAACAAAGTACTGTGTGCTTCCTACCTTTTCAACTGCAGGATAGCATCTCAAATGTTGCAGCAACCTAAAGGAAAGGACTTGTCAGGACTTGAAGAGATATTAAGGGTCTGAACAACTGCACAGGAGGCTATGGATAAATATAGTAGTCTGGGTAGAGTGCAGGAAAATAGTTTCATACTCTCAAAGCAACAACTTTTGCTTTAGTTTTTAAATATCCAGTTTCTTCAAAATGTAGGAACTAGGACCTAGATTGTCTTTGGCCAGGTAGGCCACCTTTTATCCAAGAGGTAACAAACTTCCTGGAAAATGCCCACAACTTGCATCGATTTTCTTCTCTGTTTTTCTGTAATCACTGTAACTGCAGGAATTTCTGGGCTGTTTAGTTTGTATAAAGGATGTCAGCTAAGAAAGGTTTGTTTGTAAATCCGATGATGCCGGACTGTAGCTCATCTAGTGCGTGGAAGGACACTGGGGTTTTATAAGTGCTGTTAATCTGGCTGTACTACCATGCCTGTGTCATGTTTTCCCTAGATAGGCTTTAAAGAAAAAGGAATATGAGCATCATATGAAGAGGTGATGTGCTACTAGACATAGGTATAAAGCCAAGGAATGGAGTAGAAAAGAATACACAAAATTAAGGGAAATTTCTGATAGTGAATGCACATCTGCAGTTTGGAAATGCTGTATTTGTAGTATTACTGAGAAATTCATGTATGCTTTTGAAGTACTCTTTCTCCAGTTGAAATTATTTAAGGGATTTTTACAGGATGCAACATATCCTGTGTGTTGTACTGTTTCTGAAGGTTGCCTGTCATGGTACAACTGCACTGGTTGAAGAAGTTTTCATTATTGATCCTTCAGAAAATAGTACTGTCTGTTTCCAAATGTTAGTAAACATCTGTGATAGTGTGATATTACCCGGTGTGATAGTGTGTATGATATAGGCACATGTAGAACACCTAAGCCAAGGCTTTGTGGGTGCTTGTGGATTGTATGTGTCACGTGGAGAGATAAATCCTCCTAAACCCAGAGCTGTTTGATTTTGCTTAGTTCCTTGAAGTTCCCAATATGCTTGTAACAGACACAAGTGCACGTAGGATACAGGAGCTTTCAGGGTGCCTCAGTTTCTTGGCACTTCATAAGGATTGCATCTTTGGGGTGAAAGGGACAAGCACAATTGCTTTTCTCTTTTTCACCTTTTCTCAATTGTCCCTGGAAAAGTGTGCAATTGAGGAAAGTATAGGAAAAGGTTATCCAAACAGAGACCATGCTGAGCTTGGAAGTATATTGGATTGGTTCAGGGGTGGTTACAGTATAAAAATTCACATTCTTGTTTCCCAAAGGAGAAAGCGAAACTGCATCTTATGTTCATGTCCACAGATGTCAGGGTTGCTGTGAACCTGCTGGAGAGGTCAGGGAAGCATAGCTTGGTGGAAGGCTCTAACCAGCCCTGTCAAAGTAAAAAGCTCATAAATATCATTTGAGCTGTGAATCTATGCCGAAGCCTCTGTTTGTGTGTAAAATTGATCCTTCATAGAGTGCTGACAAGAAGACGAGATGTTTTGTGACAGGGCTCAGTTCTCAGCACATTTTGATCCTGCCCTTTGGAGGATACTCGTAACTTCTTCTCTGGACTCACGAAGAAGTGAGGGGTTTTCTGAGTAGCTGCCAGAAGTTGTGCAGTGAGAGACAACAGCGCTCCAACAGCCAGCAAAAATGGGCTGTCGAGGTAGGAGGCTTTTTGGAGTGGTAAGTTCTGGGATCCCTCAGGGTGCCCACCCCATACTGCATCTCAGCAAGTCAAACTGGATATAAGATCATGGCTATCCCACATGTTCAGTGCAGAACAGGGGTGTGTGCTGAGGGCACCTCTACGCTGGGCTAAACAAATACATAATTTATTTTAACCTACTTAGCAATGGAGCAGCAGTAGTGGAGTGAGTAGTGGCAGCAGCTATGGAACAAATGCATTTGTTCTTGGAGCTGCCTCTCTCAGGTCTGCTTTAGATATCATTGTTGCCTCATTGCATTCATTTTGCTATCTGTGGAAAGGGGGTAAAAATATTTCTCTGCTTACTGCAGCCTAGAGGAATTCTCTGTTTATGTTTATGTAACACCTTTCTCAAACATATTTTATTACCATTAGGCATAGGAATAACTGTTCTCTTGTTTTAGTCCCCAGAAGACAGTGGTTAATGCCCAGTAGACCCTTATTATTCTAATATTTACCTATGAGGAATATGGAAAATGAGTATTCACTACTGTTCTTCTGTCTCTGCTTATACACTGCACAAAAGCACATCTGTGAACAGAAGTAAGGTTTCTGTCTGCTGTGTTTTCTGCTGTCCCTTTCTCAAAGGTAGAGCAATGCAAAGTACAGAAATTTAGCTTTACCTTCTAGCTTGCTGTTGAGTCCATGTTTCTGGAATAGCCTACTGATCCTAGCTGTCAAGTTGCAGATGATGTGTCTGCGAGTTGGGAAATGGTGCACAGCTAATTATCCCCTTATTGCTGTTCTTCTCTCTTGGAAATTTTGGAATAAATATAAGCTTACATTACATGCCTTAATGGGAAAGGAACAGTAGTTATCTCCTGACAGAGATCAAGTTACACAGGATAAGACAGGTCTCTTCTGGCATCAGGTTCCATATGTGCGATCTATGTATTATTATAAATTAGCTATAAGTCACAGTTTTCTGTAGGACTCTTGAAGGTCCCACAGATGATGCAAAAAAGGCGCAGCACTTTTAAGGAAGCATGTTTTCACTCTTTTAGGAAAACGGTGGTTATCAGCATCTGATTTAGCATAGCCCAGCAGAAATTACAGTATTGCCAAGTGTGCCTGAGAGTTGTTAGGTAACAGACAAACACACCCACAAGTTTTAAAAGAGCAGAGAGTATGTCTCATCTCCTGTAAGCCTCTGTCCAGAACAAGAAGAAATCATAGGATGGAGTCCATCTACTACATGTGCCCTGCCCTTGGCCTCTTTTATTGAGCTGAATATCCAGGTGTTACTGATAACAGTCATTTTTACGGTGATGCTTCTCCAGCAGCAATGGGGGTGAAACACTGTCTCTTTTCATAAGAGCTGCTTCGCAGATGTAAGGCTATGGCAGCTTTCAGTTATTTCAGAACAGGTTTGTATTTGAACTGATGGCCCAGGAGGAAACATCTTTAAACAGTTGGATGTGATATTTGCAGATGAACTTTACTACCCTAATGGCACATGTCACTGAGCTGTTGGACAAATTGCTGGGAAACAAACCCTCTGTCTTGCAGGATGTGCTGTCTGTTTCCCAAAGGAAAGATTTTTCAGAAGTTTTGTTTTCCATGTAAGAGCAAGTAATGTGTTTTTCTGGCTCACCAAAGGGGTTATTTTTCATGGTCAAACCACAAAACCATGTTCATCTTCAGAACCTCTACTTATTTTCTGATTTCCGCTCTGGGTTTGAAACTGAGACAGTGCTGTCATAAGCGCTTCACTGTGGTGCAGAGGGAGACACAGGTGGAACAAACATATGCCCACTTCTCAGCATATATGTGACTCAGTTTTACTTTAGCACGTGAGATACCAAAGTCCATGCTTGGTTATGTCAGACAAGATGTTAAAGGCATGTGTAAATAAAGTGCCAAGTTACTACTACAGAGAATATACTGGAGTATCCATCTTTTCTCATGTGCTCTCCTTGACTCGCAGTTGACATGATTGTGTAATAAGTTTTGAATCTACATCTAAGCTTTATGAATTCCCCATTTAATTAATAAATTTTTGTTTACTCATTTTAAAACCAAGCAAGTAACAGCTGGTGTTTGCTTATATCAAGAAGACAGATGCAGCACACAAACACCATACTTTCCCAGCATCAAAACTGAAAGTGACTTAATGTCTGAAGTGTAATTTGCGTATATGTTTGTGTTTATGAACCTGTGCATGTCAAATTGAACAGATATAAGAGGTTGTCAGAAAAGATGTTGTCCTTATGGATTACAACTGCAAAATATTTTTTCCTGATGTTTTCTCCCAGACCTGCTATAACATTTCTCATGTCTCTATTCCCCTTTGGAGTAAGTTGTTTGAAAAGCAGCATATTTTGGCAATACCTTCTTGTGACCTAGCTCCTGGAGAGGGTTTCTCTAAGCTGCAAGGCAGAAGAACAGCCAGAAATGTAATAGGGCAAGTTAAATGGGTGTGCAGCTGAGAGCCCTTCACGTGGTACAGCTGACAGAAGCTTCCACGAGAAGATCTCAGCATGTCATATTCCGAGTTACTTGGGCATCCCTGTGGGCTGCGTGATTATAAGCAGCTTAAACCCCAAATGCACAAAGAAGTGGAGAAAGGCTCATTTCTTACATATCAGCTGAATTAGATGTGAACTGCAGGTAAATTTGGAAGGAAATGGAGGAAAGCACTCAGGAAGATTAATTTCTGTGTTAGAATATGCAAAACCAGATGCTGCATATGCATCTCATAGGAAATATTTTTTGTGCCTGATTCTCACTTTCTGTGACTGTAATCTCATCTCCCTCTTGATACATCCTTTAGTTTGCAGTTATGGTTGTGCATGTGGCTAACTTTTCACCTGCCCAAGGAACTTGTATGGCACAGTTTTATCCAGCAGAGTTCAACTGAAAGAACAGTTAAGCTTCTCATGGGAATGTCTAATAATGCTTGTCATCATAGTGCTGCTTTTAGTAACATTGAGGACCAAGCTGAAAGCTTTACTTTCAATATAGATTATTGGCAAGGCTTGCTGATAATGTAGAGATTCAAATCTGGACATCCCTACATCATCTAGGAGTTTTTAACAAAGAACCTAACGTGTTCTTGTCACACTAAACTCTCTAAGCAGTGGGGATTGATGGGTATCCTAAAGGTTCACCTCAGAAGTATTCTGTAAGCACCTACACTGTCTTCCTTCAGGCCTCATTCTTTAATACATATGTGATCATATTATTAAACGTATGTCATAAAACACAAGGGATATGCTGGACAGCTAAGTTTACATTAGCGTATGATCCTGGTAATTCACATTTCTGGGTGTTGCTGCTTTTTGCATGGGTGTAGCCCAGTTGGCACCTCTGAAAAAGTTCCTGCCTTAAACTACCTAAACTGAAGGGAGGAGGAGGCTCGAGTCCCATTTAAGCATGCACTGTGAAGACAAAAAAAAAAAAAAAAGAAAAGCTTTCTGAAGTCACATGAAGTATTAAAAATAATCCCAGTGTGCTCGGTTACAGCCTCACAAGTAATAACGAAGGGATGTTGGAAACACAAAGCAAACACTTCAAGCAGCAGACTCCAGACCTTAGAGGCAGAGCAGAATTTACTAAACAGTCTGTTTCATTGGGTAAGAAATGTAATTTATTGTTGGTGATGGTACCAGGAGAGAAAGCAAAATGTCCAGCAAAACAGCCCTCCCTTATCCCAGCCAGCTGGCAGGAGAGGAAAAGTTGTTCAAGAGTCTGGACACAGGGAGCCGCAGTCGGCATCGTGACATTTGCAGGCAGCAAAGCTGGTAAGTTTCCCATCTCCGTGTCCCTCCCCTTGTTCCCTGCCCACCTACACACACAGCTGCTCCCTGCCCAGGCAGGGTCAACTGATGTCCAAAAACTCTAGGAACGCAGCCCCACAGTGCTGTGACTGGTGCTGGGGCCAGAACACAGGAACATGTGCTGTTTATGGAAGAGTGCTCTAAATATTCCCTGGTGCAGCAAAGAGCAGAAGTGTGAGAAAACAAAGGGAACAGAGAAGGATTTCTTACCTTTTCCATGAACTGCAGGAAAGGTAGAAGGCTATTTATTGTGTAATTCTTATTGAGCGAATTCAGAAGTTGAGAGCCTGATCTTTCATGTAGTGCATCTTGTGAGGCTATTGACTTGTTTAGGTGAAATGTGTAATTCACCATTCACACACAGAAAGTGTTTATCTTCTTGAGTTGCTGTGCTTGATGAGGAGCCAACTCCTGTGCTTTAGAAACTATTTTTAAAAAGCCCTAGCCTCCAAAAAGGGTAAGGTAGCTCAAGTGTAACTCACTCTTCTGCCTTTTACATGGTGTGAAAACTCAAGGTTGTGATTTGGACACTGAATAGGTTTTAAGCATTAGTTGTGCACTTGTTGAGGGTTTTCTTGGCTTACCAGACCAGTCCTTCAGAATATGGAATCATGCTCTGTATCATGCTTCAAACTGGTGACATGGCACTAGTGGGGTCTCCCGGGGATCAGTATTGGGCCCAGCACTGTTCAATGTCTCCATAAGTGATTTGGAAATGGGATCAGTTGTACCCTGATGAAGTCTGATGATGATACCAAAATGAGAGGGGAAGTAGATACTTCGGAAGAGAGAGGTAAGGCTGGAAGAGGGGGCTAACAGGAACCTTATGAAGTTCAACAAGGACAAGTGTAAGGTCTTGCACCTAGAAAACATAATCCAAGACTACAGCACATGCTGGGATCCACCTGGCTGGGGAGCAGCTCTGTGGAAAGGGACCTGGGAGATCTTGGCGGACAGGCAGCTCAATGTGAGTGAACAGTGTGCTGTTGTGGCAAAGAAAGCCAACAGGATGCTGGGATGCACCAACATGGGCATCACTGCTCTTTTCAGACCACACCTGGAATGCTGTATTCAGTTTTGGTCCCCATTATATAAAAAAGACATGGACAGGCTGGAGAGGGTCCAGAGAAGGGCCACAATGATGAGCCAAGGACCAAGAAGCCTGCTGTGTGAGGAAAGGCTGAGAGCTGGGTTTGTTCAGCCTCGAGAAAAGAAGGCTCCAGGGAGACCTTATCACCATGTTCCAGCATTTACAGGGTGGCTACAAAGATGGAGACTCCCTTTTTACAAGGAGTCACATGGAAAAGATGAGGGTAATGGGTACAAGTTACTCCTGGGAGATTCCAGTTGGACACAAAAAATTTTCACAATGAGACCAATAAGCCATTGGAATAATCTCCTCAGGAAGTGGTGAATTCCCCAACATTGGATATCTTTAATATTCAGCTGGACAGGGTGCTGGGACATTTTGTCTAGACTCTGCTTTTGCCAAGAAAGGTTGAACCAGATGGTCCTTGAGGTCCTTTCCAACCTGGTATTCTATGATCATTCCATAGACAAACACACTGCAGGAGAAACAGCTGCAGAAAGCTGTCTGCTTAGGCCTGAGGGATGGGAAATACCCCCGTGACTGGGTAGAGAGTTACGAATTATTGAGAAGAACAATATTGAGAGGGATATTTGGTCAACGTGACAGCAAAAGGTTGTAACGCAGGGTTGCGTTCATATTGTATGGCAGCATTCCCCTTGATTTCTGTAGGGGAAGGAGCTCCTGAGTAGCATCAGAGTAAATTGGGAGGAGAATATTTTCCTCCTCTGGTGACTTCATTGGGTGCAGCTGGTCCTCAAATGTGTTTTGAAGTAGTTTCTCATTAGGATGAACTCTTGGGAAGTAACAGATGGCAAAGTGAGGCTAAATTAGTGGGAATTTTGTGGTCTGTTAATGCCCTTTGTCTCTTATCAGTAATAGCTGGGAAGTGGAGCAGGAATGAAGATTGTTATGTTTGTGGCTACCTCTGCTGCTGTATAGATGTTATATGCTGCCTTACAGCATGTTCTGTCAGCAATAGAAAGCAGTACGAGGACTTTCCCAGCCCTTTCACAAGGGCAAAAATATTGCAGTCCTGCTGCAAAACAAAATCAAAGCAATGTTCAGAAATGCATGAGGGGAAACAAAAATGTAGCAGACAATTTTACATTAACAGCCAAACTGGCCACATAACCACACTGGTCTGTTTGGTTGCCTTCTTCTTTTATGAAAATCAGTGAAACAAACATAAGTCAGTGTCTCTCCTCTGATATTCCCAGTAGCTCTTTGACTTTTTAGCATTTACTTCCATCCTAAAATCTTCCTTTAAAAAATATATATCTATAGATTTATCTCTCTTTTTGTATGTATATATGTAAATATGTATGTATCTACAGTACTACTCTAGCCTTGAAGGCTACTTCTGTAAAGCTTCTCTGGCAGTGGCAGCTTCTTTGCTGAGGTGAAGGAATAATTTTCCTGCAAATTTACCCTGACTTGCAAAGTCATTAAGTATAGTCATATAGTGACTCTGTGTAGCACAGACTAAAGTTATAGATGCTGCCTGCTCAGTGGTTTGTGTTATGTGATAGAGTCTGGATTTCCAGATGATACAGAGTCATGTCTACTGACAGTAGTAAGACTTCACTCCCTGTGGTTCAGGCATACTGGCTTGCTGTCAGGTATGCTCTGGTGACTACCAGGAGAGTGACTGTGGCTTTACCAGCCTTTTAAAATGCCACAAGCTGTTGTTGCTAGCTGTCACCTGCACATGCTTATTTCTTGGCCTATCTACCTGTGCCACAGTGTGAATATGAGAGTCTGATGTGTGCTGAGTGGAAGTTTTGCATTTGAATCTGCTTCTGGGATTCAAGCATGGACACTGGCAGCAGCATTGACATCTGTGTCTTGAATGATATTTTTTGCAACCTTTGTTTTCAGTGATTGTTTTTAGGCTACAGTAACAAAAAGCTTTGCAAAAATACTTCCCTCTGATTATTTCTTTTCCTTAGACTTGTCAACCTACACCATAAACTTTCATATGCAGCATGGATATGGGCCGCTTTTGTACTCTTTTCCACAGACTTCATTAACAGCACTGCAGGACAGATGCTTCTGTTAATCATCCTCTTGAGGTGTTAATCAGTATGAAGTGCTGCTCTGTTTCCCATGCTAGCATTAAGTTTGCTGTGGAATCAGGTGTTTAACTATTAAAACCAAACACCACAAAACTGAAAAATTCAGCAATCATAGAATGATTTGGGTCAGAAAGAGCCTTAAAGATCATCTACTTTTAACCCTCCTGCCATGTGCAGGGACACCTACTAGACCAGGCTGCAATGTGAAGCTTTAGTTTTTAGGGGAGGGCATATGGATCTCTGAGACTACTAAGAAGATGTACTTCCTCCAGGGATCTTTTATTATAAAAGCTGCTTAAGTGACTCACTCTTTCCCCAAGGACATTCTTGAAACAACTGCACTCATTTCATCTCCTAGCATTCAGAAACAGGAGTTATTTTGTGCTGCCTTTAACAGAAAAAAAAAAAATCTTTTGGAGGAAGTCAATGGCCATGTTTCCAGGAGGATCCGGGCTATATTTAATATTAAAGGTCTGTACAGCTTGCTAATGCACGGGCTGGCTGGCACTATGCTCACTCAAGCAAGTGCTTCAGCAAAAAATTCAGTGCTATTTTTAGTTCTCTTACAACAAACCACTTGATTGTAAGGCCTGGGGAACTGCGACATTGTGATCGTGAGGGGTCTGCTGTAAAAGGCAGGAGGAGGACGACGCACAGCAGCGTGCTAGCTGCGCCGGGGACTCTCAGCTGATGCAGAGGAGCACACATCATCACGAGCAGGTATTTTAAATCATCTTGTAAGCCTTGGTCTGCCCAGGAAATGAATCTGCTGGTCTGAGACAGGGCATGAAAGCGTTAGCTGGCTAGCTCTATCTGCTCCTGCCCTTAAAGATTTCATTCCATAAATTCCTGTCCTGACCGTCAGCTTTTAAATTCTCTCTTCTCGTTTCCTAGCCTTTTCTGGGATTTTACAAGATCTTGGGCCAGTTAGCAAATCACAATAGCAAACCAGAAATAAGTTTCCCAAAGCGAGGGCATTCTGCTCTTAAAGAAACACAGACGTTGCAGTGCCGGGTGAGTAGCCTGTAACAAGTACTACAACCCAGTCCTCTCTCTCTGCTAACTCTATTAACTTGTAAAAGAAAATAGCCTGCCTTTACCCGGCCAGCCGGCTGAGGAGGAGCTGATCAGATCCGACTAGGGGCCGCAGGGATTGCTGTCTGTGTGTGTCTGTGCCCGATACCAGTCGGCTCTGCCCCAGTGCCGTGGTCTCTCGCCGTCCCCCTCCTGCAGCTCCTGACCTCCGCTTGTCCTCAGGTCGGTCCTACGCGATGGAAGCCGGTCCCGGGAGGTGGAGGGTCTGCTCCTGGCGCGTCTCGTCCCCACTTTCGCGGCTTCCCCTTTCCCCCCCGGCAGCACCGCGCCCCGAGGGGTGAGGTGCTTGCCATTCCTGGGTGATGGAGTCACTGGAGAGGCGGGAGCGCGGGCAGGGCTGTCGGCAGCCCCGCCGGCAGTGGCCGTCGCGCCCGAGGTGCCGGCGGTGGTTCTGGTGCCAGGCTGTGCTCCTGGCAGGGCAGAGCGCGGAGCTGCGGAGCGGCTTCCTAGACGGACGCTAGTACATGTTGTGATGCTGCCAGGGAGTTGAGCTATCGGGTTTCGGCAGCATCCTGCCCGCCTCCTCATCGGTTCACTCGGGTTGATGCTGTTGTAACAGCTCCTTAAAGTGTGCTTTAAGAGAGGATTTCACACGGGCGCTCCCGGCTTTCGCCGGGCGCTGGAGCAGCAGCTGGGTTTTAGGCAAGGAAACTTTTGCATATTTAATATGCCTTGGATAGCTGGACAGTACTTTGCTGTCTTGCGTTTTCACCCTTTTGTTTTAACTCTTTTGTCCAGTGTTTGCAAATCCTTGCTTTCAGAGTCAGACCTGGACTTTGGGGTGAGCCTTGATGCAGTTTAGCTGTATTGCTGGGTTTTAAAACAACGACTTATATTTTTACCCTCAGTGATACCATTATCTTAAAATAGCATGATGTGCTGCCTCTTTTGAGTTATTTGGTAGAGAGTGCAAGGAAGGGGAATTGTTGAATTCCCATGAACTCTGTGTTAAAAGATCCTGCCTGGCTTTCAGCACGCTGAGCTGCTGCAGCCTCCTCTGTGTACTGTGGTATTACAGAAGTCATAACATCAACTAGACTGGAAAAAACCTTTAAGGTCATCAAGTCCAACCTTTACTCCCATCTCTGTGCTGCTGTGATCATGTTCCCCGCCTCAGCTTTGGGTGCACTTGAAAAGACAGGCGAGGTGGCAGTTTCATGGTCGAATTTACAGTGTATTCCTGCTAGATATGTGCACTTGTATGTAAACAGTGCAGATGGTGCAAGCAGAATACCTATGGCATGTGTTGACTTATGTTTGCATGAACTGAGTTCAGGTAATTAGCTAATAATCAGTCATGTTCATGTCAGATTAGATAATTAATGTTTTGGGACTTGTTAAAAACATATTCAAATATTCATATTTAAGTACCCAGTGTTGAACTCACTGATTCTGGCCAATCTAGGTTTTTGTCCTCCACAAATAGTCTTCAACACTGATTGCTGAATTGGCAGTCTTAACACTGGTTACTAAAATGAAGGCAAGTGGATTAAAGAGTCAGTTACCCCATGACCTGAATTTAGTAAACTGAGTCTGTGTGGTCTAGAATTCATTATATTTTCTGAGTAATTAAGGTGAATTAGTTGGGGTTTCTTCTGGAAGAGATACAGAAGTGAATGAGATTTCATTAAGACTCTTATGACAAATGTTTTAGTGCTATGACAAGTAGTTCTCTGGGAGACACTGTACATGTCTGTGTAGATTAAAGCTATGTATCTATCTGCTTATGGTGATCAAATGCACAAACTTTACCAAACTGCTGGAAAGGTTGACTGGCTGCTTCTTCAGCGGCATTGTATTTCATTGTCTTCTTCCTCCTGTTATCCTGAGTGTTTCATGGATGAACAAACCACTTCTGGAAATACTCACCAGTATGTCTTGGTACTGTATTTGCATTTGCACAAAGGATACTTGTGCACAGTACAGTCCTGATACGTTTTAGGAAAATGATGCTGTTCATGTCTGGTATTTGCTACAGTCAGCCTGGCACAGGAGTCAGTCTGTGTGACTAACTGCATCATCTAATCTTGATATTCGTGTATGTATGTATTGGAAAGACACAAAGCCCTCAAAGCAAAAGACAAACTCCACTACCTCAGTGATACTACAGTTATTCTCAATTACCCGTAGTTATTGTCAACTACCCAGCTGGAATTCAGCCCAAAATAGCAGCAGTTGACTTGTTTTTTGGTAGTGTGGATTGTGCAATATGAAAGGTAAGAGGAAGATAGTTGTAATGCTCCTGAGAACTGCTATGAAGTGAGTATGTGTTTACTGAGTATTTGGGCATAAAATCCCTTCTTTATCTTCCCTCAGACCCTTAAGCCTTTTAATTAGGTCAGTGGGCAAGATGCTGTGCTGCCGGTCACCTGTTGTGACCTGAGCACAGCCAGACAGGGTGCTACCATGGAGTGTGTTGTAGCACCCCTATTCCGGAGCTGTTTATGGGTATTGCGGAGCTCCCCTCTTCTGCTCTGCAGATGGCTTGCTGCTGCCACTTGCCTCTTCTTCCCAAAATAGGGTTGTACTTGTACTTTCATGCCTGTGCAGGCTCAGAGATGGGGCAGAAATCTCAGATTGTTCCAGACGGGGTGAAAAAGTGATGGATTGCACATAGCTCTGCACCTGGTAACTCTCACAGGTTATAAACTCAGTGATGCAGCTCAAAAGTAAATTGTGAAGTCTGGGCTGAATTTGTAATTTAAATGTCAATTCAAAGAAATATTAGTTTCCGAGCTTATTGGTGAAGATAAGCAGTTGTCAGATTCATTCCCTTTTCATGTCCTGTAAATGCAGAGGTCCAAATCACAGTTACATAGACTGGTTTAAAATTGCTTTCTGGGTTGTTTTTTTGTTCTCTCCCCACCCTGGAAATTCATTAGCTAATTTTAACTAGAAGAAGCTTATTAATTAATTTTCTAATGAATTCAGCTCATCCTTCTTAAGCCAAGTCTGATACAAAACCAAACTCATACTAATCCTTGAATCATTGAATGAACTCATTGACTTTTCTGTCTGTGAATGTCAGATGGTTGCAGATTACTGAAGTGCTTAACCTGAACATTATCCATAGACTGCCACTCCCTCTTCTTCCAAGACATAGTTATGAAGTTCTTTAATACAGTGCATGTAAAAGGTTGCAGGTTCTCAGCATTCATTGCTGCTGGCAGAAGAGCAGTTATAACTTGCTTTTGGGAAGAGATCTTGTGAAAAATAGATTTTTGATTTAATGATGAAAGTAAGTGGCAGACTTTCAAAATGACCACGAACCTATTGGGGTCTTTCAGGTTGTGACAAGAACTGTTCTGTCTGTGATGCTTCTGAGAACCTTCCCCTTTTCCAGATATGCAGGTAGAGTCTTAACTCCTTGTGAAAGAAAACCCAACCCTAACTGTGGGAATGGCACTCTTGAAAACATGGCCATGAATTTTACTATCTATGAGAAAGTAATGTAGTTTCCAGGCTCCCAGAGATTTTCCTGTCTGCTGGTTGGATGCCAGAGTCCTGAGGACTGAACTGTGGGTCTCCAGGCTGTTTGTCATCCAAGCTCAGAAAAAGAGGAGTGCTCCTGACTTGAGGGTGGGAGCAGCACTACTGCATTGGCTCGGAGCACAGCTGCTGCAGCGCTCACCAGTGGGATGCAGGTTTCCTAGCGCAAAGCTGTCCCCTGATGTGACAGCTCTCTGAATAGCTCAGGACTAGATTTGTTTCTGTAGGTAACATCGTAACAACCCCAGAGGTCATGCACACAGTGCAGTCGCTGGGAGGGCTGTCTGTCTGGGAGACATCCCTTAAGGAGTTGGTGTGGCAGTTCTGGGAATATGCGGGTTTGATAAGTCTGCAGATCAATATTATTGGTAGCTTGTAAAGGTATCGAGCTGAACTTGAGATATTCGCGTTGTTGTTACCTGCTTCTTGGGGCCCGCACTTATACGCAAGAAGCCCAGCTTCCATGGATGAGAAAGATGCCAATGAATACCTGAACCAACATTTTACACTTAGCAATAAATAAAAGGGAGGCAGCTAGAAGCAGCAAAGAGTGTTTGCTAAAAAAAAAGTATCGTGCTTGAGGATAGGGTAGGATATTTCAGTTGGAAGAGACCTACAACGGTCATGTAGTCCAGCTTCCTGGCTGCTTCAGGGCTGACCAGAAGTTAAAGCATATAATTAAGGGCATTCTGCAAATGTCTCTTAAACACTGACAGGCTTGCTGCATTGAGCACATCTGTAGGAAGCCTGTTTCAGTGTTTGACCCCACTCTTGGTAAAGAAATGCTTACGAATGTTCAGGCTAAACCTCTCCTGATGCAGCTTTGAACCTTTCCTGTGTGGGATAATAAGGATAATACTCACCTATCTATGTAGTTAAGAGCTGAAAATATGTGGAAGAGCTAACAACATCCAGCAGTTGTTTCAGCTTCCTTGTTTACATTCCATTTCAGGCTTCACTTGGTTCACTTTATGCTCCCCATGGGATATCTCCATTGTAAATGAGCTGGCTTTGTAATGAAAAAGAACTGTTTCCAATATTAAGTGGACAAAACCCCAAAATGTTTCATCTTCACAGTAAAACCCTACTGTGCTTTTCTGTGGATTTTGAACATCTACCGTTTGGGGAGCCAACTGGTGGTTTGTGTTACCAGATGAAAAAGACTGCATGTTTTGGCCCTGTTTGTTCATGTCCTCCGGTGGCCAGCCATTGAGATCTTTGTTTCAGTATAAAAGAAAAGGAGGGTTAGTGTCTTTGAAGATCTCTGTAACTTCACACTCCTAACAAAACTAATGAAATGATAGGATGAAGGTGTAAAATTGTAGGCAGCACGACTTGAAATATGGGAGAGGTGGCCATGCGGTCATGCAGGAAATAATTGCAGAGCCTGCAATGAATGGTCAAGGATAAAATGGAAAAAGCCTATCCTTACCAGAAGTGGTGTGTGTAATATATTTACGTAATCACTAAGAATCAGGAGAGCTGTAGATGCTTTGAATAAGAACTTGTCTTCGGGAAATAATATTTTTCATTTATGATTAATTTGAGGAGCTTTGAAAGTAGAATTAATTCTTGAAGAATTTTATTATGCCTTCGTTGTTATATTTTGCTTTTCTACGTCATATTTTCTTTCTCAGATCCACAAATAGCTGTTTCATCCTGGTTGCTGCTGGCAAAAGCCTGTAAATCAGAGTTTTGGATGCATATGAGTGAATCAGAAATGCTGTGGTTGGAAGTTTTGCAGTCAGTAGAAGGAGGTGCTGAAACGATACAAGGTCAGTTGGCCAGATTTAAGCAAACTCAAAGTTTTTTTCAGCAACGGCATGCTGGTGCGTTAGTGCCAGTAACCTTGCTGCTGAATCTCATCAACTGTCTTTCTGCAGCTTGTGTAAGCTGTAGCATGCACTCTCTCTCTGCAGAAATTAGGTTGTGCACCTTACCACTCACATGTATCGCCAGGAATGAATTTTGAACCACAAACTAGTGCATTTAAGTACTGACATCCTGAGGGGAGCAAATGAACTTGGGCTTCTCTTTGCCTTTTCTTCTGCATCTCTAAAAGATGTGATGATAGACTGGGAAATAGCTCAGTTTGCCTTTTCCCCAGGGTTCCTGGTACTTGGCAGAGCCTGTGACTTGTAGCTGGGTGAGCTGAGGGGGACGCAGCTACTCAAGGACAGGAGAAGCTATCAGGTGGAGCAATGGGAAGAAGATGCTGAGATCCTTCATCATAGAAGTCCTTACCTTAAGCAGTCTCTATCTGATCCTAAAAGGGTGTGAGGTCATTGCTGACATCTGCTTTGTAAAGGGCTTTGGATACCCTGAGTAGTGTGTCATTCACTAGACAAAATGGGAAGGGTGGCTGCTTAAGTGCTTTGTCCTTACTTCTTTGCTCCTTCGGACCTTACAAAACCTGACGTAATGCCCAAAGATGCACACGTGGTATAGGGAGGACTGTTAGGGGAAAGATACAATGCTGTGGGAATTTGGGGCAGAAAAGGTGACACATTTAATGAAGTTTTGGTAGCTTTAAGGGCGCTGTCAAAAACATTTGCTGGGCCAGCAGGAGTACACATGCTCACTGTGGCAGCTGTTTACCAGTGGAAGCATACAGTACCCAGGCTTTCCTGGGAGGGTCACCCTCACCTGCCAGCCCTCTCTCTCTGGCCAAGTTGTGATCCTGACTGCATTTGCATCCTCCCACTTAGCAGAAGGGTCCTGAGGCAGCAGTGAGATTTGTGAAACAGTGCAGTCACTGCTATGTAATTATTATATTAAGGACTACAAGGTATTTTCCCTGATCCCTGACTTGTCTCGTGATCCTGGCTGGTCTAGCTGGCAGCTGGTAAGTTTTTAAGCTGATGTATGGTACCTTGCTTTACAGTGGTATGTGTGAAATTCCCTGGGGGCAAAATATACTGTAAACCTTGCAGGTTGCTGAGGTAGAAGCAGCAGCATGTCCCCTGCCCTTGCACGCACCTTCTCCTGACTATGTCTGCATGTTGTTCACTCTCCGTGCAGCTCAGGAGATCCTGTCCTTCAACCCTGTAAGAACCCAGTCATTGGCAGCTTTCAGGTTCTGAGGTACTGAAAGGTGCTGATTTCTCTTTTTAACATGAAAACTTAAAGAGGCCTTTACCTAAAGCTAGTGACAAGTACTTGTGAGAGGGGCACTTGTGCTTGTGTGGGCCCTCTGTCTTTTTACTGTTAAAAGCAGATAATACTCAAACGTTTATAGTTAGTAGTTTCTTCCAGGCATCTCTGACTGCAAATTGCCTTTAAATACATTCTTTCCAATCCATCAAATAGCTTGTGTAATTATGACATCTCTGAGGACGGTGTTGTGAAATTTCAGCTAAGGTACAGTGGGAAAGCATGTTGTAGTAATTTAAATAGCAACTTTTTTCTTTAAATCTAACTGAGATCCTTGTTTGACACACTTCATTTCAGATATGACCTTTGTGTCTCTGCTGGGTCATTTGCTGGGTTTACAGCACATTTCGCATTCCTATAAAGCCTTTCACTGGGTGATCTTATAGTCTTTACAAGCTTTAATTAACTGAAGTGCTATGTCTCCGCTGTAGGGTCAGTAAATATTCTCAATAGCTTTTTGCAGAAAGAGGAAAACGTGGCAGAGAAATTTTAAAGGAATTTGCCAGTGCTGGGCAAAAAGCTGCTGGGGAGGCAGGAGCAGAGGTCATGATTCCTGAACCCCCTTTGATGTGCACGATTTCTCTTTATTACATAAGTATGCATGGGGAAAGATGTAACTCAGCGTAGTAAGGCAAGATGTAGGTCAGGTTTCCTTTGTCAGTGTATCTTCTGCTGTTTGACCTGTAAGTTGCTGAAAGCAACGTAAGTCCACGGATGAGGGATTCTTTTCAAAACTGGTTAAAAAAGCAACAAGCAAGCCCTGAAAGCCTTATTCCCCTCTAAAGAGCTATTTTTACGATGCTAAAGCAAAGAAGGATACTCAGGGGGGTCTGTACGCAAAGTTTCTGTCTGGCTGCCTTTGGATAGCTTAAGTTTTAATACACTTGTCAGGCTGTCGCCATTTGTCTCTTGTGAAAAGCAGGGACCAGACAGAGTGGACGGTGCTGATGGCATAACATAGCTGCTGTGCTGTGTGCTGCCATTTGGGGAGGGGACGGATCCTTCTTTGAGGCTGCTGGTGCAAAGCCAGCAAAACTGGAGGTTTTGTGAAGAAGCAGCATGCAGTGTTAAGGTGGATCTCACTCCCATTTTGATCACAGGATGTTGTTGACTCTGTCCTGAGCAAACGGAAAAAAGATTTCAACTGTGCTGTTGCTGACTGCTTTATCAGAAAAATGGGAGTGCGTAGAGTGTGAGCAGAAGGTACTGTATTTATAGATAACAAGGTTTGATACCCAGTTTTAAGGACCACCAAGGAAAGAGGCTTAAGGGGGCATCATTGTTGTCTGTCCACAGCTGTGAAAATCAGTCATGTGTGTCACCTCAACCATATTCCGTCCCACTTGGGAATTCTTTTTACCCTTGGGTACCTGAGTGTTTGCTTTTCCTGAATGTAGAATGACTAATGTTGGAAGGACTTTGAGGCTTTATTCTGCATTTGAATGTCTTGACAGCAGGATGTGGTCTCCTGATTCAGGGGGACAACACAAGCTGCTCTGTTGTTGAGAGAAAAGGGAAATAAGTGCTTGCACTGGTGTAGGAGGTGCAGTGCAGCAGAAGTGCCGTGGGAAGGCAGTTCTTGCTGCTGGTGCTCTGAAACACTTCAGCCAGAGCTGAAGCACTGGCTTTATACAGAACAGGCTCTTGACTGTGAAAATTGCAAAGAAGCAGAGAGCAGCTGGGCAAGGAAGGCAAAACCTTCATTTACTAAAGCCCTTGGCAGTGGTTGTACCATTTTCTTTTACCCAACACATGCTAAATAGATACTATAGTAAGTGCAGTTGTGCAACAACAAAATTGGATGAGCTGATTTAGGTGAAATGAGAATCAGTGAGGAGTTAACTCTAAGTTATTATTGCTTTGATGTTTGCAGCTCACATATTTTCTTTCTCTCCTATTCTTCTTAGAAAATAACCCCCTTTTTTCTACAAGGACACTAGAAGGAAAGCTTAAGCACAACTGATTTCAGCTTGACTGATCAGTAATAAAAGCATGTCCCTTTCCTGAGAGCAGAGTTGCTCCCCCCTTCCCTGAACACCATATTAAAGCAGAGAAGGCTGGAGACATTACAGTGACAGATTCCTGTGGCCTTGAACTGTGCTGCCACAGGATAGTTATTAGTGTTTGAAATGGCAGTTGTAATTTTAAAATTGCTTCGAATTCTTGCCTTGAGACTTTAATTGGGGAGTTGATACAGAATTGGGTGCTAAAGAAATACAATACATCATGGAGTGAGTTAAGACAAGAACTAAAACAAGAGCAAGTGATGGTAATACTCATTTAAAACCAGACAAAAATAGAAGCAAAATTAAGAGCAGCAGACCCACAATCAGGTTTGTAAACACTGGGAACCAATTTACTAGCAAACAGACCAACCCAGTCAGCCATTCCAACTGATGAGAAGTTTGAGGGGGGAATGTATTACCTAGGGCATGGGAAGATACTGCAAGGTGAAGCTTTCAGCCTCTCAATTCACAGGCACCTACACAGGACATGGGATTGTTGCGCATTGCTCTGAATAACAAATTGGAGTTGTGATTTTGCATTAAGGACTTGTGTCCAGTGGTTATTTCTGTTAAGTTTGGAATGTAAGAGTAATTCAGGTGTTTAAATGAAACTTAAACTGATAGAGCTGAAGTGACTTTTTGTCTGATGTAAGATTGTGCATCCATAGTTATCTGATGATTTGTAAATCCAAAAGATCGGTTTGCAACGTTTTAGGGACATATTGGTGGATGAGTGTTGGATACTTCGTACTCTTAGGTAAGTTCACTGCTGTGCTCAGTGTTTAAAGCTAGTTAGTACCCCATAATAAATACCAGACAACAGCCCTGTATTAATGAATCTGCATTTATATTTGGTGCCCATTGCAAAAACTTTGTTTGCTGACACGATGCGCTCTAAGGATGCAGATGCCTAACAGCAGCCTGGTATGGCAGCATAGTACTTCTCACTGTGTGGCAGGGAGCTGTGTGCGGTGGTGTCAGTGCCACTGCCCACCTTCCAGATCAAAGCAAACTCAAGAGGAGGTCCTGCTGCATCCAGGAAACAAAACGAGGCATTGCGAGCTGGAACCTCACACTTGGCAATGCCCTCATTGCATGTTAAGCCTATATGATATAATTTATTGTTAGCAAGCTAAACGCTTCAGTGTTTTTCAGACAATTCCAGGTATGAACTGTTTTGGAAATACCAAAATGTTTGAAATTCCCTTACTCATGAGAGCAGAAAACTGGTACTGGCAGGGGACTTTAGTCCAACTTAGAAAAGCTTGCTTTCTTTGGGGGGGGGAGAGAAGGGGCGGAGAAGAAAGCTACACAAACCCTCTGCTTCTTACCCCTTTTTATTCTTGTCTGCATGTGCTGTGTTTGCTATGTCAGAAGGTGGAACCAATGTTTCTCCTGCATCATAGCCTGAACTCGCATAAGTGTGTTCCCTTAAACAGGCAGGCAGAGGGTCATGAAGACAGAGAGGACCTGACATTTATTTTTGACAGCCTGGCTTCACAGTTCATGGTAGGATTCCCAGTGATGGAGCAGCTACATAGAGAAGAGAATCTTATGTTTTTCTCTAACATGAATGAGGTCATTTAGCATCCACAGTTTGGATCATAAAGTGCTTCTTGGCAATAAGAAGGCATGATGCTGTACCGCACAGCTGATTAATTATCACATTTGGAAGAGGAAATGCTGGGATGCTGCTGCTTAAAATGTTCTTTGGTGATCCCCAAGCTTCCAGTTTGGGGAAAACTGGCAGGCTTGAGGATGAAAATGTAGCCTTAGTGTTGAAAATGTAATGTCCTGAATACCTGAGCATTTGCAGTATTGAGATCCATGCATCACAAAACCAGATGACAAGCATGTTCTTTGTCTGTAATCTGTAGGATCAGTGTCACTTGAGTCATTGCAAAATCACTCCCATGCTGTCCATTCTTTTTTTTTATGCGCTCTTTTGGGTTTTGTCGCTGTTTTATCTACTTCAGCGCATCCCAGATCATTCATGTATTTGATCAGTATTTTGGCTGATTTGGTGTATTGTGTACATTCAGAGCACCCAAAATATTCCTCTAGTGCAGCTGAAACCATGCTTTGATCTGAATTGCATGGCTAAACTGAAACACTCCCTTAGATTAATTTTTTTGCACTTAATATCCAGAGAACGGGGTTATTGTGTACTTAAGTAGTGTAAAAAAAAGAAAAAGTGAGTATATTTGTACCTGTATAACATGGTGGATTTAAGTAGCCCTGTCTCCTCCTCTTCACCACCACCACCCTTGTAAGCCACTTTTACATCTGTTTAAGAAGCCTTAAACAGCAGTCCCAAAGGAAAGATTGTTCTCAGGTGGTTGGCAGCCAGCTGACTTGTAGGCAGCCGCATCTCTCACCCCCTGCCAACTTCAGGTCACAGGGTTGCACAGAGCAGCTTCATGCTGCTACAGGCATGACAGGCATTAACAAGAAATGGCTCTCCCATGTAGAAACCGCTGTGGCAGCGTAATCTTTGTCTGGGGCTGTTTGGGCAGCAGGCTGAGCTGCCCTAATGGGAGTAGAACATACATTGTACTAGTGGCAGAGAGCCGCACGGATACGGCCTGTTACCAGCTGAAGGTGGGGCTGTGCTGGGATAAACCACCATATCTTGCTATCCTGGAAAACTGGAAAAGAGGCTGGGAGTTGAAAGGAGCAGCAGCAGTAAGGAGCAGAGGCGCTCTGTGTGCTTTTTGGTGTTGTACTGGTGAGTAAAAGGAGCAATGGAGGTTAGAGGGACTTTGTGGTGGACAAGTCCCTTTCTCCAAATATTTTACTGAAAGCTACAAGTTGTCCCGAGGGTAAATATCATCATACGTTTGTTGCATTTCTGGTTTAATGTGTTTGCCAACACTGCGATCTGTAATGGTATGAAGGCATTTACATCAGTGCAGCATGTACTGGAATCTGTTTGCAAAAGCCTGCATCTGCTGCAACTTTTCTGTAAGGTGGAAATTCCAATTCATGTCAGTTTCTCAGAATGAGCATGTAGGAGCTGTGGCTGTAATGCACCTCCAGCTGGAAGGCAGAGCTGTGCTTCCTGATGACAGATTTCCATTGTGTCTGTACTGGAAAAGCCTGTGTATATGTTGGCATGTGCTAAGAATAATTCCCAGCACCTCCTGATAGAAGTCTTGTTTAGGAGTTTCACGATTTTTAGATAGTAGAAATACAAATTGTTTTTCTTTCTTGGAGAGAATCATTTTAGTAAGTCCTAGAATTGCAAGGCAAGATTATTTGGGGGTGGGGTGGGTTGTTTTGGTTCTTCTTTTTTTCCCCCATCAAAAATGAATCACAAGCCTAAGGGAAAAAACCTCTGGGTTTCTCAAAATAAGATCAGAATTAGAACAAACAAGAATATGTTAAATCTCTGCTGCAGCTGTGCCAGCTGTATAATGGTAGCTGTTACACACCACAGTGACATAAAATTGTGGTAGTTTGGAATGTTGTAAGCAAACAGCAACGTTAGTGTAACTCTCACAATTCATATGTAATACCAGTTTCTTGTGTCAGAGACTTCCAAATAAATCACTAATTTTTTAACATAGGCCTGCTATAAGAAAGTTTTTGATGCAGCAGAGATAGAGATGCTCAGACTTAAGATGAAGTGAAAAAGAATTATAGGGTAAAGGGTTGTTCTTGTAAATATGCAGGGGAAATACCGTACTAACATGTGTAAGTACTCAAGGGTATTCTGAAACAGCTCTGAAGAAAAAGCTAGTTATCTAATTCAAGAAATAAATTCTGATTTGTTGTGATTGTCTTTCAGTGGATGACCTGTGAAGTCCTGGGAGGTTTGTGGCATCCCTTCCTTACAGTGCTGTACTTCAGCTGTCAACCTTTATATCTGAAAAGAGCAGTTAGTGAGATGGGAGCTGTTGGAAAGGAAGCACAGGAGAATAGCATGGAAGGAATGTCTGCATCTGTATCACCTCTGTACCCTGGCTGGACCAAAGGCCAGGAGATGTCGGTTGAATTGGATGCAGGAGTTGCTGAAAGCAGAGCTCTGAGGGGAGGCTGGGGGGGAGCTGCAAGTGACAGCCTCCTTTGCAGAGATTACAGATGTGGTAGATGTGGTGTTTCGTGTCGTTTCAACAAAATTTGCAAGGTGCAGGCAGGATGAAGTTGGAGGTAATACTCATTCAGGGATAGGTGGCAATTGTACATCTGGGTAGAAAAGACTTCCTACTCTGGTCAAATTAATTTTGTTTTTCCCCTCCCAATTTTCAGTCTTCCTTTTGCTTGCTTTGGTATTCAGCTGCATGTAAACGTTTTTTCGTCCTCTTTGCTACCACTGAGTTGGAAGGAACTGGCTTGTCCCATTTATTCACCCAACTGTGCTCATAAAGGACTTTGCTTCTAACCCAGGTGCCAAGGAAAGCAGTTTTGCTCATGGGTCAGCTCTCTCAACACACTAGTCTGCTGGACTTGCCTGCATAATTCCTTTGGTACCTCATGCTTCAGCTGTCTCTCGTTTTCAGGGGCTGGGATCCTATCAATGTATTCAGAGAAAAGGCGGTAGCATCTCACACACACCCTCTCCTTCACACTGTTTGCCACATCTGCATTGAACTTGCACAGGGTGTGAACTCTAAAATGGTATCTGGATCAGCTGAAGCCAGTCCCTCTGAAGAAAGCAGGATCCCAAGGTGTGTGAAAGCTGTGCAAGCACAGCTAACCCGGATGCTCATCTTGCTGTTAGCACAGGTTTCTGCTGTTTGCTACTAGTGTAACTCAATTTCAAGGTTTAGCTCACCAGTTCTGCTGAGCGCTAGAGGGACTTCCCCTAGATCATTGTGTCTAAGGCTACCTGACGGATGTGGTATAAAGAGTATCAGAGATATTTGAGGTTCAGCCTAAATATATGTGGTGTAGGAGCAACAAAGATCCTGCTTTGCTCTAGTGTTGCTCACAAAATTGTGCGTCCCTTGCCACTTACTAGGCCTTTCAAGCCTTGGTTTTATATAAACCACATGTCCACCATATCTGTTCATTAAAGGCTTGCAAATATTAATGGCTCATTTTTGTCCTAGCTTGATAGCGCAATCAGAGAGCATATGGAATGCCTGAGACAGGCAAGGTCCTTTGTAACACCTGCACATTGTACCTTCCTCCTCCTTTCCCTGCACCTGGAGGTTTATATTCCTTAGGTCATGTTTGTTTGACTGTGAGCAGTGGCTCGTATGCAGAAACTTGCTGTTCAGCATGGCTTTCCAGGAGAAATGCGAACTTGATGAGTGTTCCTGACCTTGCTGCCCTTGGCTGTAAAGATCTTTCCATTGTATGCAGCTGCATGTACGGCAGGTTGGTGTTTGCCTCCTTGAAACGTGACAGGGATTAACCTTTTGCAAAAGCAAATTACAGAGGGCGAAGCATGTCTGCCAGTATAGACTGCCCCTTGCCATCGCTTTCCTTACTGGGGCATACATTTGCTCCTGGGCCTGGACCGCATTTGGTTTTCTGCAAGTAAAAACATCTGCCTTAGCCAATGAAGAAAGCATTTTAATGAGGTTTTGGAGACCTTTTGCACTTTCCCTTGAAATCGAAATTTACCCAGGGACAGAGATTATTTTGGAAGAGCAGGAGCAGGAAAATGATGCCTTTGTTGTGAAAATTGAGAAAGCGATCTGCTAGTTGTGTTAAAATGCCTGTGCCTTTAATTAATATTGACTGAGACTTCTCAGAAGAGTGGTTATATTATGTGCTGTGGCTGAGGGGATGTTGAAACACAAGCAGGAGGTAACATGCAGGTTTCAATCAGGGCTGTCATTGCTCTTGTGTTTCTCATTGGATTTTAACTCCTTTCCCTGCTTGTTAGAAGAGCAATCCACAGAACAACTTTTCTTGTGGAAGATTTTTTCATAGGCCTAGGATCTGACTTTCCGTTCTTAGCTGAAGAACTCAGGGAAAATACAAGAGATGGAAGACTGAAAGAATAACAAAGTGTAAACGAGTTGGAAATAAACATTTTGCAGTATGTTAAATACTGTCCATGGACTAGGATACCACACTTCTTGTGGTGCATTCCTGAGAAAATGGGATGAGGTTCCTGTGGGTAATGGTGGGAGAGAGGGAGAGGAGACATGAGGCCAGGAGAAGCTGTTACTGCCAGAAGGTGCCTCAGACAGGCAAGTGTGGATGATAAGGAAGAGCAGAGGCAAAGAGGCTCTGCTGTGGATTGTCTGCCTGAGCTCTGGAGGTCAGCTCTGAAGGCCAGAATTGAGGGCCTGGGTGCTGCAGTTTTGGCTCTTACAGCTGAAGGTGACCTCCAGAAAAGGCCCCCCGCAGACAAACAGCATGGTAATGCTGGCTCCTGGAGCTCAGCTAGCAAGGATGCCAAAGTAAAGGCTAGAAGAAGGGAATTAAATTGTTTTTTGCTGAGTTAACAAATTGTCATTTTTATGTCTTTTCTGTATAACTTCTTAAGCAAGACTAACTTGGCACACAAAGTGTGAAAAGCAGACATGTTTTGTATTTCCTTGCAACATGTAAGGAAGCGAATGTATTACAGTACGTGTAGCATTTTATATAATACACTATTGTTTTCTAAATGTTTTTTCTGAATGTGGCGATGAAATGTCATGGTTGAAAGGTGACTGCAATTGGGTAACAGCTAAGGGAGAGGCACTACCTTAGAAGTATCCTAGTATAAGACTTCCAAACAGAAGTCACCATTTTGGAACATTAAACAATAGTTTACAATTGTGAATTGTCCAGTATGCATTGCTTTTCAGTGTTGCTATTGATCGAAGCTGTGAGGGCAGAAACATTTGTTTGCATTATGAGCAAAAAGACTTTAAGTCAGCATTTGGGAACACTGAGAATTGAGAGCAGCTTTCATGCTGACAGCTGCTTGACCCAGGTAAAGAAACTGAGCTGCATTTCATGGGCTTCAACCCAAGCTGGACTTGCTGCCCCAGGGAGCCACCCCCTTTCTTGTTACTGGGGTTCTTCTGTTCAACCAGACATCACAAACATATCTGCCTGGATCTGTGCATTGACAGACCAAAGACATTGCTTGTGCTCTTCGTGCCTCTTATTTAATTCCCCATATTATATATCTGATTGCCCATCGTAAAGGCTTGTAACTAGAATTACAAAATGCTAGCATGTTTGCAGAATACTGCAGTTGGCCAGCAGGTCCCAGGTAATATGTTGCCATGGTACCAAACTGAGCTGGAGATGATCAGTGTGCCCATGGACAAGTTATCAGCATGATAGTGAATGTTTAAGTGTTTACACTCGTTTTACTCCAGTTAATGAGACCAGCGTAGGTGGAGGAGAAGCAGAGGGGAGCTGAACAGATGGGTGGCTGGAGCCAGTGCTTGGTACCCCAGGGAGCTGTGCCCAGGTTGAGTGCTGCCTGCAGCTACAGAGGCTTGGCTGTTGCCTGTGAGTGCATAGTCACTGCAAACAGTGTTTTATTTATTCAAGACAAAATTTCTGATGCTAGTAAGGGAGAAAAAGTATTTTCTGTTAACTGATGCTTGGGTACCGTGGTAAGAGGGCTGAAAAATTTGTCTTTGCCCCTGGGCAGAGTTGTTGGTTAACTGAAGCTATGGGTGAAGTTGAATTCACCAAATGCACCAGGTAAAACATATGAATAGATTTAGTGCAACAGTTTGTAGAGATTTCTCAGGTGAAAGTGAGGTGATTGGGAAGTGATAGAGGAGCAGTAAGAGTTTGGTTTAAGATCTGATTTACAATGAGGGTGGTAAAACACTGGCACAGGTTGCCCAGACAGGTGTTGGATGTGCATGTCCCTGGAGACATTCAAGGCCAGGCTGGATGTGGTTCTGAGCAACCTGATCTAGTCGAAGATAACCCTGCTTATTGCAGGGGGGTTGGACTAGATGAGCTTTAAAGGTCCTTTCCAGCCAAAACCATTCTATGATTCTATATTTTCAACAAATAATGGGCTTGGAGGTGTTTTTCCTATCAAAAGCACTTTGTTTTGCTTTTTAAAATTGCCAAGATTGCTAAACAATTATGGCATAAAATGAACAAAATATTTTCATATTGGATTACCATATTTTTTATTGCATGAGCATTTTCAGATTTTTTTTAACCAAGGATTACAAAAAGATTGCCATTTTGAGTCAGTGAAGTGAGTGGTTTTCTTTGTCCAGCGCTCCATGAACTCACTTATTCACCTAGCTATAAATAAGGATCTCTTAGTATTTTCATATAGACACAAGGAAAGTTCAGTTTAAATATAAGGAAGAAGTTCTTTACTGTGAGGTTGGTGAGGCACTGGAATGAGTTGCCCAAGGAAATTGTGAATGCTCCATCCCTGGCAGTGTTCAAGGCCAAGTTGGACAGAGCCTTGAGTGGCATGGTCTAGTGTGAGGTGTTCCTGTCCATGGCAGAGGGGTTGGTACTAGATGGTGTTAGGGTCCTTTCTAACCCAAACCATTCTATGATTTTCTGACACACTTTGATTTATAGCAGCAGCAGCTAAAGAAAATAAGGGCTTTCCTGGTCTACAGAAAACTGCTGAAAAATATGCTCTCCTATGTGTCTTTTCCTTTCTTAATTGAGTTATACACAGGACAGAAAGATCCTGGTGATATTGAAACGTGGTCTCTTAGGGCCACAGCCCTTGACAGATATGCAAAAAAAGATTTCTGGTGAGGATCAAAGGTCTTCGTTGAGAGACATTTTCATAAACAACAGTAAGAAAAGCAGAAGTCCCTCCAACTTCCCAGTGACACAGAGCAGATGGAATCCCAAATTTTGGGGTGAATTAAGGAAATACTGACTTTCCTACCCTCGGTCTGTTCCCCAGCTAAGAGCAGGTTCAGTTAGAAGCAAACCTGGTTGCTACAGCTGTTAGTTTTCCTGTCTGAACCATGTTTTCCTGCACCCTTCCTCTCCTTGCCATGCAAGTGTGTGTGTGTGTGGGGGGGGGGGGGGGGGGGCACAGAGCCTGAGGAACTGGATGTGTTTCCTCTCCTAAAGGCTCCCTTTATATTGCCGAGTGTTTCAGTAGTCCCAGTGACTGTGTTCACCCTTCTACCTCACAGCCTCAGTGAAGGAGCCTGTTGCTTTTTCTTGGCTGGACTGGAAATGCATTCAGAAAACCAAAATAATAATCTTATGCATCACAGGTCACATCTTTCCTGTGGAGAGTTAATTCAGAGAGCCTGGGGCAGGCTGTTGACACCTGGCTGGAGTGAGGATGGTGAAAAGGCATGCCTGTGCTGCTAAATATAATCAATAGAGCAGTGGGCTCTGCTTGGGATGGAGCTATTTGTTTTCCTTCTGATTTTTTTAGGGAAGCAGAGGTTTGTTTCTTGTCTCCTGAAGCAGCAGATGACACTATTTGATGAAAATGAAGTGGCAGTGTTTCAAGGACAGCACAGATGTGATGTATTCTTTCGATCTTTGCGGCTCTAGAGAGAATGAACAGTTACCTGGCTGGATGCAAGGCTGTCTGGGCAGCATTGCGGCCAGGCAAAAGCTTCTGCCAGTCAGAAAGAGCTGTAGCTGCTTCTGGTGCATTCTTTCTTGTTGCTCTAAGAAAGCAGCCCCAATAGCGTCTGCTGAGGCTATTTGTTTGTCATGCCCTGGTTCTGATTTAATCTTTGTGGAGTCATTAGCAACTGAGCATCTGCTAGTAGCTAGGGTCCTCACCTTCTCATAACTGGCTTTTATTATCCTTCCGCAGCATGGCCTCTTGTAAGGGGAAGCTCCACATGTGCATTACCAAAAGGCATAGCTGTGAGCCAAAGCTGTAGTGAGGGAGGAGCTGTTGGCACCCTAAGAGCTAAGTCTCGCATTCTCTTCTCCTCTGTGATGCTTGCAACTCAAGTCTTATACCAAGTGTTACATGAAAAATAGCATGGACTCAAGGCATAAAGTCTCGATTCAGATCTCAGCTGTACCAAAGTGCTTATAGAGGAAGGGGTTCAGATGCTGTGTTCTGGTCCAGGGCAATCACTAATGAAAATGCTTCACTTGGATAGACAAAATCATAGAGACAGAAACTCAGTAACTATCTTGATGCTCTGTTGTTGCCTGGGTTGCTACGGCTGTACCAGCATGAGGCCAGATCTCCAGCAGGAAATCATGAAAAGAAAGGGCTGCCTTTCTCTTTCTATTAAAATATGTCCAGGGGTGCTCAGAAACCTGGAAAGGCTCTGTTTTTTAATAGATCAATGGCTGTAGTAGCCAGTTGTTCAGCATCTCTCCATGCCTGTTTGCTGTAATAATTGTGGTGTTCATTAATACCTTTTGCAGGTGCTGAGATTAGAGTAGAGCTGCTGCTGTTCAGCAGCTTCGCAGAAGTAATCCCTGTGTGAGGCAGCCTTGGCTATTTAACCTGCTTTAGGGGTCCTAATTTAGGAAGAAAGTCTCCAGTAAAAGACCATCAAGCTGCAGAAAGCAGTGGTGCTGCGGGCAGCAGCAGTCTGCCTGCGTCACTTGTGACCAAAAGCATTTCTTTGGGGTATCACCAAGAGTACAAGGTGCCATTATAACTGCTGATTTTATGGAGAGATGAGAATGTCTGCTTCCTACAAAAACTGTTGCCGTAGCAGCTATGTGCTTTAAGAATGGCTTCTTAATACAGTCTTGGTATTTAAGGTATGCCTTAAGGGTTAAATGCAGTACAAAGCAATTAAAGAGCCAACATGCTAAACCACAAGCATAGCTGGAATCAAGTCTTTGGAGCTACCTCTCCTTATCCAAGCATCTCCATCACATCAGGAGTAGGCATGTCATGTTCAGAATTACTTGTTGTAAGCTGCCTTATTTACCTGTGTTAAAATAATACCACAGGTTACATTTACTGCAGCCTAGGAGAGTGTGCGAGTCTGCACACATTTCCATGACTCGGCAGATTTTAACCATAACGAGAACTTTAAAAGTTCTAATGATGCCACTAGACCAAGTGTAAGAGGCTCAGGTGGCTCAGTGGAAAACATGGTACAAGAAATAGGGCTGAGGAAGCCAAGATAGGAGCTGCTTTGTATGTTTTTCCTCTGCACATATATGAAAAGATATACTCAGAAAAAAAGGAGGTTCGAGTTGCACATATCAGGCTGCAGCATAGTTAACTTCCCAACTGACTGTTTTGGGCTTTTTTTTTTAGTGCTATATCATATCCAATACCTAATTTCTACCTACTGGGAGAAGGAATTTCAGTGTAAATTGTATTTTCATTCTTTTCTTGCCACATCAGCATGGAAAATGGTAAAATGTCTTTTGTTTGTATCAATATTTTACATTCTCATTCTTCATGCATATTGTCTAAACAAAAGAAAATTCCTCAGGATTGCAATAGCCTGATTTTACTAAGGTCCTTTTGTGAATCTATAATGAAAGGTTAAGTAAGCAGAGAGGAGGGGAATAGCGAGTTTTGTCAGATGCCTGCAGCTGTAGACATAAGCCACAAAATAGAAGCTCAGGACCATAAATGCCACTGGTACCTGTATTGCATTTGGAGCCCAGGGGTTGGGTGCAGTGCAGGGTTACATTCTGAGTAAAATCCTTTTCAGAGTGGAAATGTCATCTGTAGCTGACTAAAGGGGCAGAATGCTCCTTTGTGTGCCTGGTCCAGCTTTCGGCTGGGGACCACGCGCACTGTCTTCTGTTAGCCATAGTTGTCATGGACAAGACCAAACATCACCCAGCATGCGCACAGGTTTCTAGACTGGTTGCTTTCCTTTGCTTGTTTCTGTGCTGTAGCCAGTAGGTTTTGGAGACTTTCTTCAGTAATCAGCTGGGACCATTGAAGCACTAATAGCTGAAACAGAACCAGCTCAGAAATGGGCCATAATAGGCTGTTTATGGAGGTTCTCTAATGCCCATACCAGCAGGGCAGGCAGATGGCTTTCTGTGACCTTGTTCAGGGCAGATGTTCCTTCACCAGAGCCAAGTAATAAGCGAAAGTGTTCATTTATACCTGAAGCAGATTCCTGCCCACTGTCTACACTGAGCCACAACCTGCTACCCCACTATGGCTCTGTTTTCAGGGGACCCATCTGCAATAACTATGGCTGCACATATTTTTTGTATAGCTTAAAGCACCTGGTAAAATTGCAGCTGCCAGTTGATGCTTTCTCTGCGATATCCTGATTATAGAAAACTAAGGAAACACCCTTATCCTTTAGTCTCCTTCCTCTCTCTACCATTAACCTTAGTTTTGCAGGTAAATACATCATGTACAGCACCTATGCAAAGTGCCGGAAAAGTTGGTGCACTGTGGGCCTGCCTGCTGTCCTGCAGTGGTCAGCACTGAATAAACTGCTTTGCCACCATGGCCGTTGGGTGGCCTGGAGCCAGAGGAGTCACTGCATGCCTCTGTAGCCTGTTCGCTTCAGCTCAGTTTGCACAGGCCACTTGCAGCTTTGGACTAGGAGCTGTGAGATGATGTACGTTATTCCCTTGCCGGCCTCAGGCTCACAGTCTCTGCTACTTTCACCTGATAATTTGCCAACGATATTCTTCCAAATATGTCAGAGTAAATTAAATTTGTAATTCCATCTCATTTTTCTTTAGTAATTTTACCACCGTATGCTCAATGTTATCTGTTACCGAGTTCAACTCTTGAATTGCAGATGCAGTATGTTGAGTTGGAAGTATCATCCTCGATAGGTATTGCAGTCACTGTGCAATAATAATGTACCTGTCACATCAATATGTAGGGAGGCCTAACAGCATGGTTTAAAGTCCTTTTTTACTGTGTTCTTTCTACCAGAACTTAGTGTGGCAATTGCATGAATCAAAACTAGGGTAAAATATCTGTTAATATAAAGCCTTAAAGACAACTGCATTCCAGCTTGTAATGCCATGTTGGTATGTTTTCACGTGTGTTTTAGGTGGACTGGAGAACTGTGACTGTATCTGAAAGAATGAGCTCTGAATGAGTGTAAAAGGAAAGCTAATTTTTAATAAATCATAGCCTAAATTCTGCTTTCTTCCCATCAGAGCTGTGGATGTCAGGGATATCTTCATAGTTGAATCCCTGCTGCCCTCTAGGAATTTTTATAATGAAATATTGTCAGAAATATCTCTATATGTGTATTGCAAGATGTGGATTCCTTTATTAATGCTCAGTCATAATGTTATTGAAAATACTTCACATTTCTACAGGGATTTCTGTATTATCATACCTTATTTTTGTGAAGACCTCCGTGAGTTCTGCAAAGCCTCTCCATTACTGCTGAGTTCTTTAGGGCTCTGGGAAAGACAGCAGAAAGTTACTTGTAATTTAAGTAAATTAAGAATTAAATCAGCTTTTCATTTGAGTTTACCCTTGCCTGTCAGCAGAATAAAGGTTGTGGCATTGAATAATGCTCAGTTTAAGATTCTTAATAGAGAGATGTTATGCAGCGAATCTAATAGAAATTACATTTCTATCACTAGGAAGGTTTTCTACTCTAAATAGTCCTTAGCAGGCAGTGGGCATACCCGCTCCATACGTTATAATGAGAGGTAGATCTAAGCAAATCCCACACTGTGAAGAAAGCTTTATTGCAACTGACATTTTGTAACTCTGATAATTAAGATCAATACTGATGCCTCATCATCCTTTCTTTTGCATCTCCCCTCACAGGAGAGAATAAGTGGTATGACAACATGGTGTGTGATGTGTCCTCTGTTATGAAAATAGTGGATTAAGTAATTGTCTGTGGTTAATGAATGCCGCTTGATAGGCAGGATTAGTCCAGAGATAAATGCAATGGAAATGCATAACCCTGGACAGCTGAGTATCATGTAAGGTCCTTTTTTTAAAGGATTGCAAATTTCAGTTTAAATTAATAAATGTTTGAAAATGTTTCAGGATAGGTATTCACTGGTTATTTAGGAAAATATTTTAATTAATATTTAGCAAGTGGGAGGAACCCCACCATATGCTGTTGACATGTGACACTTAAAAGCACCCAGCGTCAAAGGTAAGACTGACTGCCCTGAATTCCCTACAGAGAAACTGTGTTGACAGCAAAACAGAGCCTGGCTGTTGGCAAGGCCTGTCATGTCACTGTATCCAGGCTTGTCAGTGGCAGTGGGAGACAGCGGTAGGATCAGAAGGTTGATTTTGTGCAATGCGAAGCTGAGAAATGAATCAGTTGCCTGATTTCCAGCCCAACTTTTCCACTGCACTGAAATAAGCTCAATGATAGGCAGGTGCTTCACAGTGGTGAGGGTTTTCTGGAACACATCCCTCCATGGTGTGCACACACAGTGTAACTGCAGGAGCTGGCTGTGGTGGTGCTGGTGGCTGCTGGGCTCATTTTCACTGCCTGTTGGGTAACGTGGGCTTTGCAGAGAGAAAGAAAATAGGATCGTCTGACTGCTGTGATGAAATGGTGTAACAGAAGAGTGTCTGTCCTGTCTTATTCCTAACCATGCCACTGAACTGTGTTCAATGGGCTGTTACTTTTTTTGGTGGGGGGGGATCAGTTTCCCTGATCAAGTTAGTTTGAAGGCATAATTAGGTAGTAAAATTAATTTTTGCAGCTGATTAAAAAAAGATCAATTTTTTATGAAAGCTAAATGAGAGAGACTGCAGTGTTTTCTATAAAATTGAAAATGAAACATTTTTGGAGTAATGCTTTTGGCTCCAATATATTCAGAGATGCATTCTTCCATGACATGGTTACCATTGATATCAACAAGTGTTTGAGAAAGAAATAAGAGAGAGATTTACATTTTTTATTGTCAGTTAAAAGATCAGCTTGCAAAAGCCTGTAGCTGATGTCTTTGGGCCAGTTTAATACTGTTGTTCTCAGGGGAAATATTCCCAATTTGCACCTTGTGTTGGGGTTAGAATTGTCTGGTTTCTTGTGTGTGGTACTGTAATTTATGTGTCATGGTATGCAATACAGAAAAAGTGTTGATGCAGAAATGTGTGTTTCTACTTACATGTTGCAGTCAATGCTGATATGATGGCTGAGGTGAAATAGGCAACTTAAAGTCAAGGTTGGTGAAAGCTAATACAAATCCCTGTAGTGAAATTAGAGATTTAATTTGCTATGGACTGATTTACACAAGGGAAAACAGTATCACCTACCCAGAGCTGGTAAAACACATAATGAATATATGCTTATTGTTATTAACGGATGTCCCCAAAAGCTGTTTGTCTTGTGTTTGATTTGTCAGCTGGTACAGTCTGGCATGTGAGGTTGTTAGAGAGGGAATTTGTTGAGGAGCAGGTTAATCCCCAGCACCTTTTTGAGCAGCTGAGCCAAATTCTCCACCAGCCTTGAATCAGAGGAACAGCCTGGGCAGCCTCCAGAGGCAGAGTGTGGCATGGGGAGTGCATCAAAGCATCGCTACAGCCACTGACCCTCCTGCAGTGGTAAGGTCTGTAGCCCGCTGGTTAGGGGTGTTGTTTCTGCATAATACAGTAGGGATTTTCTTCCCTGACTCCCATTGCAGCATAGCATCACTGCAGTCTCTATTTTCTGGGGTTGTGGATAGGTTTGAGTGCATCTGCAGTAACTGCATAAGCACATTGTCTATTTGGGTTTGGTTGGGTGGGTGAGGGGTTGTTTGTTTTGTATTGGTGGGGTTTGTTTCGGGGATTTTTATTTTTTTTTTGGTAACTCCAGCACACAGCTCCATGATTCTCAGTCCAGAGAGGTTTTCTGTACTCGGCTTTCTGTTTTAAAAGACTTGCCATGCTAATATCATGTGGGACCTACTCTTTCATTGTGTCTGAGGCTTGTGTATGGTGGTGCCATGCCGCACTCATGATCAGTGATTTTGAAAATCTCAGGTGCCTGCCTCCTGGGCTCTCACACTGCTGTGTTTCAGTCATGTTTGTGCTTTTAAGGTGGGTGCAGGGACCATTTTCTAGGTCTGGTTAAGAGCAAGGAAGCAAGTCTCAGCCTGTTGCTGCTAGGCAGGTACAGCTTGCTTGAGTTCTCAAGTATGTCCTTCAAGAAGCACTGGGGTCTAAATACCATTTATTCCCAGTGTAGAAGGAGCCAGATGCTTATCTTTTTGTTGACCATACCTGAGGCTTTTGTTCTCCTAGAAGTTAGTGCTGCTTCTGATAACTGGTGTTTCCCCTCCGTTGTGTGGCTGATACACCTCACCAGTCAGGAAGGAGGTAGGAAGGCATAAGAGGGCATGTGGCTTGCCTGCTGTTGATTCAGAAGCGTCAGCTTTCCTGTTGAAACTGGATCCTGAAACTCAAAATGGTCTGGAGGATCCCAGTGAACAGCTGAGCTTGAAATGCCTACACTGTAAACAGCAAGGCTTTGTTCAGCAGGCTTGGGGAGATGTTGAGAGCTGCTGAGTCAGTTCTTTGGGTGATTTGTAAAGATCTTTATGACTCTAATTGCATTCATTTCTCTGATGAGGCAGTTATGCTTTGGGTCTACTTGGGGTTTCTGTTGTTGGTTGGAACATTTTATTTCTATTTTTATGAATCAAATTCTTATTTTTTTATATTTAATTTCAAGTACAGAGTGTGTACTGTGTGTTTACACTATTTGCAGCAGAGGATTTAGGCTGAGATTAACTCCATGACTGCCTTCAATATATGGTCCATTCAAATGTCAACTTTTTCATGTCAATAACTCTCATATCAAGTGTCATATGTGCCTTGAAAACTGATGTGTCAGTGAATTTCTCTTCTTGTGATAGGCCAGTAGAAAGCCTGGGCTTACTTGATAGGTCTAAATTCTGCTTGTAACCTCACAGACCACTCATGGAGCTTACTTTGATCAGGAGTTGAGATAGCCCTTTTTCTCTGTGTCATCACAAACACTGAAAAATTCACAGAGACCTTTTAATTAAAAATTATCTTTGGCTGTTTTCAGATCACATGATAGAAAAAGCCATTGAAATTCTGTGCAGCAGTAGATAAAGGTCTTGCCATCAGCCTGTGTTGCAGTCTCCTTGTTTTTACAGTACATTGAACTTTTGGTGATGCTACTGAGGGAGACTGTACTGCATGCAGCAATGTATTCAGCATGTGGGGTACAGAAGGGAGAACATATTTTGTACCTGAACGTCATCACCTAGCATACTGGATCACGACACACTTGCTATCCATTTCTTACTGTTTCCAAGTGCATTGTCATATGCAATATTACTAATCTAATTTTCTGTGTTTTGATGAGCCTCTCCTAGATTTCTAATACATTATAGCTTCCAGGTCCTTGCCTTCACAAATGAGCAAATAAATTACTGATTCCCAGAACCTGGCTGTAAGACTTAGCAATTTCTCCAGTATCTCTGTTAAAAGTGGCTTTCTGAATGTTATTTGCCTGATGGAATCCATGGTCAGGATCAGCAACTCCTTTATACTTAAGTTAACAGCTCGGGGACTAAATTCAAAGGAAATGAGTTAGGGTGTAGCAAATATGTTTGGCTAATTTGTTTCTTTGTTTTTTTTTTAAATAAAGCCTCTCTACACTTGTCCAGGTTAGAAAATGCGATGTTTTATTTCAGAACTTGAGCCAGTATATGCATTCTTCCTCCCTTATCCAAATGCAGCCTGAGAACAATTTCTGCGTGGTTTGTCCCACTGTGTCCCTCAACTTGCTCCTTCTTACAGTAGGATTTTTGGCTTCAGTGGGAGTTCATTTTATACCTGATACTGCATACATTGGGACAACTTACATGGATAGCATTTCATTTCTTTAAACAAACCATATGCACACACAAACAAAATACCCAGCAAAGATGTTTTAGATGACAGCTATGTTTCAATTCCCAGACTTGCATCTTAACCCCAAAATGAAGTCAATTTCATTCAGCTAGCTGATCTGCTTCACCTAACCCTGTTGCTACAGAGAAACTTTGAGCTGTATAGTTTGTGATGCAAATGACATGAACCTCCCAATTTCTTTTCTAACCCTGTATATTGGATAGGATTAACAGTTTATCCCAAGTATGGCCTACCAGTCTAACTCTTCTCTAATGGAATTGCATATTGCTAGCCCAGCACTGGAATTTGTCTTCCCACTTTACCTTCCAGTGTGGTTCTTCCTTCCTCATCGTTGTCCAAGCAATAATTACATTTTCAAGGCTAACAATACCTTTAAAAACAATTTTTACACAAGGACACTAAACTCTAAGGCTGGAATAGCAAGTGACCTAACCCCTGCTGAGAGCCTGGCATCCAGGCAGCTGACTTTGAGACCAAGCCACCTCCTTTCATAAAGTAACTGTTCTGAGTTTCCTCTTGTGAATTTACTGTTGGGTTGGTTTGATGTATGCAGGCAAGATTTTCCTGTGTATAGTGATACTACTTCTTTCTCACCATGTTAACTGTGCTTCTGGCTGATCAGATGCCTACGCTAGGAACGAGATAAGATATTATTCTGTTTTGGCTGCTTCCAAGGCAAGAGGTGTTGTTTGCATGGCTTCAAGCAGATTTGGTAGGCTGCTGATATCCTTATTTGTCTTCTTTTGATTGTAAGCCTCTGTTGCCCTGTGCAGGGAGGGGAGATGGAGAGGTAACCTGTGAAGAAACGTGTTTTGGAACTGCAGGTGAATTCTGTGGATATCTGAACAAAAAGCTGTGGAGCTGGTTGAAAGGTTGCTTATGACCTGAGCTACAGGCAGCATACAGTATTAGTGCATTTCAAACAGCGTTTCCCTGGTCTCACTTGTAAAATAGTCAGTGTCTCTGTGAGAACCACACAACTAGATTTGACTTAGAGTAAAGGCCAAGGTGAGCTGGTTTGCAAGGTATGCAAGATTTCTGATGTTGTTCTGGGGCTTTGATAAGCCATACTGTGGTGGTGATGGGAGCAGTCCATCATCTGGACAGAGAAAATCCAGTTAGGAGCTCATAGCTGCAACTCCTGGCGCATAACAACAGGGAATATGCTCTGTTGCTAAAGCTAAGAGTGGTGACATGTATCTCTGGCCTCTACAGTAGTGTGGGTAACAGTGTAACAGTTGGACTTGATTATCTGAAAGGTCTTTTCCAACTTACTTGATTCTGTGATTCAATGAAGGGTTCTCTTGGTTTGTACCAGTACCAGTTAACAAAGGACTGTATTGACTGAGGTGGGTGTGTATAGTCTGCTCTAGGATGGCTCTAAAGTGCAGTTGGAGAAATGTTGTGCAAAACTTCCTTTTCAGTGCTTTTAGAGAGCTCATTGGCATGAAAGTCAGCTTAGAATTGCCATCTACTGAAGGTATGAGCCTGGCATCTTCCTACAGCAGTGTCTGAAGGAAGTGAGCTGTCACCAGCCTCTGACACAACAGGCTTGGTGCCTGGTTGTGGTTTTTCCTCAGTTGTGGTCTGGGAGGTTCAGTTTTGTTTGCTAGTATGCCAAAGAAATTTAGTCTGTTTTGGAAACAAACTTGTTCATAGGTCTCACTGAGGCAGCTTGCAGCTGCTTCAATAGGCTTGACGCATTATTGCACAGTTTAGCAAAAGAAAATAAATGGACTCATTTATTATATATGTCAGTGTCACAGCTGTCTCACACCAGCAGACAGTGAAATGGAAGATTTAATGCAGTATACATACAATCCTGGCCTTTGGATAACCATTTTGTACCTGTGGCCCATGCAAGACAGGTTAGGAGGGGTGGTAGGGTAATGGAGTGGTAGGATCCCTGGGTTAATGCATTGGAGCTGACACTGTCCAAAATGTGGAGAAAAGAGCAGCTGGAATAGGGTCTTAGATTATTTCCATCTGCACCTCATTAGAGTATAACCATTTTCTGTTGCACTATTTACCAAATTCATTCAACACCTCATTACTTCAGGAGTGGATTTTTGTAATGAGCTCTGCATGGTGTTACATCTTCAGACTACTCATAACCTGGTAATGGTGCAGATTACCACAATGATTTGCTTGTTCAGTGGAGTTGGATGGGGCTAACTTGACTCTTTTACTATTGGATGTGCAGTGGCAATGTGCTGGTATGTAGGTAACAGCATTACACCTTTTACAGCTACAGTGGTACTTAACTGATGAGCAGATCTCTTCCTGTGCAGGTCTGTTTCATGGAACTGTAAGGGAGGTCTTCTGTGCTGTTGTCAGGAGGTGATGTTTTCCTCCAGTTGCAGTACCCTGCCTCTGTTCTGATGGAGCATGGCTGGGCCATGTGGATCTGTTGGTCCTTGTGTGAGACGTGATTTTTCATCGTGTGATGGGAGGATGAGTGAAGCGATTCCATGTGTTGTTAGATTTCAGTGTGCTTGTTTTAGCCTGGGAAAATAATTAGCAAAGGTAATTTAAGTGTTTTATGGGGTACCTGAGGTAAAGCTAGTAATGGAGAAAAGCCAGCTATTCAGTATCTGTTGGCTGTTCACGTAAGTACATGAATGGGGAGTGTTGATCCAGAGTCATACTGAGGGCCAGGTTTGCTGGATGGGGAATCCCAGTACTTCGGATGTGTGGAGCCTAAACAGAAAGAGCCCAGGCTTTGCTCTCACTCAGTACTCCTCTTCCGAGCACAAACTTGCACCCATTATCTGGTCCCCAGAGGTCACTTCTGAGATCCTATCTTAGCACAGACACAGCCTTTTGTGGGCTCTCTCCGCAGGTGATAGTCTTGCAATTTATGGGTTACTTCTTTAGACCCATGAGGTCAGGAGCATTGCTTACATTTAAACAAGCAAACAAGCAGAAAAGAGTGGCTAGACCTTGTGTGGAGTTACTAGGTACACAATTGTGTTGATTTAGGGATAAATCACAAGGGATTGGAAATAACCTGAAATCAGTAGAATTCCTAAATGTATTGGGTTTTGTTTGGTTTGTCCTTTGCATACAAACTCTCTGAAAAAAAGTCTGGGAAAGCATGAAGGCAGGCGGCTCATGGTGAACCTGCTCTGCCTCTAACAGAGGTGAGAGCTGCTCACTGTTGTCTGGGAATGTGTGCCCCGCCTGCACCACTTTCCCTCTCATCTGAAGGTTTATTCCTACATCTCTCTCTGACACCTTCTCTTCTGAAACCTTCCTTTGTCACTCACTCATCTTTGTCACAGGGATGTAGCTTTTCCTTCTTTATTTTTGCACACTCTCCCTTCTCAAGGATGGGAAGCTCTTGCTTGAGCAAACATGTAGTCTAAGGAAATTCCTAAAGAAACAGCAGCTGCTGAATGCAATGACTCATGTAATGAATATAACGGCTCATGATAATTTCTCATCTGGCATGGATGAGTCCCAGTCTTGGCATCTCGGGTGTATGCACAAATGGAGTCATTTGATGAGAAAACAGCTTTCAGACTAGCTATTCATATTCCCAGATAGATTTCAGAAAGTCCACCAACAGATTTCACGGATCATCACTGTGAGTGCATACAGTGTTGACCTACTCCTGAGAAGCAAAACAAGGCAGGATGATGGATAGAAAACACAGGAATGAAGGATCAGGGCTATATGGCTTGGGACACTGAAGCACACAGAACAAGTAGGGAGAAAATAAAGAGTTAGATGGAAGGTGAAATGAGAGCTTGGTTATGTTTATCTGCCATTAGATTAACATTGTTTGGTAAGCCCCAGCTGTTTTCTTAGCTTCTTATTGAATCAAGTGCTAATTGGTCAGTCTTGTTTTGTTGTTTGGGTTTTTCTGGAATGATTTGCAAACTGAACTGCAGCAAGTTGGTATTTCATGAATATTTCATCTTCTACTCTATCCGTGTATATGTAAATACTAAATTAAAACAAGTTTGAGCAACTTTGCTTCATTTTCTCATCATCTAGCATTCCTTGGCAGAGGTTTAGGACTCCCTTTGTGCTGTAAACTGAGACACCCCTTTGCTTGCAGCAGAGGATTGCGCACAAGGACAGAGTGCTGTGCTACCTAACACGAAAGCTGAGACCACCAAACTGAGCTGAAGTAGAGACTTGATAGTTCCAAGGGAGATCCCTAAGCTTACTGTCCTTCTGAGATGTGTCAGGATGTCATGTAGCCATATCACCAAAGGAACCTTCTCATGGTTTGTTACTTGATGTCTATGGAAAATATATGGGGGGAGGGAGGAGGAGATGCCCCATCTTCTCCAAAATGTTGTTAGGATTCGAAGAAATAATTGTGTTATAGCTAAAACACTCCTCTAAGCTTAGCAATATTGGCTCCGATTTTAGCTAGAAATTTTATTTTTTCATGAGGATTTAGGCTTCAAAAGCACAATGCGGTAGGAGACTTTCTTATTTCTGGGAATCTTTGATTTGGAAGCCTCAAATTTTGATGCCTAGATGGGTCTGTTGGGATTTTAGCCCACAAATAGGGTTTCATTCCTATCCTCGCATTCCTGTGTACACAAACACCTTTGTTTTATCATTGCTACTGGAGCAGAGCTATTAGACATCATACCTGAGTCTTGCTGAGAAGCAGTTACTGAAAGAATTCACCTTTCAGTGGCCCAGCCCGTGTGGTGTCAAGTTTGTTTTCCCAGACCTAGGAGACCTAGTCATGGAAGTTGCCCTTGAAGACCTGTGAGCTTAGTTAAATGGCCAAGCAAAATCTATGTTTGGGAGGAAAGCTATTAAACTGCAGAAATCTTATTAGCAGTCCTTGAATAGTAAACTTTGCTATTAGTTTTTCAAATTGCACTCTTGGTGCATTTGAGCTCTTAAGAGTTATTCAAGGCATTCTTCTGAGAATTATGCATACGCTGTAAGAATGCACAGTGACATTTAGTTTAATATAGTGATTCATTATCTCTAGATTTGTTTACCACTCTAATTGTATCATTATATTTCTACCATTGTTTTGAATTAACCTATACTCTCCCCTCAGATCCCACTGCCTTTTTAATTTTCTCTTCCACGGGATGTTGTCTCATCTATAATTATTTTACCACCATTTAAACAGTGTTTAATCTCAAAATAATGAGCAGAGTAAGGCACAAGGCATTTGTCCCCATTTTGCTAACGGTGTGGAAAACAAGAGATTGTTCTTTCTCCTCACCTGTGCCCAACTACTGGAAAACTGGCATGGTGACGTGGGCACACACAGCGTAACTACTACAGTAACTGGCTAGTGGGGAAAAGGACCAACCTGGTCACTGGGGAACGGCTCTGGATCTCTGGGCCTTTGGGTCGGTGCTAATCCATTTGTTGATCTGCCAGCATACTGTTGTCTGGAACAGACGTACTTGTAGAAGTATCTGTAGTAGTCAAGCCCCCCTAAGAGGAAGGTTTGCAGATCACTGCTGCCAGACACCTTTCAAGGCATTGATAGCTAATCCTTCATAGAAGGAGAAATCATCAGGTTCTTTTGTATAAAGTAAGTTTATTTACTCTGTGTATACCAGTTAGAGAACAGAGTAACTGAATATCAAACAGTACATTTCCTCTCTCAGAAGTCTCTATCCAAGGACTAAAAACTAACTGTGTGTGAGTGTTGTCCCAGGAGTGTTATGTAGGTTCACTCGTGTGGCTAGCAGGCTGGACACAGCCAGTACGGATCTCAGTATGTCCTGGTTCTTTACCCTGCTGCTCAGGTGGGGATTTTTAGCTTGGTTTGAGTTGCTTCCTCCCATTGCCAGGTCACTTCTTTCTCCATCTGTGGGTACTGTAGCAGCTCCAGATGGATAAGCTATGGAGTAATGTGGCTTCATGTCTTTTTAGCAGGGTATCTTTTGGTCATTCAGCTCACTTCTTGGGCCATTCATTTTGAGCAAGTCTTTTCTGCTCATAAAAATCCTAGCTACTTGGCAGTCAAGCATTATTCTCTCCACTTCAGTGCTGTGTAGTCACAGTCATTTGTAATGCTGGGCATCAGCTGACATTGTATTTAATATATGAGGAACATGGTGAGATTAACTGGATATTGACCATCTGTCCGTGGCAAGATGATGTCTTATACAGGCAAGCAAAAATCAAGTTGTAGTGAGTTTCAGTCTTTTTCCCCATTTAATTAGCCACAATCAACTTAAGTTTTTCTTCCCTTTGTGTGATATTTTTACAGAATTTAGAGTTACTGTGTAGTTCTACCAGAAATATTTGTGTTTGCCACTTTAAAGTGTAGCATGTATGATGGGAACTGTATTCCTGTTCACTTTATGATCAATGCATGTTTTAACAATAGGATGCTCTTAGAAAGAAACACAAAGAATACAGGGAACTTGCTTAAAAGCCTGAATATTCACAGTTTGTATCCCAACTTATTTTTTTGACAGGTCAGAAAGTGTCAGTGGAAGTGTGCTTTCCGTGCAAGCACAGCCCTAGAGATTGTCATGCTGCTTTTTCCAGAGCTGTACAATAGATACATTTTTTTTTTTTCTTGTAAAGCTTTGAAAGAATTATTTACCGTTGGGTGCTTTTATTATTTTATTTGTAATTTAAAGGTGCTATATCACTGACCTTGGAGATGTTTTGAAGGCGAATTCTTTGAAAGGAAGTTAAAATTGCGCTGTAAGTGTAACACACAATTGGATGTCATCTAAATATCGTCTGTATTTTCATTTGCTCTCTTTCGTTTTTCATTTTGAAAACCTAAGCAGACACATGTAGGAAAGCATTTCTCCTCATGCATCTCCCAGCACTGGCTGAGCAGCTCTTAAGAGAAGGGTTCAATAAGACTGCTTGCACTTGATCTCTATGTAGAAGCAGGGAGACCCCCAAACTGGAGTCGTTCCCATAGACGCCTCTAAGGCTGCTGTACTGCCTGCCATTCCTGGTTTTGGGCTAGATAGCAGACGTGCAATTTAGCTCTGCGTGAGTGTATAAAACAATGCTAAACTGAATGTTTCCTTTTGGAGAGAAAATTGCAAGGAAAGAAATTATTTCAAACTCAGGGCTAATCATATTGTGTCTGAAAGATTGACCACAGCTGGCATCAGCCTACCTCACAAGTGTGTCAAGGTCCCTCTCAGTGGCATTCCTTCTCACCAGCGTATCAACCGAACCACACAGCTTGGTGTCCTCAGCAAACTTGCTGGGGGCACACTCAATCCCACTGTCCTTGTCGCCGACAAAGATGTTGAACAAGACCGGTCCCAACACCGATCCCTGAGAGACACCACTTGTTACTGGTCTCCAGCTGGACATTGAGCCATTGACCACAACTCTTTGTGTGCTGCCATCCAGCCAGTTCTTTATCCACCGAGTGGTCCACCTATCAAATTGATGTCTCTCCAACTTAGAGATGAGGATGTTGTGTGAGACAGTGTTGAACGCTTTTCACAGTTCCAGGTAGATGACATCAACTGCTCTACCGCTGTCCATCAGTTCTGCAGCCCCATCATAGAAGGTCACCAAATTGGTCAGACAGGATTTCCCTTTACTGAAGCCATGCCGGCTGTCTCCAACCACCTTGTTGTTTTTCATGTGCCTCAGCATAGCTTCCAGGAGAATCCGCTCCAAGATTTTGGCAGGCACAGAGGTGAGACTGACTGCTCTGTAGTTCCCCAGCTCATCCATTTTCCCCTTCTTGAAAATGGGGTTATCTTTCCCTTTTTCCAGTCGTCGGGAGCTTCACCTGACTGCCATGATTTTTCAAATATGATGGACAGTGGCTTAGCAGCTTCATTTGCCAGCTCCTTCAGGACCCGCAGATGGATTTCATCCGGTCCCATGGACTTGTATACATTCAGGTTCCTAAGATGGTCTCGAACCAGATCCTCTCCTACAGTGGGCCGAAGGTCTTCATTCTCACAGTCCCTGCGTCTGCCTTCCAAGACTTGGGTGGTGTGGTCAGAGCATTTGCTGGTAAAGACTGAGGCAAAGAAGTCATTAAGAACCTCAGGCTTCTCCAAATCCAGGGTAGCCAGTTCTCCCGATAGCTTCTGGAGAGGGCCCACATTGTCCCTAGCCTATCTTTTATTTGCCATGTACCTATAGAATCTCCTCCTGTTATCTTTAACATCCCTAGCCAAGTTTACTTCTAACTGGGCCCTGCTCATGAATGAGAAGGGGAAATGCTGACTGTGTCACGTATCAGTATGCCTGTGGCATACATATAACAAAAAACAAAATTGCAATGATGTTTCTGTTCATTCTGCTCTGTGTTCAAGGTGCAGAGATTTACAGAGCATTGTCCGTGCTCGGCAGGTAACTGGTGTTTGGTGGCTCTTTCTTGAGGAAAGCTGCCACTTGAATTAGACTTTTCAGAGAAATTTAAAGGACTGGAGAGTTGAGCTGATAATTCATTAGGTGGCACGCTTCTGTCTTGAGTTAATATTGAACTGATAGCCCAGAATGGTGCGAAGAGGCACAGTGTTCCTGGAGATGATTGATCTCAGATGAGCTGTTTAACAAATGTCCTGAACTGATGATTAAAATCTCCTGCTACTTGAGATGAGCAAGGTCATCTTCCACTGAAACTTAATTCTCTATTATGTAATTGTCTTCTGCGTATGTCAATTCGCCCACGTTTTATTGAATAACTTATTCTTAATTTATTTTCTAAACCGCTAAAATGACTTTGTGTTATTAAACAAGTGATATTGTAATGAAATTATGTGTTTGCATAATATATACTTGCTCACTTAGAATATTTGCATCCTTTTGGTGATGTATTTATGCCGCAAAGAGCTATTATTTTTATCTGTGATCAAATTTGAAGTCAGATAGGATCTTGCTGTCTGGAGAAATTAAGTATTTCTATGTTTGGCCATAATTCAGTGCAGACTGGAAAATACCATGTCCAGAAGTGGGGAAGGGTATGGTCATTTTCTTCTGGAGAAGGGAACCTGCTTTTCTTGGAATCTGTTGGAAGCACGGTAAATTTTCTGTCTGTTTACAAAATAATTGCCTGTAAAATTAGAAGAAAGACAACATTTTCTGCATTTAGCAGATCAGTTTTGTTGCATAAAAATTAATAAATACCACTGTCTGCTTGTCTGTATGCAGGAATGACCATAGGCCACTGTACGAGACATAATTTCAAAGGCTGGCTCAAGTTATGGCTTAGCCACAATTCACTGTCCAGAATACCAGATGGTTATCTCCTGATCAAAGCTGCTCTTTTTGGCTGGCCTCCTTCTAAAGGAGTATCATAAGAATTTAGCAGTTCAACTTTGGTTTTGAACTAATTCTCTCCCCCTTGTGTTGTGCACACAAGAGCATGTTTAGACTGGTAAAAGAGCATCTTTATCTGTACCTGCTGAAGGCTCGGGATATTCCATATTCATCAGCATCTGATAGCTTAATGAGTGGATGCTGAGAGCTGAAGTGTGCACATGCTTTGAATGTTGTCCTTTTTTCAGTCTGAAGACAATCTAGGTCTGGCATTTTAGTATGCTGGCTTTGCAGCCTGAAGTTCATGTACCAATGTGTATAGGTAAGTTCTCCCAGTACTTGTGAAAATTCATGTTTGAGGACTTCAGATATTGATTCTTCCTTACCTAAAATCATTAGAGGTTTTAATTTCCTGCGGGGTCAAATGACATACAAATATGTGCTGTGGAACTGACCTTTCAAAATGATCCAATACAAGTTGAGTCTTTGCACTTCAATGAAATTTAATGATGTGAAGCTGAAAAGCAAAGAAGGCATTTGCTAGCACAGGCAGCCATCTTTCCAGCAGCAAAAGCTCTAGGATCTTGCTTTTTTTGCCAGAACAGAGTCCTCACGGTCAATTACTTCTGAAGCATCTTTCTATATTGTTGACTATATCTAGATCAGCAGATGCATGGGGCTTTTTCCTCTCTCTCCTTAGGAGTAAAGACGGATATATGTTTGCAGAGACTTCCTCTAGAGATCAACCAATTTCAGGTAACATGGTGGCCATTTTGTGTGTCCAACTTGAGGCACTTCAAAGAAGGTTCTTACTGTCAAATGACAGGAGAACAGAAATTTATCTTCAAGGTGTGTCACTCAGAACAGAGAAAATAAGTTTGCTATAATAATTTGTATTTATGCTTTTCTCTTAGAATCAGTTATAACAGGTAACAGTGAAGTCATCTACTAAGTCTTGTATCGCCACTAATGTTTGACATTGTGATCCTCACGCTTCTTGCCAACCATGTAATTATATTCATTTCCTCTTGGCAAGTCGTGTGGCAAGTCGTATTTTCCACAGATTTTAGCTGTTATTTGGAGCAGTAAATAAAATAGTGATTTCAGAAGTTAAGAACTCTTAAATTTGAGAAATCATCTGCAGACATTGCAGCAATATTCCAAAAATTAGATGGCAAACCAATGAAGCAGTTAAATATGGAGGTGTTTCTGTAGTTCTACTGTCCCCCATTTCTAATGAATACACAAAACAGTGTTTGAGAAAGGTTTCAATTAATAGTGAATCCTTGCTATTCAAGTCAAGAGATCTCAGTGGAACTCAGTGCTGAGAACGTTTGACATCTGATTGATTAATGTCTGTTTTGCCTGCCTTCTGCATTCCTCCTTAAAAATCACCCGTCCTGTAGACATAGCTTCAGATACAGCCATGTGCAGTCAGTGGTGGGGTAAAATGCTGTTCCAGAGCTGAGACCTGGCTCCAACCATTCTCTTCTCTCTTGGTTATTGCAGTTCAGATCTACGAATGACATAGCCTGATGTGAAGATAGTAGAAACAAAGCATAGTAGAAATAAAACATTTGAGCATCACAGGTCATTTTTTTCCTCTGGGATTTTTTGTTTATTGATATTTCTCATATCTTCCTCATGTTCCCCAATCCAGCTGCTTCTGTAAGTTCATTGCCAGTCTTCACTATATAGGTAGAAGAAGGTGGTTTCATCTCAGTTAGTATGGCTGAAAAAAATGTAGAAAAATACTTTTTCTGCTGTTGTGTATGGTTTCACAGAACTTCAGCACAATAAGAAGGTGGTATCATCGTTACCAACAACTCTGAAAACAGCTGAAAGTCACAACAATAGAACTGCAAACATGACAGTTCAGGCTGCATTTTATATCATAACAATGCTGACAACACTGAAAAATTCTGGAAAGCTGAAAACTATCAACAGCAGTGCAAAAGAAGCATTCCCCTGATTTCCACGTGTTACTGATTAACTTGGAAGGTAGCAATGTGCGCTGGTGCTCAGGGGCTGGTGAATTGTAGAGCTCTGATGGGTCGACACAGCTTGACTGCCTCTTAATGCAACCTGTGAACAAAATGTTTTAAGTGGCGTGTCTTCAGCAAGGAGATGAGATTTTCTTCAAGTGGGAATGGCACTGGGGAACGGTAAAACAGAGAAGTTAACTATGCTGACACCAGCATCTGAATGACAGGGAAGTTGAGGAGTAACAGACTATATGAAATAGGTACTATTTGGATTTGTGTGTGAGGATGAGGTGGGTCCCTGTGAAATCCGTTTGAAGTGTAGTGGAAGTTTGAACTAGGAATAAAGGAAGGTCAGAAGAAGTGGGGGAGAGGAAAAACGAGACAGGCCTGAAAAGATTGTGCTCTGGAAAAGAATCAGAGCTTTTATATTGGATAAGGGATGATTTGAATTCACATCTCTCTTTTCCTTATTAATAACATCTTTTAACATAATTATAACTGCTGATGAGCAAGCATTACAATTTTTGCTTCGGTTTTTAAGCCATAATTGCTTTGTTAGGAGAAGTACTTGGTAGCTGTGCAATCCACAAAATTGCTTTTATTGTGCAAGACACTTACTCTTGAAGACAGTTACAGACCTGCAGCCCAGAAAAAAGTTATCTGTACAACAGTGTTCATTGTGTTACATGTAAGGAATACATTTCCTGAGCCTGATTTCAGGTATCCAAACAGGAGCTGGTTCAAAGCTTTGTTAGATCAACTCTGTCTATTGAAAAAGCCCCGCTGTCTTCCATGCATTTTTCAAGTGGGGAAATTGTGGTGGAGCATGATGCTCACCAGGGAATGTACTTGTGTTAGCAGTCCTTTGCCTTTTAGCACTTAAATTAGTCTGCAGTCTTTATGTTGAAAAGCTAATATGCCCAGAAGACAATGCACCCTTAGTGTGGAAAACTGTGGTTCAAGATTGTAAATGCAAAAGCATGGTTTGGATAGCAGCAGAAAATTATATTTGTGCTAAAGTATTTAAAAAGCAATATCTTCATTACTGACTTGTTTACAGTTACTTAATTCCCCTCTTGAGGAAACTGTGTTAGTTCTTTGTGAAGAAAGAAATACAATGGAGCACCTGATATCGTTTGGTAGTAAAACAATGGTGAGTTTGATAACTCTGTATTTCAAAGCTGAGGTTTCTTACCAGTGGTAGTATAAGTCACTTAAAACATACAAGTGACACAAGTTTGTCTTCTGGCCATCTCTGTGTTGTCTCAGATGACAGAACAGTATTGAGCCAACAAGAATAGAGGATGTAATGGGACAGTCCTGGGTAAAATAATTGAAAATGTAATTTGTATAACTTGCTCAACCCAGTCTATTTCCTGTCATTGAGGCTTTAGGAATAATGCAACTTTGTAGTGAAGTGAAAATAATGAACTGGGGGCCTGTGTACACCTCAGTGTAGTTCAACAAGGCCAAGTGCAAGGTCCTGCACCTGGGCTGGGCAATCCCAAGCACGGATACAGGGAGGATGGAGAATGGATTCAGCGCAGCCCTGAGTGAGAAGGACTTTGGGGTGCTGGTTGATGAACAGCTCAACATGAGCTGGCTTCAGTGTGCGCTTGCAGCCCAGAAACCATACATGTGCTGGGCTGCATCGAAAGGAGCGTGACCAGCAGGTCAATGGATGTGATTCTTCCCCTCTACTCTGCTCTTGTGAGACCCCACCTGCAGTACTGTGTTCAGCTCTGGGGCTTCCAACACATACCAGGAACAGGGATCTGCTAGAACACGTCCAGAGGAGGCCACAAACATGATCATAGGGCTGGAGCACCTCTCCTGTGAGCAGTCTGAGAGAGCTGGGCTTTTTCAGCCTGGAGAAGAGAAGGCTTTTGGGCAGTCTTTTAGCAGCCTTCCAGTACCTAAATGGGGCCTAGAGGAAATCTGGAAAGGGACTTTTTACAAGGACATGTAGGGACAGGACAAGGGGGAATGACTTGAAGCTGAAAGAGGGTAGATTCATATTAGATATTAGGAAGAAATTCTTTACTGTGCGGGTGGTGAGGCACTGGCACAGGTTCCTCAAATTTGTGGATGTCCCATCCCTGGCAGTGTTCAAGGCCAGGTTGAATGGGGCTTTGAGCAATCTGGTCTAGTGGAAGGTGTCCCTGCCCATGGCAGCAGGGTTGGAACTAGATTGTGCTTAAGGTCCCTTCCAACCAAAACCTTTCTATATTTCCATGGATGTACTCAGTCTGAACTCTGAATGAAATATTTGCTCATCCTTTTAACAGCATCTTGGATTTCTTGCAAACATTATTTCCAGTATTCTTGAGAATGGAATGCAGAAGGATTAAATTCATACCAACTGTTTAAAAGAGAATTTTCTCCCAGAAGGAACATCAAAAACTAGGATTAATCTGATTTTTCCAAGCTGAGAATGTCATGTCCAAGCTCAAAAGAATATTCACATTCCACCAAAAAAAAATTGGGGCCAATTTGGAAGTGAAACGGTTCCCTACTGCCTTGTACATTTGTCTTAGCCACGGTTTCAGAAACCCTTACTCTCAGCTTGGAAACTGAAAGATGGTGAAAGGCAGACCAGCATTACAGCATAACCACCGTATTTCCTTTGAAAACATCCTCCTGCCTGGATGCTTCACTTTTGTCTCCTTTATTTTTTATTTTTCAAGAAAATGCTAAATGATAAAATTTTAGCCTTCTAATGTTTCAGGTGAATACACTAAATGCACCTCCATGTGGTATTCAAATAGTATTCAGAAAGGAATTCCTGCCTGCTCATCACCTCACAAAAATAATCAAGCCATATTACTTACCAAAAGATTCAGAGCTAATTAATTTCTGACAATCTTGCCTGAGGAGTCCTTTGTTTTGTTTGTACTGCACCCTATTTTCACTTTATTTTCAAAGATTTTAGCTTCTCTTTCCAATATTTCTCTTTGCTATATCGTCTGGATTTCACTTCCAGCTACTACTGTCCGTCATCATGGTTCTGCATACATATATTAACAATGCTTCCCTCTTCTTCACATATCCCTGCATCACCAAAGCCTTATCATCATACCAGCCCGTAAAGTAGAAGAGCTAATCTTCGTGCAACTGCTATTCCCTACAAATTGATTGCAACTCAGAAATGTACCCATCTGTGTTTTGCATAAATATTCCAGTTGCAGCTTGATGTAGAACTAAGTGCTATCCCCATGTGCAATGAAGCAGGCATGCTCTTCTATGTTCAGATGTATAAGATGACTGTAATTTGTAGTTCCTGATCATGACTCCAATTAGGGTTTGTTTTTTTTTTTTTCCACAAGTAAAGCACCAATAATTACCATAGAATTCATGACTCTCCCACTATACTTCGTGTTCTTAAGTTTTTTCCTATGTAGCAAATGAACTGCACATTAAGTGACATATTTAATAAATTTCTCTGGAAAAACCCGCCTGCATTTCCTTCATCAACTTTCATTTTACAGCATTTGTATTTAGACCTTTTAATCCTAAACACAAATAATCTCTGCAGGTGGTAGAGGATGCTAGGATATCAGAGACCAATGTCCTTACTACTCTTTTCTTTTTTTCCCAGTGAAACTCCTTGTTTAAGAACAAAACAGAAATTTTGATTACCCAACTTTTATCGTAACACTAATCACTGGTGGTTTAAGCCTAGAAGTCTGATGACATACTGATGAGACACTGAAAAGACAATGTAAATCCATTTGTGTCTGTCTTCCATATATTGCCACTGGCAGGGTTGATGTGGAGTACTACTATTTGGGATGCTAATGCTTCCCACTCCCCATAACCTCATCCTCCACTTCTTGAAAGGTAAAAATGATGGAACATAGCACAGAAGTGGCTGCATTTTGACTGTTGAAAGCAAGAGTCCCTCTTTACTTCCAAGTTCAAATTTAAGTTTTGAATAGCAATGTGAAACGTAAGAACAAATCTTCAGTAGAATTTGCCTATGTCTGGGAAAACCTGGCTATTTTGTTTGCCAAATTTCTGTTAGGTTCCTTTTACAGTTGTGTGTCCTAATTCTGTGAAGTGTGCACTATACAAGTAGGTTAATTCAGAATGGTTGTGCTAGGAAGTTGTGGTTTTGTTTTCTAGCCCTTAATAAATTTCTCTTTAGAAACCTGTCTGCTGCAGAGACAAGCACTGGTTATGATGTTCTTCAGAAGACCTTCCAGAAGCGGTACTCCAGCTGTAATGAACAGAGATACTTGCTTTAGATATGACTAGAAACTATAATAGGATGGAAGAAGCTGGAAAGAGATGAATGCAGAACTCACAGGATTAACAAATCATCACATTTGTGTGTGGGGTATATATACATGCATGTCCTTGGCTCAGTGAAGGAGCTTCAAAATGTCTGGCACTATCTTTCTGGAAGGGTTTGCTCCCTCTGTGGTGCTGGAAAGGTGGTTTGAATCCTCATGTGCTCTTGCAGCAACATCATACCCATTAGGATGGAGATGTAGCAGTACTGCAAGTGAAAACCTGGAGCTGTGGAAAGCCAGATTCTGGTTTTGACCTTTTTAGTGTTGGCCCATCCTTTATTTAAAGGATAATAGAGCAGTGTGTTCCCTCTTAATCTAATCCCTTTTAGAGCTGTCCAAGGCAGTGAGTTGTACCATGCCAGCTGCTAGATTTGGGTGCCTCTCCTTAGAGATTCACAGCAACACTTGGATGTATCAAATATTGTTGCCATGAATGTGACATTGTGTTCCTGAAGATAAAAATGGAGTCATCTCCACTTGTTCAGAGTGCAGTTATCTCTCTCTGCATTTATTCTCCCAGTCATGGTACAATAACTGCTGCAAAATTTCCCATGTGTATCTCAAGTTACAGATTAGTGCAGGCTCCTGTGGTTTCTGGGACAGCATGGGGCTGGTTTTGTTTACCAATGACATTTATCCTCTCATTTCCTTTTGGAAGCATGTCAGCTTCTTGCTGTCTGATGGGGAATGTACTTACAGGGTCTTCTTTTCGTGCCATGTCTGATGATAAACACCCCACTGCGTAGTATTCATGTCTGCTTGCTATGGAGCCGCTATTACTGCTTTCAGCAGTTAGTCTGGCAGGAACTTGGCTGGGCAGGAAAGCTAAAAGGGTTTCTAAGTGCAATTATCTTCTCTTGCAGGAGGAGACCGAGAGCGGATGACAGCTAATCATGAAACGTACCTTCTTATGGCAAGCACACAGAATGACATGGAGGATTGGGTGAAATCCATTCGCAGGGTTATATGGGCACCATTTGGAGGAGGTGAGTCAGTAAGGGAACATGCAAGGCTCCCAGATACACAAAGACACATAAGGGTTCTGTTGTCTTCCTGTTACAGCCAGAGTTTTTAAGTGGAGGAGAAAGGTCTAGATCTTTTAGAGAAAGTGGAGTAAACCCTTTGTTTTCACTTGCAGTGCAGGTATCAGGCATGTTCCCATTGCAGAGGGCTCAATTAAAATGCTTTAAAGTGTCTGAAACCACTTCTCTTGATGAGGGTAGCACAAGATAGTGCATCACCAAGGCAAGGGGAAATTTTCACACAATGTTGGTCTTCTATGGGATCAGCTTTCCCACAGGGAGAGGTGGGATAATTCCTTTGGCCACTAGCTAAGATACTGTCCGTGAGTTTCATCAGTGCCTGTTACAAGAAGCTGTCAGTGCTTCTCTTGCAAGGGACAGCTGAGACCAGCATTATGTAAAGCTATGCGCTCCAATATAAACCTCAGATTCTTCTTCCTGTGATTGGCATACTCAATAATTTCAGTTGTACTGGACCAAAATTTGTGTCAGATGTCTACTTGTCTTTCTAAAAAGCCCTCTTAAATTGAATGGGCTGAAAATTATTATCTACATTATTATTCTGGTGATAATGTCTGTATATTATAATGTGAGTATGATTGATATGCTTGCACAAGATGTTAATACATTAATCAGTCTGTTCCTAGAGCTCTAAAATACCTAAGTTTAAGGACCGAAATGTTTTTCCACTGTGAAAGAGCACCCGTTTTGCATCAGACAGTTCGGTCTTGTCTACAGGCTGCTGGAAAAGTAAGTGAGGCAGGATTGTCTGTGCTGTTTCATGACTAAGAAGTGCAGTTATCACTGAAAACTGTGATTGCTTATTGCAAATGTCATTTTCTCAACTTCCAGGTAGACCACAACAGAGAGGATGGGTGGGACTGAAGGAAACTAGCATTCTAAACAATACTTTTATGTCACCCTTCTTCCCTTGTGCTTCGTTCAGGCCACACAGTTCTTAGGAGGAGACTTTGGCCTCACTGGTGGGGGAATTGATCAGCTAGGGCCTGCCTGGCACCTCTTCATACGTTATCTTCTCTTTGGCTCCTCCTGGGGAAATGTGCTCTGAAAAAATGGTGTTCAGTGGTCATCTCACTGGGATCTGGTCCTATACATTAATAAGCCGGAACAGTCCTGGATCTGAGTATGTAGATCTTACAGGAGGATGCTTAAAAAGCCAAACAAGCAAAACCCCAAAACCACAAAATGAAAGGTTTGTCTTAAAAAGTGGAAGCTTCTACAGGAAGTTGGTTTGGGAGAGGGCAGGTAGAGTCTTTTGCTATTAGGCTGGGTAAGGAATATCCTTGTTTACATGGCACAAACATTACTCATCCCCAACTTTCTCATTATAAAGCAGGCCTCATGATGAGCTCCTCGGTGTTCTCTTACTTTAGTAGCAACATAAGCTACTGAAGCAACAATAAATTTGGGTGCATAATAGAACTGGATTTTTCAGGGAGTATCTTAGAATCATAGAATAGTTAGGGTTGGAAAGGACCTTAAGATCATCTAGTTCCAACCCCCCTGCCATGGGCAGGGACACCTCACACTAAACCATGCCACCCAAGGCTCTGTCCAACCTGGTATGGAACACCACCAGGTATGGAGCATTCACAGCTTCCCTGTGCAACCCATTGCAGTGCCTCACCACCCTTATAGTGAAGAATCTCTTCCTCATATCCTATCTAAACTTCCCCTGTTTAAGCCTGAACCCATTACTCCTTGTCCTATCACTTTATCACAATAATCTTTGTTTTTTGCACTTGCCTTCTAGCACCACAGTATCTTCCTGTGGCAAAAAATGAGGAAAGGCAGGCTTGCAGTTCTTCTGCAATGGAGAAGTGTCTACATTTTAAAGGCAGGGAGCTGAGATTAAGTGAAACTCCATTTCTAGCCTAGAGCTACAAATAGAAACCAAATCTCTAGAGTCCTGACCCTATGCTTTCTTCACCAGCCTCTCATTTGCTTTTATAGGGCAAGAGCTATTTCTGGTTACAGCTGGGAATCCTTCCAGCTACCATGAAAATTCTCAGGACGCCGTCATTGTTGTAAGAGTGTTTAATCCCCATTACTGAGGGAAGCACCTTACTGAATACTTTGCCTGCTGGTTTGCCTAAAACAAGAGATGGGTGCAGTTCTTGAATTACTGTTTAAATTCATTGCAGTTAAACCACTTCTAAGCATGAGTGTTTTTTGTTCTTCCTATTGGATTTCTTGAACAAATACATGGACTTGGTTTATTTGTATTGGAAAACAAATAGTTAACTCCTTGGAAAACATGGGAATAGATAGAACATGATTTTAGGTTTAGTGTTTGCTGAGAAGGTTTGATTGTGATAATGAGACAAAAGCAGTATCATGGCATGTGTCACCATTAAGAACTGTGTTTCTAGTATGTCCCCCATTTTGTTAACTACCTGTTACTTAAGTTGATAGTCTGAATTATCTTAACCAATCTTAATAAGCCCTATTAAATATTCTGTAATAATACATCGCTGGACACACTTGTACTTTTATTATCCCTTGCTACATGGATGTTGCTATAGCTGCTGTGACAGCCTGACCCTTCTAAAGAAAGGCACTTCTGGCGTAAGTTGTCTAAGAGCCTGACTTCACAAGCTGTAGCCCCTAAAGTTAAAAATCTTTTTATCTATTACGCATGATCTTAAGGTCCTTTCCAACCCTAACTGTTCTATGATTCTATTAGCTATAAACAAGATGTAGAAAAGTTGTAGTCACATGATGATGACAGGTCAGTAACAAGTACTTGCAACACAAATTATTTTGAATAGCTAATTAGTCAAAGCACATGTTTTATATTGGCTTCCTGCATTTCACTACTAGATGGTGAAACACAGTAGCCTGGTGTCATACAAGTCAAGAGCTGCTTTGAGTAGCGTTTGAATGTTCTAATTCTTGTCAGCATTGTAAGCAAGCTGTGTGTGTGCATGTGTGTGCACATGCAATGGATATGCCTCAGCCTTGGTGAGCCGCTGATACTTGGAGTTTGGCTGGCAGTGGGAAAAGACGACTGGTACCAGAGCAAGGAGAGCTGTAAATGATTAACCGTATTGCTAAACTGTTATTTGTTAACCTGCCCTACAAAGAGAATGCAGGAGGGGGGCAGGTGGGAGTCTGCTAAGGGGATCAGAAGCAGGTTGAGGTTTTGCACCAAAAGAATAAGGTGAGTGTGGAAAAGATTCTGGATGGGAACAGAAATGTAAATGAGCCAGGGCACACAGTGCCTATTTGCAGATGAAATTCCTTCCTGATTAGATTATAAAGGCAATTTTTTTACAGGAGGGAAGGCCTGATCTTGAATGGCAGAGCTTACACCTAAAGGGGAGGGAGGAGAAGGAGCATGAGCACTGTAGCAGGGTAGTAGTGTAAGGTCTGGCACCTCCCGCAGGAGCCGGGCACAGCCTGCTCGCTTCTCAAGCTGCCGCACACGGCAGCCGCCTGTAGTCACCTCCCGGTCTCCCGGAGGTGCAGGCAAACCTGCGCTGCGGCGGATCCTCGTTTTCCTGCACCTGCGGCAGGAGCGGGGCTGGCGCAGGCGGCAGCGGCCCCGGCTGCCGTCGCCAGGCGTGGGACTGGGAGGGAGCGCGGCAGCAGAGCATCCCCCAGGGAGGCGCGTATTCCTCAGCAGCTCCCCAGCATCCTGCCGGCAAAGATGCGCTGCTGCCGCATCTGACGCACCTCTCCCATGAGAGCTTCTGGTAGTTCGAAGGCAATAAATCAAGCGAGAGCCCATGAGAACATCATACAGGGAGCTGGGCATATAAAAGGCCGTTTGAATCTGTTATGGACAGAGAGCCTTTCGGGCGGAGGGACTGTTGGTTTTGCTTCTCAATTGCAGTGATAAAGGGAGCCAGCAAGGAGTATTGTATCCCTGAGGATTCTTCAGTGGCCTTTTTGGTATTGTTCTCTTTCCTCTTGCGCACTGCAAAGCACTGACCTTTTCTTGTGGAACTGGAATCTCTGCCACTCAACTCCCTGTTCCAGCTGGAAGGAAGAGGTCTTTCTCCCCCTCCATCTGTGCAGGCACTTCTGTTTGAATGGAAGATACATCTTTTTGCTGAAACTCTTTTGTTGTGCCATTGCATAATAGACAGTTGTCTTGCTGCAGGAAATAAAAGAAATGAAAGAAAATAGAGAGACGGAAGGAAATTGTTCCCCAAAGCAAAATTGAAGCAGGGAAGAGAACATTAAAATCACTTCAAGCTCTACCCAAGATCTAGAAGACCACAAATCTCCTAGCTCCAGAGGAAAATACACTATTGTAAAAACTCCTCAGCAGTCAGTAACGATGAGCAGCCGTGGTGTTTTGTCTGGATGCAGCTGGTAAAGGAAAGCTTTGGAGGGACGTATGGGTTCTGGCCTGTATGATGCCTGAAGACAGAAATGCTGGAGTCCGCAGCCCAGGTGCCTTAGCAGCAGCTCCTTTTATTCCTAAAACTACTTATAGGAGAATTAAGCGATGCTTTAGTTTCCGTAAAGGTAGGTTCATTCTGTCACTGTGTTCTGTGATCTGCTAGTGAAGCCATGGTTTCTGAGGAGTAGAGGGGACTGTGTGTGCAGGGGCAGATGAGGGTACTGAAACAAAAGGCATTAAACAATGCAGATGCCAACGTTCCATGAATGATTTATTTACTTCTTTGCTCATTTGTTTGTAGCTAACCAGCTGATATGTCTCCTCTACATAATAGCCCATGAATGGGATGCCTGAATGAGGTGGCTTGAGACAAGATTATCGTAGAGCCTCTGAGCAAAAATCAGTGAGAGCAGTGGGGGAATCAGACCTATGGTTTGGCAGAACATCAGGGAAAAGAGTTTGGGATTGCATTTTGTCTGTGTGGGAAGAGGGGGAGAAGAGAGGGAGCGAAGCAACATGAAGCAACATGATAAATGCAGCATCTGTGCTGAAGACCAAGTCCTTGTATTCAGAGATTTCTGATGAAGCATAGCCCTACAGTGCACTGTCCTGTTGCAAATGCTGCATTGCCACTTCATCCTGCTTCCCTGAAGCTTGCATTTGCCTTTTCACCTGCTGCATGCAGATGTTTAAAGCCAGTCTTGTTCTGCATTGCACATGCTCCTGTGCATGGCAATACGGGGGGGAGAAGGGCAAAGGGGATGCTGGCTTTCAAAATGTGTCAGCTGGAAAGGAAACACATGTCTAAGAGAGATGACAAGCGATGATGAGCTGCCACTGTGCTTGGGATGGGTGGGGAGAAATTATCTCGATGAGGACAAAAACTTTGTGTGAACGAAGAAGGTAATATTGGTACTGCCTTAAAAACTATGCTGGACAGAGAAATCCAAGCTTAAAGGGCTGAATTTTCATGTTACTCTGAAGGGTGATAAATGCTCTTACACAGGGCTTTTAAAATACAATCATCTTCGTCTCCTCCTCCTCCCTAAATTGTTCCTCCATGCTGCCATTTGTCCTTTTGCAAGACCATGCAGGTCTTTGCTCACAAGACTCAGTAGTGCTGCGCTGGTGTCATTGCTTTTTGGGGTTGTCTGTGCAGGCAGTCAGGGGCAATGCCTTGAAATGAGAATCACAGTGAGGGACTTGCTACAGAACTACAGCAGAGATCAGCTGTTGCCTGCAGCTGAGGGCCTTGAAAGCCTTTTGCCCCTGTATCCCTCCCTTCCCCCCTGAGGCTGGCATTTCCCTTGGTTGCTGGAGTTCAGTCCATCTGGAGACTGGCCAGGAGGATGTGGATGTGTCTGTTTGAAGTGTCCTAGTGCATTTCAAGGTGTCGGTGTGAATTAGAGCTGTCTGTGCCCTGTTTATACGCTTAACTCTTTGGGAAATATTTGGAAGTTGAATAAAGGATTAACTGATAATTTTGCAGACAGCTGCCTTTGTGCCTGACTGCAGCCTTAGCTCCAGGAAGAGCTGCAGCTGTTGATTCTGTCCCTGTATGTTCTGACACAGAAACTCTCCATGTGTAAAAGCCCAAGTGAAGCTGCAACACTTGGGGCAGAGAGCACAGTGATGGAGGCCATGCTGCTAATTTGCTTTACCCTGCATATTGTTTGTTCCAGTCACTTTTTCATACATTATTTCTCTCAAGAGCATTGCCACAAGGCCTCTAAATCAGAGCTGCAGAGTTCTGGGTGTGCATGTTTAACTAGGTCCATGTCCCACTGAAGACAACAGAAACATGAGCATCCATTTGTCTTTCAGTCAAGCTTTTACTGTGGTTGTAAAGACAAATAAAACTAACTACAATTGTCTTATTAATTTGATGAATTCTTATTTGTAGCTTGTCTACTGAAGTATAAAAAACCCAAAACTAGCATTCTGCAAACCTAGCCCATACTTGCATAAGGCAAATCAGTTAGTTCTCAGCTGCACAACATGAAGCAGAAAATAAAATTGGCAGGGAATACCATTGTCTTTGGAAGAACTACAAGGCAATCATGACATTGTGTGTTTAGGCAGAGATACATCATCATCTTCACCAAAAATACAAGGGTGGTGAGGCACTGGAATGGGTTGCCCAGGGAAGTTGTGAATGCTCTATTGCTGGCAGTGTTCAAGGCTGGGTTGGACAGAGCCTTGGGTGGCATGGTTTAGTGTGAGGTGTCCCTGCCTATGGCAAGGGGGTTGGAACTAGATGATCTTAAGGTCCTTTCCAACCCTAACGATTCTATGATTCAAAGGTGTAGAACCCTTCCTGGAAATCCAGATCAAAACTGCATTGTGATAAGCATTAAAAAATTAAATGTCAGACCTGTTTGGAGTTCATGTCATAGAAGTCAGTGCTCAGTGGCAGCATCTGAACAGAAACAGAAACAAGCATCTCTAAAATCCAATTTGGAGAAGATGCCCTCTGTTGAAATACCACCACAGTAACCTCCTGAGAGTACAAGTAGAGTAAGCGGAGAAAGCAGTAACTGAGGGTAACTTTGCTGGCATGCAGTGATGAGAACATTGAACAGCATGTTGAATTTGGGTGAGCAGAGGTAGTGGAGGTAGCGTTGGTCACAGCCAAAGAAATGGTGCAGGCCCTGATGTGATTGACTGAGGTAAGTTCCCGGTGATGTTTTTAAAAGTGCCTCTCTTCCTTTCCAGCCCGTAGCTAGTTCTGCTCTTACTTCAGATTTGTCTTTTCTAGGCAGTAACCTCTAGTGTTAGGAGGGCAGGAGTTTATCTTATCTCCTGCTGGCATCATACTGACTGTGGGGTAGGAGAAGGCTTGAAGGAAAGAGAATGAGACAGGGGACAAAATTCTGCCCCTGCTGATTTTGGTGGGATTTTTCCTCTCCTGTATGCTACAAAATCCTGTAAAGAAGAAGAATATACTCCCTGCCTTTGATCCGCTCAGAAGATCACTTAGTGCTGGGGAACACTGGAGCAGAAAGCTGAGAAAAAATAATAATTAAACCCCTTATATTAAGAATTCTGTGGCCATGACAGCCACTTCTCTGTGTTATTCCAGGATCTTTGTTCTCAGCCCTGCTGTTGAAAGCCATTCACCTGATCTGTTATTTTCACTGTCAATGAATAACTGGTGTAGAATTGAGAGAGAATAGAAATTCTCATCCAGATCCTGAGCTGCGATCAGTTCCTTCACCTTAACTGACCCTTTCTGATCAGTATAGCCTATAACTCAGAACTTGTTTTGGGAGGGCTGCACATGGAAAGAACACACATACAGGAGTGGGCCCTCTGTTGAAGGCATCAGTGCTCTGTACTTTATGCTCTCTGAAAATTATGCCATCATCTGAATTACTGAGAGGTGGCTTGGGAAAGCACAAACCTGGCTCACTGAATGCTTGTGCTGTGGTAGAGCTAGAGCATTTTCTAGCATTTTCAAGCTGTTCATTATAGAGCAAGGAGACAGAACTGTCTAAATCCTTCTCCTTTATTCTTAATCAGAAGTGTGGAGTCAATAGACTTGCAGCGTGACCCCTGCCTGTGCTCAGCAGCTGAGGAAATCATTGACTAATAGCATTCTTAGATTTTAAAAACACACTCTAACTGTGAACACTGAAGTTACCACAGGGTTTTCTCAACTCTTGAGTAGGCAAATGCAGAATTTGGATATAGCACTGTAGTGTCTTTCATAAGCTTTATAGGTATCTGTTAGGCTTGGAAATCCAGTTTCTCAAAATGTTTACAAAACTTCTGCCACAGGAATGTTCCGGTTAATGAATAACCACTCGGCATGCCCTTTACTAGCATGTGATTTTCCTCTTTGATGTTATGCGTGATCTTGGCTTAATTGGATATAGCTTTAAAGACCTACAAGGGCCTCTCTGAAAAAAGCAGATCTGCTGATTTGATTAAATCTAACGACTGGTCAGAGCTGGATTCTGTACATTTGCCTGCTGCCAGCTTTTAGGAAGCCAAGCTGCTGCCACCCTGAATCTCAAGGTTTCCTGTTGGTTTTGTCTGTTTGCTTCCCCTCTGGCACCTTATCCCAGGGATAAACCAAACCACAGGTCAGCACTTGTGCATCTCTGCATTTCTAGATTTTGGAGAAGCTGAGATTTAGGAGAATTTGGGTTTGGATTATAACATGAGTTATGAGGGCTCTTTTTTATTTCCTTCACAGAGGTGTTATTGTTTAGTTACTGTAGTGGAAATTTACTTGTGAAATTATTTCTGTGGTTTTGGTTATACTGTAGTCTCCGTAACTTGGACTGTCTTTGCTTCTCTGTAAAGGAGATGCTGGTATTACCCGGTATAGCTAATAGCGTTCACTGTTGTCTGCCTCTGCCAATCACTAAAGTGGCTGTATGTTTGCAACCACAGTTCTTCACAGCATTGCCTTTGTTTTGTAATAGCCACCATCTTCCTCTTTGTAACCTATTAATCTGCAATAACTCTGTAGCTGAAACATAAGAGGGGGTAAAAGCATTAGAAAGAGACAGTGGGAGAAGGTGCACCTTGCAGGGCAGTGATCATGGCTTTTATTCCAAAACAGTAAAAAGCCCAACAGAGACCAGAAAGATAAGGTAAAAGTTATGACAACATGGTGTGGAAGCAAAGTTGTCATGTTTCCACCACTTCTGCCCCTGACACCAGAGTATTTTTTCCATAAGGCATCAGCAAGTCTGTAACTTCAATATTTGTGCAGGCTTATCATGACTGATTCCTTTCAGGGCCAAGTGCTGCCTGGTGAAGTGTTGTGCACGTGCTAGCTGGAGGAAATGCTTCCTTTGGAGAAGTTCAGCATCGACTTTAAAACCAAACCAAGCCTGCCTGAGATGAATTCCAGTGCCAAACAAATGGAGAATGCAGACTGTAGTAAATGGTGACTTCAGAAGCACTTCATGGTATTATGTGGTGATTTTCCATGAGATTAACTCCAGGTTACTACATGGCTGTCAAAATTTGTACACTGGCTATGAGCTTCCCAAAGCTGAGTGTGGTATTATCACCATTTATCTAGATGGGGAGCCAAGTCCCTGACACATTATCTGACATGTGAGGATGGGGGCTCATACACGTACCCTTACAGCCATGAAATATATGTGGGACCAGAATTGATGCAGCTATGTTCTGAAGATTGTGTAGGATCTGAATCCAACCTGTCAAATCTGAGACAAGTGCCGCAGTTATTCTGTCTCTCCTTTATGCATCGCTGGCTATGTGTATTTTAAGTGTTTTAATAGAAGTCCCTTAATTTACAATGTACTTTATTGCAGTCAGTAGTAGAAACAATGCAGTGTTTGCACTTATGGGACCAGATCTGGTAAGTTATGGGCTCCAATTTCGATTACTTGTTTTTTTTTTTTCCTTTGACACTCTCCATCATACCAGGTTTTATTTTTCCTCAGATATAGGTTTGGGTTTGTTTGATTTTTTTTTTTTTTTATTTTATTTTATTTTATTTTTTTTAAGATTTCCTTCATGCAGTGCTTGTGATTTGCTGGTACAATACAGAACCAAGTTTGTCATATCCATTAATATATGTCAGCTTTTATGTGTGAATCACTCGTTACTTTCTACTTGTCTCAAAAAATACTGTTTGACGCTAGTCACAGCCATCTAAGTGCTTTATGATTGCCACATGTTTTCAATACATTTTGTGTTTATGTAAATACAGGAACAGTTTTTACTCCCACCTGTGCAAAACCCTCTTATTCTGATTTTATTTGTTATCTGTTAGATACGATAAATTAAAATTAAAGGGGGGGGGGCGGGAAGGCAGCATACCAAAAAATGTATGATTATGAAGCGATTTCTTTTGACTGCAGTGTCATTACTAATAGGAGTTTCAGAGCAGTCTGGTAGGTTTAAGAACTTAGTCTTTCCTCTGCAAGTGTAAGTTTCAGTATGCGCATGAATGATTAAAGAATGTTAGCATAGACAGAAGAAAGTATAGCCAGTAGGAGAAAGCTAATTTATACTGATCGTGCTGCCAGTGGGCATGAGTTGTACTTGTACATCATATAAGTGGAATATCCTATCTTATACCGATTAATTTTGTTTAGAAAGAGGCAAAACCTCTTGTGTTTAAAACCAAGATATCTTATGGGCTGTTGAAGGGAAGCTCAGACTATATGTTTGTAAGACAAATTGGAGGAAGACGGCCAAGTCCTATAGCTAAAAAGGAATAACCCCAGGGAAACAGCTCTGCAGAAGGAACCTGGGTACCCTGTGAGACTGTAAAGTGGATGTGAGCCAGCGGCGGACCTGGCAGCAAGGAAGGTTTGACAGCAGTCTGGAGCAGAGCCAGCAGAGAGAGGGAAGTGATTAATCCCCCCTGCTCATCATTTTTAGACCGTATTTCAAATATTGTATACATTAAAAAAAGGGGGGGGGGGCAGTTGGGAGATAAATCTGAGGAAGTTGAATAACGAAGTAAAGTGCCACCAAGATGGTGATGTCTTTTGAGGACAGGCAGAGGAAATGGGGCTTGTTTGGCCAGAAGGGAGGGAACTGAACAGCAGCCTTCTTATATGACTTTGAAAATCCCTAAACTCCCATAATCACACAGATTCCTTAACTGACTTTCAGGGGACCTTCCTCCTGAGTCTAGCAGGTGGAGTGACTTGAGGATTTCCTCCATGTTGACCAGCAACAACCCTTAACTCATATGTTTAATATTCATGCCATCCCCACAGGCAGTTTAGGGGTTAGGATTTTTTAATCCTTAATTAAAAGAAAAAATATTTTATATAAGAATTAAGAAAACATACTTTAACTTTTCTGCCAGCATGAAGAGGCTGAACTTCATGGACATCAACTATTCCACACTGGTCAGTATTCTAAGCTTGACTTGGTCTGAAATGTCACAGATTTTTTCTTTACTTGCTAACTTTTGGATTTTGTACAACATGAAAAAAGCGAGCCAATAAAGAGTGACTGTGGGATGTTCCTTACCTAGTCCTGGTTTGGGCATCTGATAGTGTGGGCACCACAGAAATCATAAAGTATGCTGCTCTGCATCTCAGAATGCTTTCTGCATATTTTAACCAGACGACAGTTTCTGTCTCCAGTTATTTCCTGTTCTACAGTAAAAATAATTGCACTGAAATACAAATCTCAGACCTTCAGTGTGGTGACTAGCATCTTACTGCCTGCTTGCCATAACATCCTGGAGCATATGCAGGGCAGCTTTGCCCTGAGATGTGAGTTATCTTTTGTTGGAGGAAAAATGTGGGCATTGAAGTTTATACTGGAGGATGCTTCAATCTGAATGCTACCTTAGCTTGTGGTTACTTGTTCATGCGATTGAAATTTGTTGGTGAATGAAGTTTTGGGGCCAAAAGCAAAAGCTGACTATCTCAACTTTGGGCTTTCTTTAGAAAAAGCAAACCAGAACAACTCTGTTCTCCTTGTTGACTCTTTTTAAACCAATGTGTGCTCAGTGAAGGGCACAATTTGACTTACTGCTTTCCCACTCACACACTTTATAGTGTGTATAATTGGAAAAGGAGTCTTCCAAGCATAGGTAGTTATTTGGTCTTTAGTTTCTGATCATGACTGTCTTAGAACTATTCATTGTCTTGCTATTATCTAGAAATTGAATTGCCTCACTTCAGCCACAATATTATTCAACAAATGGTCATCTTGAAGTGAGAGCTTCCATCACAGGTGGCATACCTGAGCATTATTGTGATGCTGTCTGTGATGGCTGGCTCTGCAGTTTGAAAGGGAGAGGCAAACTAAGTTATGATGAGTATTTGTCTTTCCAGTGGTAGCAATGATACTTTCAGAAGTTGAAGTTAATTCTGTCAATAAAAAAATGTCCATGTTCTTTTGAGGTTAAATACATATTCAGCTTCCCTGCAGTTCCTCTGATGTATTTCAACCTTCATGTTAGTATCTTCATACATAAAAGTCATTGTTGCTAAAGCAGACAGAGATAATGCAGTTGGTAATATGTTATAGGAATGTAATCTTTATTTATGTGGGGAAACCAAGTAATTTGGTTTAGTAAGAACAAAATCCTGAGTTATATTTATAAATCTTTTGCTCTCCATGTGTAAAGGTAACGTTTGCATGCCGTTGAAACTGGTACAGGAACTAGGGTTCTTTTAATAGGTGTGAACCAAAGGAAATGGAGATACCACTTGAATCAGAAGGTTTGTGATGGAAAATCCTATTTGTATTATTTCTGTTTTCTGTACTTATGATCTGAAAAGTCATTTACAATGTTTTATTTTAAATAATGATTTCAAGCATTGCTGTAAAATATGTCAGCATTGTATTTCCATGAGAATATAAAGGCAAAATCTAGCATTTTATTCTTAGGAAAGGAGAATTATACATGCATTTAAATGACCCGTAAATTGTATGGGTTGTAATAGAAAGCATTGGCTCCTTAAATGTTTTTTGTGGATCTCAGCCAAGTCACATCTCTCTTTTTCATGCAGGTATTTTTGGCCAGAAACTGGAAGATACTGTTCGATATGAAAAGCGCTATGGGAACCGCCTGGCTCCGATGTTGGTGGAACAGTGTGTGGATTTCATCCGACAGCGGGGGCTGAAGGAAGAAGGCCTTTTTCGACTGCCTGGGCAGGCTAATCTTGTCAAGGAGTTACAGGATGCATTTGACTGTGGAGAGAAGCCTTCTTTTGACAGGTAAAATCCTTCATGTCTCCCAACTCCCTGAAGCCTATACAGGACAAAATCTGCTCTACTGGCTGACCCACATGACTGTAAAACAGGTGGCAGCAACAGGTAGAATGACATGGTCTTGCAGGTTTTTCTGTATGTTTCCTATTATGGCTCTAAAATGTCTTCTTTTATTTCTGGCTTTGATGTCTGATTTCAAAGCATTTCTGGAGAATTTCCATTTGTGAAAAGCTGGTTAGGAAAAGTATTGCTAATGGTTTGGCTTAATCAAAAATACCTGGATTGCCTTGATCTTGGTATCATTTGAAACACAGTGGTGATGCTGGCATTTAGTCAGTTCCACAAAACAAGAATTTCTCTTATCACCAAGTTCAATATGTTCTGTTACCTATAAAGCTGACTGGAAGGGAAGTCTACTTTTATATATTCCTTTCTAATTCTGGGCCTTTGGTCTTTAAAATAAAAGACCATAATAATAAACCTACGTGGTTTTGAGGGTCCAGGTCCAATTTGTATTCCAACATTTGTACAGTTTTGCAAAACTAATGAGGATTTTCTGGGCCAAGGAAGACCCCAGTCCTCCCCACGCAGCTGTATATGACTGTAGCCTTCTGTGAGATTAATTTTTGTGCAGTAGTCAACATATTCAGAGTGTGCAATTAGAGGAAGAGAGCCAGTGGATTATGAATACCATATGAATATGAAGCCATATAGACTTTTTAACTTGGATTGGAGATAATATGGTGGTAATGAAATTCCAGTTCCTGAGACTGTTACACAATGGTTGTCCTCGGCATGTGCCCTAAGTGACATCTGTAATAAGCCTCCAAACTGGAATCCGGGTGCTTCACTCCGATTTGGGTGGGTCTAATGTGAGTTAGGAGACAGGTTAACATTTATTTCGTGGGACCTTTTGAAATGGTAGCAATGCAAGTAACAGGAAGGAGAGCATACCTTGATCTTTTAGTGCAAAAACATGACATGATATGGACCTGATCGCTGGAAATAATTTACCTATTTTATTTACTGTTTACCCTTCCCTATTCCTATGAAGTGAGAAAATTTGTTATGCATGGTGGTATGTGTATCACAGATGCACAGAAAGCAAACATCTGCAATGCTGTTCTATGTACAGCAGTTTCCTCAGTCCTGACCCTCACTTTAAGAAATGTCAAGTAATGTATGATGCTCTGGAAAAGTGAGTTATCTTCCTATGAGGTTTATTAGTTTCTCATTGGAAGGTGAGAGTTAGGATAATTGACCAGAAAATAGTTTTAAGGAGCCAGAGGACTGTAAGAAATGACAGTGTTAGCTGGTAAATATTTGTAGCATACTCCCTGACTGCTCAAATACTGTGTAACTTATTTAAAAATGGTAAAGCAGCATCCATTGGGTATGTGCTGTGGTTTAAGCCATGGGTAAGAAAAATGGATTCTGAAACCAGGACTTTATGTTTTCCTTACTTGGACATTAAGATAAATATTACTGGTCATATCTACCAGCGATACAAGTAGGAAAATGGCAGAAACAGAAAGTTATTTTTTTCTGTGTCTTTGAGCCAAATAATTGTGGAGGAAATGCTTCAGAAAACAAGTAATCCCCAGCTACAGGAAGACGATGTACTGAACACCCACTGAGAGGTACAGCTTGAAAAATGTGCACAATATCGATCTATTCGAAACAAATGAGACCAGGGCTTAGCCACAAAAAATTTTTTTGCAAGGTTATGTATCAACATCTGTAGCATGCACTAATGAGCCCAGGAACAGGCATGCTAGCTGAGCTTTAGTAGATGAAAAGGAGAAGATATTTTACATGCTACTGCTGTGAAGAACGCACATAATCTCTGCTATAGCAATTAGAAACATCAGCAGGAGTTGCCTATAAATTGCTAGTCGTGCAGTTCTGCTTCTGAAGCTAACAGTTTATAGAACACTGACCTTATATGTCTGTGTCTCATTGTGAAGGGTGCTTTTGCTGTTTACTTTCTTACATTTAAGTTTGGAGCAGTTTGACTTCGGTGTAGCAATGGTCCAGAAGTCAGGCAGACATAAATTCTGTCTCTCTGCCATTGTTTCCATTGTGCATCTACTTTTTTCTCCGACCTTTTGTTCTTTCGCATGCTTTTGAGGTGAGATTCATTTCACAGTGTTTATAATACCTATGTGATTACCTTGTTTTGGGGTAACTTTTCATTGCGCTGAGCAGCAGCGTGGTCTCCAGGTTTGGTTCAACCTCTGTGGCAAGTTGAGCTCTTGGAAAGTGACCAAAATATGAAACATTGCTGAAGAGAAACGAAGAAACCATATACATTAGAGGCTCATGGTTGCTTTCTCTCCTGATCTCCAGATCAGTTTAATCTGTTGTTGTATGTTATTATTAGTCAAAAGTCCAGTAGTGCAAAATCTACCTAGCTTCCATTTATTAATTTACATTTTACCTGTTCTAAAATATCAATAAAGATTTTTGCTGTTAGAGCTGACGGTTCTGTTAATGAGCTTAAAACAATGGAATCCAGGTCACACTTCTCTAGTGGTGCCGGGTCACTGGCTCTGACTGGGAGAAAAGCTAGGTGCTGTCATCTGCGTTGGAACTAATGCAAAGAGCTGATGTTTCAGGAGTTTGACATTTTTTCTGTGTATAAGTGCACGTAAGTCAAACAAAGACTTTAGAACAAGTGGAGAAGCTTTGATACATGTGTAGGCTTCTATATGTGTTTGTGTGAAAAATTATTATTAAATAATCCTTGTTCTTCTTATGCTTTCTTAGCTAGTTCAGTAAAATACATGACTTCTAGAATTAAAAGCAAAAACAAAGGTAAGATCATCCAGCCATTATTAGTACTGCTTTAAAATGTCATCTCTGACATCATGACCTTGCAGCCATTGGGAGATGGAGTCCAAAGGCACAGATCTTCTCTTCTGCAGAGTTCATCTGCTGTCCACGGTACTGTGGAGACACTGCCCATACTACAGATGACATAATGGTTTGGCTTGGAAGGGACCTTAAAGATCATCTTAGTTCCAACCCACCCCGCATTGAGCAGGGACACCTTCCACTAGACCAGGTTGATCAAAGCCCCATCCAACCTGGCCTGGCCTTGAAATTCTGTAAACCAGTTCTTCATTCATGGAAATCAATCTTAACTTGAACTGTCACTTCTTTACAATAAGCTGTCAGCATGACTAAACAATATAGGTCTCCTCTTATGTTCCTATCTGCACCCCTTTGGCAAAGAGGGCAATAGAACAAATGCAGTAGAAGTAATAAACTCAGTAGTAGAAGAAGTAGCAAACCAGCTTTGCTTAAAGGAAAATTCAACCATGTTTTGAAACATGAAATGTGTTTGAAAAATGGTAGTTCTTACATGAGTTAGCAGCTGGATGTTCTGATTCTGAAGTCATTTATAACGCGCAGAGTGAATCCAGGACAGGACAAGTTGGAGAGTGGCAAACCCCTTCATGTGTTAATTTGATCTTGATCTCATAATTCGATGAGGTGTTGCCGAAGACTTGTGAGCTGTGTATATGTGGAACCAGTGTGTGAAACTGAAAATGAGAAAACCCACTATTTGACCTGAAACATCCAATATCTGAGGCCCTTTAGCATGAAAACTGGACTGTCAGGATTTTTCGCAGTTGTGGAAAGGGGAGGTACAGCTGCTACAACTGGGAAAATTCTTGTTCACTTCTGCCTGTTTCAGGCTTCCTTCCGTGGACCTCACAGTCTGCTCCTCAATTATGCCCCTGGAGCCACTTCCACATCCTTTCTAATTCCAACCCTCTTTCTAACTAGCTAGCAGAAATAACCTCTGCATATGGCACAACTTAAAGATCTAGTCTGGCAATTAAATATACATTAGGAGACAAATTTCTAATGTGATGCAAGGGTCATTAAATCAGTTTAATTGGTATCCCGCTGTAGGAGAGTGTGGTTTTAGTTATTGGCAGTGAATGAACATTTGTAGTTGCTTTGCATAAATTTTGGTTTTAGAAATGGAGTTGGTGTGTCAGCTGTGATTAAAGAAAAAAAAAAGCAGCCAGGTATTTATCTTGGAAGTGACAAATGACTTCTCAGATGACCATGGTCACCTTTAAGAAAGCATGACATTTTGTTGCTATGTGGAAGGTCTGAGAGAGTGTTCTTTAAAGCATCCTTTCTTAGGGTTGCAAGATTTGTGGCTTTCTCTTCCAGTAAGCAAGAACAGATAATGTATTTGTGGTGATTTTCCATGTGTTATACGTACTTACAATCCGTGCAAAATCTTGCAGAAGCTGAACAGTCTTTCTGAACAACCTAGCAACATATTCATTGGAGCTGGTGGATATTTTTGTTTCTTAGGCCTCTGCCCACCTTTCTTAAAAGAGCACATTGTCTCTCTTTAAGGATCTAAATTTTTCTAAGCAATTTTTAATATCCTTCCATATAATTTATCTTTTCATTTGTCTGTTCTATATTGCTGTCATCATTGCTGCTTTTAAAGCATCACTTCTTAGGCCAAACAACTTAGCTGCTAATTATTGAAGTGGATATCTGGCTTGGAAATAGAGTCTGCTGATCTTCAGAATTGCTTGTGGTGCTTAGCCCCCTGAATGGGTTCCTGGCCATCCCTGGAGACACTCAAGGCTAGGTTGGATGTGGTTCTGAGCAACCTGATCTAGTTGAGGATGTCTCTGCTCATTGCAGGGGGGTTAAACTAGATGGCCTTTGAAAGTCCCTTCTGACTGAAACTATTCTATGATTCTAAAGTAGCATAGATTGTAAACATCGTTAAGCGTAAGGACAAAGGAGCAGAATATGCATTCTTTTTTTTTTTCTCAGTCTAAACAGTAAACCAAGAATTTATATGATTGTTAATGTAAGGTAGAGCCAGGCTCTTGCAGAAGCAAGAAGAGGACAGACAGCTCAGGGCTTAAAATGGGAAATGCTTTCATATGTTTCACAAGTTGCAGGCAAAATTTTATCTGGTACTTAGGTACATCTGGTAAGTACATCTGGTTAGGTACATCTTAGGTTCATCTGGTACTTAGGTACCGTACACTGCTTGTGCTAGATACACATTATGTATGAAAATTATATAGAGAGTAATGCTTATAGAGTAAATCATAGAGGGCAATCAAATGTTATGCATTTTGCCTGACCTTTGAATTTCTGGACCAAAGCTTGGCTCCTAAAATCGGTTTAACCATTTCTGATTCACCATAACATTACTGGACACAGACTTTGCCCTCCTAGCTTCTGGGTACTGGCTTCTCAGCAGTAATAGTACTCTGATTCTCTCTACATGTAGTTATGTACATTTGTAATATTCCCTTGATGTTGCTTACTCTGTGTTTCATCACTGGTTTATCATGGGCTCTACCATCTCATTTAGGCTGTCTGCACACTGGCATCAAAGGTATACAGTGGGCAGCCAGTTAGGAACTCATCCTCCCATGTCAGGAAAACATCTATACTGGTCTGAGAGCTACTCTACAGACCTGGATGCAGCTAAGCAGGGACACAGTCAGCAAATGCTGCGGTGGGTACAGGGTATGTTGGTGAGGGAGACTCTGTTTCCAGGATTGTGGTCTGTGACATATCTGAAATGATGGAGCTGTAATTCTAATAATTTCAGGGGGTACTGATTCACAAACTGAACTGTTGTTCTCAATGTATTATTACCAGAACTCCTAAATTGAATTATAGCCTCACAGCTTGTCATTCCCTACTGTTTGTTCTTTATGCAGACTGTTTATGTGTCATCATGATCTAGAGCTATTTTTGGTGCAGCATTAATCTTTTTGTAATGTGACCTTGCTCTGTTAATATTTCCTTTCTGAGAGTTTATGAGGGGCTTGCTGGCTTTGTGCTCTGAAGTGCCAACTGCAGCTCACTGAACATGCTATGCTGTCTGCTTGTCCCTCAGGGTTATGTGTGGATTTCTGGTGGCCTGCTGGGCTTCAGTAATTTTTGTTCATGGTAGAGAGGGTGAAAATCTCCAGGCAGCGTAATCGGTTTGACAGCCACTTCCACAGTGTCTGTGGTATCACAAAGGAAAGTGCTGTCAAAACAGCAATGCCATGAGGGATATTGATGACAAAGTTCAGATGAATGGGGCTTTGAATACGTGTGGTGTGATGACTTGTGCATTTGCATTTGTAATGCCTTTGCACGGACAGTGGTGGAGTGGGGGATGCTTTGGAAACATATCAACAGTAAAGCAGTATTAACGTTTTAGTGGGTAAGTAATCTTTCTCAAACTTTACACCATGTTGTGCCAAAGTAGGCTGTTTCTCAGCTTGCTGGTGCTTTTTGTATTGAATTCAATGTTCTGCTTTGTGCTTTATCATTCTCATTTCAAGTTTAAAATTATTCATTGTACGCTTGAAGAAAGTCCACCTCAATTAATGAGGGTTGTTCCAGTTTAGATAACAGAGGATTTTCTGCTGGAATTTGACATGCTTTATTTTAATACTTGTTTATGAACACTTTTAATCGTGTTAATTATGAATGCGTTATCATGGAACACTTTGATATTACACTGTTAGATAGCAAAAGAAATACCAAGCTGGGTATAATCATTAAGATTCTGTAGTTGTAATGGCCCTAGAATATAAGCAATTCCAGGTTTGAAGGGAGGAATGCCTCCTTGTCTGAAACTGATCAGTTGTAGCTGGAAAAAGTCAAGGAAAAAGTCCTCTACAGGCCCTGGGAAAATCCGTGTCTTACAAACTACACAAATGCCCTCAAGGCAGATACATAAATGCTGCTGGTTGACTTAAACTGTGGATAGAACACTGAAGGTTGGAAAGGGAGTAAATGCTCCTGATCCTGAAGAGACCTTGCAGTGCCACACTCCTTTGAAACTCACACCTGTCCTGTGTCTGAAATGCACATAATGGGATTTGTGGATTGAAACACCTAAAATTCAGGTGGACTAAAACTAAAGTCTGCCATTTGTAAGTTGTCCTCTGTATTGTAAAACGAAAGGGGGGAAAACGGCTGCTAGGCTCCAAGGTCTAATCAGGCCTCAGTGTATATGAAGCATTCTTTTAGTTACATTATTTTAAAAACATTGACATCTTCATGCCAATAGTTAAATTACAAGTAGAAAGTTTCTAGCTTTTGTCTTAACTGTTGCTAAATGGAATTAAAAATTCCAGAGAGCTTTGCAGGCAGTGTGTGTGTGTATGCGTATGTTTGTTTATGCTGCCAAAATCCGTATGGCGATTTCTGTATACAAAGATTAAGTCCTAAGCAGTGTTCCAGTACAGTTTAGGGGAAAAAATAAAGGTAACAAAACACGTTTTCCAAAATCTTATCTTGCAAGTCTACCATCTTGTGGCAGTCTGCGGTATTGCCCTCGCATTTGGTCAGCAGAAGCAAGTATTCCGCTTCACACTGAGGGACTAGTGTGAAATTGTTCTACATAAACCACCATCCTGGCAGTACAAAGGAGGGAAGATGATATTCCTTAATCCCCTCACTGGGACCCCAGTGTGCTAACTTTTAATTGTTCTCAGTAATTTCTCTCAGTCCACCTGTTTGAATCTTTTGTGTTTTGGAAGGCTGCTCTGTTTTGTGCAAATAGTCTCTGGCAAGATATTGTTCAGTTCTTCAGCAAGGCATGAAGGTAATAAAATAATAATAATAAAATCTTCATAAAGACCATCAGTGCCCAGCAATCAGAGTTAAATTCTCTGCAGATCGATGTCTGTTCTTCCTTTCTTGTTGCAATGTCCTAAGGCTGCCAGTTCACATCTGCTTTCTCTGGCCGCTGCTGTCGTTCAGAATCTGACTAGCTAAAGTATTTCCCTCTGTATTTGTTTTTGCTTTCCTGAAGCACTGTCAACTTAGGAAACTGAAGATCTCTCTATGAAGTTTTCTTCTTGGATAAGGCTGAAAAGTGGCAATTGCCAGGTCATGCGTGCCATAGTTGTGCTATAAAATGTAGCTCCAATGGCAACAAGACATGCAAGCAACTACCTGAGAAATTACTGGGGTCTAGGTTTTAAGCCTTTGGGTTGCGAAAAGAGTTTTGTTAGCCAGGATGTCAACAAAAGATTCAGTTCACTTACTTTGCATCTGGATTTGGGGATAGGTAAAAGTCAAGGTTAGAGTGCAAATCTGAGCTAGGATTTGAAATCTCATAACATAGTACAACTATATCTAGTTTCATGTGTAGTATTGACTATGAAACATCCTTACATATGTTGTACATGCATCCAAGAATCAAGGAATTAGAATTTGAACCTTCCTTTAAAGTGTGGATTTGCATTTGTGCTTTGCTTATAGGACCTTTTGGAATTTTGGCTGGGAATTATTCATGACTGAAATAGAAATGTTCTCTGGGAATTTATTTCAAGGGGGGTGGTGGTGGTTAACATTTAAATATATACAGTGCTTTATTGTTTCTCTTCTTCTGTTTTGACTTAGATTGCTCATACCATACCACATTAATCTAAGGTTGTTCCCATCATTCTTGTTAAGATTTAACTTAGTAACAGCCATTATTGTTTTAACAGAGATTATTCCAAAATAATGATTAACATACCTCTAGCAAAGCTGAAGTGTGTCAAATACCAGTGGTTCCCTTTGAGGGACTGTGAATTTAAAAAATGTTCCTTTAAAAATGTTTTAAAAGGAAAAAACAATCCACAATAATGTGCATTGTAGTAATATCTGTGCATTTTCTATTTCTCATGAATGAAATTAGCATAGTTTAGTATCCGTGATCTTGATTTTTTTCAGAGGTCAGAGGGGAAGGTATCAGCTTGCAGTAGAACTCTGTATCTAAGCAAGGCAAAAAGCATGCAGAACATTCCAGTAAGGATTTGAATAAATGCCTGAATGGCTAAACCCAGGCATGGAGTATGAAGTAATCCAAGTGATTTTTTCATGCTAACTTGTAGTTTTTATCTATTTCTATTTATTTCTTTTCACACAGAAGTACTCCACAATGTAATTGACACACCACAGAAACATACAAGCAAGTTTTATTGCGTATTCTGAACTTGTGATTTTTATCTTTCTCCCAGTCATCTTACTTTTAGTATGCATTATAAACAGCCTAGGCTCCTACTAGATGTATCCAAAGAAAATTAAAGTTTCTGCAAATGTAATTATGAGAAAGCATTTCTCATACCAGGTCTTTGACTGTCAGCCCTATAATGTTACCTGTTATGTTAGCACTCAGGCATTTTCTGTTGGATGACTTGCAATGCCTTAGCTCACTCAGTACAGGATAGAGCTAAAACTCATTTCCCATAAATTTATGGTTCTGTGTGTAAAGTATATCCAGGTTTTTTGTATAATGGTATGGCTAAAGGCACACTAGTCATTCTGTGTGAGCCTATAGGAAAAAGAAGTGTGTCAGGGAAAGAACTGCAGGGAATTTTCAACTAAACTCCTGTGGTATATATGGTATCCCTTAAAAGTTGCTTACTTACTACTGATACCAGAGCAGATGGTGATACAGTGGAACTGAGACATGCTGGGCATGTTTTGGGAGCTGGGCTCATCTCTGGTAGGACAATAATCACCACTGTATAAATGGAAAGCCTGGTTGCTAGCTCAGGTGAAAATGAAAAGCGTCAGTTAAGATGGACTTTGCATGCCTGTTGCGAGATGTCTGTCAGGATCTTCTCAGTTGCCTATGCCTGCAAATAATGCCTTATATGTAATTATCCATAGTAATAAATCAGCAGAGTTGACAGACTTGCTTGTAGGTATCCTATGTTCTTTATAGGACAACACCCCGCCCCCAACAATCAAAACAGACTACAGATGTGATCTATACATGTATATACTACTGAAGAGTAAAATCTGGGGTGACAGTGGAAAAGTTATGTGGCAGGTTTTCACCTGTCAGTCTCACAGTATTATCCTGATTCACAGTAACAACTTCTTGTATTCCAACCCAACAGCAACACAGATGTGCACACAGTGGCATCACTGCTTAAGCTGTACCTAAGGGAACTCCCAGAACCAGTCATACCATATGCAAAATATGAAGATTTTCTTTCCTGTGCCAAAATGCTCAGCAAGGATGAGGAAATGGTGAGTTGGCAACTTGAATAAGATGAAATAAAAGGCTGACATGTTATAACCTGTTCTCATTTTGAGGAGGAAAGAAACTAGTGATTGCCAGTCTTAATTTAAGGTGTGCATCTATTAATTGAGGCTGGTTTTATATGAAAATTTTGCCACCTAGGTAATTTGGAAGTCTAAATAAAGGCCCATAGCATAAACTTGGCTGTCTTTATTGCATGTTGCTGAATTCAGTTCAAGTAAAAATAATTGTCGTGAGTAGCTTCCATTTGCATGGAAGAGGCTTATATTTTTATGCATTATCATTCTGAACTGTAAAAGGAAGGGACTTGGTAGATGCTGCTCAACTAGTGTCATTAAATCAGGGGTCATTTTCTTCTAAGCGTCAGGCTTTTACTTTTACTTTTAGCCAGCTTTTACTGACTTTTAATTGAAGGCCAATGGACTCTGTTCATTGCTTATAGTTGAATCAGAAGGCCTCAAAAATGTGGAAGTGGGCCACCTTCCGGACTCCTCTAAACCAACAAAACACAAATAATCAAAATAAGAGATCTGACTGATAATATGTGCCCTGCAGTTGCATGGGCCTACAATGTATTAGTCTGAAGACTTAAAAAACTTAAGTGCTTGTTTTTACATTGTTCTGTGTGCTTACAGGTAATGAGGTCAAACCTGCTATTTTCTTTTCAAAGTCAATACAGATGGGCTTATTTTGTTGACTTCAGTGTACTCCCCTTACTTTCCAAGTTGATTATTCCTTTTTGACATTTTAAATCTGGCTGGAACTGGAACCTTTCCTACCTTATCTTCTAATTAATTGAGTAGGAGCCCCTCTTTTCTAACTGAGAGACCATCTCCTTTCTGAGCCTTCAGCTGATGACTACCAACAGCAGAGGTGGTAGTTGTTCCCATCTGATGGAATGGAGGGTGGGGAAAGATCTGTGGCAAAGCAGCTTCTATGATTATAATCTCTTTCACTCACCAAAATCAGACTGGTTTTCTTGCTGTTCTTTACAGCTTGCTACAAGAAGCAAATTTTTGTCAGCTGCTTGCAAAAGGTGGGAGTGGGCTGTTCAGCTGGTTTAATTTGAGCTTCTCTTTGCACAAGTTGCAGCTCTTTGCTTGTGCCTGTTGTGAATGTCTCTGATGCTTTATAGCTCCAATGCAAAAGCACCTGACAGCTCTTCAGTAAGGCATCATGTAGTTTATATTTGCAAAGATACTAATTTTCAGATTAAATTTGTAGTAATTTTATATTGACTTCATCCAGCATGTATTTGTGTAGATCCTCAGCAATTAGGCCACAACCACTTTATTAAATTAATTTTGAAAGCATGCTCAAGTTACAGTGGCCTTTTGGTGCTGGAGTTGGTACTGGCAGTTTGTGGAATATCATTACTGTAGGTGGTGAGTCACTTCAGTTCTCTTCATGGTGGTTTAACAGCGTGACTGTGAGGCTGTCTGACTAGATTTTTCAGTTGATCTTTCTCCACGCAGAAGTTAAAAGTGCAGTCACTTAGAGAGTTGTGCATCTTGGGTTTTTTCTTAGCACAGAGAGAGCAAACTTGTGCACTCTCATGATCCACACATCTTCATTTGATTTTTTTTTCATAGCATATTGTAATCAAAACTCTGCTGATGGTGGAAAAGTACCAAAAAAACCCCCCATGCTGAAAGAGTCTAAAGGCACTGGTTGATACGGGACTCAGCCAGGATCTGTTTCCACAGGGCACAGAAATTAGTGTGTGATATTCTGCTTGTCCCAGTCCCAGGTGGGCACACACTGAAATAACTGTTTATTGGTCTGAATGTAGTATGGGACAGAACTGGGTAATATACCCAAATAGGTTCTCATATGAAAATGCCAGTTAGTTCAAACCAGAATTGTTCCTGGGAGCCTCAGCCTTGTTATCATGAGGAGGAATAGAGCTGCTGTTCAAAAAAAGAAGAGTGAAGGAGAGGGGAAGTACAGCATGAAACCAAGTTATTTATTTACTTGTTTATTTTTATCCAGAGTCAATCCTTGTTAGCCAAATACAGCTTTCCCTATCCAACATGGATTCTGCAAGCTATTTCAGATGGTAACCTGTATATAGCATTTAATGCTGTAGTCTCAGTGCTGCGTTTATTGCCTTGTAATTGCAATTACTGACTTTTTTTTTAGTCTCTGGTAAAATACTAAGAAACTGTGCCTCCTGACTTTTTTTTTCCCTTAAACCACTTAAAGGGCCTGATAGAACTGGTGAAACAAGTGAAGAGCTTGCCAGCTGTCAATTATAATCTGCTGAAATATATCTGTAGGTAAGTGCTCTTGCAAGAATATCACTATGGTATTTATAACTGCGAGCTGACAGGCAAACCTGTCTGTGTATGTGCCCTGAAGGGAAAGTATTACTCAGAGTCAGAATATTGGTGAACTTCAGTGAATGCACTAAAAATATGGGTTTACTGCATGACTAATTACTAATTTGCCCTATCAAGGTGCACAAGTTATGACTTCCCTCTTGTCAGGAGTGCAGGCTGCACTCCACAAGAAATGAAAGAAGATAGAAGTTTATATATTCTGTCCTCTTTATAGGGCCCCTGATTCCATTTCTAACTGCAGTTACTTGCCCTGGCTGTACACTCCTGAAGCATGGTGTCCTTCAAAACCATGTATACTTTGTAGTATACAGAGTAGTTTCATGGATATATATATAAGATTGTAAAAATCATGTCTTGCACAGTTGCAATTTGTGAACTTACAGGAAGTTTTCAGCATTAAAAATAATCAACTTTTTAAAAATTGAGAGTTTGCATTTTGGCCATATTCTATGAGGCAAGTAGATGATGAGTTACACTGGAGAAAGTTACCGTCTTCAGCAGAGTTGTCTTGTAGTCAATCCAGATTGAGATTTAGATTTTGTTGTCAATGTATCATTTTGAAGAAAATCTGAAGAAGGTGAGGATTATAGCCTTGAGCTTTCAAGGTGTTCTGTGAGAATTTGGAATGGAAGAATTGAGCTATGCTAAGAAAGCATCACATGCTTTGACTTCTTTTCCTTTTTGCACCCTCCTTAAAGGACTCTTTCTTCCCCACAGATTCCTTGATGAAGTCCAGTCTTACTCAGGCATAAACAAAATGAGTGTGCAAAATCTGGCTACTGTTTTTGGTCCAAATATCCTTCGTCCCAAAGTAGAAGATCCTCTGACTATCATGGAAGGTGAGCTTCCTGTACATAACTTATTATAGAAATAACGAATGTCTTTAGGTTTATTAACAGTGCATAACAGCCCATGTAATGTGTGCAGTAAGTTCCATGTGTTGTTTTGTAGAGACAGAATTCTTCAACCTGAACGAACCTCTGTGTTAAATCTGCAGATTACTATAAAAGTGACTGAAATGTGAGCATTGAAAACAGACTTTGCATGAGAGTGTGCTGTTGCCCTGCCAACTTCACTAAAAATGCACTTTTTTTCTCAAAACTTGCTGCAAATATGGCTTGTTTTTATTCAGCACGTGTGGTTGGAGTGCAGTTAATATTTTAGCTGTGGTTCTTCAGGGTGAGAAGAAGTTAGTACAGGTTCATATTGCAGTGATCCCTGTTGAATCTCTCACAAGGCAGTGGTATATATTGCATGCCTTCTGGCAGGCCAGTGATCAAATTGTCAGCTGTATTCTGTTATTTACAACAATGTTCAGCTGTAACATTTTGCTATTTTAAGACAAAAATATGGCCATGACAATCGCCTCCTATATAATTGTGACTTTAATTCTCCACAAAGTACATGATGCCCTTTCTCCCTTACACACTTTTTTCTTAATATTTGAGATTTACTTATCATTTCAGAAATTAGGGCTGTACACAGACTCTACACTGAAATTTTTACCAAAACTCAAAAATGCAGTGTCCATAGCTTATTTGAGAATATGTTGATTTCTTCTCTGTGTGATGCTTTTTCTCTTCCCCAGATACAACAATTTTCCATACACTTTGTTAATCTACTTGTTCTTCTGAAGACTTATGTTTCCTCCCTCTTCCTTTTAATTCTTAAAACAGCTATGTGGCTGTGAACAGAAACATGGTGTTTCCAAATCATGTATGAAAACAGTGAATAGTCAGGGTTAGCTTTTTGAACAGTAGTTCAGAGAAGCCACAAAAACTCATGTGGAAAGGGTTTTTAAATATGGAATCAGAGAATGTTTTGGTTCGGAAGGGATCTTAGAGATGATCCAGTTCCAACCCCACAGCCATGGGCAGGAACACCTTCCACTAGACCAGGTTGCTCCAGCCTGGCCTTGAACACTGCCGGGGACGGGGCAGCCACAACTTCTGTGGCTGTGGCAACCTGTGCCAGTGCCTCACCGCCCTCATAGTGAAGAATTTCTTCCGGCTATCTAATCTAAATTTACCTTCTTTCAGTTTAATACCATTCACTCTTGTCCTGTCACTACATGCCTGTTTAAAAAGCTTTCTTGTAGACCCCCTCTACAAGAGGTCTCGCTGGAGCCTTCTCTTGTTCAGGCTGAACAAGCCCAGCTCTCTCAGACTGTCCTCAAAGGAGAGGTGCTTCAGCCTCTGATTGTCTTTGTGGCCTCCTCTGGACTTGCCCTGACAGGTCCACATCCCTCTTGTGTTGGGGGCCCCAGAGCTGAATGCAGTACTGCAGGTGGGGTCTCATGAGAGCAGAGGGGGCAAGATCACCTTCCTCTAGCCTGCTGGCCATGCTTCTCATCTTAATCACACTTCACACTTATGCATCATGTTCACTTGAATGTCTGCATTCTTATTGTCACAGAGAATTGTTTGATCATGCATTTGACTTAAAATGGTTTGCAAGAACAAGTGTCCAACGTGTATGTGTGTTTATTGTCTTTGCATGAGCATCATCAAACCTCTGCAGCTTCAAATACCCTTAAACCAGCTTTTGCAACTTCCCCCTGGTTTCTGTGCATACTTGTCTCAAATGCACTGTGACTATCAGATACAGGGGTGTAGAGATAAGCTTCACTGTGTCTTTGCAGTCATATTTTATATACAGAATCATAGAATAGTTAGGGTTGGAAAGGACCTTAAGATCATCTAGTTCCAGCCCCCCTGCCATGGGCAGGGACAACTCACACTAAACCATGCCACCCAAGGCTATGTCCAACCCGGCCTTGAGCACCACCAGCGATGGAGCATTCACAGCTTCCTTGGGCAACCCATTCCAGTGCCTCACCACCCTTACAGGAAAGAATTTCTTCGTCAGAGCCAGCCTAAACTTCCCCTGTTGAAGTTTGAACCTGTTACCCCTTGTCCTCTCACTACAGTTCCTAATGAAGAATCCCTCCCCAGCATCCCTATAGGCCCCCTTCAGATCCTGGAAGGCTGCTAGGAGGTCTCCACGCAGCCTTCTCTTCTGCAGGCTGAACAGCCCCAACTTTCTCAGCCTATCTTCATATCTTATATCATCTCTCAGTGGTATTTAGAAAAGAAAAACATAAGAGAGTTTCCTGTTTTGTTTCCTTTGTCTTCCAATGTCTTTCCATGTCTCTATCAGTAGTTACACTTGTGTGTGTGTGTGTGTGTGTGTGTGTGTGTGTGTGTGTTTGCTCCCTATCACTTCACTTTTAACCTATCTCTGCATCTTCAGAACTGCCAGACTGACTGGAGTAATAGTTTCTCTTACCCTGCCACTGCTGTAGAGCTTAGCAGCCTGGTAGATAACTTCTGTGAATGTTTTTCTAGGTCAGGCAGCAAACTGTCCCTTTTTTTCCAAGCTTTTGCATTAAATGGTACAAAAAGTACTTGAAATTGTTTAATAGGTTGGAATTAGCAAGAGATGTCACAGAGCTGATTCATACCACTGGAGTCGGTGAGAGTGGTGTCTCACAGGATGGTGTTTACTGATGAGATACCGTACGTCTTCAGCTCACCTGGGGCAGCCTAGAAAAATAGAGAATTGGGATAGGGAGAGAGGAGTTAGCCATTCCTAAATAAAATCGAAGGGAAATTTTTTTAACTAATGAGAAACAGGTTTGGTGAAGGAGGTTTATGACTCCACTTTCAGCATAACTCCAAGATTTGACATGGTACAATGCTGATTCGCAATTGGGCTATGCATAGTTAAATGTAAAAGAACAAAGGCTGTGCATCAATTGGAGCTCATGGCCACTCTGCTCTTTGCTTTTTGGAAGATACAGAGTGCTTTTCTTGCACAAAGTCAAACATGCAGCTATGTGTAACCATACGTTTATAATGGGGATGAGGACTTGGTTTTGTTTGTTTCAAGAGAGATTTTCAGAATTCCAATCATAAAGCATTTTTTTCCTGGCCAATGCAGTAGTGAAAGTAGCCTGAGCACAGTGTAATGTTTATGCAAAATTCTGCATGTAACAGCTAATATTCCCAGAAGGAATACAGCTAAATATGCTAAGTAAATTTTCCATTAGAAATGCATAGTTCTAATGTGTGAGTTTTCCTTAGCAAATCAACAAACAGGAACACTAAAAAAGATGTTGAGGTACCTACATTGAATTGCCTCTTAGTAGTTGTATTTTTAAATGGTGGGGTATACATAACTAGAACATTACAAAGGAGTTGTATGTGAAATGATATTGCACAGTGGGAAGTTATGGACAAGAAGAGCACAGTGTACATCTGAAGGCTCTCTGGGAGCTGGAAAATGGGGTGATTATTTTAACTACCTTGACCTTGTTCCTGAAATATTCTTAATAATCCTTAATGAGCCTCTGCTTAACAAAACAAGGTTGCACATCTTTATTACCCCAAGTCCAATTGTAAATGTCAGTGTGTAAATTACAGTGCAGTCAAGTAGTGTGCTCACCAAGGGGTGGCTCCTTAAGAAGAAAGGTGGCCATTTATTGCAGCAAGTAGCAAACTGTGCTTTGCATTAGTTTCATGCTGTGCTATAATGTGGCATAGTTTCAGCAGTTGTAAATCCCTTGCCTGCCTGTTTTCTGTTAACTACTAAATAGATGTGCTGTGCCAGAATAAGACTTTGATTTTAAAAATGATTGCCACATGGAGTTGAAACACATCATTTGCAATGGTGTTATCCCATTTACAATGATGTTATCTATTATCTCCTTCTGTGGTCTTCCTGTGATGTAGTTACTGTCACGGTAATAGCTTCTTCACAAAAGTTCCTGTTCTTAAAGGTCTGTGAGTCTTGCTTGCTTGGTTCGACGGAAGGAAAAGGTGGTGCTGATCTGGTCCAGTTGTCAGAGGCACTTCAAGTGTTTTAAATGTTCAGGGTGTTACACAGGTGGATGAAATGTTTGTATAAGCTGATTGTTTACTGTATATTTGTGGAATCTGATGGATAAAATTTATTTATGCCTTAAATAAAACATGCCAGTAATGACCATGTGCCTGGTATCTCCTTTCAGGTACAGTAGTAGTCCAGCAGCTAATGTCAGTGATGATTAGCAAACATGAAGAGCTGTTTCCCAAGGATGCAGACCCTCAAATGGGACCCGAGGTATGCAACAACAACAATGAATTGCCAAAGAAAGCAATTGCAGGGCAGCTGCAGAACAAAGAGAACAACAACACCAAGGAGACCGCAGTGAGGCGCTGCTCTTGGGACAAACCTGAGTCTCCCCAAAAGGGAAGCATGGACAGTGAGCCTCCAACTGCTCTGCCAGGCAGCAAGACAAGCAGCCCCAGGAACAGCATCCAGAAACTAGATGTCACCAGAAGCCCACCACTCATGGTGAAAAAAAATCCTGCTTTTAATAAAGGCAGTGGCATTGTCACCAATGGGTCCTTCAGCAGCTCTGTGGAAGGCCCTGAGAAGAGCCAGACCTTACCAAACTGTACCCTGCAAGCCAGGAGAACATCGTCCCTGAAAGGACCAGTGACTAAGATGGGGACACAGAGTGTGCAGAATGGGGGTGTGAGAATGGGTGTTTCCAGCACAGACAACGGCAACACCCTCAACAGTCGGACCCCGGGCTGGGTGCCCAACGGCTACGTCACACTGAGGGACAACAAGCAGAAGGAGTCGGTGATGGAGTCAGGCCAGCACAACCGGCTTTCCACCTATGACAATGTCCACCAGCAGTTCTCTATGGTGAACTCTGAGGACAAACAGAGTGTGGACAGTGCCACCTGGTCAACATCCTCTTGTGAAATATCCCTCCCTGAGCACTCCAACTCCTGTCGTTCATCCACCACCACCTGCCCTGAACAGGACTTTTATGCAGGTAACTTTGAGGACTCTGTGCTGGATGGACCACCACATGAAGACCTCTCAAACCCAGGTGACTATGAGAACAAAAGTGACAGGAGGAGCGTGGGGGGCCACAGCAGCCGAGCTACCAGCAGCAGTGATAACAGTGAAACATTTGTGGCCAGCAGTACTAACAATCACAGTGCTTTGCACAGCCTGGTGTCCAGCTTGAAGCAAGAGATGGCCAAGCAAAAACTAGAGTATGAGACAAGGATAAAAAGGTAAGACAGTTTGGCTCTTCCATCTCACTGCCTTCTACAGAGCAAATCCAAGCAGTTTTCCCTCTTGTGGCTCACTAGCAATCTTCACCAGCTGCAGTCACTGAGTGCTCACCACCGAGTTCCCCATCTTTCAGTGTTGACATACTCTGACATAGCATTTGTGATACCACGATACAAAAGGTTTTTTTTCAAAGTATTTGATTGTCATGGTTGAGACATGCTACCCTATTGTCGTCAACCATAAAGCCAGAACCATGTGCATTTCTGTATAATATCCCAAAATCAGTAGGCACTCACAGTGTTTTCATTAGTTTCATACCTGTTCTCCAGAACTGAGAACAGTAACTCAGTTCTGGGGTAAGTGATACCCGTTACTCCAGAAGAGTCACCTCTTGGTGAAAGCAGTGCATGCCTTAATCCATCTGTAGTTTTGAGGACTGGAAAACTGCGGGAACTCCTTTCCAGTGTCCTCGTTCCTCTTGAGACACCACTGCATCTGGGACTTACCTCTGCTCACTGTCCTATCTCTGCGCTGCTGCTTTACCTCTCCTTCACAGCTCGGGCCTGCTAAAGAAGGCAAGGAAGAGCCACATCTTTGTCTACAGATAATGTGGACTCTTCTCACACACAATGAGATTACCAAGGTGGATGGCCATAACAATCAGCGAATAACCTTAAAGTCTGGGTCTAGTATTAACTAGTGCACACAGCAGTGCAGAGCTGAATGCACTCTTTGTAATAAAGGTCCTTCCACAAAGCTGTTCAGGACTTCTCTCACCTGTGTTGCACTGCAGCTCTTCGCCTTGGTGCCTCTGGCACTGCAAGTTGTAGTTGGATCACAGTATGTGAGAGCTACGGGCAACAGTAGCTGTGAGTGAAAGTGCAGCATACAGAATATTGCAGTCTTTCACCCACACAGCTATTTTCAGTGCAGTATATAGTATAATAGAGCCTTTCTTAGAATGATTACTATGCATGATGATTGTGTGTTTAGTACTACTAGGATTTCTAATGCTTTCCATTAGAAAGCTCGATTTGAAATAAGATCATTATTTTTTAAATTGTCGACCCATGTTTGCAAATAGATATAGATGGTAAATCAGATGAAGAAAGGGGATTAGCAGTGGAACAAGATGTTCTGGGCATTAGCCTGACCTTGTGAGTGACACTGGCGCAATTGCAGCAGGACCAGGGTGTGGACACTTCCAGAAGTAAAAGGAATACTTAGCCTGTTCTTGGAGAACTAGATGGAGTCATTTGCTACTGTGCACCTTGCCAATGGCTGCTGTTAGACATTTTCTAAATGAGCTACCAGAGAGATTGCCTTATGAGAATGGTTCATTGATGAAGTCACAGTTTGTAGCTACACCTCTCAAAAATTCAGTCTAAGCTTTGTAAATGAGAAAGATATGAATTCGTTGTTGGTGTGCATTTCTGCTTCAGTGAGTAAGGAGTTCTGTCTGCTTTTATTTCATTTTGCAGCTTGGAGCAGAGAAATCTCACCCTAGAGACGGAAATGATGGCCTTGCATGAAGAATTGGATCAAGAGCGGAAGAAGTTCACAATGGTAGAAATCAAAATGCGCAATGCAGAACGAGCCAAGGAAGATGCAGAGAAGAGAAATGATATGTTGCAGAAGGAAATGGAGCAGTTTTTCTCCACTTTTGGAGAACTGACAGTGGAGTCTCGCAGACCAGAAAGAGGCAACACCATCTGGATCCAGTGAGAATTGGAAGTGTTGACTGTGGGACTTTGGGGAAGGGCTTGGGGGTATTATACTGTATCAGGTGGCTGGTCACCTGTCTGAGGCTAGTACTCAACATAATGTTATAAACCCTTGAAGGAAGAAATCATACAGACATTAACCACTCATATCTACAGTGTGTACTTATCAAGTTATACTCTTTGAATGCTTCATGAGACTACTGTCAAGTGTTAAACTGGATATGTGTATATAAATTTAAAAAAAAATCACCTTAGAGAGCAAGAAATATTTTAATGCAAGTCTTGTATTTAAACTGGTAAATTGAAATGTTGTTGCAATCAAGCTTTATATCAAGGCTTTTCTCCCTTGCACTTAACATATAAGCTATTTTTGGCATTGTGTTACCATCAGCTTATTTTGTATATCAAATGTTTTTTGGTTTTGGTTTTTTTTTGTTACCCCTCTTGCTGGGGAGTGGACATAAACAGATATGTTACCGTATATGTGCCAGTGGTTAACTCTGATTTGTGTTGCTTTGCAAAAGACAGTAGGATGGGAAACAGCAGCACACTATGGGCAAAATAAAGTGGTATGAACTTAACACAGTTGATGGCCAGGGTAGAACGTACCAGGGCAGCCGTATCATAAAAACTAAATGAAGATACCAAGTCAGCAAAATTGTGGGAAATGGTGGAAGGGTAAAACAGCTGCTTGTTTGGGATGACAGAGTCAGAAGGTGGGAGGGAGGAAAGGGGAACTTTAGGGGAAGTCAAACACATGACCAGAGCTTTTTGGGGTACCTTGAAGAAGCCCTGTACCTGATCACTGCAGCTCAAAGCAGGAAAAGAAACCGTTGTTCTGTCTGTATTTACGTCTGACTTACCTCTGTACTCTGCTTGAAAGTGAGTACCTTTTTATAATGCTGGTGAAGGGACACACGGGAGGGATGAACGTGATGGCTGATGAAAGAAAGAGCAAAATAATTATGTCCAGAGTAGAAATTACTGGAACAACTGTGCAACAAGCAAGGAAGAAAGCACACTAACATGTTCACCACCCACATTTACTGTGTTTATTAGCAAGTTATCATGCTGTCTCAATGCTTCATGAGATTACTGTCAAGTGATACAACTGTGAAAGTTTCCAGGCTGTCAGCATCACTGAGGGAAGACCTGGAGGGGGGGATAGCATGTAGCCTAACAGCATGCAGAGTGCCACTGAAAAAGAAACAGCAAATCTGTGCTATAAATCAATAATTTGTTTGGCATCTTTTCATGTAGTAAGTATAAATGATATCTTTCATACTATGTTAAGGATGTTTTGGTTTTACTTTTGCCTTTAGGACTGCAAGCTGTATTATTGGAGAGGGCTATTGAAATGTCTTTGCTTCCCTCTAGCGTCTCTTGAAAATATTGCAATTACTTTTTAATACCAATTGAGAAAGAATAATGAATGTAACATCAGAGAACATTCTTCGTTATAGCATGTATATTAGACAGGTATTAATTAGACGTGGGAGTTATACTGGGAAGTAAACATGAGGTTTACATTTCAGAGAAATGTTAGCTTACAATGCAGCATCACACATGGTGCTTACAGATGCATTATTTGTGTGTGGTGAGATTGAGTCCCAGCCAGCTTGCTTATTGTACTGATTACTGTGAACATATATATAGTGCACATCCAGTCTGTGTGTAAATCAGGAAAAGTCAGACAGGGAAATCTCAAGGTAGTAGGAAAGGTCGTGTTGCAAACCTCATGAAGTTCAAGCAAGGTCTCGCCCCTGAGTCAGGGCAATCCCAAGCACAGATACTGGATGTGCGGAGGATGGATTGAGAGCAGCCCTGAGGAGAAGCACTTGGGGGTGTTGGTGGATGAGAAACCTAACGTGAGATGGCTTCATTGTGTGTTTGCAGCCCAGAACCTTCCAGCCGCAAACCATACTATGATTCTATGTTTTATATCAGCAGCAAGCAAAAGATGTCCCCATAATGGCAAGAGAAAGAAACAGATTATTATGTTAATTCTTGTTTTTAAATAGAATGAGCAAGACCTTGATATCTGATGCAGTAGGCCTCAAAGTCGACTGACAATTTAAGCAGTATCTGATGTCTTGACATGACATCAAAGACTCTGAGACAAATGTTTTCTTAATTGGAATTAATATTTCCTACACTAGTTGTGTACAGTAGTCCCTGAGGTGGAGACAGTTCTGCTTTCTCCCAAGTAACCCGGTTTTCTTATTTTTATTTCCTCTAACAGTCCCTATGTCATTCAAGCTCTGTTGCTCTCTTAAAATTTAAACAATCTAAAAATTAAAACAATTCCTAAAACTAGTTCAAGGACCTAATGTTTAGTCACAGAGGCACGGCAAAATGTGGCCAGCGAAACAGCGGGGAAAGGTACAGCTCCAAGGTTAGCCATTGATATGATGGCAAAAATGACAGCTACTTGATAAAATTTTATTTCTGATAGTTGTTCAAAATTGACAAGAAATAGGAATTTCTTTTCACATCCACATCTGCCTCCAATGCCCTAGGCTATAAAATGTGCATGGAAAAAGGGAAGTTATTTGTAGTCCATATACTTCGCATTCTATGTTCAATTTCAATTATCCTAAGTCCCCACAGGAACTGACTGGAGGCTTTCAGTGATTTGTGCTGCATGCTTTCCTAATTTGTTTGAACAGGCTTCTTTGTACATACCCGTTTCTGAACTGAGATTATTTGGTCAGTGATTGCTTTTTGAGGGTTAGTTCTTGGTCTACCCAGGTCTGTGTACAGGCTACAAGAATGCAGTTTGCAGTGGCTTTTTTGCTTATCATCAGTTCTTTGCATTCACCATACCTGAGATGGTTTATAAGACAAACTATTCCAGTGAAAAATCTTCATTTTTGGTGGATATAGTTCCTCCACATTTTTATATTGTTTATTTTTGAGGATTGCCATCAAACACTCTTGACTCAGACTGAATGATGCTACTGCGGTGATTTCTTCAGGTGTGATGCTTGAAAAAAACATTCTTTTATTTCTGCAGGGGCTCTGAGAATCTGGTTCTCCATGTGGATTTATTGCAGGGCTTAGGCTGGATGAGACCTGACTCCTTCTCACTGATGCCAGGCTAAAACCCCAGAATTTCTGTTTTGTTTATCAGAGGGATTTTGACCCCCCTTTGAAATTAGGACTTAGTCTTGGAAAACAATATAAACCATCCACAGACCTACAGTTGTTAAAACTTGCTAGCATTTTTTAGTCTTCTGGATGCAGAAGATAAATTCCTTAGAATATCTTCTAGGAAAGTCGGAGCAGAGACTCTGGGAGCGGAGCAGAGCAGAAGCTCAGGTTTGTGTCCATTTGGCCCAGCTCATTTTGGCTGATTCCTTGATGGATTCAAAGCTCTTCTTGGTGCTGCTGTCACCTTCCAGGTGCCTATTCCTGTACTGTACTTCACAGTGCTCTTGTCACTCAGCTTATCCCACTGTAGTCCATTCCCTGGAGATGAACCTGCCATAAAGCTGTTCTTTGGCTTAGCTTTCTTGGTGGTTGAAGTCTCTGTGCTGGCTCGATAAAATATCAGACAAGTTCTCTGTAGCTGTGCCATTTAGAGTCAGCTTAAACAGTCTGACTCCAAATGGCGCCTGACTCCAGCAGTATGGGATCGTACTGTCGCTTTTTTGGAAGCTCACATAGGGCAGGATTTGTCTGATTGTTTGAAGCTTCTCTTCACATTTGTAAAAGTATTCCAGTCAGTTCCTCAAAGAACGCTCAAATTGCATTTATATGGGTAAGTGCTGATATCCCAAATGCCTTGCTTTGGAGTCCAGGGCAAGACGTCACCTCATTGTCTCTGTAGAAATCATCTAGACATACTGGAAAACTTGAGCAGACACAGTGAACTTAGAAAATACTAACAGTGTATGTACACTCCTATCACGATCCATCCAAAGTGCCCACTCCTTCTGTAAGACCTCATCAGCATTTAGACTGCAGTGATAAAGTCTGTGTCTTCAAGCTCAAAATTCTTGGTATTCCTTACATTTAGAAGTAAATAACAAAATGCTATTCTTTTAACATCTGTAACTTCTCACCTGTATGATACCATTTCCACATGGTTCATGACTGATTTGCTGCATTGTTCCCTTTTGCTTGTCCAGCCTATGTGTGAATTGCCCTGGTTGGCAGAAGCAATGTTGGGGAGGCATGCTGATGCATCTCAGTAGCCAAAGGATGAAACCATGCTCCCTCTGATGCAGTGGAGTGGAAAGCAGCAAGACTTATTCACAAAATTCAGATCAAAGCAGACTGAGCCTGAAGGCTCTAAAATAATCTATAAGGATTTCATGTAGTGTATCTGTTGATCATGGGTTATCTCATTAGGACAGTTTTTTAGGGACCTTAAGCGTTAAGGTGTTGAATTAAACCAAAGCTTTAGCTGAGACAACTGGGTTTATCACCAGCAGGTGGAATGGAATGAGCCATGTTCTAAAGCCAACTGTTACCTTCTATGAGAGGACACTAAGAGAGTTTCAAATATCAATTAAAAAAAAGGTGTAATAATAAATTTGCTCTCACCTCTTTCTCACAGGTGTTTCTCTGAACTCCCAAAATTACTTACCTGTTGTGGGAGTTCACATGCGAACTCCAATCAGAAAATGGCAGTTAACAGCTCATTGCTAGCACAATGTCGCTTTGCCTTGTGCATATCATACAAGAGACAACGCTTTTACAACTTATCAATACAGATGGCAGAAAAAGTCCTCACAGAGCTAACTCTGGTCCAGTCACAGGGCATGATTATATTACACTGCATTCAAAATGTAATTTCAAGACAGCACACATGTTTAAAAGCAGGCTCTCAGCATGGTACAGTTGAGTCACAGACAGTAAGAGAGGGGAGGCATGCTTACCACTGTTGATCCCATTTCCAGCTACATCATCATGGCACTGTGGTAAATGATAGTGCCCTATATGCCTTTCCACGATAGACTGGAATAGTGGCAGACATTCACTGTAACTTTTTAAATGTTAGAATCTGATGTTTTGCTCAGAAAAACTTCCATCTTCCTTTCTGTTCACGAGAATCCTGCTGCGCATTTGGAGTGTGCTTTGGTGCAGCAGAATAATTAAGCTTGTTATGCTTCTTTGCTACATGTTTTTCTTTCTGCACCTCACAGAACAAGTTTCCCAAATACAAAAATTAACAAATAAAATGTTATGTTAAATGATGTACAAAACTGGTATGATAGGTTTTGATTTGTAGAATCTATCAAGAACTTGCCAACAAAGTTTAAGTTGACAAGTAGGTATTCCTTATTGCGGTGCCGGGAGACATAGGCGATAGCTCCTCCAAGTGTGTCCAGCTCGAGCACCAAACAAGCTGTGATTATATAATCATTAAATATACATATTCATTACATGACATGTATATTCATGAAGTTACTTATGCATTGCATCATATCTTTAGAAAATTCTTCCTGCATGTGCACAATAATGGGGTAGTGGTCTTTGGGACCCCTGGTGGTCATTTCTTCATCATCTTCCTCTTCATCATTTCATCCTTTGGCTGAACTTTGGAGTTGGCCAGCCTTCTTGTCTGTTTGCCAGCTCCTTAGTTGGTTCTAACTGGTTTCCCTAAACATTAACTGAAGAGTTCTCTTCCTTATCATTGTTATAGACTCTACCTGGGGTCCAGGTCACTTAGTTATAAGCAAAAGTTTTGTTCTATGTACAATGAGCTATCCTTCATTTTGTCTTTCTTGTTCTTTCCTCATCTCAGTTTTCATAAGAATGAGGAGGAAAGGAGCTTGCTAACATTACCACTCTAAAATCTATAGCAGTACTTCATCCACTAAAGTGATGGTCCAAAATTTTTTGAGAAAGATCTAATTTGCTAAAGAGAATGAATACTTAATAGTTAATATTTATTGTATAGCACCTACAGTGAATAAACAGGTACTTTGATTTGCATGTTTGGACAACCCAGTCAAAACAGTGAGTCGCCTTTGGCTGCTGTACACTTGAACACTTCCTGGCTGAGTGAAACTCCTAATTAATTTCCTTTCATACTCTGAATTCCCTCTGGAGTTTGTCCATTGAAGAGGAGAGTGTTTGCAGACTCTCTGTGCCCCTGGCAAATCTGCAAGGAAATAGGGAAGGGGAGATGGGAGAAAAGAAATTAACAGGTATTTGTGATGTGGGCATGCAAAAATAGAGTAAGCAGATGGGAGAGATGAGAACAAGGAAGTGAATATACCCAAAATTGCAATGTGTAGGTGGTAGCAATTTGCCCTCAGTTAAGCCATTCTTTGTGAAAGCTTGTCTCTACAAAAAGGTTACTACAGTTAATGTTGAACTGTCTTTCAGAGCTTTTTTCAGCTCTAAATCACTTCCTGGGCCAACTCCTCTAGCTAGGTCTGCTGTGGCACAGCAAGTTTCTTGCTTTTATTAGTCCTATGCGCTAACAGCAAGAAAACAATGGAGAAGTACCTAGCAAAGCTGCTGCTGTGAGAGCTGAATGCAAAGCAGGGAGCCCCAGAAGGTCAGACGGTTCACTGTGGATTACCAGCACTCACTGTGGGAACTGATAATGCCTCTGGACTGTTGTTCAGCATCTCTACAGTAGTGCTTCTTGGGCAATAAAATTATATATGGCAGATGCCCTGCCAATAGAAATTGCTGTAACTCCAGAGTGCAGTGAGAGAGCTAAGGAGTTTTCCTAGTAGGCTTTTAGAAGCTGTCATAATGTGTGGTCTAGTTTTGCTGGGCAAATGCTTGCAAGCAATAAAACAAGTTTCTTTAGTATGCCAATAATAATGGAGAGTGCAATGAATTTTTGAGGCAGGAAAAATGAGTGTGATACTAATATATTCCTCCCTTTTTCCCAGAGGGATCCAGGATAATGAGCTTTATATGCAGTACTATTCCATTTCTCAATTTCCTAAAAACAAGCATGGAAAATCCTTTCTACCTCTATGTGTATTACTCTCATCATGCAAAAGAGGTTTAAAACAATTCATGTTCAGCAGGAATTTATCATGATGTTTAAAATACTATGATGAGCCGTTTAAAGTACTTATTATGAGCATGGCTGTAATTTTTTAAAACTGTATAGTATTTAGGAGGTGACTTGGCTTGAGACCAAAAGTAGTTTCAAGCACCATATTTTCTCTGTTGTTCAAGTCACAAAGGCTCACTCTTTATCTTCTGACCTTAGCAGTTAACCTTAACAATTGCTGAAATACAGTTCATTCAAAATCATTGTGATTGTTGCCTGTAGCACTACTTGTAAATCAGTTCCCCAGGCTTTGTAACAGAAAGTTCTCTCCAAAACTGGCTAAACTATGCCAGTAGCTGATATTCTTAATTGTTGAGTTGAACGACGGCACCTGGATTTTGGTAGAGCAGGATGACTAATGTAGTAATAGCTCTTCCCACTTTTAACCTTAACTGAGTACTCTGGTGAGGTTTTGATTTGTTCACTCTTTACAGATGTGTGCTTTGTGTGATAGTGAGATCTTATTCAGGGAGTTGTGTGAAAAAGTTACAAATTCACACCTACCTAATTGCATAATAGTTCCAATGTACAGACATGCCGCAATACTAATAGTGGATGTGGATAATGGAAATACTTGTATAATTTAGTATTAATAGTGAGTGTATCACAATTGGCTTAATTGATATTATTCTGTCTGACTGGAGGAGCCTACATCAGAGGAGTTTGTAATGGAAAGTAAGGAGGATATGAACTACAACTGAAATGAAGCATTTCTGAAGGCAATTCCGAAGACCATTAAGGGAACAGTTCGTGAACTATTAATCTATTTCTATGCAGCTAGCCAGGCCTTCTTTGGCAAGGCCAGAAACTAAGATCAAAAGCACACTAAGGTATTAAAAACTTGCCTAACAGGGAAAGAGGTGGAGAGCTGTTAGTATAATCTTAGGAGGACATGCTGAGTAAAGATGGACAGCTTTTGATGTCCTGGAGCCAGCAGAGACTGGGTATATTTCCAGTACTTCGCCGGATCAGGCATAGTTACCAGCCTTGGTTCTCAGTCCGTTCAGTGTTCCTGTAGTGCTGCAGTTCAGCCAATATGCCATGTGGCAAAGCAGGCTTTATTGGCTTGGGCAAGCAGCAGTATGCAAGTGTACAAGGATAGTTATAAAATCATAGATGAAAAGACCTTTCAGATCATTGACTCCAACTGTTACCCCAGGACTGCCAAGTTGGCATTAAAAAGGGTCATTAAGGGCCTCATCTACACAGGTTTTCAATGCTTCCATGGATGGTGATTCCATCACTTGCCTAGGCAGCCTTTTCCAATGCCTGACTATCCTTTTGGTGCAGTCAGTTCAGTACATATGCTAATTCATTTCTGGAGGTAGCTTGGTCCATGCAGAGCCAACTCCTGGCATCTCCAAGCTCCTCAGCATTTCAAGTTGCAATGTCTTTTTGCTCACACTTAGACATCCAAAAAGCTGTATAGCTACAGCCCAAGTGCTTTTCCTCCTCTGTTTCTCCTTAGCTCCTCAGCTGCGGAAGAAAAGTGGAGGTAGGGGGGCTGGAGTGTCTTGGAAGAGGAGGTGGGTGGAGAAGGAAGCAATCCACCTACATGTAAATGAAGTTTGGAAGACACAGGTTTGTGTAGCTGTACCAGTTGCTTGCCACATGCACTGAAAAATGAGTCCCTGGCAGTTCTCAGCTGTAGTAGGGCCTGCTATGTTACTGCAATTAGAAAAGACTGCCAACTCCCAACCTCGAGATCCATGCTAACAGCTGCAGCTTCAGGTTTCACTCAGACAATAATGAAGATAAAGGCTAAGGAGAATGCCTTCCCTGTGACTGGCTAGCAGGTGAGAACAGGTTTGTGGTACGTCGACAGGTCCATTTAGTTCTATGTTGGGAAATATTTACTGAGAGCGGGTCCTTCAGGAAGTGTGCCCACAAGGGAGAGTTGGAGAAAGAGACTATTGCTGAGGTTCACTTCGGAGCTATAATAACACTATGGCATGTAACTGAAGCAAGAGGGGAAGCAATTCTGGAAGTCAGCTACAAGGTGTACGTGTGCATAGACTGGTAGAAACATGAAACAAGCTACAAGCAAATATCGTACTGATAACAGAGCTTTTGCTATTGAAGTTTTCATTTTGAGCCTGAATCTTACTTTTTTGAAAGGAGTTGGGTGGCAGACCTAAAGATGTCTCTGCTGTTTGTTTAGGCAATGAATACATGGTGTGTGGTAGTCATAAAACTACTCCCTGTGCAGCACAGCAGTGCATTTGAATCTTTTCTGGAACCTCTGCAGATAAAAGTGGCAATGTTCATTCTGCCCACACAGCCATAATTTCAGTCAATTGAGTGGATCTTCTCAGTCACAGCTATGCCTGATTCCCACGTCAAGACTGTGTGGTACCTGGTGGATCATTTTCAGCTTGTTTTTAGGTGCTGTTGAATTTGAGCATGTGCTCTGCAGATAGAACAGTGAAAAGGATTGCTTAAGATTATCAAGTTCTTTCTGAAACCTTTAGAGTTCTCTAAGAGAACTGAGACCTGAGAGTTCATTTTAAAAGTATGAGACTTAATCATCTTAATATTGAAGTCAAGGCAATTTTTGCCATCACAGCAGGCAGAAAGACAAGGCTGGGCTAAAATAAGTTACGTGAGAATTATAACTGTATTGCTACCATTGGTCAGAAATCATTGTTGCTGTTACAATAGGGGAACGGCAGAGAAATACTTCTCAATTTTTTTACTATGTAGCTTTTTAGAAGAACAGCTTGTCAGAAGAACTTAAATCTTGATTACATACACATTAGTACACATTAGAGATAAGTGGTGTGTGGTGGTGTGGATTTATGATGCGACAGGTTTTTGTTTTCTGACGTAGTTTCCAAGCGATTTTAAAGAACATTTAGGCAAATTACTTGTGTTCTACTTCTCTGTTATTCAAGCACTGTCAAGGCAAACAGGAAAAAAGGTAGGGGTGAAAAGGAAACCCTAGCTATAGTTATAGTATCTGTTTCTTTGCTCAAACCTCATCGTGTTAGTGGGCTCATATATAGAATCATAGAATAGTTAGGGTTGGAAAGGACCTTAAGATCATCTAGTTCCAACCCCCCTGCCATGGGCAGGGACAACTCACACTAGACCATGCCACCCAAGGCTATGTCCAACCCGGCCTTGAACACCACCAGGTATGGAGCATTCACAACTTCCCTGGGCAACCCATTCCAGTGCCTCACCACCCTTACAGGAAAGAATTTCTTCGTCAGAGCCAGCCTAAACTTCCCCTGTTGAAGTTTGAACCTGTTACCCCTTGTCCTCTCACTACAGTTCCTAATGAAGAATCCCTCCCCAGCATCCCTATAGGCCCCCTTCAGATATTGGAAGGCTGCTAGGAGGTCTCCACGCAGCCTTCTCTTCTGCAGGCTGAACAGCCCCAACTTTCTCAGCCTATCTTCATACGGGAGGTGCTCCAGTCCCCTGATCATCCTCGTGGCCCTCCTCTGCACTTGTTCCAACAGTTTCATGTCCTTTTGATGTTGGTGGCACCAGAACTGCACACAATACTCCAAGTGAGGTCTCACGAGAGCAGAGTAGTGGGGCAGGATCACCTCCTTGGACCTGCTGGCCATGCTCCTTTCTATGCAGCCCAGGATACGGATGGCTTTCTGGGCTGCAAGCGCACACTGAAGCCGGCTCATGTTCATTTTTAACTTAACCAACACCCCCAAGTCCTTGTTGAACAAGACCAGTCCCAGCACCGATCCCTCAGGGACACCACTCATTACTGGTCTCCAGCTGGACATTGAGCCATTGACCACAACTCTTTGTGTGCGGCCAGCCAGCCAGTTCTTTATCCACCAAATGGTCCACCTATCAAATTGCTGTCTCTCCAACTTAGAGACAAGGATGTCATGTGAGACAGTGTCGAACGCTTTGCACAAGTCCAGGTAGATGACATCAACTGCTCTACCCCTGTCCATCAGTTCTGTAGCCCCATCATAGAAGGTCACCAAATTGGTCAGACAGGATTTCCCCTTAGTGAAGCCATGCTGGCTGTCACCAACCACCTTGTTGTTTTTCATGTGCCTCAGCATAGCTTCCAGGAGAATCTGCTCCAAGATTTTGGCAGGCACAGAGGTGAGACTGACTGGTCTGTAGTTCCCCGGCTCATCCATTTTCCCCTTCTTGAAAATGGGGGTTATCTTTCCCTTTTTCCAGTCGTCAGGGACTTCACCAGACTGCCATGATTTTTCCAATACGATGGACAGTGGCTTAGCAGCTTCATTTGCCAGCCTCTTCAGGACCCGCAGATGGATTTCATCAGGTCCCATAGACTTGTGTACATTCAGGTTCCTAAGATGGTCTCGAACCAGATCCTCTCCTACAGTGGGCCGAAGGTCTTCATTCTCACAGTCCCTGCGTCTGCCTTCCAAGACTTGGGTGGTGTGGTCAGAGCATTTGCTGGTGAAGACTGAGGCAAAGAAGTCATTAAGAACCTCAGCCTTCTCCAAATCCAGGGTAGCCAGTTCTCCCGATAGCTTCTGGAGAGGGCCCACGTTGTCCCTAGCCTATCTTTTATTTGCCATGTACCTATAGAATCTCCTCCTGTTATCTTTAACATCCCTAGCCAAGTTTAATTCTAAGTGTGCCTTAGCTTTCCTAACCTGGTCCCTAGCTTCCCAGACAACATCTCTGTATTCTTTCCAGGCCACCTTTCCTTGCTTCCACCTTTTATAAGCCCCCTTTTTCCTTTGAGTTTTCCTCAGCAGCTCCTTATCCATTCAAGGAGGTCTCCTGGCCCTCTTGCAGCACTTCCTTCTAGTTGGGATGTATTGCTCCTGAGCTTGCAGCAGGTGATCCTTGAATATCAACCAACAGTCTTGGGCCCCCCTGCCCTCTAGGGCTATATCCCATGGAATCTTACTGAGCAGGTTCCTGAAGAGGCCAAAGTCTGCTCTCTTGAAGTATTCTATTCTTTGTAAACTTGTAATTTCAATACACTATATTAGTACCATAATTACACACTGAAGCAGGCCTCAGGCAGGCCATTCTTTCTGATACTTTAGCCATGCTTTGCAACACTGTAGTTAACCTAGTTGTTACTGTGGAGAGCCAAATACACTGCAACTCAGTAAAGACAACAAAAAAATGGTAAACTGGCAGGAGGTTAATGTCCATGTTGATAAACACAAATTGAAATACCTGCTGCAGATGTTGATGTCCTACTTAAAAAAATCAGAAGAGAATCAGTTGTGAACATTAGGTATAATTTTGCATTGATTTTGAAATAAAATGCTCATCTACACAAGAGGAGTAGATAATAATTAGGTGTGTATTGAACACAGAAAAAGAAATCAGTATAATGACTTTGATTTGGACTGAGAAGCTGGAGTCAAACCGGTAACCCTTCTAAGGACAACAATAATGTATCATGTTCATATGATGAATTGAGTGAGGTAATGTGTTACTGGAAGTCTGTGATGCTACAGCATCTGTGATATTTCTCTAAAACAAAGGTACAAAATATCTTACAAATCCTGGTTGAAGTTGAAAATTTCAAGGGGTCAGTAAAAAAGTGCTATACCATCCAGAACAAAAATAGCCAGAAAGGATGTAATCCACATGGTTGCCCAGACACCCATTCAGTTCTGAGCAGCCAGCCATGAGCAACTGCTGACCAGATGGTAATGAAACCAGCCCAGAAAATAGAGTTAATTTTCTTTCTTCTTTTGACTTCTAAATCCCTCACTGCTTTTAGAGTGTTCAGCACAGCATGGCCCCCATAAAGTGGCCTTCATGTAATTGTGCAGCTTGTATTTGCAGAGTTTTGAGGATCCTTAGCTCCTGTACTGTAACCACAAGCTGTAGGGATGTGTGCTAATTGTGAGTTTGATCACAGGAAAGAGCAGTGACACAAACACAGGGATGCTTTCCTCCATATAATACAAAGAGTCTATGAAACCAGTGTGGCAGATACTGCTCCCAGTCCTGTGGGGACCTTCACTGAAAGAAACGAAGGTGCACATAACTATCATCCTGGGCCAATTTCTTCCTTGTTTTACTAAATTTTGTGTCTGGTAGAGTTGTGTAGTATTAAGTGACTGCAATATAGCATACAGATATTCAGAGACACTTTTGACAATTAGTCCAGGTATGGCAGCAAGAAGCTTAGCACAGTCTATTTCATTATGCTTTTGGTATGGCAATTTATCTTTTGGCCTTCCAAAGCCAAAAAACAACACTGAAAACCTGAGAAGAATAAGAGAAGCAACAGACAAAATGTGACAACGCGTGGGAAGTGTGAGATGGGGAAACAGTAAGAGGGCAAGAGAGATGTCCTGATAGAAACAATGTAGGAATGAAACCCTATTCTTAGTGCTGCAAAGGCTTTCAGGTGGATTATCTGTGCATTCTGTGTACAGACATACTGTCACAACCGTGACGGTGCTGTGCAGGCAGCATGTCTTATTTTTCACAGACTATTCAGTGCTGAATAGATTGGTGTGGTTATGCAGGAGGTGCCAATACATCACAGGATACAGGGCTTGCAGCTCGAATAGTCAAACTAAGAGCTCACTGATTCAGAGGGGGATTGTCTAGGAATATAGGCTTAAGTGGTAAGCATTTTTTACTAGCTGGTCAGAGAGTGCCTGGACTAACTCCCCCTAGGGAGCAGGAAGGTAGAGAACACATAGAGCAAGAGCAGAACTGAAAGTTCTGCACTAAATCCTCAAGGGAACTTTGCTATACACATTGTTCCTGCTGCTTTGTTGTAGTTTTGAGTATGTTTTTATTAAGCTACCTGGAGCTTAGTAGACATGCTCATATTGTGGGAATAAACCCAAACAAAACATATACCTTCTTTCAAACCAGAAATCCTGATAGAGCTTACAGAAAATTAAGAGATTGAGAGAGACACTTTCCCTGCAAATATCAGACATGCTTCCAGTTTCAACTGCAGGGTATGACTTTAATGCTTCACTGATGAAACCCCTGCCCCCAACTAGTATTTGTTATATGCCTCAGTGTATTGAATTCATTTCCAAGATAATTCACTCTGAACATAGTGCTCAGAGACAAGCAGACATGTTTTTCAAGTGACTATCATTGTGTATCTGCTTACCAATTCTTCAGTCTCCCATACAGCAGCCTCAATTGTTTGCATTACTTGAAAGATTAATGTAATTTATAAGACTTAGTACATTGTAAACCTAACAATTTAATTGTTTAAAGTGTCTTTCTTTGATAAATAAATGTTCATAGGGGTGGCAGCTGTATAGAAAATACAGAATATTTCTCCCTACCTCTTTTTCAGCATAAGATATGCTTTATTCATTGTAATCCAAGTCATCAGGAATGAAAATACACCCGAAGCCTTCTACACTATGAAACTAAAACCATTTTCTGGTTCCTCTGGAAGATAAGCCAGAAATCTCCTAGAATTTTTCATGTCTACATGCATAGGAAATGAGTTAGTTGTGAAAAAAAAATAAAGAAAATGCCAACTTGTGCTCTGTAACCAGGCCTTGAGTGTCTAAGATAACACCGAATTAGGAGATTTCTGTGTGCCAAGTAGCTATTCCGGTTGTAGGTGCATGTACATGGTAGTGTCCAGAACATGGAGGCCTTTTCATATGTGCATAAATTTTAACAAGAATGGACCTACCCTATTGAAATTATGTGAGTATATTATCGGGCCAAAAATAACTTAAACCAAACCAAAAAAAAAACCAAGCCACAACAACAAAAAGAACACAAAACCAAACCCACATCTATCTTTTAAATGTTTTCTCACATGCCATTTCAGTGTTTGAGCCTAACACTGAATGCCATTACTTGACACACAAAGCTTGTTAAATGTGTGAATTTCTACATTTTTAACTGCTGTAGTGGAAGGAAAGGAGGAAAAGCTGGTCTCACCACCTTCAATCTCAGCAAGAATCATGCTTTTAAAATAACTATGAAGGACTGAAACGGTTTCAAGCTTCACAGATTATTTTTAGAAGAGTAATAGCTAAATATGCAATGATATGAAAAGAGAGAATACTCCATCCGTACCTGAAAAGATAAATGAAACTTCCTCAGAGCTGTGTAACAGGACACTGTATTCTTTCCTGTTTGTCTCCAGTAACCCCTGCGTTTTTTTTTTTTACTGGAACTCTTCTTGCTAAGTAGCAAATGTCAGCTGTAGCAGCCACAGTAACATATAAAGGCGTAACCTGTAGAAGCTTGGTGGTTTTCCAGAGCAAACCCCAACAACTTAGTAAACTAGCTTACATAGAGATGAATGAGGTTCAAGGGAACACATGCTTCTTACCATGGGCTGTGTGCTTGTTAACCCCAAGTCTTGAATCAGTGCTTACACACCTGTTCTTAGAGTGCTTGTTGCTCCTTTAGACTAACACTGTGTAAATATAGAATGTTACAGATGTCTGAAGATACTGCAGTCTGTAAATACTCAAATGTCTGCTGCAAGTGTTATGAATGTTAGACTCATGTTGCACTAATGGCAATTACATTTCAATCACAAATGAGGACTTTCAAGAGACACTTAAGAGCACTGAAGTATTAGAGATCCAACAAGCAAAAAATCTTAAGAAGGAAAATAACTGCAATAACTCTGCAAATATCCTCCCTCTGGACCAGAATCTCATTAAATATGAAAATTCTCAAAAAAAAAAAAAAAAAAAAAAAGGCAAAAATACTTCATTCTGTAGTGTTTTGTGAAACATGGTTCTTTAGTTCTGCCCCAATGTACACACCACTGTGCGTTCATGGAAAGGGGAATTGTGCACATAGAATCATAGAACAGTTTGGGTTGAAAGGGCCCTTCAAAGGTCGTGATTCTTTCAATCTATTTGAAAAGCAAGGCAGCTCTCCTCTGCATGCTTCTACTCAAGGGGGCTGTGTGGGGAGGTTAAGGGGTGAAGCCATGTGTAAGGATGTTCACTGCCTGAGGCCTCATCCATGCATTCTCTCCTGAAAAATCTGATCTTACAGTATCAATCACCTATCTTACCTAGGTTTTAATTGCCTGATTACCTTATTCTGAACTTTCTTAGGTCTCCTTGTGCCTTCCGGCCATTAGGAGAACTGGGATTCAGTCCTATTCCTGCCTTATCATCTGTGCCAAAAGGTTTTCTTCATCAGTGCTTTTGTAAGAGGTGTGGGATTTCTCTCTGTCAACTATCAAGAGCTTTGCATTAGGTGTTTGTAATGCAATGCATTGCATAATAGTATGATTTGCTCATCCTCTACAGTTTGCCTGACAACATCTCAGACTCTCTTCAGTAACATCTTTCCCTTTATTCTAGAAAAACTGCAATTAAATGTTGAGGGTTGCTTTATATTTATTTAAATAATTAATTGGATCATTATCAGAAAAGCAAGAAAGTTCTTTTCTGCTATGTGCAGAATAATAGTTGTAATCCAGCAGTTCTTCCTAGAAAAATCTGGTTCTAGAAACTGATAAGACTGGCATAACGACTCTGATCAGAAGACATTGTACATCACGGTGCTAGTGATCCACAAAACAGTGAACATATAGGCCTATGCTGTGCTGCACATATAGCTTAGCAAGCGCGGGAGCTTGTCTTTCCTTCTGGAGATTTTGGATGTGTAAAGCCACACAATAAGGAAATGTCACTTAAATTGTCTCTGCAACCCATACAACCAGGCGCAGTCTCCAGGCTTCTAACAGAAGCTATACTGGTTGTTGGACTGGTATCTTATCCCTCAACCTGTTTGTATTGTTTCCCAGAATCACAGAAATGTTAGCTGGAAGGAACCTCTGGTCAGCCATGGCTTTGCAAAGCAGTCTTGACAGCCCTCGAGTATGGAGGTTTCCCAGTGACATAGATAACCCTTCACTGCTCTGCTGCCTTCCTAATAAATCTGTGTCTCCTAGCATCTAACCTGAACATCCTTTTCTACACACGATGCTACTAACTCTCTCTACAAAGTATCACCTGCACAGAAGAAAAAAGGCAATGACAGGGAGAAGAGCCAGAGGGTTGCCCCACAGGATTCGTGATTCAGGGAAAGACAAATGAAGTCAGAAGTATATGAGTGAAGTAACTAAAAATAACCTCAGCTTAACTACCAGTCTCTGAAACACCAAAAAAATGCATTCATCAAATAAAGCTGTATGCTTCAAAACTAGGATATCAGTAAGAACTGTAACTACATGTAACTACAGAGTCTTCGCTTCCTGAAAGTGGACTGTTGGGATTTGGGATGACACTAGGATACAGGTTTAGCCTCGCTTAGAGAGTAATTAAGATATTAATATTTTCATCTGGGATACAGTAATTTCTGGTAACTGCAGGTGAAGCAGAAGCATATAAAGGAAAGATGGATTACAGTAAAAAAAAAAAAAAAAACGGAACTCAGCCTTCTGTTATAAAGTTTTCATTTTGCCAAAGGAAAGATGATCATGCAAAGAAAACACGCTTGTGAGGGGGGCTGATGCCAACCTGATGAAGTTTAACCATGCCAAGTGCAAGGTCCTACACCTGGGTCGGAGCAATCCCAGGCGCAGCTACAGGTCGGGCAGAGAAGAGATTCAGAGCAGCCCTGCGGAGAAGGACTTGGGGGTGTTGGTAGATGAGAAAATGAACATGAGCAGGCTTCAGTGCGCGCTTGCAGCCCAGAAAGCCAACCGTATCCTGGGCTGCATCAAAAGGAGCATATCCAGCAGGTCCAAGGAGGTGATCCTGCCCCTTTACTCTGCTCTCGTGAGACCTCACTTGGAGTATTGTGTGCTGTTCTGGTGTCCTCAACATCAAAAGGATATGGAACTGTTGGAACAAGTGCAGAGGAGGGCCATGAGGATGATCAGGGGACTGGAACACCTCCCGTATGAAGATAGGCTGAGAAAGTTGGGGCTGTTCAGCCTGGAGAAGAGAACGCTGCGTGGAGTAGCAAACTTCCAATATCTGAAGGGGGCCTATAGGAGATGCTGGGGAAGGACTCTTCATTAGGGCCTGTGGTGATAGGACAAGGGGTAATGGGTTCAAGCTTAAACAGGGGAAGTTTAGATTGGATAGGAGGAAGAAATTCTTTACTGTGAGGGTGGTGAGGCACTGGAATGGGTTGCCCAGGGAAGCTGTGAATGCTCCACACCTGGTGGTGTTCAAGGCTGGGTTGGACAGAGCCTTGGGTGGCATGGTTTAGTGTGAGTTGTCCCTGCCCCTGACAGGGGGGTTGGAACTAGATGATCTTAAGGTCCTTTCCAACTCTAACTATTCTATGATTCTATGATTCTATAATGTGTTTTGGTTTTTTAAATCCCAAATGACTTTAATCTTCTCACTCGAGATTAGCAAATAGTAATGAATAGAGGAGATGGAAGATCTGTAAAGCACACATGGAAGCTTGGGCACAAAGCAGACAGACAACATGATCATTAAAGCTTTTTTATATATGTTTCAATCACCTACTGTCAGAGCTCAAACAAGCAAAGTGAATGTAATTAAATAAGAATAAATCTGGGGGTGAAAAATGAAGCCAGTTAGGTGGGTTCAGTTCTGTTAGTAACCAATATTATAAAAGACGCCTAGGCACAAGATGTCTGAAATCAATAAGCTCCCAAGGTAAAATGTTATGATTCAGCTCCTCTACCCCTTAAAAATCACACTGAGTTCCAAATAAGGAGGCTGAAACCAGCCCCTGTTAAAATCAGGTTTCATCACTGGGAGATGGGGAGCCATTTCATTAAGCTATATGAGTCATTAAAGATGGTCTTCAATTTATGTGCACATACTCAGGATACAGATTCCACTTACTCTAGTCTCCCTTCTAAGTGAAGGGTTTTGACTCACGCTTGCAATTACTGAATTCACCTGAATTACTTTTACTTCAGCTGTGACATTTCCCACACTCCTCTTCCCTGAGTCTTAATGGTCTGGTGGAGCAGCTGTTAATTTACAGGCTGAAGGAAATGAAAGAAATCAAGAAACAGGATTAGAGAGTTAGCACAATAGGTTAGTGGTTTTGATCTGATACAGGGTTTGGTTTTTTCTTCCTTTTCTCTTGTGACAATGTATTTTGTTATGTCCTGAAGTTAATTCATTAATGTGAAATTAGGAGTATGTGGGCTTTAAAGTCAGGCAGAGCAAAAGACTATCTTAACTCTTTGCAAGAGTGCTTCTGCAAGGTTTAGAACACTGCGACTCATGAATCTTCCAGAACTGAATCCTGCAAGGTAAGATTAAACAAAAAAAAAGATTCAGAGTGTTTCCTGGCATTTGGGAAAGATGCGGTAAATGTTTGACTAGGATTGTCAGACCGCTGGAATTAGGATTTAGGGTGCTGTGGTTTTTCATAAGCAGACTTAATTTCCCATTCAGAGTGAAGGCTCAGCATCTAGAAGAGCTCCAAAGACTAATGAAAACTAAATGGCTTGAAAATAGTTTGTGAAAAAGATTGTGTTAGCCAGGATGTGAGAGGAGGAAAGGCTGTAGTCTGAGTGGGAATTCATGCCTTTCTGGTTGTGGAAAGGTCAGTGTAGACTGAAGAGAAATGCAGAATGGAGTATGTGCTGGCTGTTGCTGAAGAAGAGCAGATTAATGGTCCAGTGGCACTAGCTGCATAGGCATGTGTACATTGCTGCAGGATGCCTGTTCTGCAGGTCTTTTAAAAGCGGTTAGTGCTTCAAGGGACACTATAGGAGGGAGTTACAGTTAGTTCTTAAAAGCTTTGACAGTACACTATTTGAAAGATATCATAGCTTGAGGGTGGGTAGGGTCAAAAGAATAGATAAGATTGAGAACTACATCTCCAGTGAAGCTACTTTATCCTCGCAGATAATGGAGTGTGGATGTAAGAAAGCTGAACTGACAGGGATCCAAATAAAGGGATTTTTTTGCTTCTGAAGTCAAGATATAAATCTCATTCAAGTAACTGAGCATATTTCAAGGAGCTGAAGTTAAAAATTCAGATGTATTTTTAAAAGTTGTGCATTACTTCTCATCACTTCTATACTAATCGAGAAAAACTTGTCAGGTACCCATTTTTTTTTTCCTAGCCTTTTAAACAACGATTCTCTGAAGAAGGGAAGTGTGTTTTTGCTATGATCACAGAATCATAGAATGCTCTTTGTTGGAAGAGAACCTTGAAGATTGCCTATTTCTGACCCCACTACCATGGGCAGGGACACCTTCCACTAGATCATGCAACTTGGTCTTGAGCACTTGCAGGTATGGGTCATCTGCAATCTCTAATATTTGCTATGGTATTATATTTTATAGTAGTTGCAAGTTCATCCTAATTTAAAATTTGTAGGGGAATGAATAATATGAAAGATTTGTTCCTAACTTATCATTAGTTGTCAGTAAGCTCTGCATGTATTGCAAGCAAAATTAATTTTCTCTACCTTTCCTATAATGAATTTTATTTTGTGTGTGCTAGAAGAAATATGTACACCTTGGTACTAATGCATTATATGCTGTGAACAGCAAATGAATACCAGTAAGAACTGAGGTTAAAGCAGTTAATCAGGTTCAGGGTTAAGACCTGAAATCCCTTTTCTAAAAATCCTATTGATTTACCTGGGAACTTTCATTAATTGCTCAAGGAGTGAGCCTTACAGGATTGTATACCATTGTCTTTCAAACCAAATAATAAGTAGATTAAGGAAGTAAAGTGCTCCTGAGATCCAGTGCAGGAAATCCAACAGCTGCAATTTATGGTTGACTGTAACAACAATACGACATTCAGCTGGGGAATGAATATGAGGTTTCAAAGTTATGTTATGTTCACTGTTTCTCTTGATGGAACTAAAAAAAAATCTTTAACTGAGCCCCAGCTTATAAAATGCACTCATAAGAGAGGTCAGACCACTCTCCTGAGAGTGACTAAATATATTTAAAAAATTAAGCATTTGTTTTATTCACATATGAGATGTCTTGGACATGTTTCCTCCTCCAGATTATAGAAACTATTAACTCAAGACTGTGAGCTGCTACATCATCCCTGAAGTGCCACAGGATGGCAGTCTTTCAGAGCAGTTATTCTGTGGGTGACCCTGTAGTTTATTTTCTGTCTGAGAATTGAAGAGCATATAATCTTTGTGGCTTGCTTCTTTGGTACCAGAACTATTGCCCTGTTACAGGATACTGTATTTTATCTGGATAGTCACAAAGCTTGAAAAGCTGTTCTTTATGATGCAGTCTGTATTTTAAGCCTGAAGCTGGGATTATGCAACAAGGGAAATCAAATATGGTTGTGGAGTGCTAGTTCTGGCTTAACCTACACTATGCTCTGTGGAGTCTGAAGGGTTAACCTCTTTTTCCTTTTGCATGTGGTTGGTTGGTTTTGTTGTCCTGTCACATGCCACCCCCTATTTCCATCCATCCATCTATCGATCCATCCATCCACTGTGACATGTCCCCCCCGTCCACAAACTTCCATGTACTTTCAATGAAATTTTAAGTAGGGATTAAAACTTTAACAAATACTTTGAATATGGAAGGGCATTATTACTGTGGGGATATGTAAAGCAGTTATCACTGTTAGTTGTTGCAAAAGGGATACATACAATTGTGGAAGTCTCTAAGATTACCATAGACAGTGAAGGAATTGTGTTCAGGTAGAGCTGACTGCCTACCTAAACTGTGCAGAACTGTGTGAACTCAGAATTAATACAAACTTTATACCCATGGAAGGAATTAATTTGATCAGTTCCACAAAAGTTTGCAGCTGTCTTCACAGGATAAAAACTGCAAATAAAAGATTTATTAAGATCAGGATTAAAAAATAATAAATTCTTTAATATGATTGATGTAAAACAACAGCTTTGAGGCTACATGGGAGTTGATGGTTGTGTTAATTGTGAAAACTCTGTCCTTACAAAATGAAAACAATGAATACTTCCATGCAAACCAACAGATATTACTTGATTGCTTGCTGTGTATTCTTGTTTCCTCTGGAAAAGCTCTGCTGACATACAGAAGGTATGCTGGTTTACAACTAGCACAGTGCTGTTAAAGGTATGTGATCATAAAGCTCCCAAGATAAGCCCTGCAGCCATGCAGGCGTGTGCAGGTGGCTTTCATCTCAGGCTGACCAGTAGGTGACAGCTTCCTTCCAAATTTGTTTTATTCTTGGTTACCTTGAGGGTCACCAGAAACAGACCTGCACAATGTTGGAAATATACTCAGATGCTATGTCAATCATTCAAGCTATAAAGAAGTCTTCTTTAAAGTAAAGGGTTAACTTTAGGCACAGTACTATGACTGCAGTATTTCTAAAGATCCCTCAGCCTTATTCACTGTAGCCTGCTGTCTCTTGTGGAGAGTGAGAGAAAAGTGAATGCTAAGAAAGGCCAACGTCATCATCAGGGAAAACATCCCAAATCCCAAGAGTTTTCAATTAACTAAGACTGTAAAAATACAAATGAGGAGGCTGAAGGAAGGGGGCAGGGAGAGCTTTCAAAATAATTTGGGCGAATGAATGTACAAACTTAGTGTAAAAAAGCTGCAATTATTTTCGATCTCCTGCTCACATATTAAGTTATGATTTTAAAGATTTGTTATTATTGCTTTGTCATCACCATGTTTTAGATATCAGTTCAATGCGGAAGTCAAAGCAGCTACTAGGCTGAAAATCACTTCCTTGAGTGTTTGTGTACAAACACAGCATGGGCATAGCATTTACAATATGCATCATTTTAAAAAAAAGTCATAATTCCTGGTACTGAAGTCACCATTGTTATAATGCCATTGCATGAAGAGGCTTTTCCTTCTATTATTTCCGATGGTGAGTAAACGTAATGAACTTCCCAGGCGTTTTGTTCTCAGACATAAATTGCATTTGTTTTATTTCCAGGCTGAAATTACTTTGTGAAAGATGGGCATGCGTACACATTTTCCCAATTTTTCCATCAAGGGAGGGATGCCGCTGCCACGCCACTGCATCCCTCCAGCTCTGTACATCCTTCTTGGGCAACAGCAGCTAAACATGCACCCAGATTTCTCTATTTTAAGCAGCAAAAGGGCTGAAAGGGCCCAGTGCCCAATGTCTTTTTGTAGGGTGCAATGTTGCTGCCTGAGCCCAGCAACAGCGCAGGTGCCAGGGATAGGCAAAGAGGAGAAGTGGGGAGGTTTAACGTCCATACATTTTGGGGTTTTTTTAGCTTGCTATATGCCCCTTACAGAAAGTGACTCGAAGAAGCACAAGTTATTTTGACCCAGCACTGAAATCCAAGCTTCCCAGAAAAGGGCCTGAGGAGACAGGGCAGTCAACGGCTGCCATTACCAAGGGAGCTTGGTGCTATCTGTGAGGAGAGGGACCTTAGTACCCACAGAACTGTTGGAGCCTGTCAGGGATGACCCTGTCAAAGAACCAGCTCTGGCATCGGGGATACATAGGGACAGGTAGAGGGGAGGGGATGATCTTTCAGGTCACTTCCAACCCAAACTGTTCTGTGGTGGTTGTTTCTGCGGTTTTATGAATTAAGCTTTCTGCCCCTTCAATCTGTGGATTTAGGAATAGTAAATCTACACCAGCAAGTTACAAGAAGCAAAAAGGTTATGCGTACCAATTGAGCTGTGCAATTTGTACATTGGATGAAAGTTAGACACATGATCTTTTCTGTGCTTAGTACTGTGTTTCTCATTGAGTTTGCATTTTAAGTTATCCTCCTATGTTTGCCCAGCACCCTACACCAGATGATCATTCCCAGAAAGCTGTTACCTAAATAATGAGAATAGAAACCAACAGCTCTGCTCAAAAGCACTACAAGACAGTTATATTTCTTTATATGACTCAGCAAGTTCAGACCTATGCACTAAGCAGGTTATACATGTCCATAGTATAGACCAGCAGCAACAGAGCATTATGTGTCTGAATGCGGACCAGATACTCCCAGAAATCCTAACAATATTAATCCAGGCTGTCTGCTCACAAAATAAGTAGCATCCATTGGGACTCTGCCCCAAACACCATGAAAATTGCCTGGCACACTAATTTGAAAACCAGTGATGACAGTGATGTTAATTGTATGTTCCCTTTCACCCAGTATAAAAAAATCCAGAACATGCATGCCCCTTCTGATGCTCCATGGCATATAACTTGTACGGCAGCAAGAAGTTGACTAAAGCAGCAGCAGAAGCTATAAGCAAAGAGCAAAACAAATGAAAAAGTCCTTCAACAGGGGAAGTCCTCATTTCCTATGCTTGCTCCTTAGGCGGGCTGCCCAACACCTCTAGAGCATCCCTGCAGAACTGGCTTGGCTGGACCCAAGCCAAGACTATCTCACTTCGGGGTAGCAAGACACACCAATTTGGTCTGTCTTTCCCAAAATCATCCTGTATATATTGGGTCTACTTAACACATAACACAGGGTCACCTTAGAAATAAACCAGATTTATTCCCCGACCCTGTTACAGGCCATGACAGAACACTGCCAGCTGCTTACATTTGCTGAAGAAGGGTGTAATCCTATTTTGTCTAGCTTTCTTCAGAAACCCATCTTGAGCGCTTCAGCTTAACTCTGCAGGACAATGTAATTAATGCATGTATATTCAGAAAGAACTTGTTGCCCACACCAAACTCCTCTGTGGTGGAACCTGCTTGGTGTGTATTCTAAAATAAAGAATTGTTTATGTTAATAAGGATCAAAGGAGAAATGATGCCAAAAGTACCACTAATATAGTACATTTCCATGGGCTTCATAGGGCTTTTTTTACTGAGCTAGTCCAACCACAATTTTTTAGCCAAATTCACATTTTGGTTTCGTGCACCAAGGGGTGCACACTTGTAACATGAACACACTGCAGGCTTAGACTTGCAGTCATAAACTAAATTTCTAGGTTCACAGAAAACAACCAAAGTTTTATCAAAATAAGGACATAAACATTTAAATAATCTTGCAAATTATCCCATTATTAACATTTTCTGTGAAGAAACTCTCAAAATGGGAAGACTCCTTTTATTCTTTGCCCACTCAGTTATGCTAATTTTTAGGAGTAATTTCTTATTGTTATGACTGCTATTTGTATTAATTAGGATGTGTTTCTTTCCCTACATTACTTTGTGATTTATTTTTTCAAAAGATCTGCAGTTTGAAGAGAAAATGTAGTGGCACATCCATAGGCAACCTTTGAAGAGGGGCAGCATGCAGTTACATGCCATACCCGGACTTCTTTTGTTTTGGGATTCTTGAGTTTTGAGGGGAGACTATCGCCACAGCTGGGCAGAAGGCGCTCCACCTGGAAGTCTCTAAAACTAACAAGACCCTGAGAAGTTTCTGCCGTTAAGTGAAATAGGATTAAGCCTGTGCTTCAGCACAGTTTTGTGATCATATGGCTTCTGCTGCACAGAAAAGCAGGACCTTTTAAAATGCAAGGCTGCTGCTCTGCCACCTCTGTCCTGCTGACTTTCAAGCTCCCCAGCACACCTATCACCCAGGTAGGAAGACGGTTCACAATTCGTGTGCTACACCTCAATTACCAACAAACCATAAACCTTTCTCAGCTTCTGAGGCCCAGTGTATGTCTTAGGCACCCTCCTAACTGTTTACATAGTTGCACGAGTCTCTCTTGTGTGCCCTGGTTTCTGCATATGCTGGAACAAGTGCCAAATGCACATTAATTGCTTTCAGAACGCACTCGGGGTCAGCTGGGAGCTAACTATAAAGGCAGGATTTCCTACCTCCCAGCTTCCTAAAACCAGAAAGTGCTGGTTTCTTTCAGATGAGGAATACTCTCTCTCAGAGAGATGGCTGTTTCTGGCCCCCACATTCCCAGTGTAATGCCCTTAAACCCAGATACTGCATTCGCTTTGAGCACTGTGATAGGAGTAGTATCATTTTTAATGCAACTGAATTGGTTCTTTCCAAGTAGTTTAAACAGATTATGAAGAACTCATTCTGCACTTGGCTTACATGATCAAGAGGAAGAGAAAATGAAACACTTTCTGCTGTAGTAACAGTAGCATAGATATTATGCTCTGTGGATAAAGAAATGAAAAAGAGGAGGGATAGAAGAATTTAGTGGTCAGGATTGTTTCATAATATGAGGGATTTTGAAGAGAGCATACTAGAAAAGCCAGAAAGATGCTGTCAAAGTCACTGCTTTCCTTTCCTGTTGCTAAAAAATTTCCATGTAACGACGGGTGACACAGTCTGGCCTATAAGATAATACTGAATTGTTGAAACTTTTTCCTCCAAGTGATAATATAATACCTTAGTGCATTCTTTCCCAGACTCTCAGGAAAAGCTGAGGAATTGGACATTTGATTACTTGGAGGGATATCCTGGTATATGTGTTGCAAGAAGCCTGAATAAAGTGGAGATTGAGTGCTCCAAGGGGTCAGATAAATGTTATTGACATTAATCTAATTTAGGTTTATTAAAGAAAAAAAGATAACATATTTCTTATTTATCTTAAGGAAATGTATAAGTAGATTGGTAAATAGCTCTGTATGTCTTTATTAATGGATTTTATGTGTTCGATTTCAGAGCTTTTTGCTCAAAGCTTAAACAAATTCCTCACAGGGCAGCAGTTTGCTCTCACTCTCTCTCACCCAGAATTACAAGGAGACACCAGAGTCTGGGCTCAAGTTGTTGACACTACAGCACTGTGATTCCGTGGTGTTACCTGGTGGCTGGAAATTGGAGAACCTAACTTATTTCCTGTGGGATTTGCAACTAGGTGGAGAAAAAGGCACCCCAATTGCAGTCTTCATGCTATGAAGAGGTGATCCACAGCATTACAAGCATATTGTGTCTGGAATAGAATTGACCAGTTGAAATAGTTTTGGAGGACAAATACATGCAAATATGTATTCATGCATTTAAACAAAGTTAAGTTAATGAAAAATATTCTGCACAAGAATATCACCTTCAAAAATTCTTAATAGTCATGCAGATAGTTTGCTTATTCTAAGCTGGATTTAACCATATGTGTGAACAAGTGAGTACCAATTCTGTTCTTGGGCATGACCTTATGTGGTCAACAGCTGCACTGTCAGTAACTGTAGTGCTTCTGAACCGGTACAGCCTTTCTTTCCCCCCTTGCTCACCTTCTGCTCACCATTCCAGCCTCTGTTCCCCTCTCTCATTTCAGTCATGTTACAACCCATGTTCTTATCTAGCCCTCAAAAATAACAATGTCAATTTAAAAAATGAAATTTGCAGTTTTACGTATAGGAGTGAAATCATATTTTGGAGCTGTAGGGAAATGCATGCTTTGGCTTTACTGGTCTGTTTGCTCAGCATGTGCTACATTACTTATTTTCAAGTAATGAAACTAGGAAAGACTGTGGGTTTGTTTTTTTTTTTTTTGTGTTTTTTTTTTTTTTTTCAGATTTGTGCTTGAGGAAAAGAAAAAGCTATGACACTTCAATTCACAGCGGAGAATTTGCCTACATCTGTCACTGACTATGACTTTATTACTCCCAGAAACTATGCTAAGGCACATGGACAGTAAGGGGATGACTGGTGACTGTCAACATGGCTTCACTAAGGGCAAGTCATGCCTGACAAATCTGGGGGCCACCTGTGATGGGGCCACAGAGCTGGTGGATAAGGGAAGAGTGACTGATGTCATTTATCTGGACTTGAGCAAGGCACTTGACACTGTCCTGTATGTCATCCTTGTCTCTAAACTGGAGAGGCATAGATTTGATGGATGGACCACTTGGTGTGCAAGGATCTGGCTGGATGGTTGCGCTCAGAGTTGTGGTCAATGGCTTGGTATCCAAGTGGAGACTGGTGACAAGCGGTGTTCCTCAGGGGTTGGTATTGGGTCCGATCCTGTTCATCAACTTTGTCAGTGACATGACCAATGGGATTGAGCGCGCCCTCAGCGAGCGCACCCTCAGCGAGCGCACCCTCAGAGAGTGCGCCAGCTTGGTTGATGAGAAGCTCAACATGAGCCAACAGTGTTAGCTCGCAGCCCAGAAAGCCAACTGTATCCTGGGCTGCATCAACAGGAGCTTGGCCAGCAGGTAGAGGGAGGTGATTCTCCCTCTCTATTCCCTCTTTACTCTCTCTCTCTCTTTCTCTTAGTAAGTAATGTGTACAGAAACAAGGTATTAACCTGAGAAAAATATGAAAAGGGCATCTTGAAAACATGACTGGGATATTCTGAAGTTTTTCTGCTTTATAGTTGATATAGGAATTTAACCAAGTATACTGATTCATTGCAATCTAGAGGTGGAGACCCTTTGGCTTAAAGGGTTGCACTGTGAGACCATGATTTGTGCAACGTAGTTTTTGCTCTCTCCTATATAAGTGGTCCTGGAATTTGTGAGCCTGTGTTCTGTTTTCACTTAAAAAAAAAAAGTTTCCTCAAAGAGTACCTGGTCTTTTATATCAAATAGCAGAAAATATCAAGTGTCATGTACAAAAAAATTCACCAAGAATCTTGCATCTCTGTTATTTCAACAGAAACAGGTCTGTAAATATTACTGTCTTTTTAGTTATTATACTTTTGAGAATAATGTAAATTGGATAAAAGAGATTACTCTTTCAACAGTATGTATTTGCCTTCTGTCTGTGTTAGGAACTAAATGCAAGTACTTGGCATCATATCAGTAATTACTTGTTTTCATTTATGTTGCATGTATTATGCACACTTGTCAGATGAAAATGCAGCCTTCTGCAGTGTCTGTAACACCTGGAAGCTTTGGTTTTGAGGCTGACTTCTCTGAAATAGGGTGGTTATGAATGTATGGTTGAATACTGCTCTTCAATGATTTCATGCTTGGCACATTGAGGGCAAGTCAGGCAGAGCTTCCCCTTGCTGTCAAATTCCCAGAGGCTGTCAAATTGTGCAGCTATGTAGTAGAGGCTGAATGCAGTGACACCCATGAGCTCCTCATGTGTTGAGATTTGACAGTTCTATGCCTCTGCCCAGACTGTTGTGTGAGGCATTCTGCTGTTCCTACAAGAATGCTGATTCATACACAGGTTGTATATATAAATAGGCTGTAAATCCTTTCTGGCAAAAATGAATTTTAGCAGAGTTGAAGAATTCACCCCTTATTGATAATGCTTTCACTAAAAGTTTATCTTCGCAGTTCATTTGAAGAAATAGTCTTCAACATGTAGAGTAAACCCAGAAAAAATGTTTGCTGTTCACCCGTGAAACCACGAATTTTGATTTAAAGTTCTCAGTAGATCTGGTTCTATTGGCTGTACTCCCTGTTCCCTGCACAAGGCTTTTGCACTCAAAAAATGGAAATGGCAATGTGCCGTATACCACATATTCAAATTACACTGTTATAAAAGCAAGTGGGAAAGCACTTTTGCAGCGCTTTCACTTATCATTCAGTGCCAGATGGCAGTTGTGGGTTTGGAAAGGCTGTCTTTTGTATTTGGTCTTGGTTACTGAGTAATAAATAATGGGTCTATCTTTCCTGGCACCTTTCATCCCAGGATTTTGAACTGTTTCAACTCTGCCTGTGGTTGGGAAGGGTTTAATTAAATAAGCCAGCTGCATCTGTCATGAAGCAGGGTTGTGTTATACTGTTTCTTTACATGACTGTGCTGATACCCAATCAGGTATTGATGCCAGTGAATCTGTGGAACACTGCTTGCAGTCTGTACCCCAATCTGTTGATCATAAAATGAAATTAAAAGGTAAAACTTCACTTGCTCTAGGAATTCAGACCCCAGCCTGTGTGAGGGGAGGGATTTTTTTTAAAATAGCTCAAAATCTTTAAAACAGATGCCTTGATATTTTAATCACATTCAAAAACTGCCTATGCATCATCTTTCTGTCTTAATTCTTCATGCTATTGTAGCTGTAGGCTGTCATCATAATTAGGATTCTATTGTACTTACACAAACAGCAGCAAGTGTTATTTCTTCTGTGAATGCCCAGTCCAAGGCAACCATTAATTTGGGTCAGGAAAAGAGGGGAAATTTAAAAACATCTCCTCCTGCATTTATTTGTTACACTTAACTGTTGATTTTGATATATTTTGGTGTAGTTACTGAGGTTTTTTAACACTTACCCACCCTCTTTTTGTCTGATGAATTTCTGTAGCTATTGGTCCTCTTGTTTCTTCTTCTCATAGAAAAGCAGCAAGTTTAAAATACTCTGTCGCATCTTTTAAGATGCAGTAAGAATGAAGAGCAATTTTATTTTATAAGGCACAGATTTTCCTAACACTTGACAAATGGTCTGCCTAAAGACTTGAAGTGCTACTGCTGCATTCAGTGGGAGGGTTTTCATTATTTTTGTGTGTTCCAGAGCTGACCTTAAGTACCTAAGTACAGATTGTAGTGGGATATGAAGGCGTGCATGGGCTCAAAGATCTTGCATAGTGAGAACAAGAGGCATGTGGGAGTACAAAGGTGATGACAGCAGTAGTACAAAGCTTTCTAACTTACCTAGATGTCTTCAGAATGGTGATGCAGATTAATACCAACTTGCTTCTAACGTTTGCAGTTACCACTGAAGCATATGCATGTTTCCAGTTTCCAATCATATGTATATTGATTTAGGTACCAAAAATTGTTGACCATGGTACACCTAAGAGCCATATCGGTGTTTTTTTTTTATCTGCATTGAGCAATAGGATTTTCCTCACAAGTCACCAGGGGATATCATGCTTTTTGAAATGCAGTATGGAAAAAATCCACCTTTTAGGGAGCTCATGCATCTCTTTGTGTTTCTACAGGCATAGACAAATGTGGAATAAACCTTTTCTGTAAGAGGCCACTGGGCTGCCTGGCTGTATGCTCACAGTTCGGAGCCATACAGTGCTAGTATTTTCTGGCTTTTCTCCTTCATTGTGTAACATCTTTGTGTATATAAGTGTATATATAGACTAATTCATAGAGTGTGTGTGTGTATGGAAAGAGATCAGAGATGTCTGAGGTTTTGTGTTGAAATAGCGCTATATTCCATGCTGCACTGGGGTAAAAGGAGGTGATCAGTGATGCAGTACAAGGGAGAAGTCTTTTAATACCACATGTTATGGTGTCTATAACCTGCTATGTAGGAACAAAACCATAAGGGAGTACCTTTTGAGCTCTTTCAGTGCTGCCAGGTGATTGTGGGCATCCAGCTGATGTGCAGTCATAATCATTCTGGAATAATTGGGGGAAAATGGGAAACATGAAGCAGTGTCTTCCTCTCTTCCCAAAACTGGAAGCAAAATTATACCATATTCAGCTGTAAAGAAATGTATTTCTAAACTGTATAGGGATCAGAAGAGTTCTGAAGCATGTGTATAAGGAGATCATTGGAATATAAAATATGGCTTAATAATTAAGTCAATTTATTGAAGTCCTTCTTGGGTATATCAATAATTTGGAACTTGGAAAAGGAGTGATCATATGCTCTATCTACTCCACTGGAAGCTTTGCTGACTTCAGCACTGTGGGGGGGAAAGACTTTCTCATAAAGTGTAGTTACAATGATTTTGTAATAAATAGGACTGTGTTTACCTGTCTGGAAAATGCATGCCTGAAAAGAATTTGGAAATAGAAAAGTTTGATTCTAAACACTGGTTTCCATGGTTCTGTGGAAGTTGATCATAAAACTTGTATGACATGACCAAATAAAAATAGGGGGTTCTCTTAGCAGCCTTTTTACATAGACACTAATAATGTATAAAAGTTATCTACAGATATGTTTGTATATGTGATTAAAAAAGATTATATTAGGAAAATTAGCCATGTTTCTCTACACATTTTCTAAGAAAGTAAAAAAAATATGATTACTGTTTGGTTTTATTTAGGTCTAGCTGTCTTTTCAGAAGACATACAATAACATAAAGAAGACTTGGTGGCTGCACTTTGACTTTTCTGTGAAGACGTAAAAAAGAACCAACTAGTCCTGTAGTAAGTTATTACTGGCAAAAACCAGACAAGAACAGTAAGCATTACAGAATAAAAATAGCATCTCTTGTTAAGGAGACGTTAGATGCTGCAGAAAGTGACTTCTGGAATCCGCATTCTCAGCATTCTCTTTTAGGGGCTGAGATTTCAGTCTTGTTAGGTTTATCACTTCTGTGGCCTGGAAATGACTGGAGAAATATACAAGGGTTTTCTTTACAAGAAATCTTTCAAGTCACCACAATAACTACTCTAAAATGGCATTAATTCAGCTGGTCATGTCAGAACAGGTCTTTTCTGATGAACTTTTGAATTACTTTCGAGGAACATAAACCAGGATGTTAACAGTTTTATTAAGATAAATGCACAAATATTAGAGATAAAAAACAAAATTAGTCTTTTATTAATAGTAAATAAAGCTAAGCATTGGAATGAAAGCTTGGTTTTATCTATTTGCTGGTTCTGCTATCCAAGGGTCTGACTGTTATTCTTTTACATCCAGAAACACTTGATTCATCCTCTTGGCTTGTTTAAGATTAACTGCTTTGATATTCTGGTTAATAGGCTGTAGCTGCTGTGGTCAGTCCTGTAGCTATTGTTGGTTTATTTGCTATTTTCAGTAAACATTTCACTTAAAGGTCTTCCTTTCTTCCTTTCATAATATTTAAAAAAAAAAAGCAAACAAAACCAAAACAAGCCCAATTTGCAGCAATAATGAAATTTAAAACGTTTGCTTCTTTCAGAAGTAATGAAGGTGCTAGGTGAAGGAAACAAGCAAAAAGCAGGAGAGAGGAAGAAGTGAAAACACTACAGAAGGAAGCTGTAGCATGAAGACATGTTGATGATTTTACTTTTACTATTACTTTTATTGCACTCAGACGTAGCACAAGACTCTGTCTTCTAGGGCAGGAGGTAAGTTATTTGGAAATATCTGCAAGCTGGTATAGGAAAACACTTACATAAAAATCATAATAAAACTAGGAAAATGGTGTCCAGTCTGGCATCTGGCCTGGAAATAGGTTATACCTGTCTGAATAGGCTGGAGTAGGGTGGCATCCAGGAGGTAATGGGGGGGGGGGGGGGGGGCTGAGGCAGGATAAGCCATTTTTCAGCAGTGTGTAGCAGCAGTGAGCTGTCAGACCAGGCTAGTTTTGACCTGTGGAAAGCTGTATGTAAACATTAGTGTTGATCTTGGGGAAGGGAGAAGCAGCCTATTTTGATTGCTACTTCCTCGTGTTGAAGAGCTCCCTAGCCTTGATCTACCTTGAAGGCATCTACTAAAAGGCATCAAATAACTGAGAGGCACCCACACAGCACCAACTTATAGTATAATGCATCTAACATTTTGCTAACATTTTTGACAAATGATTCATCGTCAGCTGTGTGTAGGGATTGAGAAATAGGGAAGAGCTGTAACTAACTATTGTGAAGCTGAAAACATCCATATTGGTTAAATAGGGCTCTTTATGAATGCAGCTGTGACTACTTTGTTTAGAAAAGGCAGCCAGAGAGAGAAAGATGTGAAGGGTAGTGCCTGCTGTCTTAGTGGCTTTGCAGCTTCAGCACAGGCCTGGGTTATTTTTGATACTCAAAAAACGGTTTCTGCTTGCTTTAACAGTTGCAGGAACAAACCCAAGAATAACGTTTTCCCTTTTGAGAAACTACACAAGTGATTTGTTTCTCCCTTGCTTTCTGTTTCTGACTTTGGATTTTGCATTAACAGTGAATCCAGGCCTGTGGCTGCCTGAAGAGGTGGTCATGCCACTGAATTATTATCTAAAAGTAATAGTACTTTTTCCAGTTAACAGATAAACAGATAAAGAGCAGTCCTCTGGCAGTTCGTAGAACAATTGCAGGCACCAGGACTGTGAGAGGAGACTTGGAGAATTCATGCTCTGGACAGAGCAAGGAGTTCAAATACTCTGTGGTGGCAACTGTTCCCTCTGAGATAATTGGCTGTCATCCTTCATGCTTGCAGCTTTGGATAAGCTTTGCTTGAATGTTTGTTACTCAGCAGATGCTGTATTGGAAACTGGTACGCAACTTTTAGATGTGGATTCCATCCAGGCAGCCACAGGCCTGAAAGTCAGGTGTGTCAATGCGCCATTCCTGGGTATCGAGGTTTCTTAGTGTCAGAAGAAGACTATAGTAAAGTCTGGTTTTGGTGAAATGACTTTTGGACAGCTTTCAAGTGACTATTTAAAGCAAACAGTTTGTTAAGTACAGTCCTCAGTGAAGGTTTCATTGCATAGCATTTTGTCCATCTGTTCTGTGATGTTTCTGTGGGCTTCTAAAATTATTTTTATGATAGGAAAGAAGCTAAAATTACTTTGGAATTTGTTCCTATTCCTTGCTGCTTGTCTAAGGAGAAAAGTGAATTGAAACTTCATTAATAGGAATTTCATGGATTGTCATGTTTTCTTTTCCAGTTAAAGAAGAACTGGATTGTTTGGGTTTTTTCTCATGTCTTCTTTCCAATCTTTACAATGTCAATTGAGAACAAAGGTTTTATTATAAACATTTTCTGGGTAACCACAAAAATTAAAGAAATTGCTTGTATTTAACAGCAAAGTCAATGTGTTGCTGCTGACAATAATGGTAGCTGTTTCAACTTGCTTTTAGTTTTCATGCTTTTTTAGACAAAAACTTTGAACTTTGGTGGTATCTCTAAATACCATACTGCATGCAAATGAAAGCTCAAAAAAAGCTGTTTTGCTATGCATCTTGTCTGCTGTGGGTATTTCTGGTTTACTTATCTAGATAAGAGGTACCATATTAAGTATGTTGTGTGCTATGTAGAATGTTAGAGAAAGGTGTTCTCATATTAAACACAAATGTAATCACTTGTGAGATGAAGACTTATAGGGGACTTTATTTCACAAGTGAAAAGTAGTTTACTTTAATGTTTAGATTTCTCAGAGGCAAAGATAACAGGGTATGATATAACAGCATCCCTGGTTTTCCCCAGAACAGGAATATTGCTTCAGTGTATTGGTTGAGATTGGCACAGATTGACTGAGGTACCTGGTGCTTTGTTTTGGAAGGAAAAGTACTCTGCTTGAAAAGAATCCATGCCAAGATTTCATCTAGTATCCGTGACCGAAAGAAGGAACACATGGGCATCTTCCAAGTCATAGCTGCATGTTGTAATCTTGCCTTACCTGCCTGTGATAGCAATGAAAGATAAATTGGGGAGTGTCATAACTTGCAGCTTGACTTGGAAAGGACAACAGGCAGCTGGCTTGTATAGTGTTGCTGTCCAGGAACATTAGGGGCCTGATTCAGTTGCATAAACATGGGTATCAGTGTGATGTGAAATACCACAGAGAATGTTGTCCATTATCTAGCTTCTGATTCAAAAGGGGGGTGGTTCTCCTGAATTTCCAGTGACTTACTTCCCAAGTCTGTGTAGATTATCTTGGACTTCACAGAGTACCTCAAATAGCATGAGGTGCTTATGATGAGATGACAAACTTGTGTCTCATAAGAAGCTGCAAGCAGTGCAGCAAGTAGTACAGCTCAGAGCTTTATTTGGATGGAATTAGTACGTTTTCCATCCTGTGTTCCTTTTGCTTAAGTCCAGAGGAAGAAGACAAGTTGTTGAGGGAAAACTGTAAGTGATAAACCTGCCAGGTAGGTGTCAATAAGTAGCATTCTCTGGTTTTTGTCCTGAATTTCTGCTTAAGTAAAGTAAACATGAGGTATTGTGGAAGTTTGCAACGACCGTCAGCAACAATAATTTTATACAGATCTGTCGCCGTAGTATTTTAATTCTTAGGACTCATGTATGGAGACCCAGTGCTATTTTCCTCTTTAAAGTGGCCAGAACTAAACTATGCCTTAGAACCTATGTTTCTCTCTTGAAGGCACATCACAAAATTTACTGCAGATCCTGACTTTGGCTTCAGTTTTTCCTTTCCATTAGTCATTTATCTATTTTAGTAGTTCCTAATCCTTAACTTTTGAACTTTCTTTGGACTTAACAAGCAGGAATAATACTTTTTTTCCTGAGGTATTTTATTTTTCTCTCCTGACGAAAATAGTATAATGATGCAGTCCCTCTTCAATGAATTACACCAGTTACAAGATTAAGTTTAAATTGGTTTATGCCATGTGCTTTTGCCGTAACTTACAGAACTTGTTTTTATTGAATTTTCTGGCTTTGCTTAGATTCATATTCAAAACATTGGCTGTAGATTTGTCCTAATTTACTAGATTATGCACGTGTCTCAATCAGATACTTTTTTCCAATATAGGTACTCACAGACACAGATCACAACATCACTCAATCTGTTGTTTTCAGTGAGGTAAACAGATTAGGGTCCTTATGTTTCTTAGAAAGGATTTTCATGTGTCTCTCTTTATTTTCTGCCTTTTTTTTTTCCCTGTTGCTATGACATTCTTTGCAATATGGCAGGATGAAAAGAAAAAGAAGTATACTGAGGCAGCAAAGAGGGGGAAGGGCTAGAAGCACAGACAGTGTCCAAATTCATGGAATAAGAATGCCGGGAAAATGTGGGTTTTGTTGTATCTGAGCTATTACTTCAATTCTGAAATTAAATTACGTTGGCATGGAATTACACTATTTTTGCATCACTATTCTGCACCATTGGGAGTTTTATGGACCCGTTGAGCTTGGCCAGTTTGCACATCATCCTCACTTAGCTGTTGTTTCATTCTAGAATCAGTATTAAAATATGGTGCTTAAAAATGTTGCTCTGCCAAATGTGGAGAATGTTGTATGATAGAAGCAGCTGACAACCCTGAAAGTAATGACTCCAAGGGTCTTATTCTGTTTGTCTTAGACCATATCCACTGCTTTTCTTGGCAAACTCTATTTGAGTGTGACATAAAATACAGTTGTATCCAGTCTTCCTTGCCGTATTCACTAGGAGACTTTGGATTGTGTTTGGACTTGTGGAAGGAAGAGAAAACAGGTTTTTTTCAGGTGCTTCTTACATTTCCCTGACCCTGTGCAAGCCAGAATGGCTTGAACTGATAGATGCAGCTTGAGCCACTCCCACTAAGATGAAGCAGCCAAAGCTCCCTTTGGTGAGTGGTGTCTCAGACAGGGAGGGTCCATGCTGATGCTGGTACAGTATCACATGTAGTATGCATTCTTCTGTTCTTGGCCAGCATTTGAGAGCATTTCAGCCATTCCTTAGGCATCAAGTGCAGGAAGCAGGGTTGGAGGAGAGAATTTTTATGCACTTTGAGAACATGCTTTCCATATATAGTGCACTGGGTAATTAACATACCTATCTTACTGTATTTTGCTGTGAGTGAATTTTCTATGAATCAAATGAAGATCTAGCTGTTCTCTTTCATTTTAATTTGCAGGCAATGCTAGAGTCCTCAGTGTTAGTTTCTCTCTTTATGACCTGCAGTCTTCATAACTGCGAAGTATAAGCAGAACCTGTATAACTTATTTCTTGGGTCAGGACTGAGATAAAATATTCAAAAATGCTTTTTCTTTGTGATCATTCTGCTCCCAGAGTAGAACAAGCATGCTTTTGAAATCATGTATTTGGAAGAAATATCTGGGGGAACCAGATGCATGGAGGCAGTCAACGCAATTGCATTAAAATAGATGGATCACGTACTGCTAGTGCTGATGTTCTATAATCCCTGTATTAGTTGGAACTGTTTGGCTTCCTCATGGGAGCAGAGACTTGTTCATATGCAAGAAAAGTGGAATCAGGACTTACTCAGCAAGTGCGAAGCATTACCTGATGAGCTTGAGAAAAAGTGGATAAGTTGTTATCCGATAGTTAATTTTAAGACAAGAAACAACTTGCAAACAAGTAATCTACCAAGAAAGACTTCCAAAGACAATGTAATATGTGGTGAGCTTTTGTAGCTACTCAGGAAGCAGAGTTTTCAGTGGCAGAGGAGGTTTAGCTACCTGTCAGCAGGGTGCTGAACTCAGTGTAGTTCCCCAAATATAGACTTTTTTCCCCATTTCAGTAAGTGTGTGCAACTTTGAATACATCAATGTTTAGCCAAGAGAATTATTCGGCCCAACTCTTGTAAGTCCTATGTTACGGAGCATGTTATTGCTGTGGTAACGAGGTTGAAGCTTTTACTGTTAGTTTAGCTCAAGATAGAAAATTATATTCTTTCAAAATATATATTTGAAGCAGAACTTATTTTAATAATCACTATTTATTCTGCAGATAATATCTTCAGACAGGCTGGACACCATCTGTCACAGTCTGATTTAATTTTATGGTTGTAGAAAAGTGAACTGACAGAGTAGAAATTGTCACAAAAAGTCAGCTGGAAATATGTAATGGTTTTCAGGAAAACCTGTGAAATATTGTAAGTGGTAGTTGCGTATTCATGTTATGTAAAAGGGGAAAGTACTCATCTGGGGGAGGTGTTGATTTCTGTTTGCATCCTGACACAAGTTTTAATTCTGTTTAGTGCTCTATTGTACTGGAATAATTTATAATTGAATCCTTGATACATGCCTTATGTATCTCTGCAGGGAAAATTGAGCATGAAATCATTTGCTCTAGAAGAATTATTGAATACAGGAAATGGCAATTTTTAAAATTAAATGAGACTGGAGCAGGTTTTGTTTTTACCTTCAGATGGTGATTTAAAATTACAATTGTTTTCCATAGTGAGCATTCAGTTTATGGCACCTTTTAGCATATAATGTAATGTTTTATGTTATTAGGATAATAAAACACCTGTGATAAATTTATTCAAAATTAAATTAATGAATTTTAGGGTATATTTATTTGCTAGAGTTTAGAGTGCATAAAGCTCTTGACAGTAGACAGACCACTGAGGGTGATGTTTCAAAATTAGCATTAGTATCGTGTGCTGAAATCACTTTCTTGATATGTGTGTCATCAAATAAGTACTAAAGCTGCAGAAGAAATAGTTTCCTGAGCAATAAGAAGGTCCCATTTCTCTAATAATTGTATGTATTAAGTTCATTCTCTTTGTTGGAGCAAGCACTTAGCATTCCAGTTTTTCACATCTAATTCACTGCCTAATGAAGTACATGTGCATCCTTCTATTTGATATATTTATGGGCTTTGGATCAGGACTTCCTTTTTCTAATTATGATGAATACTTGAACCCTTCTAATTGGTGTATTCATATCCATGCATGCATGTGTATATTGCTCCCGTGTTTATGACGATCTTATTGTTGCTTAATGTATGTCTGCTAAAATTTGTTTTATCTTATACAAGATCTTGATTTAGAAATGTATGGGTCATGAACAGCCCTCTTGACTTGAAGAGACTTCTTTTTTTCAGAAACCACTCCTTTCCTTTACCACGTATAAGCCAAGTTTTCTATTACTAAAATAATACATTTCTGTAAAAAAATTCCGGAGTAGTTGTCTGATTTTACAGTTGTTTGTATGATGTACGAGCAACTGATCAGTATAACCCCTTAGGTTACTGTTAATATGTCTGTCTTTTGTGAATTCTTATGATTCATCTGTTATGCTGATTCACTGTCTCTTTTTGCTTAAAAGCCTTCTTGTAAAAAAATAAATCAAGTGAACTTGTCCAACAGCCATGGCCTGCCCTGTGATACTATCGCCTCTTCTCAGCTACCAGACTTTGTCTCCAGCTATACTTTATAATTGGAGCATCTCTGTATCCATCAGGCCACATGAACTTACTATTTAGATAGCGCTTTTCAGCAGCAGAGTTAACCAGAAAGCAGTCAGTCATAGTTATTTCCCTGTCTCGGTTTAGTTCTATTTGTCCATCTGATAACAAAGTTAAAGAAATCTTTAGACTAAAATGTACTCTTCTTCATGGTATGACAGTGAAGATGTAGTAGAAGAAATGGGGGTGAAAGAGGGGTGATAGGAGTATGTGCAGCTTTCTCAATTTTTCCAAGAGACTCTCTCAGCCGTTAGTGTAGTAGTAATGGAAAATGTAATAACTTTAAAGGCCTTTTGATGTAGATGAGAACAAAATCCAAGATACTTTTTTTCATTTTGCCTGAAATAAAGTCCAGGTCAACCTTCATCAGTAATTATTCTTGAGAATGAAGTCAATAAAGGCATTGAAACTTTTTTATTTTCTTAAAACTGGCTAAGTTTAGTACAGCAGATGGTTGTACTGCAGGCAAATGAGAGGTGTAAAAAAAGTTTCAAATATTGAGTCCTCAAGCTTGAGAGATAACTTTGGAACAAAGGAACTCTTAGATTTGATGGGCACTTAGATTTGATAGGCATTTGATAACATGAGAACTTTAGCTGAAAGTGATGTTTAGAAAATGCTTCCAAGCTTTAGCACTGAATTGGATGAAGATGCTTCTTCACTAGCGTTTAGTTTTAGTAGCCTTAATGTGATCTGCACCAGTGAGTAGTCAGTTAATGCTTTCCAAAGGTATTCTCCATTCTACTGACTCACACAACAGCTTACTGGGGGTTTTTGTTTATTCGGTTGGGTTTTACAAGAAAAGTATTTTTTAAGAATTATCTTGAACTTTTTAGGTAATACAGATAAAATAAGTGCATGTGCATGGGCTTATTTTTAAGAAGAAAGATCCTCCATTTCTCCAGAATAGTAATAAACCCAAACATATATATGTAAGTTTACAAGGCCAGGCTGGCTGGGGCTTTGAGCAACCTGGTCTAGTGGAAGGTGCCCCTGCCCATGACGGGGGTTAGAACTGGATGATCATTAAGGTCCCTTCTAAGCCTAACCATTCTATGATTCTGTATAAATTTACATATGGTTGCTGTAGTGGAGACTTTCACCAAATAAGCATAAATCTTTAATAGGTTTTTACACTACACGGGCACCCCAAGGAAGAGGTTTCTGTAGGCTTTACTCAAAAATGTAATTTTATTGGGGTGTTTTGCTAACAATAGCGTATTTCTAGTATCCTCTTGAAGAAGACTGTAAGCACAAAAATAATTTTTCAGGGTATTCTCTTGTGTTATTCTGTAGGATTTGGAAGGGATGAAACCTTTCTTGGGGTGAAAGGAGGCTCACTGGAGGTAGCAGCTACCCAGCCTGAGTCAGATAATGATCGAGTTCCAGCTCATACATGGCTGTTTGGCTTTGGCTGTAGTAAAGCCCATGGCATATTCAGACCACTGACAGGAAAGCTGCAGCAAGTTCCTTGGAGCTCTTCTTGACCAATGTATTTGATATTCTGAATGAAATGGTTTGTTTTTCAAAGAAGATAAGTACTCCAGGAAGCTTGAATTTCTCTATAAATATTTCTGTCTAGCTCTCATCCCAGCATAAATCTCATGGAAATCTAGTTCAGTGTTGGAGCTTTCCAGTGTACTTTCTTTGCTGTTTAATGTAGAAGAGAAGAGACATCCTGCAGTTTGATGTGTGCAGAGGAAATGTCATCAGCATAACTTTTCAACTTGAGGGCACCAGAAGTCATCACCAACTCTGTTGGTTCTGTGAGCTCAAAATGCTGTAGTACCTCTGTATAATGGGACCTTTTAAAGGTGGCAAGTTTTAGTATAGGGATTTGGAGCATTCTAGAAGTGGGCACAACATACTGCTAATGGAGCAATCTCTAGTGGTTCCTTGGGCTTTGAAGAGACTCTGTTCTCAGAGTCGAATTGCTTGTTCATGTGAGCAATTGCTGTGTTCAAGAGCTGTGAAGGAGATGTGTTGTCATTTATTTATTCATTTATTTACACACGCACATCACTGTCCATCTCCCGTAGAAACTTAGATGAATTTGAAACATTTAGATTTTTCCATTTAGGGCGATGGGCATTTATGCTTTTGTATAGCAGCTAATGCAAACAAAGGAGCATATCTACCCTGCTATTACTACCTCCTCTCTGTTCTGACTAGCTCCCTGATGCTGCAGATGTCTGAGTTGCTGCTGTTGGTAAGTGCAACAGAAGACTATTCAGCTCCTCTTTGCAGTCTGCTCTATCCCCTGATTCACCAGGAGATACTGTAGCTGTGGCTGCAGATTAGACTTTTCTTTCCCTCCCCCTGTGAGACCTCTGTGTGCTTTGACGTCATGTGTGCTCCTTTCAGTTGCCATAGCAGCCCCATTCCCCAAGCTCTCTGCCTGTCTCCTCTGGTAGATTCCACAATGGTACAGCCAGCATCACGCTGCACAATGGTTTCCAGGCAGTGAAAGAGCGTGATTCAGCAAGCCACTCTTTTTTTTTTTTTTTCTTTTTTTTTTTTTCCTTCCTTTATTTCATTATTATCAGACATTTTGCCTCCCCTTTTTCTGTTCTGCTCTACCCTTTCCCCCAGGCATTTATTTAGTTCTTTAAATGAAAACATTGATTTACCTTGAATCCAACTGCCCATCTTTTTATTTTTTATTATTGTTATTATTATCATAAATAACCCATCTTTTCCTTGCCACTGTTTGGAATGTGATTCTAAAAATACCACCTACAGTCGCAGTTTGGGGGAAAGGTTTCTGGACGAGGAAAATAGCTCGCAAGCACGGAATGGTAGGTGGTGGATGCTAATATTCTATGACTAACTGCTTTCGCAGGGTGGGGTGATGAATATTGATTGCTGTTTTAAAAAAATGGGGGAGAGGGAGCGACAGACAGGTTAATGAAGTAAACTGAAGAAACAAGAAGGCTGCAGCTGTGTATTCTGTGGCCAGAGAATCATCATTTTCCTGCGTTCGGGTGTGTATGAGCTTTTCTGTTTTGGTGCTGTAGGTGAGATGGTTGTGAGAGCAGTGCAGAGGGATATCATGGAAAGGAGTGTGATAATGCTTTACCAGCTGGCTCATGTAAACAGTAGCATTTACTCAGCCTCATCACCTCTAACACTGCTTGGGGGCTTTTGAGGGAAGGAAGTGCCTTGGTTTGCAATTCAGTAGAAATGAGCACCTTATGTGGATTATATTATCCATATGGGGCCATGTAAAATTAGCATTTATAAAAATAAAAGAAAGGATAATGAGAAACAAGCAGAAGATCCAGAGAATAGAAGTCTTGGCCTTTTGAATGCCAGAAAACCAACAGTGTGTTCGTGTTTGTGTGTGTGTGTGTGTGTGTGTGTGTGTGTCTGTAGAAGCTCTGACAAACCTTGGTGGGGGTGGGGGTTGTTTTTAGGAAAGTGATCTTTTAAGGTAATCATCACTCTTCTGCTTTACTCTTGGATCCAAGCAAATAACTCAGGCCATTGGGTCTTACAGAGCCACCAAGATCTTTTAGAAGTGTTTACAGCATGCTACAGGCCATTTATTTTGCAGAAGAGAATTAACAATGTGTAGATGCTGCAGTGAAATCAATGTTGCTTTGCAGGGAAATTCTCAGGCAGAAAAGCTATTGCTACAGGAAGAAATGTTGGGGTCTTTACTGCAGAGAGGCCTTATTAGAATTAATACACATTTGACTTTGATAATTAAGTGTTACAGTATTGTTTAATAAGCAGGCGGTGCTTCCAGTGAACCATGACGGGTTATGTTCCACACCATTCGTGTACTGAGTGATTGTAAGCTTGTTTACATGGGTTCTTTTTGCTGCATAGCTTCACCATACACTCATTGCAGCCTTCCCCTCCTCTGATACATTCACTGCGAGTTTTGCCAGAGACTTGTTTAAAGACAAAATCAACACTATACGAAAATACAGATTTTGAAGAAAATGATGGCATACAGTTGAAATTTTTTAGGAAGAAAGTGCAAATTAGTGTATTTTAAATGTTCAGGAGAAGCCTGAAATCAGATTGCTGGAGGACACAGAGCTGCTCATGCAAGGACAGCTTCAGGAAAAGGGAAAGGCTAAAATAGAAAAGGATGGTGTTGCTGCTGCACAGGGATGTTTATTTTTTACCACATATAAGCTACCTTTGGTTCCTGTGCCTTGGGGAAAGTGGAGTGCACCATACCTCTGGATTTTAACCCTCTTTCAGAACACTGCTCTGTAGTCACTAGCTAGAAACACTTTGAAGTAGTATTTTCTTCTGTGATCCTGCTGCTGTGTGCTCACTTTACCTGCTAAGAAAGGTGACACAGAAATACCTTTTCGATTGGCTCTGCTAATGGCTTTCTCTTACAGGGATGTAGACTGTGAATGACAAAGTGATTAGATCTCAGTCATGAAACAATATTTTTCCTCCCTGGCTCTGAGTAAACTGCACTCTTGCGCATTGCTCTCTCCTGCTGTTTCAGAGTACGCGTAATTTGTTAGGGTCCTGTTGGAATTTTGATATTTTAATTTTATATTTTTTGAGGAGTGTTAGTATTGCAGGGCAAAAATTGCTTAACATGAAAAATAAGTTGCCTTTTGCTGCCTGTCTACTTGCTTGATATTAGAAAATGTCCGCCTCATTGTTAGAAATATGTGTATGCACTGAAGGGTCTTTTTATGAGCAGACCTTGAGGATGAGTATTTTCTTGTAGGTTGTTGTGGTTTTGGTTTTGGGGAGTGGGAGAGGGGGTGGGTTGGTTGGTTGGGGTTTTTTTTCCTCTGTCAGTGGTTGGCATGTTTGCAGCTATTATTTAGAGATTTAATACTACTGAATCAGTAATTATAAGATAAAATATCTTCCAGCAGTGTTACAGTACTGCATCTGGATTGTAAAAGTAAAAGGAGAGCTAACAAGATTTTCCTACTACTGCACTGGGGAATGTCAATAAAGCTCACCTGTAGTTTGCAGTCCATTGCAAAACTCATGCAGTTGAAGAGAGCTCTAACACAGGCCCTAAGAGGTAGTTTTAGCACTGCTTCTGCAAACAACACTGTAGTCTTAGCTTTGAAAGGTGGAAAAGCTGCATTTATGGAAAGGTCCACAGATTTAAAATTGCTTATCTCTTAAACTGCTATTAAGTAGAAGCTACCCAGTTCTTTGGATAATTCCTGAATAGCAGAAAATATCACCAGCTTGATAAATTGATAAATTGTCAAAACAAATTAGGTGGTATTTTGGTTTTGTTGTTTGGTTTTGGTTTTTTTTTATGGCAAGCATTATATACCCATAGCCCTTCCCATGCCATTGGTTATATTTTGAGCTTATTATAGCACTGCTAGAATCTGTGATATTGAAACCTAGTGACTGCAGTATTACCATAGTTGCTGCTCTATTATGTCGTCAAGAGAAAAGAGAGACATTTCACTGGACCACAGTATTGAATGTAAATATAACCTGGCGTCCATTGCGTATCTTCTGCTACCCAATTCTATGATTCTTGCATGCTTACTGTTTTGAAGGCTGCTTGCAAGAAAAATGAACTCTCATAAAAGAGCATCAGTTAAAAGAAAAAATGCTGCGCTTGCTGTGAGTTCTTTTTAATTTCTTTCTTGCAAAACCTTCTGTGGAGACAGACATAAGAAAAACAGTCACAGAAACAAAAGGTCTTTTGTAGTCAAGTAACCATCTAAAGTCAGTTGCCTAAAAATGTAAGTAACATATAGCTCTAGTGTGAAATATCAGGTGTTAGGGCTATGTTTCCTTTCTGTTATACTGGGACAGTGAGATTAAAGCATAGATCAAAAGCAGTACAGGGGCAGAGTTTAATAGTCCCCTGTTCACTGTTTGCAAAAATTACACAGCTTTCCTTGAGTAACTATATTGTGGTTTAGCCTGGCACATATAGCTTTGTTAGGAAACTTTATAATCAGTCTTGGCTATTTTATTAAAAGAGAAGGACAGGAGGTCCCAGTACTTTCCAGTTATATGCTTTATATAGAGAGATTTTTTAAAACGATTTGGCACATTAGCTCACTCGTGGCACTGGAATGTTCTCCTCAGCTTCATCTCTATAGAAAGGATGTGAAGTCATGATTTTTTGTGAATCTTATGATATCCCTGACTATGTCTGAACACAGTCAGAACCCCTTTTTATGGTAAAAAGGGGAAAGAACAGCTGTCATATTTTCAGTCTTCCAGGTTCTTTTCTCCTGCCCAAGGAAAAGAAGAGGTTGACAGCAAGAGTGTAGACCCTTGCTCGCATCACAGTGATGACAGGAAATTTTGGGTGCTACAGTCTCCCAAGATTGCTGTCAGCTTTTAACATAGAAATAAACAGTAAAATTTGGAGGTGCAGAAGAGCCTTCTAGTCAAGTCAGTAACTGCTTCACCAACATTCTACACTAAGAGGTCAGATAACCTAGAAAATTAGGAACTGCTATTTAAAGTGACACTTCAGGGAGATTGAGTGTGTACAGCTCTTGTTCCAGTGAGTGTACTGGGCCCTTTCTGGTTAAGCAAGTGTTTTCTCATGAGGATTTTTAATCCTCTATCCACAGTAACTAGTTTAGGACTCTTCTGAGCTATTTGAAAATATATTGTGAAAGAGTGATAAGAAAATGTTGCCCAAATGTTCCACTTAATGATAGTCACTTAATTTTGTTCAGCGGTTGCAGAGACTGGTACGTGTTCCTCTTGTTTGCTGTCTTAATATCACAACAGTTGCTTTCTACATTTCTTGAGATTGTCTATAATTTCTCAATTGGAAGCACTTTTCCAATTGAACGTGTTTTGATGTTTGTTTTTAAAAGTATGCTAATTCGATGAACAGCAGTAATTCACAGGCCTTTTCTTATACCTACATGTGTCCATATTACACAGTTTTTAAAGCTGTTCATAATGTCACAATTCAAATTTAATTTCAATCCCTAGGTACTAGGGAAAGATGACAGTGTACAAACCTCAGCTTGTTACAGTGAAAGTTTATGCTCTTCCTCATTTCAAAGAAAATTTTGAAGGCCTAACCTGAGAAAGATAGGATAGAAACAAAAAATAACTATTTTAGGACAATGTTACGATTTTTAGGACCATCTGTTGCAATTTGAATAGTCTTGAACATGAGCTCTTGAGCACAAGAATCTGTCTGCCTTGGTTTGTATCTCCCTCTTCCCCTCCCCCTTTTTTGGGGGGATATGACTGTGACCTTTCTCTTCCATTTAAATAACACTTTATTCTACACTATTTTCTATCCCTAGCCTTTCTTCTTTGCACAGCAGAAGGGAAAATGCGGCACAGATACTGCTTGTAACTGGATGCACTATGGTATTATCAGAGGAACATATTAAGTCTTTGCTACATGATGTTCAAATACTTACATTCCAGGTTAGCTTAGTTTGCTGCACTCTCTCTGTGCCTATCAGGCCTGCAAAATAAACCCCAGATATTTCTTTCTCTTTTTTTTTTTTTTTGCTTAGGGCTAGTATTAGAAACCTGTACCAGCAGCAGGCCAGACTCAAATGTCAGCTATGGCAACCCATGCATGAAGTTGATGCCTTTGAATCATTTCCTATAGATGAGACAAAGCACATGCTGTGGTGAGTCAACATTGTATTATTTTATTAAATCCTACTACTTGGCAAAAAAGAAAAGAAAAAGCAAGCTAAATGATGCCAAAGTGCATGGTGGTTTGGGGTTTATTTCTTGTTGCTGTTTTCTTTGGGAGTTTTTTTTTGCAGGGGAACATTAAAATTACAACTTCTAGTAATTTTAGTACATGTGAGCATAATGCTGTCTTTTAAATGCCTTTTAAAAGTGTATAATTTCTGCATTGCACATGTGATCATCAGATGGAACACACTGGGAATATGGTTGTGGTGAAAGTGTGAGGATAGCAAAATGATTTTTAAGAACTCCTACATATGCACGTACTTGGTTTGATATATCCACTATTTTACACCAATTTTTGTAGTTAATATTTTGCATCTCTTTGATTTGGGGTGGGGGAGAGGAAAGGTGGCTTTGTTTCTATTTGATATGACTGAAAAAGACTTTGAGGAATCCTGACAGAATTTTCTGACATATAACTCTATTCTTCAACAGGAAAAGAGATTGTAAGAATAGTGTTTAAAAGGAAATAGCCTTTTAAAAATACTCTTTGGTTTTACCTGTAAGTCTGCTAATAATTTTAACACCTTTCTTACATAACAAGTAATTTTGATCCCCATAATTTCTTTAAGATGGTCTTAGGGTACTTTTGGGAGATGAGGAATTGTTTTTAATTGTCACATGTAATCACAATAAAAATATTGTGAGATCTTGTAATTATTGAAGGTAACTAATTTTCTCTTCAAAACAATTTATATTACTTTTTTCTCCCCCTAATACCAGCTAGGCGTTTGTCAGCTGCAGTCACCATAACCAGCCAACAGATTTAAAAAGAAGCCACAGATCCAAGCCGATCTGTAGACTTCAAGTAGATCTTGTGTGATTTGACCTTTACTAGTGGCCAGTGTCAAAACTTATACCTGGTGCTATTACACAAATTAGGTGTAGGTCTACATCACTAAAATGTTTCTACTGTTTTGTTAGGAGATAGAACTCTGTTGCTCTTGGTAGATCAGGCAGAGATGGAAACACATAGTACATTGTGACTGGTGGGCAGTAGTGATACGTGACTAATACAACAGTAATGAAATGAGTGCTCTGATGGCATGCTACTTTCATCCTTGGTAGAGCTGCTGAAAAAACGGAACAGGTGTCAGTTAAATGAATTTGACTTTACTCCGTAGTGAAATGAGAGCGAAGGTAGCAGAAAGCAGTACCTGCTAGTCCACTGAAATAATCTCTGTTCTCCTGAAACCTTAGGGGTGTTTCCCAAGAGGAGAAACCAAACACTGGACATTAATAGTGATTTGTGACATGAAGAGTGGATGCAAATATCCATGTAGAACTTAAAAAAACCTCCCTGTATTACTGCTATGATATTTTTAATGTCTTATGGCTTTTAAGCCCTATTGTGTTTGTCCTAAGGCAGTTCTTGTTAGCAAGACAGCCTTCATCTTTGTTCAATACTTAGTTTAATATGGACTCTAAAAACCATATGAATATATGTTGTGGTTTAAGCCGTAAATCCCACAGTTTGTTCACTCACTCCCCCCTCTTTCTTCCCCCCCACTCTGAGGGTGGGGGAATGGGGAGAAGAATCTAAAGAATGTAACTCCCACGGGTTGAGATAAGAACAGTCCAGTAACTAAGGTGTAACACAAACCACTGCTGCTACCACCAATAATAATAATGATCAGCGAAATACAAGGGAAGAGGATACAGCTGCTCACCACCTGATGGCTGAGCCGTGAACTGAACTCTTCTGGGTTCCTGCCCCCAGTTTTTCCATCCTGCGCATGACGTGCTGTGGTATGGAATGCCTCTTTGGTCAGTTTGGGTCAGGTGTCCTGTTTCTGCTTCCTCCCGGCTTCCCCTCCTCCCTGGCAGAGCATGAGGCTCAGAAAGTCCTCGGTCAAACCAAACATTCTAAGCTGTAACTATAAACATCGGTGTTATCAGCGCTTTTCCCAGGCTGAAAGTCGAAAATACAGTGCTGCACCAGCTACTAAGAAGGAGAAAAAATGACTGCTACTGCTGAACCCAGGACAGCATATAACATTTTTTTCCCAAATTTTGTTCCTGTGCTTAAGAGCATATAGATAATCTACTTGTTGTAGATAATGAAAGTTTTAAATAAACTGGAAACAGAAAAGCGTTCAGGATTTATGATAGTTGGTAGTGTTGTAAAAATAAAGGATTTTGTTAATATTTCCATAATGAACAGTAGCTAAAGAGAAATTGCATGGAAATTTTATGGCCTTTAATGTTCTATTTTCATACTCTTACTGAGGACTGAAGTGCAGATTAAAGTTTCTTATGTATTTATGGGTTACACCTGGGCAAAATCTAGTATAAATCAGCTTGTAATGGTGGCTTTGATGATGGATTCTGCAGGAAATTTAATAATTTGCCGCATATTGGTTGAGAAGTAGTTGAGAGCCAAAAGTAACTTGAGCAGAAGAATTTAATGTAGTTCAGCCCAACCATGTTTGCAATGCATGTGCAGGAGCCCAGTGGAGGGTGGAAAAGCCTATAGGAAGGTGAGGGATATGGCCCTTCTTACAGCATGTTCCTCAGCGCCTCACTCAGTCTGATGCCCCCAAGACCCACCAGGTTGGCCCTGAGTTGCAAGAAGCCCAGGTGGGTATCACTTGGAGTATTGTGTGCAGTTCTGGTGCCCTCAACATAAAAAGGACATGGAACTCTTGGAACAAGTCCAGAGGAGGGCCACGAGGACAATCAGGGGGCTGGAGCACCTCCCGCAAGAAGATAGGCTGAGAAAGTTGGGGCTGTTCAGCCTGGAGAAGAGAAGGCTGCGTGGAGACCTCATAGTAGCCTTCCAGTATCTGAAGGGGGCCATAAGAATGCTGGGGAAGGACTCTTCATGAGGGCCTGTGGTGATAGGACAAGGGGTAACGGGTTCAAACTTAAACAGGGGAAGTTTAGATTGGATCTGAGGAAGAAATTCTTTCCTGTAAGGGTGGTGAAGCACTGGAATGCGTTGCCCAAGGGAAGTTGTGAGTGCTCCATCGCTGCTGGTGTTCAAGGCTGGGTTGGACATAACCTTGGGTGACATGGTTTAGTGGGAGGTGTCCCTGCCCATGGCAAGGGGGTTGAAACTAGATGATCTGAATGTCCTTTCCAACCCTAACTATTCTATGATTCTATGATTAGCCCATAGTTATAGCAGTTCAGTTCCTGTCACCATTAGCATTTTAAAAATTGCTGCATGTATAGAATATTTTTTTAAGAAGTTGGGTGACAATGATCTCCAATCTTAACAATTTTACATTTAGAGATATATGCAGTGCTAATTTTGGAATACAGTGATATTGCTGTCTACAAGCAGTGTGACTTAATCATTTGTCCTTCAGGACACCAAGATGTCTTTGTCTTAATGTTGTAGCTATTGATATTGCTGTTTGGTATTTGAAGCAAGTAGCAATGGCTCTGTTCAGTGTATTCAGTGTATTTTCTCTCTGTTAGTCATCTAAGGCATCTAATTCAAGGCATCTAAGTTGCCTTCTTTAGTTTCGTTTGTCCCAATTTCAGAGGGGTAATCAGTACAAATAGCAGGTTTTTCAGAAACAGTATAGAATACAAATTAAAAAACTTAGAGATGTCATAGATAGAGTTGCTTGAGAAGTTTTGCTCCCAACTGTCATAATTTTAATAGACAGAAAGTGAAATGTTTTTAACAGAAATTAAGTAATTCAAGGTCTTGTTCTGAAGCTGCAGATCCACAGAAAATGTCTATCATTGTCTTCAGGCAAGTAATACAAACCTTTAGCATGTATGTTTGAAAGCTGGGGCCTTGATATGCAAATTCTTATGCTTTCTGTGCAGATTTTTTCCACTTAATATTGGTTGTGAAGGCATAAAAAAATCACTTTGAACACATAACTATATTTTGCGTTCAGCCATTTCCCCTTATGAAAATGCAAGCTTTATAACTTGTGAAATGAGAAATCAGGTCTAAAACCTGGCATGTAACTATCAGCATTAAATTCACTGTCAAACAACTTCTAAAAATGGTCAGGAGAAGTAGCATTTGGAGAATAAGAGAAGTTCACAATATGCATCACAAAAAGAGCAGGTAATGAAAAGGTGATTTTATTTTGTTTAACATGAAAATAAGTTTAGTGCTATGGTTGATGGATGTTTTATAAAACTGAGTTAGTAATTTTGATAAAAATCGTGTGAGAGAGAGAGGCTTTGATATATCTATGCAGATGAGCAAAGTACCTGGGATAAAGTATTTATTTTTAAGCACTTATAGAGTTAACTTTTGCGTTTGCATGTTTTTATGAAACATTGTATTGGTTTCTTTTATGTTTATTCCTGTGTAAGTGCTAAATGCACAAAGAGAAATTCTGAACTTCATTTACTCAAGTAAATGTAAAGTAGCTCCAGAGAGTTTAGTACAGTTACACAAGATTTGTATCAGAGCTCAGAGCACAGTTTTCTTTGATAAACCTGAGTTCTGCTCCTCTGCCTTCTGCCTAATAGGAAAAGTCTATTTATATTAAATTCGCTGCATATGATAAATGTAAAGACTTCTTATCTGTTATCAATAGTTGAGTAACAGTTTTCCTATTTGAGAACAGTTGCCTTAGTGTATTTCCAAAAGCCATTTATCATGTGATAACTATGTACAAACAAAGGTTCTGCAGAAGTGACCTATAATTGTCAACACTTTAACTGATCACCTTCCTTACTCTTCAGGGAGGCTGGATTTTTCTAGAAAGTGCTGAGATCTTCACTTTGAATTACAGACATCTCAACAGAACCACTTGATCACCTTTTATTTTAATAAACTTCACTGGAAATGCTTATAAAAGGGAATTGTCCCGCCTTGGCATTTTTTTTCTTGTTGCTTTTCTTAGGATTTATTTTTATTATTATTATTAGTTTTATTTAGTCTCCCCAGAATACTGTTTTACAGGATTTTTTCACTCCCTTTTAGCTCAGTTTGCATTTTTTTTTAATGCTGTTACTTTTTATTCTGGTTCATGTCCCTTCTCCCTCTATTCTTGGTTTGTCTTTACTCAACCTTGCAGCCTGTAAGATTAGTATTTTAATTAAATGATATTGAAATGTAGCATTGCCAACTTTTGCAGTATTTGGGTTTTTTAATGCCCTAGGCTCAGTGTCACATACATATGAGAAACTATGAGGTTTCTTTTAATAAAAAGTAGGTTTTTCATCATTGATCCAGAAAAAAAATTAAATTTGAATATGTGGGAGCTTGAGGCTTCAAAAATATATAACCTTTCCACTGAGATTATACCCTCGTGGTACCTCATAATTTTGGGGTCATATGCCATGATTGTTCTGACTGATAATCTCAAAAAATTATTGATAGATTTAGTTGGAAAGTGAAGATTTGCTATGCATCTGAATGCTTGTAAACGCATGGACATATCTCTGTTCTGTATCTATGGCTGCATTCATCCAATAGCCTGGATTGGCACAGGAAAAGTCAAGCTATTTGCAGATATAAAAAGTGAAAAGTAAATTATTCTGAAAAATTCAAGTGCAGATGTCTGTCTTTGGGGGATCTCCAGTTGTTTAATTTCACTTTGAAATACCAGTGGATCAAATGTTTTTATTCTGCCATATATCAGTCTGTGCTTGTTGAAAAGGGGCAAACTTATGTTACAGCTTAATACCTCCCTGTGCCAGGTGCGACCTGTGAATGTATCACATGAAATACTCATGTCTCTGCTGTATTTTTTGAGTTGCTGATGGAAGAAATAACTGTGCCACCTGTCAGGTTAGTTCAGCATTTGGCAGGCTCCTCTTCCAGACTTGCGGAAAATATTCAGGACTATTGCTGTAGAATATGGTGGTAGAATGCCAGACAAATATTCTGAACCTTTCAGTAGTTTTTTAGTGTGATCCTTATGAGTTGTAGTAAAAGAATCTAAATTGTCATAAGAAGAATAAGTGGAAATGCTAAATCAATAGCCAAAAACAGAGTGGTGCCAGTAGAAGGGTAGAAAGTAGACCAACACAGTAGTAAATTCAGCTGTGTTAATGGGTATGTCATATGAACCCATGTTATATAAAGTAGTAGGAAATATTTTGTAACCACAGGGGGAAATAATTTACCTCTCTCTTCTTCTAGATTTGTCATTGTGGTGTGTTGATTCTGTGCCTGTTTCTTTGTGTAGTGTTCTTAACAAAAGCTCTTTGCCTTGTCACAGACTGCAATGGAAGCAGAGAGCTGAACATACCGTGTGATACTGTCAGCTTTTTCTCTGTTCACCTTCCCTCTGCTATAGTTTGCATAAGAAAGAATGGAGAGCATTGACTGCAAGTGAAAATTTTGCTCTTGTAGAAAGAAGTATCTGCAGTGCTGGTAGCATCAGCTATCACATTCATGCTCAATACACTAGGGTTTAGGGCAAGCTGCCTCAAGGCAGCAGTATCTTAGCTGCTGTTCAGGCATCGGATTAGCTGCTTTAAGCTCCTGTGGTGGTCATTTCCCCAATGTAAATAAGGAGTAAAATATGTGAGAGAGGTACCTACAGGCATATCGATGCCATGTACAAGTATGATGTTAGTATCATGATCCTTCTGTCTTAACTGTTGTGTGTAGGGATAGAGTGCAGCAGACAAGTGATAGTGCGAAGACAAATATGCACGATGGAGGACTATCCAGAAAGGTCAGGTTATCCAGGGGTTATTTAAACTCATTGTACATCCACAGCCTCATCTACAGCACCTGAAGTATCCTTGTTGTGTTAGATGCAGGCTGCTGTGCAGTAGCAGATTGGCAAGAAGATACTGAACACTGCAGGCGTGATGTAGTACTCATACATTCTTAATATGCCCTAAATGCCTGGCCAAATCAATAAAAGCAATTCACCTGTGATGAGTTTGAGAGGATGTAATTGTTAAATAGGCATCCTTGCAGTGCTGGATGCTGGCTTTGTTTCATAAAAATTGGAATTGTTCAGGCTTACTTTTTCTAATCACTTTTAAGAAGATTAACAATGTAAGAACAACCAGTAGAGCCACAGAAAAAATGTGTCTAGCAAAGGCTTGTGTCCTCAGTAGCCATTAGCTGAATATTTGGTGAAGAAAAGTGAGAACAAGATGAGCAATCATTAATGCTTCTCTTTCTATGTCCTCCTGTATTTCAGAAGTCTGGTGGTTTTGTTTTTTGGGGTTTGGGGTTTGGTTGTTGTTTTTTTTTTTGGTTGGTTGGTTGGGGTTTCTGCTTGTGTGAAACCACTGTAAGACTGCAAGGGCTTTGAAAGTACTAGGAAGTTACAGCCTTCTGATAAGAAGTTCCGATTTGTAACACATATGAAATCACTGCTACAGGTAGTATTTATACAGCAGGCTCTGGAATAATTTATTGTGCATGTAGCTTTGTGTTAACATGCTATTATCCCAAGCTAGTTCTTCTACATCAATGCAGCATATAGAATCATAGAATGGTTTGGGCTGGAAGGGACATTTGAAGATCATCTAGTCCAGCCCCCTGCTGGACACCTTCCAGTAGTGACACAGAGACTTCCTAATCTGTTTATTTTACCTTTGTTCCTGGAAAATTGTAATTCCTGTTAGGTACCCAGCTAGTAGGGTTACTTTCCTTTGAGTACCACATAGGGTGGGCTGAGCAGGTGACAGTGCTCTCTGCTCTGGCCTGTTAACACTGCATGAGAGGGGAGAAGGATGGTAGGGTTTTCTTGCTTTAAAAATTGTCGTTTTGAAATAAAGCGCAGAAGAGAAAGCAGGGAGGAACTAATTACCCTGTGTTTCATAGAGTTGACATGAAGGTTTTTCTTGGTTACGCATCAGAACCAGGTGACATAATGACCTATAATGGTATCCAAATATTCCTCTCCCTGTATTCTCAAAGCAAATTTTCTTATGAGCCTAATTGCTTATTGTTGTTGGCAGGTTTTTACCATTTGATTTCACTACTTCATGAATAGTCCAAATACTGTGTATATATTTACCTCAGATAATTCAGAGACGATATGTAAAGATTGGCTCTCATTCTTAAATAGGAACACTAAAAAAAGGCAAGCAAAAAGAGAAATGCATTTTTAAAGCTGCTTTTTTTGAAACAAGCAACCAACCAACCAAACAAAAAACCACCAAAATCTTCTCTGAGCTGTTTCTGAAACATATCTGCATGGTTTAATTGTGAATGATAAAGCTACTTAAATGCCTGCATTAATTTTATGGTAGATTTCAGTCATCAGTGTGTAGATGGATGTTTTTATGGTATCATGAATGCTTGATTTGCTGTGGTACTTAATTTCTTTTTTAATGCTACATAAAGAGAATATGGTGGATGTCTCCCATGATAAAAGAATGTAAAAAGAATACCTACATGTTTGTACAAATGGCAGTGATCTATAAATTCTTTCATAAAAGCAGTGATTTCAAGGTACTCCTCAGTCCAATAAACACATAGTGCAATTCCCTGGTTTTCTTTTGAAGACTTGAAAAACAAAGACAAGAATATCTGCTTGGTTTTGGCTTTAGGTAGCTGTGGCAATTGTTAGTAAAGCTTACATCTGTAGGCTCAAATCCGCTCTATAATTACCTTGATTGCAGTAAGAATGGGACAATTAACAGCAGTTGAGACTTGTATTCTGCAGGTTTAAATTCATGATGTTTTTTAAATGGCACTAGGTTTGTTGTTGAAAACTTCTCCTGATTTGATGGAGACTGAGTTTCTGGACTGCAAACTTTTCCTCTACTTCACCCATCTTCATTTCTGAGCTCTTATGTCTTATTAATGTGGAAAAAAGAAATCTCTGGCTGCAACCATTGCATGTGGCTGAAACTGTCATGTGAAGCAGTATTGTTAAAACCAAAGTATTCAAAACCCTTGAATAAAATATTCAGATGCAGAGGCTGTTTCGATTTTTCATTTTGTGAGCTTTAGGCTATGTTTGGGTCTCATTTTAAGGTTTTCTCTGAACAACAAAAGGCTGTAAAAACCTAAGGTAGAATCCAGGAAAAAACAGAAAAAACACACACACAAGAAAAAAAAAAAGGCACAAACCCCAAACCAAATTAATAGGAAAATTACAGCAATAGTTTTTGGTGTCAGCAGCGGTGGGATAACTTTTATAGCTAATTTTGTTGGAAACAGTTATGCACAGATCAGCTGCCCAGCAACCTTACCAGGCAGACTCTGACCTGGGAATTACAACTTGTTTTTCTTTTTTTTTCTTTTTGTAAATGATTGTCAAGATCTCTCTGAATGGCTGCATCTTACAATAATAACATGAAATATTCATATATAAGGAAGCCATCTGACATGTCTTATTTAATCTTGAAGGCGGGCAGTTGGAAAGAGAATTTGCCATAGGCTGCATCTCGCACAATCAGTTTATATGCATATTGCCTCAAATCTTTTTCCACTTGAAACTTAGTGCAGTCTTGGCTAGTTGGCTCAATAGTTTGTTCATCTGAATGGCCTGGACACCAGATAGTCCATATCTTTTAATCAACAAAGCAGAATCTGACGGGGTCAGGATAGACAAAGACAATATAAATGTATCTCTTGTGCTGTATACAGCTCAGCTCAGATTTTGAACTGTGTCAGCAACACAAGCTTTCTGACATTAGTTTCTGGTGGCACTAATTGAAATAAAGCCACTCATTCCTCTTTTTCTCTTTTTCTTTCTCAAATCCCTTTTGCAGTAGTGAAGAACATCTCATACTGTCCTGTGTAATTGTCAGTGATACTGTTATCTGAGCTAGTTATCCTGCAGCTTTTCTTTAAGGTTTAGCTAATACACAAGACCAGACATTCTTCTTCATAGTTTCAAAGTCTCACTGACTGCATAGAACTGCAAAGAAGAGAGTTATAATCAAATTAGGCTTTAGCGACCTTCAAAATTATAGCTGAGTCATGATATTCAAGATTTCAGAGTAAAAGTGTATCGAGTGCATTTGAATTACTAATCCTTGTGCAAGTACTATCTTTTCTTTCCCACTGTAAGAGTACTTTTGGACTAATGATTAATTTATGTGTGAGCTCTGTATTATACAACTAGTAAGAGACCAGAATAGATCAAAGCAGACTTTGAGCTACTTCAAGCTAGAATTGCTTGGGTGTTTTCAAAGGAGCAACGTTGAACTGTGGGAGGATAGAACATGATACACTGGTAAAGGTAGATGCTTCTTTAACTAGCAGGGTGAAGGTAATCGTGGCAGGTTTAAAATAGACAAAAAATATTGCACATCTAATCCTCTACTTCCTAGAGTCCTTAGGGCGCACAATCAAATAGTAGCCTATCATATATGACTATGATAATTTTTTGTTAATAGGAAAGAGAAAACAATTAATATATTTGATGTCTTCCTTCAGGATTTGACTGTAAGCATCGAAGTCCAAATTGGGATGTAAGTGGTGATCGCTAAAATAAGTTTGACATCTGACCTCTCCCCTGGAAACGTTGCAAAGAAACTTTCTAGTGCTCAGTGAGCTAATTTTAATCATCTGCAAGCGTAAATCAGTTTAGCATATGTAGTCTGCTCTGGTGAGACCCCACCTGGAATACACTGTGTCCAACTCTGGAGTCCTCAGTTCAAGAAAGACGTGCTTGTTGCTGGAGGTCCAGAGGAAGGCTGAAGCACCTCTCCTGTGAGGAAAGGCTGAGAGAGTTGGGGCTGTTAAGCCTGGAGAAGGCTCCAGGCATACCTTATCATGTCCTTTCAGTACTTAAAGGGGACTTATAAGAAAGATGGGGATGGACTGTAGTAACAGGACAAGGGATAATGGCTTAACTAAAGGAGGGGAGATTCAGTCAAGATATAAGGAAGAAATATTTTACAATGAGGGTGGTGAGACACTAGAACAGGTTGTCCTGAGAGGGGGTACATGCTGCCTCCCTGGAAATATTCCAGGTTAGGTTGGATGGGGGTTTGAGCAACCTGATCTAGTTGAAGATGTCCCTGCTCACTGCAGGAGGGTTGAACTAGATGATCTTTAAAGGTCCCTTCCAAGCTAAGCCATTTTCCAAAAAGAAAAACTTGGCTGTGTAGATAAATAGGATACAAACCAATAGCCCTGAAGTAGGACTAATGCTATTTCACAGTACTTGTCTTCATTGAGCAACCTGACCTAACAGTTACATGCTTATTCTCTTCTCCAGTTACACCTCATACAGAGATAGGTGCCATCAAGCCTCAGGTTTTTGTTACCCATGCTGCTGTGTTGCAAAGCCCAGTTGGCGCTTCTCCTGATCTTGCGATGTGAACTACTTCTGTTCTACCATCTACTCCACTTCCTGATGCTCTAAACACTACTGATATTGTCTGCAGTTAAAGCACTTGTACTAAAATACATGCCATTTTCACAACTAATGCAGTAATCTTGCATGCAGGGATCTTCTGAGGGGATTCTGCTATTTCCACTATATTCTTTAATTCCTTTCCTCTGCTTTCTGCAGATGTCAGCAGAACTCTGGTTTTGGCCCCATCCAGAGCTCTTTGGAGGGATGAAGAGGAGGAAGTTTTCTTTTTTATTTTAGCAATCAGATTTCCAGTATTTTTCAAGATGTAGAGCAAGTTCAGACTAGCAAGTCCCTACCTTGAAAAGCTTGGTTGCGATGAGATGTCCAGTCCAAAAATCAGTAACTGTTTCAGTTAGCTTACTGAGTGCCCTGTCTCTGGCTAGACAAGAGATAGAACAGACAACAAAAAAGCAGCATACCTTTGTTTTGCAGAAGAGAAAATATATTTTTCTGGTGTTTTTGTTGTTGTTGGTGGTTTTGTTGTTTTTTTTCCCCTATATTAGGCACTTGCTTTTGATACTTCAAATTATTTACTTTTAATCACAGAACTGTAGAACCAACGAGGTTGGAAAAGATCTTTCAGAACATCAAGTCCAACCGCTCCCCCAGGACTGCCAAGTCCACCTGTAAACCAAATCCTTATGTTTTAATGCAAACCTCTAACTTGAAGTTGAGAGTTGTCTAAGGGAGAGAGTTCCATGAATGCCTTCTGTTTCCCTGTGAAAGGAAATGTCTCTGTCCTCCAGGAATTTTGTGTTATAGCGCTGAACTGCAGTTTGGGAAGACTGTGTGTCACTATTTCAAAGGGCAAGCATATGTGAAGATAAATATCTGGCTCAGCAGCTAGGTAGAAATAGAATGGGATAGACATTGCAATGTAGAGGCAGGATGAGTTCTAAACAAAATAAGACTTATATTTAACTGTGCTGCTACATTTGATTTCTGTCTGTTACATCATTGCACTTAATGGCATGAGGCGCTTTGTAATGTTGATTACACCTAAATCCATGGAGAGCTCTTTCACGTTGATCATGCCTCCACCTGGTATTGTTTATGGTAGGAATGAATATATAACTTGCCAAAACCCCCAAAATTTTTATTTATATTCATGGTGAATAGCATTAGCATCTCTCCTGGTAGATTTCATGGTTGTACATGAATAAAACTTTCTGCTCTTTATTACTGTGTATAAGAGGAAAAAATGGTGCCAAGAGGGATCTAAGCCATTATTCCATCTTCAATGCTGTGTAGTGTTGAAGAAGGAAAACATGAAATTCATGTCTAGAATCACTTTTTAAAAGAAATATTTGAGCTTAAAGCTTTTGCTAGGCTAGTAAGTCATCAGAATGAATGGGATATTTGTTACAGTTTCGGTATTATGAGTTTATGTTAAATATTGCTCTTTAGTAAGCGATGCGCACATTTTCTTTCAGTTAGGGTGAGGCCCAAAATATATCTGCCTACTTATCAAGAAGAATAGATGCTGCCATTAAATTGCTCAAATTCACCAATTCAGTCAGCAAATGGTGCTGCTTTGGTTTTGCACTTCTGTTTTGGCACTTAGTCCTTACACTCAGTTATTTTTTTTCATGTTAAACGTCAGCCTTTCAATGATGGCTTCCCCGTAACACATGTAATGGGGAGTTAAAAAAAATAAAATAAAGAGCTATACTGGGGTTTATTGTTATTTTCTTCTGTGAGACATGAAATATAGTAAATTTGTGGAATACAAAACCGTTTCCTCAGGACACAGAAACTGGCTTCTTTGTGCATGTGGTGTTTTGCACTGTCTTCCATGCTATGGAATTTTATGGCTTAATTCTGTAGCACAGTGCATCACCAGCATTGCTTATTTGCATTGACTTGTCAGTCTTTGCTTTTTTAAATAAATAGAATATGCCATAAATCATAGCTGGTTTTTGAGTCTTAAGATAGTGAATTAACTGATTTGTCCTTGCTTATAATAAGTGGATGGTTTTTTGAAAAGTACCATGTTTGACATTGAAATGTAATGTAAACCCAGGAGCAAAAACAATGAGAAGAGAAAAGGAAAATAGTGCAAAGCAGACAAATTACAGCAGCTTTGGCATGGTTGTTCGTGGAGTCCAGGGCAGGGTAGTTTTGATGGTGTATGTGATATACTGCAGTTTTTTACAGGAGACTTCCACATAGTGAGTGTTTGTTAAACATTTGGTAAGTCTAGCTGACAAGTGTGCTACGCTTGCAGAACCACCAGTCTAGATACATGGAGGACAATGTAAAGGGTGTTTGTGTAAGAGGGCAGAAAAAGCAGCCTACTAATATATTAAGCCTTTATCATTGAAGTTGTTTGGTAGCACAAGCCAAAGTGCCATAAAAAAATCAGCCAAGGGAACAAGTAAAATTAATTACCAGCACTTGAAATATACATGCAAATTATGACTTTGATCTGTTAATAAAGTTTGGAGTAGGAAAGTGTAAGTGTCTGACACTGCTGGTAGTTCAAAGTTAGCAAACCTTTGCCTTCAACTAAATTGTCTGGAAGAAAGGGTAACTGCCATAAGGACATTATGGTTGCAGGCAGACAGGAAGAGCAAGCAATGCAGGAGATAACCTTGTGGCTTTCTGAATTAGTTGCGGTTGCAATGGTTGGAATATCACTGGGGGAGATGAAAAAGGAACAGCTACAGAAAGAGCCAGGCACATTCTGGTTCTTCTCTGCAAGATTTCCTGGTGACTTCTGTAGCAACACTCTGCTATTACCCTGTGATTTTGTATGTACTTACTAGTCTGTCAGAGACATTTTAATACTAAGGCTTTACTGTTACAAATGTCTTAATTTTCTCTTTTTGTCTAGAAGCCACCAAGGCCATTCTGCCAAATAATTTGGTGTATTTACTCTCCTATCTTGTTCTTGAGAAAGGGTGTTGAGGCAGCATGTGAGATGATGCTCCAGGAGTACTGCAGAGGGGAGGGGATAATGGTGACAATCTGCAGTGTGTTCCCTTGTTCCAGAGCAAGGTCCAACCACGCCTGAGTACCGTTGCATCTCATGACCATGACTGACAGAAATCTCTTTATTTTACTGCTGTTATAAATCTGGAGAGCTGTGTTTCCTTTTAAGTCTTGATTTTTAAGCCTGCAAAACAAAATTACTTTAGATGAAATATTTCTTTTGGCATTCAGTGAAGAATGAACGTCTCCTTCGGTTCTACTCAAATCCTCTTTGCTGATAAAGACATTTGGTTTGGGTTAATATTGGACAGCAGCAGTTTATGCATCTCTTCATCTCAAGACAGGGTTTTGGTTGGATATCAATTTTGGTTTTGCCTCCCCATAGCCCTCCCCAGCATGAAGTGTTTATTTTCTTTTTATGGGACAATTTTCAAAAATCACCATTGCCTTCCCAAAGTGATACCAATTCTGGGCAGGGAGTAATGCAAACACACACTGGACAGGAGCCTTTTAAAAAATGCATTGTTTCAATCATCCTTTTTAAAAGCTTTGGGAGCAGTGCCTCATTTAAACAGATTCTATGGTTATTTACCTCTTCTGATGAGCCTCTGAAGTACAAGTAGGCAATAGGGTGGCAGGAAATGGACTGAGATAGTTAAATTTTCTTTATTCACTGTCTGAAAATAAGCCTGGAGTTCTGGTTTTATTTGTACATGTTAAATAAGTGACAGAGCTTAGGCTCATGCAACATATTTGCCAAAGATTTGAGACTGCGTATTTGAAGTGATGCTCGCTTTTAAATATGCTATGTCACGTAAAAGCAAGTTATTTTGCTTAATTCCTTCCTTGCAAAAACTGTACTATTTTCAGTATTCTACACTTTTTTAAATTCTAAGTTGTCTTCTAAGGAAGCCATTTACAGGTTCTTTTATTGTTTGATTAAAGGAGCAGCTGTGTTGTGTAGGTTTTGTCTCTTACATTGTAAGAGAATCTTATTACAAATTTTAAGTTATCTATCTTGGTAACTTGGTAAATGAGACTATTTTCCAGGTTAGGAGTTGTGCCAGTGACAATCGCATGTGTAGTTTAAATTAGTATATCACAAACAGCATAGTTTTGCAAGGAGGATATTGTTTTAATAAAGATTGAAGTGGTGACATGTCAGCAAGTAAGGTAGTAAGTACTGTTTCTTGAGTGATTAGACACCAAAATTAATTTGCGTGTTGCTTCTTATTAGCTTTAGCGTGGAAAACAAAGGTAGGATTTAGAAAAGTGGGATTAGTGATGCAAAGTGGGATTTTATATGCAAAGATACATATAAAATCTTTTACTGCTTTCAGATTAAGTGAGCAATGGTTGGCTTGTCATTCAGAGTTCATTTTTCTAATGCGCTTATGTTAACAGTTTTATAATTAAGCTTCACTTAAAATTACAATAATAATTTCCTTTTCCATTCAAGCATAACAAAGCACTTAAACAAGCATTAATAAGCCTCATATCAACTTTGAAAAATAAGTATTATTGCCCCTACTTTTCCAGTTGGGTAAACATAATTGAGGGTAAGTAATTTGCTCTGAAGTGTCAAATACCGCAAAGGACAGCTTCTGGACGCTTCTCCAGCTGTGTGGACCACACTGTTAAAGTGCAGATAGCTGGGTAGATCCTTAAATATTAATGTTTAATAACAAAAATGAGCTACCAGTGCTTAATCTCGATGAAAACACCTGTGTGCAAATAACGTGTCTTGGCAGAACGTGTGGGTCTGAGACTTTTTGGGAAAAGACAAAGACTTTGAGTTTTGGTTAAGCTGCCTTTTTTCCTGAGGTCTTCTGTTCATCCATTTCCACAAAAATAGTAGCTTCTCTTCTGAGCAGGCTTTTGTGCCTTTCTGACACATAAATGTAGGCCCTTGAACTTCAGCTGTATAAAAGCCCAAGACAGGCCTGAAGATCTGCAGTGCCTCACCCTGTGTGAGGACAGATGTCCTCTCTCTGCACTCTCTGCTTTCTTTTTTACTGGGAAGTAGATAGATGGACCTCATCAAGATGCATTTAATGGAATAATAATAAAGAAATAGAGTAGAACTGCTGGACTGAATTAAAGACGACCTTGCATGGCAGGATTTTGCCCGGGTTTTTTTTTCTTAGGAAATTTATATAACCAGCCACTTCCAGAAGTACATCCTAACCTGCACCACAGAAGGAAATGCAGAATAAATAACTACAGATAACTTAATGGAAGGCATACCACAGCACGTAAAGAATGGAAAACTCTTCCTCCTTCAGAATGAAAAAATCTTGAAAAAATGGAAACAAACCATCATAAATAGTGATGAAGACACTTGGAAATTTAAAAGCAGGGGAGAGAGAATTTTGGTGTGGCCAAAGACTGCTGATTTCTTCTGACTTAAGTTACACTCTGGTGTTGCTTACTGATATTTTTCACAAGTGCCATCTCAGCATTTATATAGTATGTATAAAGTTCAAAAATACAAAGTCAGTACCATTCACATTGATCAACAGTTTACATCCTATGGCTGAAAAGGCACTTACCCATATAACAACACATGCATTGTTGTATAGTATATGTAAATCTGTCTATTCATACCGTAAATTCAAGACTACAGATTTATAGGTGAAACATTTTGACATAACTGAGAAATCTGTTATTTCCTGAGAGGTAATTTAGATGTGAGAAAAGAAATATTTAACCTTCATGCACATTAGAACTTCAAGTACTTGCCATATCTAAGCAGTATTTGACCATAAATTGATTATTAAATATAAGTTGCATTTAAGCATCTTAATATTTGACCCACAGATTAAAGGGGCAATGAGACAGCGTTTGGTACTTGACTACAGGGAAGGAGGAAAAAAATTGAAATAGTGCTGTCTCTCAGATTATTTTTAGGAGTGAACAGCTATGATAAGGAAGAATTTTTTCTAGCAGGAAGGAATATAATCCTTTTGCTGCATTGTAACTGTTAGCAGCAGACTAGGAGTAACTCTAATCTGTCTCTAGGAGGACTAATAAGAAAACTTTAAATTGAGAGCAAGAAGAAAAGCAGCATAATTGGGGCACCAGAGTTGGAATGGAAGAAATTAAAAATTTGGGATGTTCATCTGCATTATTAGTCTGCAGTTACTTTTTTAACTTTGATCTGAGAAAAAAAAATTGTCCATTGACTATTGAATTCTCGTTATGGAAAAAAGCATTCAGCTGCATTTTATTTCTTTTTATTTCTTTTTATTTCTTTTTTTATTTATTTTATTTATTTTTGGCTTCTTTATTGTGACTGTCAACAGCATTTCTAGATCTAGGACTACCCACAACACTAAAAAGGAGACAGATCAATTTACCAGGATAATTGTATGCGCACCTAATTTTAACTAACTGAATCATCCTGACAAATCTAATTTTACACAGCTGAACAGCACCTTAATCAGAATATTCAGGTAGTTAAAATGAAACACAGAATCAAGAACATTTTTACACCAGGTCTGAATGCAGAAATCTATAATTGGAATGGGAGGAGGGGGAGCAGGAGAAGGGGAGAAAGGGTGTTTCCACAGGCAGGAATTAGTTTTCTCTCTATTGTTCATCCTTGACAATCTCCTACATGCAGAGTTGTATTTACATCGTAAGTTTTTTCAGCCTTAGCAATATCAGCATGTTTGTTGGCTAAAGCTGCTGAACTTTCATCACTACTTCCCAATATTTAGAGACCAAGACTGAAATAAAGGGCATAAGTCTGAAACAGAGCCCTCATTATTAGATACCAGACAGCTATAATCCCATCTGTGTAGATCTACAGACAGGATCTGGGTCATGTGAAATACTCCCTCCCACCAACCAGAAGCCCTGTAATGATTATTCATGATTAATTTTAAAGAGAGTACTGCAATATATTGCTTAGTGACTTCTCATTTTTAGAATCCCTCCCACTGAACAGCATTTCAAGCAGTCATTATTATAACAGTCCTGACAACTCCCTGATTAGTTCTTATCTCTGTGTGTCAAGTACTATTAACACTTAACTGGTCAGAGCTCAATCTTAATTACTCTCTGAGTCTGTTTCTTCATGCAGTGCCTGAGTGAAGCTGTCATGTGTGTTACTGTCAAGCTAGAATACATAATCCATTTCCACTTGTTAGTTTACTGACACTTCTTATGCAAAGTGTGTCTCTAAAGATGGTGGTGGCAGTTCTAATTGCCGGTGCAAACGTTGGTTTTTGCTTTTGCTGTTCTTGAAGTATAAATAAGTGTGCTATATATAGGTCTCATAGTACAATAGTGGGTGTTTCCAGTTCATGTTGCCCTGCTACTGTGCTGATGTCTCAATTTGTTGTGATTGCAGAGCTAGGCACCAGTGGTCACTATGTGTAGGCGCAGACTTGAATGTAGAAGGTGACTTTGCTCTGCTGTCAAAGAATCATAGTTGGGCTTTCTCAGTCTGGAGATGAGAAGGCTCCAGGGAGACCTTTGAGCAGCCTTCCAGTATCTGAACATACAAAAATCTGGAGAGGGACATTTTACAAAGGAATATAGTGACACGACAAGGGGGATGGTTTTAAACTGAAACAGGATAAATTTAGATTAGATAGTGGGAAAAAATTCTTTGCTATGAGGGTGGTGAGACACTTGAACAGTGTCTTCAACTGCCTAGAGAAGTCTTGGCTGCCTGGTAGTGTTTAAGGTTAGTGTGGACAGGGCTTTGAGCAACCTGGTCTACTGGAAGGTGTCCCTGCCCATGGCAGGGGGTTGGAACTAGATGATCTCAAGGGTATTTGTCCTGCTATTCCTGGCTGCTAAGCTGTTGCCATATAGCAGTTGCAGCAGCGGTCAAAATAGGTTTTGTCTGTCATATTCTGTAACTGGATCTTCTGAAACACTCCTTATAATTTCAGATTTGGAAGTGGCTTCAGATTCACTGGGCGGGTTCTGCCTGAATAAGGGTAGGAGTCTTATACATTTGTCTTATTTTATCACAAACTAAATTTTATCTGGACTGACCTTAAAATTTTCAGCTTGGGCCTTTGCCATCACTTGCTTCGGTCTCTGCCGGAACTGATGCCCTTATCATGTCATCAGCTGTTATCCAAATGCTGGCAACACCTTCAGGTTTTTCTGCATTCATTAGCAAAAATACTTTGTCAACGCATTTGATTGCCAAAAATAAGTAGAGAGGAAACATTGTTTTGTTTCTTTTTTTCCTCCCACCAGTTCAAAGTACATGGTTCAGACAGTTGATTATGTGATCTGTTAATATCTCTATGGTTTACCTAGTATGTTTTTAGCAGTTTGGCTGTACTAAAATGTCTGGTATGGGGGCTGAGAAATGCTGTCTCAGGATAACCTTCTTAAAATGTCTGAAATTGAGGTGATCCTATTCTTGCTGTGTCTTAAATTTTTGCCAGGCTACCATCCCGTAGAGAGGGCTTGTTTGCTTGTTTGCTTGTTTGCTTCAGCTGCAAGCCTCTCCCTTTACCAGCACTGTGCATAGAGCTTGCTACATCTGTATATTGCAAAGAACATACTTCTGCATCCACATACGATGGTGGTGACTCAGCAATTGATGTACTTGTTGGCTTATTCAAGAACTCTACTACTTCATAAAAATTTCTGGATGTCATGTGATCAGCTCTTTTTTGGTGTTGTGCATCTTTGTTTATATTAAGCTTATAATGCATGCTATCTTTAGCTTTATATATGTATCCAGCTGATATTAAAACATAAGCATGGGAGAACTGAAGAGTGACTGAACTGAAGTTCTTGACTGTCATTTGTAAAGGAGAATTTTACCAGTAACTCTTTCTTGATCTCCTTAAATTACAAACACAGCATTCAAGTGATTTTTAAATACCTTCGATACCTTTTTCCTATGCAGGATGCTAGATGAATTTTAGCTGTAGCATCAAACTCAAAACATATAGGTATATTGTCTTCACAGTGAATGAAGCACAGTTGAATTCCAGTCTTCAATTCCACTAGCAGGTTTCCTTTCCCAGATGAATGGTTCAGAAATGAGACCTAATATACAGGAGTATACCCAAGGACCCTGGTTAAACCTTTTATTGCCTAAGGGGAGCATGTCTGCAGTTGGGTATTTTCATAAGAAGATTTTCCACATACTGAGAGTGTGCCTCTGTTGGTGTGAGGGTTAAAGCACCTACAGATGGCTTGTGGTCTGTTTGAACTCTGAAACGGTAGTTTGGAAACCACTGTATTATGTAATTACTGTTAATCTCTGACAACCTTATACACAAGAACAGCTTGATCACAACTGAGTTCAGTGAACAATCTGTAGGTCTTGTATGGCTAAATTTTTGGTTGTTTGTGTGGGAGAACAGACATTTAATTTTCTGCAGTTTTGCTGTTACTTTAAATGCTGAGCATATTCTGGGTGGCTCTGTGTAATTACAGTCTTTTTCTATTTATGTGACCTGTTGTTCTATGTTTACTTTGGTCTAGTTCCTCCTTGCCTTACTTTGGAACTGCTTTTGTGTAGCTAGCTACACAGGTTTGTCAATGAGATTTTTGTGTTCTTGTGACTTCAGGCAGGCTCTGCAATTATACATTGTTTTTTATACCTTAAAGCAAGGACTTTCAATACCTCACCTTTTTATCTAGTTATCCATTGCTCTGTAACTGCAATTCTTCTTAATTCTGAAGAGTTTTTATTTCTAGCTATTTTTTTTTCTTACATGCAGATGTATCCAAAACTAGTTAAAACCATGCACTAAGCACCTTTATTTCTGGAGATACCTCTCTCTACTGGTGTGCCTTCCAGCATTAGGCTTTGTCTTGGTAACTTTGCAGTTACTGGCAAAAACAAATGTTGAGAGAGAGTGCTACTGCACTGCTACTGCTTATATTATTACTTTAGATAATACAATATAAATAATCCATATTTTAGTCTAAAGATACAGTGCTTATTTCCTTGATTCTTAGATGCTTATACTGCCTATCAGTAGTGTAAGCTGCTCTGAGCTGAAGCTATCATTTAAGTCTCATTTCTCAGACAGGTCTTTTCTTTTGGCTGCTGGGACTTCCTCACAGGGCTCTGTGTTTTGTCCTGTCAGTCTGCAGTTAGAAATCTTTTTCACCTATATTTGAACCTACACTAGTCACCACCATCCATTTTGTATGCATCCTTGCTGGCTTCATTTGTTGTCTTTCACTGCAAGTGGTAAAGAAAACAGAAAACTTCCTTTTCTGGCCTTACCATTCCACAAGGTTGTCAGATAGAATGAAGATACTGAATTTTTGTCATCGCTTGCTTTACACACACACCCCTAAGTGTATTATCCCCTTGGTTTCCCTGTTGTAGCTGTCTCATTGAAAATAGAAGAGTGTGTGGAATGAGAGATGACTGATTGTAAGGCAAATATTAGGACAAGGAAGATAAAACAGTGCATTTAAGCTTGTGGGGGAGTTATGATTCTAAAAACAAGTTTTAGACATAAAGGCCAATTTGAGGAAAACTGACAAAAATCCAGCAGCAGTAGACAGAAATATGTCTTTGTGCAGCCTGTACATCTGTAAATTTATAACAATAGTAGCTGCTGGACCAGGTAGTCTCTCTGGTTCTGTCCCTCTCCTTTCCTGTGAGAGGATAAAAGGAAGAAAATGGGAATTGCATTGTTTCTTGATCACTTGAGATCTGGAAAGGCTTCTAGGCTTCTGCTTTACTCTGGTAATTGGGTTATATACTGCAGGCCAATATACTTGTGTGATTAATAGTCTATTTTGACAAATTATGTATTTCTGAAAAGTACATGAAGCAACGCTGCATTTTAATGTAGGAATAACCACAGTTTGGTTTATTCATCTATAAACATGCCTCTCTGCTTTCCTGAAGACTGTGCATAAATCACATTTCAAACATGAGATAATCATCACCAGCCAGTAGAAAGATATTTCCATGGCAACAGTTGCGAAATTAAACAGTGCATCAGTACCATCTCCCTATTTTTGTCTAGAAATCTCCTTGACTTCAGCTCAGATAACATGTAGCTTATTGAAAAGTAACAAAATAATCATTCCTGCTATAAAGTAATAAATTCACCATTGCCCCTGTAAAGAGTACTTCTGACAGTACTGGGCATCAGCCTTTTATGTCTGCGCTTCTGTAACTCTCCATAGTCTGTGCCAAACACTTAGTGTGTCCTTTCTACACACCCAGTGGAGTTACTGCAAATATATTTTGAAAGCTCAAGAAAAAATCTTCCAGCATGGATGAAAATCTGACCACTGTTGTCATAAAATCACAGAATGGTCTGGGTAGGAAGGGACCTTAAAGATCATTCAGTTCCAACCCCCCTATCATGGACAGGGACACCTTCCAGTAGACCAGGTTGCTCAAAGCCCTGTCCACACTAACCTTAAACACTACCAGGGATGGGACAGCCAAGACTCTGGGCAACCTGTGCCAGTGTCTCACTACCCTCATAGCAAAGAATTTTTTCCCATTATCTAATTAAATTTATCCTGTTTCAGTTTAAAACCATCCCCTTGTCCTGTCACTATATTCCTCTGTAAAAAGTCCCTCTCCAGATTTTTGTATGTTCAGATACTGGAAGGCTGCTCTAAGGTCTCCCTGGAGCCCTCTCTTCTCCAGGCTGAACAAGCCCAACTCTCTCATCCTCTCTTCATAGGAGAGGTGCTCCAGCCCTCTGAGCTTCTTCGTAGCCCAACATTGGACTTGCTTCAACAGCTCCATGTCCTTCATGTCTGGGGGACCCAGAATAGCACAGTACTGCAGGTGGGGTCTCATGAGAGCAGAGTAGAGGGAGAAAATCACCTCCCTCGACCTGCTGGTCACGCTCCTTTTGATGCAACCCAGCATGTGGTTTGCTTTCTGGGCTGTGAGCACACACTGTTGGCTCATGTTGACCTTCTCAGCCATCAGCATACCCAAGTCCTCTGCACGGCTGCTCTCAATCCAGTCTCTGCCCAGCCTCTAGTGCTTGGTATTGTCCCAGCCCAGGTGCAGGGCACTGCACTCGGCCTTGTTGAACTTCATGAGGCTGGCACTTGCCCACTTATCAAACATGTCAAGGTCTCTCTGGATGGCATCCCTTGCCTCCAGTATGTCAACTGCACCATACAGTTGTGTGATGATCACACAGCTTGTCACTAGCAAATGATAAGTAGGAAGATTTGGGGTTTTAGTTATACAAACTACCAAAAATTTGAGATAAACCTTTCAACAGTTCTATGTGACTGCGCTCTTTTTATTGTGTTACTTCATTAGCATGCCTTTTATGCATTTTGGTGTCCATGTTTTTGTTGTTGTGCTTGTTTTCTTCTTTCCCTGAAGTTTTTTTCTTTCCTTGTTTTTTTCTTTCCTCAGTAGGAATTGCTCTCAGGAGGTTAAATACGAAACTTAGGCTTAGTTGCCATGCGCAGTCAACAGCGTCTCTCTGCTGAACAGTGTTAAAGGATTCCTGTTCTCCAGGGTATTTTCCTTTTAGTGTATATTAACTGCTTTTCCCATAATGAAGCAAAACCTCTGAAAAGAGGCAGTTTCTAACAATAGGAAATATTTTGCTTTTTACTTCACCTCATCGCTCGTGTGAAGCAATTTAAATTTTGAACCAAAGATTTCCAAAGAAGAGATCAGAAAGGCAGGGAATAAATTAATACTATTTTTTCCATGTTGTTCTTCAGGTATAAGCTACAGGGACATATTTTGACTGTCTCTACATTGAAAGAGGGAAACACTAACTCTTTGCTTTTATCTAACATATTTCATATCTACAATGCCTTTCCCAACTCTCAACCCTCTCGGAATTTCTTTTTAGCTTGTAAAGTATAACTTTGCTTGGTCTTGTTCTATCATCATTCTGTTTCATTTCATCTTCCTTACCCAGTATATCTTACACCTCTCCTTGTCCTGTCCTCCCTTCATCCTAAACTAGGAACTTGGGGGCTGAAGAGTTAATGGCAGAGGTGGACCACGCTTATTCCTGAAGCATTAGAAGTCTGATGGGAAGCTGAAATCAGCACTGTTCTTTTCCTTGTCTCTTAGATCTATCTTAGGCAAATCTTAGATAGGCAAGGATGGAGAAGATAGACACTAAGGCATTCAGAATGCTTTTGCTTCCCTTCAGGGGCAGCTGGAGCTATAGAATTGGACTTCCTTATGGGAGTAGAGCAAGAAACGGATGAGTTGCTGTAGAAAGACTTGAAAGGAAGAAAACTGTCACATGTGTGTTTCTGACCAAAGTGGGACTGTTACCAGACTGTGTGACATATGATAACTTCTGAAACTTGAAGAATGTGAGCAGGTTTTAGTTGATTTTATAGCTGCCTGATTAAATTTTTTTATTTTTTTTTTGGCACAGAAGGATACTAAATTCAGTTGCTGTTGCTCTATGTTAAGAAAATGAAATGAAAAATCTCAGCTGTTTTTAACTGCTCACTGCATCTCTGAACCAGCTGATTTTCCAATTCCTTCTGACTGTACGTGAGCAATTGTGCTTAATCTGCTGTGTATGAAAGGATTTTAATGAAGTTTATCCTGGCAGGAAGCATGTCTGTAATATGGATATTCTGAGTTCGGGGGTTGTGCCTTTGTGTCCTCACACATTTCCTCAGAAATCTGAGGAAGAACAACTGTGTAAGGCTACTGTTTCCCGGGGAGCAAGTTTTCCTTCTACATAGACAGCCTGTCCATATTTTCTGGCAGCTGGTGCTCCATTGCGTTAAATTTTAAGAGACTGTTTTGCATTATTAAGCATGGGGAATCAACTACACTGATGATAGGGTAATCAGTGTTATGATTAAACAAATGCAAATAGCCCAGTCTTGGTGTTTCTGAAAATAATTATTTGGAGTTATTTCCAATTTAGATGTACTAATTGAGTTTGAGGCCCCTTGGTCATTTGTTGGTATTACTGATGTACGAAAAGTGACTTTCGATGTGCTTTTTGCTTTATTTACCTGCTGAGGATGTGCCTTAACTCAAATGCATGGTTCACATGTATTCGGCAGTATTAGTAGTTTCAGGTAAGGATGTCAGGTAATTTAAAACTCCCGTTCCCTATTTCCAGGGTAACTTAGCCATGGGCACATCACTGGGAAGTCACTCACTCACTTCCTAGACTTCCCAGACTACTTCACAACAGGCCTTTAAACACCCAACAGCCTTTGTTGCCTGGCTGCCTGTCTACAGGTGGCACAGTTTTCCAAGGTTGCATGAAGTAGATGAAAAAAATGCCATTCTGCCTGCTTTGTTGTAATACAGAGATTCTTCTGTTTCCCTTATTCATTCTGGTGTGAATCATGTTCCTTCTTCAAAAATCTTGTTCAACTAATCTCAACTGAAATGAGGACTCCTGACGCAAAAGAATGTGCAGGCAGAAGAGCAGAGAGTATTTATTTCTAGCAGTAAGGCTTAGTGATCTCCAAACTATAACTAGAGATGCAGCATCAATATGATCAAAGTTCTGTTCTTGACTATATTGCTTTTGCTTCTCATCTGCCCAATTCACTTTCTTTGACCAGTGAAACCAGTATCCTGTTTTGTTTGAGACTTGAATGTTATACCAGAGTTTACACTGAGCATTAGGTTTGACTTCATTTCTAGAGTCTCTTTCAGTCTGCAGACTGAAGACAAGAAAAGGAGTGACACAACTGAAGATAGAAGAAAAGTCAAGAAGTGTCTTTGAGGGGAAAAAATAAGAGTGTAGAGGTGAGAAGGGTGTGCTTAGGAAGAGGCATATTGAATGAAAACTGAGGGCACTCAGCCGTAGAAAGAAAAATAAAAGTGAAGTGTTGGCCATTGAAAAGAAGCAGTGAGCAGAAAAGGAGGAGGCAGTATAGATTGAAGAAATGGAAGAATAAGTGGTAAAAGATGTAGTAAAGAAATAAAATAAGAAAAAAGAGAGAAAATTATATGTGAAGGAGAAAAGATGCTTGGAAGGAGTGCATTGAATTGTGAAGCCAGCAAGTAAGTTCAGGAATGGAATGAAGTGGGAGTGAAACTGGTGAAGAAGGATACCATCCCATCTGAATTGTCCGTTTACCCACAAGGTCATTTTCTTCAAGCATTTTGGAAGGATGGCCCCTTTTGTCTCTTGTTGTATGTGGAATCTTCAGTCAGCTTCAGTTTGTCTTCCATGTACTAATTCCTCACTTCAGTTGTTTACAGTCCCTCTCAAGCCCTAGAATAACGGCAGCTGTTGCCAGCAAGTGAAGAGAGTCAGTGGTTGCTTTGTGGGGGTATTATGGCTGGTAATCTTATGGATTCTCCTTGTACCTTGTAAGAAGTAAACCACTGTTGTTTTGAGTAGAAGTGTGTTGCTGCTGACTACTTCTATAACTCCCAAGGCAGTCTGGGGTGCTGTTGGAGAAACGTAGCTTTATGAGAAGAGTCCCAGCAGTGATTTTTATCTTTGACTTTTGTAAAGGTAAAGGCACTGAGACCAGGCAGTCTCAAATCCTGCTTTCTGTCTAATTTTTTTTTTCTGTGCACCTTTTCACCCTGTTTTTGGTATTTGTCAAGAGACACCCTTCTTCCCGGCAGTAACTGACAGCACAGGTAACAAAAATGTGTTTTGTTTGTCTCCTCAAAAGCGTCTGTTTCCTGTGAAAACCTCATTCATATTCTCCTCACTGGTCTAATGCTCAAATGTTGTGAGATGCCTCTGAGTGAGACCTGACCTCTTGGCCTAATGCTGATGTTATGCATGGTACAGTGCATCTAAGCATAGTTTGCCTATGCAAGGCTTAGTAATGAGAAGAAGATTAAACAGCGAGGCTTGCACCTGTGTTTTATGTAATTAACACTTGCTGTCATATGTGTTTGTTTATTTCTTGGCTTCAGCAACAGAAGTCAGTGAAAGTGAATGTGTAAGTAATAAAAATTGCTACTGTGTATGGTGTATTTGTTTTTGAATTCAGTGCCTCAAGATCCAAAAAAAAAAAAAAAAAAAGAAGTAAGAATAGCCTTAAACAAATTCAAAAGATCGGAAGAATTTGGGGGTTAGTTGTTAGTATAAGGTCTTGTCTAGGCCTTTTCTTGCCATGAGGAATCTAAAACCTCCATTCCAGTGTCTTTTGTAAACTTCTTGCAAGATTTTGTGTGACGGCTCGTGATGACTCTTACTAAAGGCAGTTGATTGACTGCTAGTGGGATACACAATATAAGTATTTAGTTTTTAATAGAGACTTCTATTTTTGGTCATATTTCTGCCATTGTTAATGGCAATAGTGAGATGATGTCTTCAAGACTGTGTTCTGTTACAAAATCTGTGCAGAGGTGCTATTTTTAGTCATTACACAGAGTGGAACAGCAATTTAAACTACTAATTGTACATCTTTGTCAAAAGCACTAAGGCCTTCCATGTAACTTCCCAAGCATGGCCTTTACTTTGAGGTACAAAATGCAGAATGCATGCAAATCCGAGCATTATGCTTTTATTGGGTATTTAGACAAATCGTAATAGTTTGATAAATGAATTCTAATAATTTTCCTGATGAAATAAATGGAATTCTTGATTTAGTTTGTAACTGGTATATCTTGACATTCTGTGGTTTGTAAGGCAGAGGTCATTTCAGGTTCTGGTCATTGTAGAACCTGGGGTATATGTTTTGATCAGTCTACGCAAGTGTTAAAACAGGCAACACTTTTTTGTGCTGTAGATACTGTTTTGCTCTTCAAGCTATTTCTGCAGCAACAAATGTTTTCTCAGTATGAAAACTTTCCTTCTCATCAGTGGTTCTTCTGGTTAGCTGTAAGCTCAAAACTATTTCCTATGCAGTTCTGTAGAGCAGAACTTAGTTAACAATGACCTGGCTAATTGATAAGTGTTTGTTCCAGATCTTTAGAATTGCCAGCAGGATATTAGTTAAGCATTTATCCAAAACTGCTTGAAGAGCACCCCACTTCCTTCACATGAAGTGCATGAACTGGATGGAATCAGTGGTTGGAAGGTACTGAGCATAGGAAAGGTGCAAATGTAACTAGTATGTTAATAGACTAATTCATTTTGAGTCTGCAAATAGAGTTAAACCAGGGACATAAGTGACTTAAATATAGTTTTTATAACATTTGGATACTTGATCTCTCTCTACTAATCACTACGATCAGCAGCATCATTTCTGCATTTCAGCAGCATGCATACCTACTTTTGACTTAATTGCACTGCTCTGAGAACCAAATAGACACAGTCCATACTAATAATCTTTTGCACAGGATAATGCATGAAAAGACTGGAGTGCTCTGAGTTCAGACCATCTTGGGTTCTGTGTTTTGATGACAGATTCACACCTCACAAACCCATATTGTCAAGTGTTTGACAGCATTTTGATCAGCCAAAGGATTGTATTGTTTGATTGTTGAGCAGTACAACATTGGTGCAAGATAAGATACTGAGGTTCTCCATGTCCTAAAGGAATGCTCACATTCCCTCTGGGTGGAGACGACATTGATGGTGTTTCAATGTGTGATGTCATTGTGCACGAAAAACATCTGGTATGTGAAACAGAACTGACCTTCTACTTCAGCTTGAAATAATTTCATCATGTAAAATGGTCTGCTGAACTGAAATGTAATGTATAACTGCTCAGTCCCTTGTCACAGATCAGAACCACAAGTTTAATCAGCAGTTTAGATAGTTCACGATCTTAGCTGAAGAAAATCATCCATATTATGTTGAGGGTGACTGGTGAGAAGACTTGCCAATACCATTAAAATGATCAGCAACAGTTGCACTGTCAGCAATGGAAAATATTCAGAATTAATTTCAAATTAAATCCCACAGCTTTCATCCGAACACCTGCTGTTTAGAATCGGAATATGAAACATTAACTGTGATTGCTCCCCTCCACTCCCAAAGGTACCCAAAACCAAACAGCTGTTACTTCTTAAATTATGTTTAGCATCAGTTTAAAACCAGTAATATTAGGGTCACGGTTAGAGAGCATGCAGCGTTCCTAGGGTCCACTCATTATGATAGATCAGTGAGTAAATAAAAGTAATTTCTTGTGAAACATACCTTTGAGAAATGAGAATACTGGCCATTTCCCAGTAAATTTGAGCAATGTTACTGTTAATTGTGAGGGACAGGTGAAGAAGCGAGAAATGTCACTCTGGCTGCCAAACTAAAAGGCTAGTTTTATGCAGACTTCCATTCTAAGTGCACTGTGTATATTCAATGAGTATGACTAGATAAACTTATGTAGTATAGATAGAGCTGGTATACATACTAGATATTGCAGTATAATGTGGGCTTTAGAAAGAAGTGCTCTTGATTTAGGAGACAGTAAATAACATATGTGAACAGGGCTCTGACTTTGCTGTCACATATAAGATCCTTTTTAATTGTTTGATGGGATTTGGGCATGTGTAGAAGGCTTTGAATTAGTGAGTGATAAAGTGTGATTTTGGGGGGTTTTTTTGGTTTTTGTACAAGGAACTGAGATCATGTTTGTTTAGTTGCCTGAGGTATTTTGTATCTCATTTTTTTCCCCCCTGGTTTCAGTTTGTAAAATACTAGAGAGTATAGAATGGTAGTTCTAAGAAGTATTTAGCAGTAAACAGGCAGAAATGTTCTGCTGTAATCTTTCATATTGATGTGTCATTTTTTTTTGTTTCTGTTATCTGTAAAATTCTTGATAACACTGGCTACTTCACTGCACAATTGTGATAATGAAGTGCAAAAGACATCCTGTCCGTATTCTGATTTCCTTTACACCTTTGTATATCTGGTCATAATTACTGTGAAGAAAGCTAAAGCTTTATAGATTTATTATTTGAGAAAATTAGATAAGATTTAGCCCTGGATCTTTCTGATTTTGCTTTCTTTATATAGTCCAGTTTTGTTTTCCTTCAGCTGCCTGCCAACTTGGGATTTGGGTGGGGAAAAAAGGGAAAAAAGCAGAATCCTTATTTTCTACCTTTTTACATAATGGTTAAAGCACTTTGGGACTTTTTTAGGTCAAAAAAAATCTTTTTTTTCCTGTCTTTTGCAAAGGACACTACTTGCATGCAGGCATTTAGGAAGCCTCACATCAATTTAATGCTGCATATAAAACTACCTTGATTTTAAAGCAGAGATACAGAAATTAAAGCGAGATTCTGGAGGTTTCCACTAATTTGGAGTGCTTCTTGATTTTGAGCTCCTAATGAACGCTCAGAGCTGATTGTGCCTAGACTCATGGAAAATTGCTGGATTTGTGAGTTTTCTACTAGTCATAGATTTCTGTTTTTGCAAACAGTTCACATAGTCAGAGGTTGACATACAGTGTTTGAACAGTGTCCTGAAGAAAATTGCTGAAATTAGCTGCCTCCTGTGAATTTTAAGTGCTTATCCATTTAAATACCATTAATAATGCTGTGGCAACAACACAAATTATATCACTACCCAGAGGTTAAGGTGTTGTGACACTAGTCAGCCTTGCAACTATTCAGCAGAGCAGTTAGATACAGGATGGCATCAATGTCAGCTAGCTCTGTGAGTAGATAGTAATCCTGTGACATTTTCTCTGTGTGATTCCTCTGGTAGAGTTACTGCATTTTATTTTTACTATTTTATCTGTATTTCTATCCATCTCGATATTGTGATTTATGTTTGATATTTCCAGCCTCATTTAGTGTGGGTAGAGTAGCCCTGTTGGGAAATACATGTACAACAATAATTTACAACAATAATCTGGGTACCCCCAGATAACTAGAATTTTTACATCGCATGTGCAGGTAAAAGCAGCCTCACCTGGATTGTTGGATTATTTAATCTCTGAACATGCTGAGTTCTGTTAAAAAAGGTACTGGTTGGGTCAATTATATGTCAAGCTGTTTTATTTCACTTTATTTCCACCAATGAGTCATCTTCAACTAATGCATCTGTTTGTAGGTCTTTGTCATAGGCTGTATTTCAAACATAAGAGATTGAAGGTGTAATGCATTTTGAAGTCCCATTTGTGATTTCCATAACATGATACAGGACCCATCTTGTATATGACAGATCTACCCCATCTGACTTCTGCTTATTAATATGTTCCTATGGTGAGAAATAATTTTTAATGCTCCTTTCTGGATGCAGCTTGTTTGTATCTTAGTGAATGTTTTGGAAATAATATTTTGCAGGATAGTGTCCATTGTCACATAGAAAGATGAAATGGAAGATGCCTTAGGGTCTGTGCTGATTTTCGTTTATTCCACTATCAGTGCTTCTGATTTTCTTTAATACAGTAGAATTTTCAGGAAATCTTGCTAAGATAAATTTGGATTAATTTAAAATTTAATATGCACATTCATCAATAAGCTGTCCTTTCATTTAGAGGTTTTCTTATATTTGCAGCTACTTCATCTTTCTTTATCCAGATTAAGGCTATGCTCTGCTATGCTCTGCTCTGCTGACATTATGCCACCCTGGTAAAACAAAATTAATATATATTATTTCAAATAAACACATTCACATTTACTTCTATCATCAATGGCTTTGATGCAGAATTGGCTTGCTGTAGCGTGTGAAAACTTAAACAACCAACTTTTTGGCGGTTAACTGGTTAACTACAAAATGTTTTCATATAGATAGGCTGATTTATCATAGGTAACTTTCAGATGCACAGTTTGCTGTCAGTTATAAACATTATTCTAAACATTAATCGGTCTTGAGACCATCTTAAGAACCTGAATGTGCACAAGTCCATGGGACCTGATGAAATCCACCTGCAGATCCTGAAGGAGCTGGCAAATGAAGCTGCTAAGCTGCTATCCATCATATTTGAAAAATCATGGCAAGCAGGTGAAGTTCCCGACGACTGGAAAAAGGGAAATATAACCCCCAATTTCAAGAAGTGAAAAATGGATGAGCCAGGGAACTACAGGCCAGTCATTCTCAACTCTATGCCTGGCAAAATCTTGGAGCAGATTCTCCTGGAAGGCATGCTAAGGCACATGAAAAGCAACAAGGTGGTTGGTGACAGCCAGCATGGCTTCACTAAGGGGAAATCCCATCTGACCAATTTGGTGGCCTTCTATGATGGGGCTACAGAACTGATGAACAAGGATCGAGCAGTTGATGCCATCTACCTGGACTTGTGCAAAGCATTCGACACTGTCTTACACAACATCCTCATCTCTAAACTGGAGAGACATCAATCTGATAGGTGGACCACTCGGTGGATAAAGAACAGGCTCTATGTTTGAAAGCAAGGAGTTGTGGTCAATGGCTCAATGTCCAGCTGGAGACCAGTAACGAGTGGTGTCCCTCAGGGAGTGGTGTTGAAACCGGTCTTGTTCAACATCTTTGTCGGTGACATGGACAGTGGGATTGAGTGTGCCCTCAGCAAGTTTGCCGATGACACCAAGCTGTGTGGTTCGGTTGATATGCTGGAGGGCAGGAATGCCATTGAGAGGGACCTTGACACGCTTGTGAGGTGGGCTGATGCCAACCTGATGAAGTTGAACCATGCCATGTGCAAGGTCCTACACCTGGGTCGGAGCAATCCCAGGCACAGCTCCAGGTTGGGCAGAGAAGAGATTCAGAGCAGCCCTACAGAGAAGGACTTGGGGGTGCTGGTCGATGAGAAAATGAACATGAGCTGGCTTCAGTGTGTGCTTGCAGCCCAGAAAGCCATCCGTATCCTGGGCTGCATCAAAAGGAATGTGACCAGAATGTGGAAGGAGGTGATCCTGTCCCTCTACTCTGCTCTCATGAGACCTCACTTAGAGTATTGTGTGCAGTTCTGGTGCCCTCAACATCAAAAGGACATGGAACTGTTGGAACAAGTGCAGAGGAGGCCATGAGGACAATCAGGAGACTGGAGCACCTCCTGCGTGAAGATAGGCTGAGAAAGTTGGGGCTGTTCAGCCTGGAGAAGGGAAGGCTGTGTGAAGACCTCCTAGCAGCCTTCCAGTATCTGAAGGAGGCCCATAGGGAAGCTGGGGATGGACTCTTCATGAGGGCCTGTGGTGATAGGACAAGGGGTAACGGGTTCAAACTTAAACAGGGGAAGTTTAGATTGGATCTGAGGAAGAAATTCTTTCCTGTGAGGGTGGTGAGGCACAGGGAATGGGTGCCCAGGGAAGTTGTGAATGCTCCATTGCTGGCGGTGTTCAAGGCCGTGTTGGACATAGCCTTGGACGACATGGTTTAGTGTGAGGTGTCCCTACCCATGGCAGGGGGGTTGGAAGTTGGTGATCTGAAGGTCCTTTCCAGCCCTAATGATTCTATGATTCTATGTCTATTCATATGCTTTTTTCCCCCTTGGAACAGCTGCCAATATTTAAAAGACAGCCAGAACTGTGGTTGCCTATGGCCCTTGCGAATCAGGCTCTCCATGTTGTACGAATAAATTAATGCTATCTATTGTACAGAAAATTAATAATGAAACAACACCAGCCTGGGATTTTTGTTCTCCGTTTGCTTTGTACATGTTTATGTTGGTTCTAGTGCAAGAACTATGGCCTGAATTTAAAGCAGGAAGAAAGTTTTCACTGGTTGTTAAGAAATCGTCCCAAAAGGAGAAGCAATTAGTAAAATAAATAAGGTGGTCATGGAGGCATCATTGGTGCAAATAAATCATAGCTTTCCACATAATCACTGACAAGCTGCCACTAAAAGAATATAGACTGGACTCTACAAGCTATGGTATGATGTGCCTGTAACTTTATTACACAGATTGTTTTCAGTGAAATTGCTCTAGATAGTCGCATGTGCAAAATGGTAGGACCTCATTCTGAGGGAATCTGTCAAATTCTGTTACTTTTTCAGATTATCCAGTGTGTCTCCTCTCCTACTTTCTGTCATTACATTTTAGCTAATTAATCATAACTTTAAATCTCCATACAAAATGAGTAATTTCAGGTCAGAAGTGCACTGTTCTGTTTTCATTGTACTGCTGTGCCTGAGCAGTGTGCGCTAGCATATTCCTAAGCATGTAAAAAATGCTATGGAAATTAATGTAATTACTTATCTTTGAATTAGACATACATTATTTTGCTGAATCAGGACATTGCAAAGAAAAGTATCTTTGCAATGCTGAGTACATTTTCTTTTGTGGATATTGTATTATAGGCATTAATATTATACACAGGTACCTTGGACAGTTTATTATTAGGAAAAAAGATGGAGGAGGGTAGAAGTTCTTGTAGTAGTAGTAATAATGGGAATTTTGACTATAGACACAGAAATGGCTGGTATAGATAGCTGTCTTTTTGTAAATAGAAAGTAAATAGAATTTGTGCCAGCATTGCTGAGTTGTTCACTGCATATGTTTCTACTTCAGTTTAGGTATTCAGTCAAAGACAGCTGAAAGTGTGCTACCAACATAAGCTTTGTTAATGGAATTATGAGTTATGGGACATGGTGAATGCAACAAGATCTCTGGAAAGCCAGGTTTGCAGTTACTGCACTGATGGAGTGCTGAGGAAGCAGTGCACATGCAACAGGGACTACAGGAATGATCCATAATAGCCCCAACTCCATATACCTAACTTGAACAATTTTCAATTGGAAATCTGTCTCTCTAAGGCTTGGGCACAAATATTGTAGGCAGAGAAGTCAACAGGTGTGTGATATGCTCAGAACCATGCTATTGTAAATGGTTGTTTATTTCGCCTATGCCAAAGTTTAAGTCGGAACTTAATACCCCAGATTTCCTTTGGTCGGCTTTTGCTGAGATGCAAGTTATATAAACTCATTCTGTGTGACTTTAAGTCAGTCTTTACAATGATGATTATCATTTAGTAGGAGTCCATACTTTGGGATAGTGCAGGATTTCTTGGGACAAAAATTGAGAAACAGGAATGGGAGAACAGTGGTAAAGAGAGAGAGAAGTGGAAACAGTAAATAAAATGCCCAGATATGAAGAACTTTTTTTTTTTTTAAGACTAGAACTTGGCATCTTAAGATAACCATTGAAATAATGAAAGAGCCATTTTGAAAGGGCGTTCTCGAAATAATTTGTGTCTTTTGAATTCCTTCAATAGCTTGAAACAGTCAATTTCTGCTTATATTCCTGTTAACAAAGAAGCAATTTATATTGATACATTGAAAACATCAGTTTATATAAATAACTTCAACGTCAGTGAAAATAACACTTTTATAACAGTATTATGACTCCCTGTTTGAGTATGAAGGATTATTTCTAGAATTCAGTTAAACAGAAAGAACCAGCAGCTCCTGTAAATTTATTACAATGAAGATGGAATCATTAAGAACATGACTGGGTATCATAATGTCAATCTTGGAGACAAATTGACAAGCTTCCAGTTTTTCTATGCAAGTAGAAATGTCATCAAAACCCCTATATCTGATTACGTATGTAGTGGAATTAAGAGTATGTTGTGAGAATGCCAGGGAGAAGGACCTGTTGCATGAGGAAGCTCTGCTGCAGGAATGTAGCTCTGCAGTAAAGTCAAACTAATTAATTCTTTAAGGCAACCATCAAGGCGTATCCAAAGGTGATTACAAGATGGGCAGTTGTATGAGAAAAGTAAAATATATTGCCATTTCATTTTTAATACTGTTAACCCAAACTATACGTAAACACATTAAATAATGAGAAGGAAAAATAACCCTACCACTTTTTTGAAGGAAGACTCTGGTTTTGTATTTCTCATTTGGTCTACATTTTGGATATTTGACATATTTTTTTTATATATGCACAAAGCAGGAAGTTCAGGCAGTTTCAGTTGTATTATGCTGCAAAATAATGGCCCACTCCTTCCATCTCTACTCCCTTCTTGTTTGGCTTTTGATAGATATTTTTTTCTTAATGTATCAGGCTGCTTTACTGCTATAGGAAATTCTTTCTATCATCTTCCTATAATTTTTTATAATTCATTGTTGTCTGTCCAATAATTGTGCTACAACAATATATATGACTCTCTGGTATAGAACTCTGATAAGCTTACACTGGGCTTTTTGTAGACTAGAGGTATGATATCCAAATACAGCAAAATGTATTTGTGTGTCACAGCTGTGGTTTGGTTTCTGGTACAAGAGTATCTGTAGTTCACAGTCCATTCCCTCAACAACGGCTTATTAAATGCTTTAAATGATGGATAATAATCATCTCAAAGAAGGAGGAAGCCAAGAAGTCCAGGTTTAAGAATATAACCCAAGGCTCAAAGTAGCCATTTGTTCTGTGTCAAACAGAGCTCAGCTTTAAAGGGTTGCTAAATTATGACCATTTCAGTTGGTCTGATGTGCATTTAGACTGAGCTGCCATTTCTGAAGGTTACATTTGTTACAGGGCCTTCAGGCCATTTCCAATATTAACTGACAGATTATGACACCCAGTAGAGTTCATTTCATTTAAACAATATATCATGCAAGAAGTTGTCCAATCCTCTTATGAAACTAGTAAATTTGTGTAGAACAGGATCTTTGACATTTTATTTTGCAAGAAAAATGTCCCCCTTTACTATTCTCACCTCCATCATATTATAATCGTAGTATAAGGGTCATTATAGACAAAGATATTAAAAATTCTGCTTTTCTGGCAATGTTTTTCATACCAAGTGGTCTTTTTCACCTTAGGGAACCTAAAAGATTAATCTTGTGAATGCGTTCTGGGCTCATAGGTTTTTTAGGTGTGCTAGCAAAATCCATTTTTTTCCTCACATGTATGATGTATGGAGAAAGGAGTTTGACTGACTTGCTTTATTTTTCTCCTTATTGCTTTCTAAGAGCTCACATAATATTGTAAAAGAGTGAAGGAAACTATCAGCTAGCCTTGAACTGTCCTAACATTCCCAAACATTGAGAAGGGGGCCAAGAAAAACTTATCTATGCTAGATGTATTGTTTCCCTTAAATAAAAAGAGGTAGAGAAGTACTGTGTTAAGTTTCCTCCTTTGTTTGGGTTAAAACGTATAGTTACTTAGCTTGATATAGCAAACTGCAGTTTGCAAAGTTAAACAACAGGCAGTTATCCCTTTCATTTCTATTTAAGCCTGAAGAAAGGTTTTCATTGGTTTAAGGCCCAAAGAAAGTCCCAAGCACATCCATGTTTTAGAACCAAAGTTTGAACTCTATAAAGTCACTTTGGCAATCAGCTGCTTAGTGCTGATGTGCTGCTGCAGTGCTGCATTTGCAGAATACTAGCAACATTATCTGTGCTGCACAAGACACAAATATAAAGGGAATTTCTGCTCCAGTGAACTCCCATCCCAGAAAGCACACACAAAGAAGGCCTGAACTCACTGTGCATCCCAGAGACAGGAGGTGATTGTAGATATAATTCCATGTCATTTAAATAATTTCTGGAAGGCTTCCCTTAGTGCTTTCAGTTTCTAGTGATTTTGGTTGGCAGCTGCAATTTGCAAAGTATTTAGCAGTGTCTGGGTGCTTTTCAAAGTGGTTTCAATAACCTCAGGCAGAGAGCAGAAAAAAAGTTCACTTTTTCTGGAACAAGTTACAGCTTCTTACTTTGATAGTTTCTTCCTTCTAATAGTCACATTAAAATCAGTGAGGATTTCCTTGCCTGGTGACTGATTTTTTTTAGCATAGTGTCTGTTCTTAAACTTCAGGTGTTGAAGACACCTTTCAATTCAGTGCCCAGATCCTTTGAAAGCTGAAGGACAAACAGTCACTGAAAGAAGTCAAGTTCCTTTTTTCTACTTGTATGCAATTGTGCTTTCATTGCTTCTGACAGATACCCCTGTAACTGCAAGCTTAGGCTACTGTTTGTTTGCTGTGGGGTCTGTGGTAGGAACAATGCTCGAAGGACAAAGAATAGGCAACACCCAACCTGAAACAGACATCTGATATCTGTCTGGTTTGCGGGTAAAAAATAACACAATTTCACCAAAATGAACTCTTGAAAATATCCTGTGATATAGGTATGCTGAGTCCCCCTGGAGACCGATAGTAAGGAAGAGTCAGTATGGACAATTTTTTTCTTCAAGGTTTTTATTGTCTATGAAATTATTAAAACAGACTTAGGTAAAATCTATGTAATAAAGCTGACAATGTTTAAATGAGTCACTAAATAAAGTCTGAATTGTTTCATGTTTCATATCTGAGGGACTCAGGGTCACAATGGGGAGAAAACTTAACACTCAGTGAGGAAATCTGTACTTGTTAAGTGGGATTGTTGCTGGAAATTTCTAATCGCAGAAGAGATGACGTAGAATCTAAAAAAGAAAATCCACATGGGATGGGGGGGGTGATTTGAATGGATATTCCAAACTGAAATAATCAGAATTTAGGTGCCCTGAAAAGAGCCACAGGGTAGGAAAAGCTGCAGCCCACAAGGAAACAGAAAGTGATTTCTAAGCAGCATCACAAAAACTTTTTCAGAGGGAAGATTGTAGGTTTAAGTACATACATCTAAAACACCAGAACAGTCAGTAGTTAGTAAAGCGATAGTGTATTTTCTTCCAAAGATTATAGAGGCATTTTCCAGAAATTTTTCTGTGTATATAAATTTATTGACACATCAGCGTGACCAAAATAGATAATTTTGGACAGCTTTACACTTCATGATGCCAAAAGTTCCTATACAGTTCATAGAAACACGCACAAAAGGGTGGAGAAATGCTTAAAATACAATATTGTATTTATATGTAAGTGTTGTTACCTTTAACAGAAACACACACAAAAGGGTGGAGAAATACTTAAAATACAATATTGTTTTTACATGTAAATGCTGTTACCTTTAACAGAAACACACAAAAATAGATGAAAATAAGGAAAATAAATATTGTAAGAAAAGAAATGTATAATTTGGGAACCAGAGATGTGGACAACACAAAGGTGTAATTCTGGGAAAACATCCTGTACCATGAAGAAAGGTGCTGTTTAAAAAACCCACACTCAATGCATATGTTCTTTTTATGCAACCTTCAAAAGCAGGTGAGATTATAACAATAAAGAAAGAATCCTGGAGAGGAGGAGTGTTCTTGGGCAGCATGCCAAGGGCAAACAGCGGTCAGCTGTATTGGAGGCAACTGCATTGCAGTGACAGGAGCAAACTGGACGTGGACCTTGCTGGTCAGAGAGGATGTGTGCTGTTTGGAGAGAGGAAAGGGGAAAGAAATGGAAACCACAAAAAGCCTTCAGTAGTCTGGCAGCATATGCATTTCTTGCGATGAGAAAATAGATACCAGTGGGATGTGGTATGTTAGTATGTTCAGCAAACTTGAAAGGAATGGAGACAAACATTTTCTCAGGTTTGGTCAATAGTCATGGTTGAGAGGGAGAGAGGGGGGCATGAAGAGCTCTAAAGAACCATTTCATTCTCTTCATTTAATTTTCAAAAAGGATTATTGGTAGTAGACATTCATGAGATATTCTCTTGGGAAAGAAACCCACAAAAATGTTTACCCTTTCTCCTGTTTGTTTAAGAAAAAATTCTTTTTGATTATTATTATTTTAACTCTTTTTTCCCCCTACCAGTTCACTGAGATCCTGACACTTACCAGTACAAGAACATGAACAATTTGTTAACCTAATCTTTCACTCTATTTATGTTTTATGGATATGTTTTGGTGTTATAGGCTGTAGCCCTGACAGGCAGCTCAGCTTAACCAATGCGTCTGACATGAAGGAAACATCTAGGGAAAACTTGCTTATAGCGGCCTTCAGCTTGCTAAACCATTTGGTCTACTGAGCTGGAAACTATGGTAGTGAATTTGTACAGGCCAGTAGGGTGAGGAGAAATGGGAGTAAGCCACAAAACCCCAAACAACATCTGAAAGGTGCCCCCTTTTTTTTTTCTTCTCAGCAAACTACTGACTTGTCTTTTTGATCACTGTAGCAGAAATCGGAGTCTCAATATCACAACCAGCAATAATAATAATAATCATAAAGCATAAAAAGTAAAATATATACATCCATTGTTTATTCAGCCAATACATATTTTCAGCTTTCTAGATGCCATTGTGAGTTTCGTGTTTGTGTTCAGCTCTGTGGGGCACAGATCCTGTCTTTTTGGATGTGACTGCTCTATAAAGAGCTGCTCATATAGCAAATACCACAAAAGGCCGCGCCTGCATTCAGCTACAGTGAAGCAGTAGCTGAGTTTCCCTGCTGAAGCATTTGATATTTGATCTGAAAGCTTTGGAATTATGTGGTGCTGTGCCATGGCAATAGTGTAGATCTTGTTCAACTGTTGTGTTGTATGCTTAATAATAAATTTAGTGGAAGGTACAGCTAGTTATCCAGCCAAATAACAGATTTTATTGCTAAAATCCATACAGGTAACTCCAGGTAACCCACAGGTAACTTTAGATGGTAAGCTAAATATAGTGTAAGTGGTAGAGTGAAACATTATAATCAGTCCTAGAAATCATAACATCAGCAGCATGGGTGATGAATATGTTCTGCAATAAATCATTTCTGGATTTCTCTTCTTAAAACTGGTCAGGACCAGGCAGAGCCTCTAAACTCCAGTGGCGGTAGCGAAGTTAGAGCATTAACAGCTGATGCACATAGTTTTATCACTGAAGATTATCTCTGTACATATCATAGGCAGGTGAGTGCCACGGTTGTGACTGTTACTTTACCTGTTGTCTTTGATTTTTGCAAAAGGGTAGATGTATTTGCCCAAACAGCATTCTACTCTGAGCAAGTCTTTGCTGTAGTGGTCTGCTCCTTGTAAAATTCAGACTGGCAACTGTGCTGAACATCTTGGCAGTACTTCAGAAAGATAGCTTTTATGTTTTAGGAAGGTGATGTATTGTGAAAGCTGTCATGTTAAGTTGTACGGATGGAGGAGCCAACTGGAATTAGTGAGACAGAATTCTCTTCAATCTCTGTAACCTGTGACTTCTGAACTGAAAAGCTTTTTTTTCTTTTTTAAGCCAGTGGAAATGCACCTTTAGGTACTTTGAGGCAAAACATGCTACAAATACTATAAATAGTGACCATTGGATATTGCATGCGTCTTTGTCTAAATATTAAAATTGCAAGAACATTTGTGACCAAATTTTTGTCTAGGAAGATAAACACATGTAAAAAAACTTAAAAGGTAACTGACTAATGCTCAATTAAGGCGTATGGTATCTAGGTCGACCAGTTAAATTTCTGGCTGATCTGCCTTTTCTTACTGAATGAAACCTAAAATAAAAATCTTGGCTGAAAAAACCAATCTGATTATGCCCTTGGATCTCCAGTGTTTGCTATTACCACATTTCTCAGCAGCATTTATGACTTGGGGCTCATTGGCTGTGCTAGTGTAGTTTCTGCACAGGAAAGAATTTGGAAGGCATGGAATGGGATGCAGCAAGGAACTCTAGATTTGATCAAGTCATCATACCGTACATCACCTGTTCAGTATTGCCATAGGACTAGTTGCTAAAGACAATTGAGAGCTGCAAAATCACAAGTTGGCAGTCTTGTCCTTGAGGGTATTCCTTCACTGGTTCTATTGGTTATATTGGTATGCATCAAGAGGCAGTATTCAACTGGCATAGCTGAATGTGCTGGGATTAACCTTTGGTAATGCTTAAAGTGAGGTAGGTGACTAATACTAATTTCTTTGTTTTGTCTGATTGCAAGTCCTGGAGGGATGAGAATTAGATGAGGAAATGGGATCAGGGTTACAATGTGTCTATGACTGTCTACCCTAATGTTTCTTATGCAGTTTTAATGAGCTAAAGCCAGACATGGCTCTCCCTTAGGAAGTATGAGCTGACTGCATGAGCAGTGAGGGTGTGAAGAGGTAAATCTTGTAGCTGAGACACTGTTTTATAGAACTTTAGTACAGTATTATCTCATTTGCTTGCTTTTTTAACTTTCTTTTTTAACTTGCTAGATGTGATACATCTTCTAGATCAATCTTGATACAATTTCTTAATAATACAATGTCTATAATACATACTTTATGAGTCTTTTGAAAACTACTATGGCTATTGTAGGTGAACAAGTAGCTTAGGTGGGGTTTGGTGGGTGTGTGGTTTTTTTATCTTTTGAAAAAATACAGAAAACTTTCAAACACACTTTGGTTGTGAGTTGTTACTTTTCGGGCAGTTCATGTACTGACTTGGAGGCGCTTGGACATTTCCAGCAACCTGGAAATACAACCTTGTTCTGTAGTGTTTTGCTTCTGATTATGCTTGAAGCCTCACTCACTGTTCAAGTAGTAAGAATCAAATCTTGTTTAGCATATACAGCTTCACAGTACAGCCCCCAAATCAGCCAGTATTCATGTGTTACTACAGATCACAAAACAAGTAGTGTCCGCATTAAGGGAAGAAAAGCAGACCGTGAAATGAACTCAGAGGAGACCAGAATTATGGCCCAATCTAAATGAAATACAAGACAGAAACTTAATTTTGGTATTTCAGATTTTATATATTCTGCTGCTTTTCTTGTGCAAAACAACTTTTCAAAGTACGAAAGAAGACAGAGCATTAGGAGTATTATTGTTCATTCACATTTCTTTACCTGTGCTTCCTGCAGACCTTGGCTCCAAGAGGGTGAGCTAGTATTTAACTATGTCTGACAGTGTGAGCCCTTTTGCTTACATTATCACGATCTCAGGTTATTAAAACAAAACAAAAAAACACAACAACAACAAAAAAAAACAAACCCAAAACTCAGCCAACAACATCTATCCCACTCCTCAATAAAAACTCAGAATACCAAATTTCATGAAGATTCCTTTGAGATTGTGAAAGTGGTTTAGAAATGCAAGTTTGAATATCATCAATGGCAGACATTTTTATCTGACTTCTGCATGGTTTGTGGTGTGTGTTTCGGGGTTTTGTTTTGGAGATGCTAGGAGAGTGATGCGAAGCAGGCTTTGCTTCCGAATGTCAAGCAGCAAATTACATGGAGAATTTAAATTAGTATCTTGTTTGGGAGACATCAAAGGCAGTTGGATATGATGTTGTTTCTTATAATCTCTTCTACATTGCTACTCTGCTTCTCCAATCTTGTTTGCTTCAGCATGTGCCTCTTAGTAATATTTTTTTTTACTTTTTTCACCATTTCATTTTTCATTTTAAATTCTAGATAAAATAAATTAGAAACTTTTAATTATTATGCAGCTGGAGACCAGTAATGAGCGGTGTCCTTCAGGGATCGGTGTTGAGACCAGTCTTGTTCAACATCTTTGTTGGTGACATGGACAGTGGGATTGAGTGTTCCCTCAGCAAGTTTGCCTGATGGCACCAAGCTATGTGCTTCAGTTGATATGCTGGAGGGCAGGAATGCTATCCAGAGGGACCTTGACACACTTGTGAGGTGGGCTGATGCCAACCTCATGAAGTTGAACCATGCCAAGTACAAGGTCCTACACCTAGTGTCGCAGCAATCCCAGGCACAGCTACAGGTTTGGGCAGAGAAGAGATTCAGAGCAGCCCTGTGCAGAAGGACATGGGGTGTTGGTCGATGAGAAAATTAACATGAGCTGGCTTCAGTGTGCGCTTGCAGCCCAGAAAGCCAACCGTATCCTGGGCTGCATCAAAAGGAGCATGACCAGCAGGTGGAAGGAGGTGATCCTGTCCCTCTACTCTGCTCTCATGAGACCTCACTTGGAGTCTTGTGTGCAGTTCTGGTGCCCTCAACATCAAAAGGACATGGAACTGTTGGAACAAGTGCAGAGGAGGCCATGAGGATGAATCAGGGGACTGGAGCACCTCCCTGCGTGAAGATAGGCTGAGGAAGTTGGGGCTGTTCAGCCTGGAGAAGAGAAGGCTGCGTGGAGACCTCCTAGCAGCCTTCCAGTATCTGAAGGGGGCCTATAGGGATGCTGGGGGGGAACTCTTCATGAGGGACTGTAGTGATAGGACAAGGGGTAACGGGTTCAAACTTCAACAGGGGAAGTTTAGATTGGATCTGAAGAAGAAATTCTTTCCTGTGAGGGTGGTGAGGCACTGGAATGGGTTGCCCAGGGAAGCTGTGAGTGCTCCATTGCTGGCGGTGCTTCAAGGCCGGGTTGGACAGAGCCTTGGGTGATATGGTTTAGTGTGAGATGTTCCTGCCCATGGCAGAGGGGTTGGAACTTAATGATCTTAAGGTTTTTTCAACCCTAACTATTCTATGATTTTAACATAAATCAGTGTGACATTACTGATCACCCGTAGTGGCAGAAAAGGCATTTATATGTAAATAAAAAAAATAGTCTATATTTGTGATATAGTTAAAGATATATCTCCTTATATAATAAAATTATATTACGCATGCCATTAAAATATGTGATTTTATTGTGTGTATATATATTTAACTAAAGGTGAAATTGTGGTCCTTACGTGCCTTGAAAGTTAGAGGCTTAAAAAAGAAAACAACTCACCATAAAAATTATGAGTATTAGCTACCTGCTTTTGGCTGCAGTGTACAATCAGTAAAGGAGGACAGACACTCACCAAGTGTGTTTCCCATTGTTCTTGCTGCCCAGAGAAGTGTGCCAGCTGCTCCCACAGCAGTAGGACTCAGTTTCCATCTAGTCACTGTATCACAAGAGGAACTGTGAGTGCCAGGGTTGAATGGCATTGTTCATTCCTTTATGGTTTTCTTCTTTTCTCTGGTCATTAACTAGGACAAAGACCCAGGGCTGTAGCTTAGTCAGTAATGTCATATTGATTTATGCTAAGATGGTAATAAGTAAAAGTTTCCAATTTATTTTACTTTTACTTTGTTATACAGCTTTGACTAAAATGTTGCTGGTTGGTCTTGGATATTAGAGAATATCTAAGCAGTGATAACTTTCTCCTAAAATTACAGAATCTTCTTACATGCATTACACTGATTGGAAGGAGAAGAGAGCTTGTAGAATAAGGCTGCTTTAGTGTAAAGTTCAGCTTACCAGTCAAGCAGTTTTTTAGATTTGTTACACAAAGTTCTGAAGCACATCTATCAAGGAAGTAGAATGCCCAAGATTAATTACTTTGCTGAATTTGGGCAGCAAAACATAATTGAAAGGTATTGGGTTGGTGCTGTAAAGATGAGCTCTTTATTGCTAACTAGAACACTTCTTAATGAAATAATCCAAAGCACTGTGAAATCAATAGAAAGATATTTATTGAATACAGGAACTCAGTACGAGACAAAGTGTTACCTGCACTCATTATTTTGAGATTGTGAGTGTGTGGTGCAATCAGAAATGAAGTTACTGAACTGGCATAAAAAATATTCCTAAGGTTGAAACATATGTATCAATCATAGAAAGCTTCTCTGTTATGCGATTAAGAAGTCTTGCATTTTATATAAATAATGGAATCCAAAGACAAGATGCCACTGGTGTTCAAGGAATGGAGGTCAACAACTGCTGTAGTATCTGACTGTACAAGAATATTTAGAATCATAAAATTGTTAGAGTTGGAAAGGACCTTCAGATCATCTAGTTCCAACCTCCTGCCATGGGCAGGGACACCTCACACTAAACCATATCACCCAAGGCTCTGTCCAACCCGGCCTTGAACACCGCCAGCAATGGAGCACTCACAGCTTCCCTGGGCAACCCATTCCAGTGCCTCAACACCCTTACTGTAAGGAATTTCTTCTTCAGATCCAATCTAAACTTCCCCTGTTTAAGTTTGAACCCATTACAGCTTGTCCTCTCACTACAGTCCCTAATGAAGAGTCCCTCCCCAGCATCCTTATAGGCCCCCTTCAGATACTGGAAGGCTGCTATGAGGTCTCCATGCAGCCTTCTCATCTCCAGGCTGAACAGCCCCAACTTCCTCAGCCTATCTTCACTGCGGGAGGTGCTCCAATCCCCTGATTGTCCTCATGGCCCTCCTTTGGACTTGTTCCAACAGTTCCATGTTTGTGGATATGTTGAGATCTCTTGTCTTTGCCCACTGCTATCTTATTCTTGCTGAGAGTGCATGCCTTTTAGGAGATAAGTATGTGTCTCCTACAGGCTTGAGACTATGGATGTTAATTTCTTGCCTTTTATTTACTACCTTCTGGCTGTTTGAAAATTTGAGTTTCACAGTGACACATTTTGTGCTTTCTGCAGTAAGCATGTTAAACTGTAGCCTCTATTAGAACCTGAAGTAGTTGTATAGCCTATTCCTTTTTTCTACCTTGTCATGAGCTGGGACTAGGCTCATACTTCTACTGCTTGCCCTTGTATATGTTTAGTTGCAGTATTTTCATTCTATTAGACTCAGCTGTCTCAGTGGTTTTGTTTACAGTATCTTTTGGTTTGATAGAAAATAAATGTAGCCTTGCAGATATATTGTATCCATATAAATTCTATCAAGTGCTTAGATCATGCAAGTATTTTATTTCATTAATTAATGTTTAATGTTGTAAAGTTGCAATATTACTGTATTTCTGTTGATTAGAGAATCTTTTTGGTATTACTAACAGTGAAATATTAGAACACTTCCCTGCTTTTTTCCCTATTTTTTTCTGTGAAGATATTTAGTTTCCCAAATATGTAGGTACATTGCTATTTGGGGATCTTACTTTGCTGATTTCCATTTATTTTTTCTCCTATTATTTTTACTAATTACTATCTTAATATTTGTTTTTTCCTATTTTCAACACAATCACCAGTTATGTAAAATATTTCCTCCACACATAAAGTTCAGGGAAAGCCAAATTATCCTGAAGTACCTATATACTGTAGGTAAACTATGATGTACTTTTGCCTTTATTTAGTTTTTGTTAAATGTATGTCTGCACTGTTGTCAGTGCAAGCTTATAGTGTGCATCCAACTGGTTTTGAATTATTTAACTTGACTGCTGACAAGAATGGAATCCTAGTAATACGGAACTCCCTATGAACTGCAGCAAAAATGGGTTGATGCCTAGCTGTTGAAGCTCATCTGTATGCTACTGTGGCTATTTTATTAGTAGTGCCCGAGACAACTTATTCAAAACTTGTGCGTTCTGTGTACTTAAGCTGAAACCACAGCACTTTGAACTTACTGATAATTTAATGTGAGAATGCAAAATCTATTTTGGAACTCAAGTTTACTTTCTATATTGCAACAGGTAGAGTGAGACCTGACTTTAGATGCTGGATTCATAATATGAGTTAGCATTCCTCTGAGACCTGAATATATTTTAACTTAGTGTCCAGGTCCAATACAAAACAGAGAATAGGTCCAAGCTATCAAACCCTTTCCTTCTCAAAGGGAGTTGTCTCTTATGCCCTTATTCATCTGTCCCTAAACTTCACAATGTCCTCCTGTGTGACACATATGATTGTAGCAATGTCAGTGTGCAGACAGAATTTTAAGGCTTGTTGTTTTGTTTTGTTAAGGGGGTTGTTTTGTTTTGCTTTGAACTTTCTGATGGGCTCAAATGCATCAAGAATATATATATATGACAGTACAAAGAGGTAAAAGACAAAGACCCGTGCTTGCTCTCTGTCAGAGAGGTCTTAAAATATCTTGCCATTTGATGTGCTGCATCCCATTGTAGAGATGAAAAAGCTGTAGATTCATTTCTAGCACGAGTGATCTAACAGTATGCAGAGAGAAGTAGTTGTACTAAATCCAGGAAAGATATCAAGAGAGTTATCCCTTTGAATTTGACAAAAATGTTAACTGAATTCTTCCTGTGTACCTTCACAAATTTGCAGAATGCCTTTGTGATCCATTTACTTATGGAAAGGTCATTAAGCAAATGACGTTCATTAGTTTAGCCTGCCTGCAGAACCTATTTCCTTATACTTGATTTTACACAGGTATGTAAAGAAATAAGAATTTCTGATAAATATGAACACGTTTTTAACTTACCATCTCCATGTTGCCAAGAGTGATGGTCCTTTCAGAGGCAGTGGTGTCTCTCTACTTTGATTCAGGTAACAGTTGCATATGTTTCTAGTCTCTAAATGCAGTAATTTTTAAGCCTCCTACTCTGTAAATGGTGATAACTGGACACTAGTGTTTCCTACAAAGACATCAGCATCTCTTGGCTATTCATTCTTCAAGCTACTTCAGCATATGTTGTGTGAATACTGGTGCTGAACAGCACTTCACAAAATGTCAATACATTAGATTGTATACATTTGCCACAGTTACGTAGATTTGAGTTGCATGGTGCATACTTGAAAGGACTGCTTCATGGACACCTGCTTATCCATATTGAGTTACACTAAGAATTTGTGTTTCATATTGCATTGAATACAGTAGATAAGTTCACATTTGATGAAGAAGCAAGTTTGTTTGGTAGGGGGTTTTCATATCCATCAACTCTATCAGGTGTATCAGTGTAAATCCACTGTTACTTCCCAGAATACGCTACTACGTGCTATGCTGGCTTATTAATAGGATTGTCTTCTGTTTCTGTTGTACACTGTTGTTTCTGTTCATTTTTCTTATGGACAGTCATTCCAGCCAATGTAATTGTGATTTTTTTATTCTTAATGCTTTATTTCTTTGAAGGGCAAGTAGCGTACAGTCATTTAGCAGGCCTGGCAGATGTAACCTTGCTGGCAAGTAGTGGTACTTCATTGTGCCTGTATAGGTCTGAAGAGGGAAAAGTAATCAACATGTGGACCCATACAAGCTGATTTTTTTTTCAGGTGAAGGACATAAGGAGGCTCTGGGATGCTTTAACTAGAGAGAATATGTATCTGTTTAGCAGTGAAATCTAGTGGCCTGTGGTGTGGTGTTTCTGAAGGCATTCCTCTGGTAATTTTCATTTATATACATTATATATATATATATAGACTGAGCTTGCTATTTAGACAATGTGAATTAGATATATATATGTGGCTTCCGTGGAATAAGTAGGAATATACAATAAATGTGCTGATGGCAGAGTATGAACTTCATTCCATCGTAGTACAGTTAGGAGTTTTATTCTCTTTGTGAGTAGAGGCTGGGCCAGTCAAGTCAGTGAAGTCTGTCACAGTGGTTGTAGACATTGAGCTAGAGTTGACAAGAAATAAGAAACACAGGCTGCTAGCATTGTCTTTCTGTAATCTAGAGCCACATTTACATTTGTGATTAAACACTGCTCAGCATCAAGTGGCTATCTTATCCTCTGACTGAGTCATCATCTTTCTTGAAAAAGAAAGTATTTTCACAATATTTTCCAGCAGAGAAAAAAATTATCTATTAGTGATTCACTTAGTATGAACAGAAATGAAGGGAATCCCAGTACAGTCAAGGATATTTAAACTGATATTTTCCTTCCAGATAAGACCGGCTTTAGATTTATTCATTACTGATTTGTTTATGCATGTTGTAAGAGAAAAATCCTGGAAGAACTGTAGAGGGTTGCAGCTTATCCTAGATTGTATACTTGCAACTTCTTACATACATAGGTTCTGTACAAATATAAGAAGAGATGCACAGGCATAGTGGTCCATCCTCAGTTTGGTGCATTATTAGGACTTATGAGTACAGTTAGAGGTCCAAAAGGAAAGGCTCATTAGTGAACCTAGGTGAATGCTGGTACTCGGAAAGGAAACATTTTCCTTCTGCAGCAGATAACTGCATGCCTTGCAGACATGGGAGTATAGAAAACTTATAAACTTTTGTCATCTTCATGATTTGTGCTATAACAATGACATGTCCTCACCCACAGGACTTTAGGCATCTTGGTCACTTAAGCTATTTTGCATTTTTTAATTATGTAGATTTTTTTCTGAGACTAATTCCTTTTTGCTTAGGCCTTCGTTTTCCTTCCTTCCCTCTGAAGCAGATAGCACTAAAAATAATTCTTTCCCCCACCCCCCCTGACCCCCATCACTTTTGATGTAACCCTTCAGTCTTTCAGGCTCTTCTTTTGAAAAGAACAGCTAGAAATCCAAGGTTTATGCTGTTTGGTTTAAGTTTATGAAGAAAAAAACCAGGGTCAAACAAAAAACACAACACAACAAAACAAACAAACAAAAAACACAACCAAAAAATACATTCTTCAGCACTTAAAACAAAGGGAGCCTGGGGTGGAGAGGTTATGTTCTAGGTGAAGACCTACACATTAACCACATTTCTTTTAAAAGAAGGACTTGCCTTTCCAAAACCAAACCACATACTCTCAGTCCAAAACAAGGGTATGTAGCGATAGGACAAGAGGGAATAGTTTTAAACTGAAAGAGTGGAGATTTAGACTAGATTTCAGGAAGAAATTCTTTATGTGAGTGTGGTGAGGCAGTGGAATAGGTTGCCCAGGGAAGTTGTGGATGCCTCGTTTCTGCAACTGTTCAAGAACAGGTTGGACAGGGCTCTGAGCAACCTGGTCTAGTGGAAGGTGGGCAGCAGATTAGAACTGGATCATATTTAAGGTCCCTTCCAATCCAAAGCATTCTGTGATTGCCTCTTGGTGATCAAACCAGATATAATCTTTTCATGAACTTTTATAGCCTCATTTTTACTGCATTCAGATCTGTTACTGGTTTATAAACCTATTGATGTTGTTAAGAATGGCCTCTAAACATTTTGTCCAATCTTCAATTTTTATACCTATTTTATAACCCGTACTGCCAGGTACCTCTTAGTTTCTGTAGGTCAAGGCAATTCAACATGTTTTCTGACACTTGCCCACTTTGTAGTAATTTTACCAGCCTTAATGTCGATGATAGAAAGAATTCCGGGTAATACTGTGAAACATTCCTCCACACAGAGACAGCAGTACCTCACTGCTTCATGATGGCATGTTTCAAAATAGGCTGATTTAGTCAATGTAACAGAAAGAAAACAAAAAAGAGTCAGTCCGTCTCTCTCTCCCCCTTCTGCCCTCCTCCACCAGCTGTGAGCTGCTTAAACTGATCCAGTCTTCATCTTAAGTAGCTGCCATTCAGTGTTTCCTCAGTGAGCATTCAGTTGCAGTAGCTGGGATTTGTTAAAGATAACTTCAGTGTAGAGGGTTTAGATTATTGTACAAGTGAGAGAGAATAGTTACAAGTATGACAGCATGGATTCGTACCTATAATGAGGAAAATAAATCATAATTAAATGACAAAACTGTAACAAAATTATTTCCCTTGATGGAGTTAAAGTCTTGCATATATCCATAGTTAAAATCAATATGCTTGGTCCCACATACTTTTGTCCCAGCAAGTAGTCAGGTCTTAGGCATGGCCATCGTGTAAGGTCCCTAACCCTGGCAACACTATGATTCAGAAAGGTCTGTACAAGACAGCATGTGCAAGACAGTATTTCTGGCTGTTCTTATGGGCATAAATTTGCTTGCCTACATCATTCAGGCAGAATTTGTTTGTTAATGCATTTATCATTCTTGTTGAATATTATTTATCATTAATTTGTATTTTATTTGATTGGGTTTTGTTATTGTAGTAGGGGTATTATGCAAAACTCAATAAGATATTCTTGGAATGCTATTATGACAATAGTATGTATACAAGATCTTGAAGTTAAATATGTTGTATTACTATCAATCTCTGAGAAGTTGTCTTGAGAAAGTGGGATGATAGTTCTTACTGAAAATGTTTCACACCTCTCATGCAGGTCTTTTCTTTGCACTTTTTCAGTGTTCTGCATAATTTTATCACATTTATATAATTACATTGAAATCTCTTTTCACACAGTGTCTCTGATACACTGGAGTAATTTCTGACAAATAAAATGCTCTTCTATAAGACAGTGCCCTACACTTCCTCTTTCACATATGTAGTTTTATTCAGATTAAGCAAAGATTTCAATAGCATACTGACGCACACGCGTTTTGCTTCAAAGGGCTGCAGCAGATGTACACACTGGCGAGGATTTTTACAATGTTTGCAGTGCAGTGCTTATGGCCACAGTGCAGGTAAGATTTTGTCTGTGTTTTGGCTCTGCATTACTCCAAGATAACCCTTAGTTAATGCTGCAGAATTTTCTTTTGGTGATAAGTTTTCTCAGCAGACAAACTGTCCATCCTGTTCGCATGCCTTTGTTTGGATTCTTCACTTACTCTGACCTTTATTGTAACAATCATGATAAAAAAGCTTTTGTATAGTGAAAAATTTTGTTAAGCCTTCACTAGCAGTGACTGATACCAGTCACCAACGAACCTGCTTTTCCTTCCCCTGAAATAAACAGTACAGTTTCCTTTAAATACTGATGTTAGAGGAAGAAATCTTTTCAAGAAAAGAAATTGTCATGAATCCGTAGCTACAGGTTGGTTAAAATAAGCATATGCCTAAATCTCCCTTTCATTTGCAAAGTGAATTCTTGTCTCCATTTACTTATAAATCACGAGTAGAAGTGTAAAAAAATTATTGCAACATTTTGTTTTTCAAAGGAGAATCTTTGTGTGTTCTTGGTTTTCATTTTTAAGACTGTTAAGCGTGTTCTCTGTTGTCTTTCTGCAACTGTGAGAGACAGAAACATCTTTTAAATGAAAACTAAAACTCTAAATCTGAAGCTTTTGAAGAGCAACAAATACCATCAGATTTTGCGATTACACAGTAAGAGCTGCCAGTAGTAGCAGTAAAAAAATGAGTAAAGTCTGCTCATGCTGGGCAGTGGCTCATATCCTTTTGAGAATGTCAGACACCTGAAGCTGGAAGGGCTACACTACATCATGGACTTACGCAGATGAGTGATATATTTCTGTTGCTGAGGATTATTAATAATCACAACGAAACTCTGCTTCTGTACTGGTGGTGTTTGGTTTTAAAATTATCCTTCCATTACAGCTTTAAAATTTGCCTAGAAAAGACTTGTAAATTTTGTGGACTTGTGGTGATTACATTCCTTTTCTACTTTTTCTCTTCTCTTCCAACTCCAAGTGAACTTCTTGCAAATTTAGTTTCTGTCCTGTCAGCAGCAACATCTGCTTTGTGCTCTGCTGGCTCTGCAGAAGTCTTTGAGAAGTTCTTTGAGAAGTTCTGCTTCAGAAATTGTCTCTACTATTTCCAGTCATGGAAGTGCTCCTACTGTGGAGCTGGTGTAGTGTACATGCCATTTTATTTTTATCTTCATTGAAATGCAGCCAGGAGCAGGCATGAATCCACTAAAATGTCTTGGAAATGGAAATGTCTTTCTGTAACTGGTTTAATGTGCCTTTCTGATTGGGAATTGGAGGCATCCATCTTGCTTTGATGAGGTTTTTAAGCATCTGATTCATTATTGCTGATGCTGTGAGTTTCATTTGTACAACATCTATTTCAATGTACAGACTGATAAACTGCATCTTGCTTAACAGTAGGATAGAGATTTCTTTTTAGCATCATGGTTGAATGTTCTTCAGGAGTGATTAACTATTGAACAGCACATACTGGCTAGTATAGAGAAGGATCTGATGACCTTCTCTAATCATTCAAGTATTGTAGGTAAGTTCTGTCTATCAAAAAAAACACAACCCCCTAAAATCTCAAACGCTGCAAACTTGCTAAGGGTGCACTCAGTCCCACTGCCTATGTCACCAACAAAGACGTTGAACCATGCCAGCCCCGATTTGGTACAGCTGTAATAAGTTGCATTGAGCACCCTAGTTACATCATGGAAGATGGGCATTGAAAATGCTGTGGGGAGTGTTAAAGGTCATCCCCATACAGAGGAAATGTGCTGCAATAAGATGCTCTTTCAGCTGCCTGCTTTCTTGTGTCTTCCAGAGATGCTTTATGAGCTCTTGGACTAAGCATTCATCCTTTGTTGAGTAGAAATTGATAGTTCCTGTGGCTATGTTTGAAGTGACAGTGATAGTTGAAAAAGAAAAACCTAAACCACCTCAAACAAGCCAACCATAAACACTTACTGTTTAATAGTCCATGTCTGACAGGCTTTCAGAATCCAGGGATAAATACACCATGCAAAGGCATTTGCTCTTAGTGCTGTTAAACTTGGTGCAAATGTGGTGAAAAAGTGCTTTGGAGAAAGAAGATTAAGTCTTCTTGGCTGTAGTTTCTCTGTTTGTTTGGAAGTTGATAAAAAAACTCCTTGACTTAAATGAAACATTGAACTCTTACAGTAGGATTGTTTCATCAGATTACAGTAGTTCAAGTGCAGTGGCTGTTTAAAATTACATTTGGCATGTGTAAAGCGACTGTCACAGAGTATACTAATCGTACAGGCTCCTCATTAACAGGTAAAACTCAATGTTTTTTATAGGGGACATAGGCCGGTTAATCATGGAGGTGGGCATAACCCTGATTAACCTTTCTACCAGTGGTTAATTTGGGCCAGAGTACATAAATTTTCTGTGACTTCTTTTATATCTCTCTAATCCTGGCATTCTGCTGAGTCCTGTCCTCATGATACATATTTTATTTGTAAACAGGAGCTTCTCCACTGAATGCAATGTAAATTGCAAGGGCATGTTCCATTATGAAGAACAAGTTAGGAAAATATCTGTCAGAAATAATCACAGTTGATCCTGCTGTTGGGCAGAAATATAGACTAGACAGTTTACTGGTGTCTCCTTCAGCGATATTTTCATAGTTCTGTTACCAGGAATATCAGAATTTAAATCAAAATAATGCGAAAACCAGAAAATCACATGTAACGAGAAAGAGGAAATGAAATGTTACCTAGTCTGCTATTCTCGGCTTTGCACAGTGGTTTGTGACATGGGTTTACCCTTTCTACTGTGACTGCGTAGAAAGCAGAGTATGCTTGTGGATGGTGTTTTTGAAGATGTAAAGACTCTTGAATCTGCAAATATTTCCTTGTTTTTTCACTGGTGTTTAAGGATGTTTTTAAGGTCTTTAAACAGCTACTTGTTCCTCTTAAAATTTACGCCTTAAGTCAGATGTGGCATGCAGTACACATATGGTCTGATGTGCATTTTTTGACAGGTCATCTTAAGAGTGACTTTTAAGAATAAATTAATAGGAAAAGCTCTCGGTTGCCATTGCCCTCCACTCCCACATTCTCTAGATCATAAAACATTCTACTATTGTTCAGGACAGCAGAGAGGAATATGAAATGTATAGTTGGCAGGGCCAAGAAAAGGTAGATAGGTAAACAGCTACCATAATTTCATGAGTATGGTAAAAATTGAAGTGTCAATATTATTCTTAAAGAGTGAACAATGCATCTTTCTCACCTTTCCTCGTTGATATGCAGTTGATAAGATTCTATTGATTGCCTCTTATACTCAAATATTTCAGCACTGATGTTTTGGGAGTTTTAATTTATCTTTCCTCAGGTTTCTCTATTTCTCCAACTAAGGAATTTTCCTTTTGCTATAGGCCTTCAGTTCTCTGCAGAAAGAATATCCAGGATGTGGATTTCTTATTATTGTACAATAGCACTTTTAAAGAATAATGTATCATTTGTTTATTTACCTTTTGGACTATTCTCTGTTCCCAAAGATCCACAACTACAGAAATGTCCTCTTCTTGGATTTGAACAAGATATTGCAGTCACTGACTATCACAATGCACAGTAGTGACCTCCAGACTTTTTTAATCTAACAGAGCATGCTAGTGGGTGTAAGTACTGACTTTAGAAAGGCTGCAGAGGGTTTGAAAGAAAACAGCTGTTTTAAGGGGAGAAAATTGACCACTCAGTGCCCCTTGCTCATGTTATCTGTGCTGCTTTGAATTGGAGCATAGTAAAGTGGAAAAAATAGTGCCAAAATGAGCTAACTATCCCAAATCAGGCCCAGGCTTCCCTAACCCTGCATGTCTTTAACTTCTTTGGCAGCTGTCTTCCACTGGGACGAGGTGAAACTTCGCCAGGCTGCATTTGTTGAGCATTGGCACCCAGATTTGCAGCTCTTCCTGGGAAGACCTCAGAACAGAACAATTACAAGTCACCTGGACAAAATGTAACTTCACTGTCACTATCCTATCCCTGGTAAGGCATTTGGGGCCTCCTTGTTACTGATAAAAATAAGCTTAATACAAAGGAAAATCCCTGCAAAAGAAGTTAACTGCTATAGAGATGATATGTGTTTGTGAAATGTTCATATTACGCTATGAGGAGTATACTATAAAAATGCAGAAAAAGCAAAAGGAAGAGAATTATTACAGATGAAGAGACATTTTCCAAAGGCATTCTGTAGTTTGCTGTTTGTAGCTATTGTTTGTAGTCTGCCCCTGTGAGGGAGAACTGATTGTGACCAAAGACCCCATTTGTGAAAAATATATGAGTGTTATGACAGAGCTGGTTTTGATTTGACCAGTCAATGAACCTTTGGAAAGCATTGAATGAATATTGAATGATGGCTCAAAGCCTGGACAGCGTGTGGGTGAGGTAGGCTGCATTCTGCAGACTTGACCTATTTAGCTGTGCATGTTACTGTGAAGTTTCACCTCTAAATCTAATTCCAGTATTACTTCCCTTCCATGAGCATGACTGTGCAACTGTGGATCCTATGCAAAGCCTTACACACGTCTGCCTCTGTGGTCTAGAGGATATTTCACATGCTGGTATTTTCTTTAGGCCCATATTTAATTTTTTGCAAAAATCAAGGTCTCAATACACTTGTAATATTTTTCTCTGTGTAGTACAAATGTGTAATATTATAACATAAATAGAATATAATAATAGTGTGAATATAAAAGATGAGTCAGTAGTGCCCAGTATAATGTGACTGGTTTTAGTTCATCTTTAAGTGCCCTTACATTAGTATGATAACTATGATTAATCATGATTATGTGCTAAGACACTAACAAGGACTAAAGATAGTTCTGAATGACATTCTGCGTTAATTTATTTGCTAAGCAATGTTGAGAACATTATAGAACATGCAGCAGAAAATGTAGCTTACTTTTACTTTGTGAGCAGTTTTCTTAACTTGTTTTGGGTTTTTTTGGTTGGTTTTGGTTTGTTGGGTTTTTTCTTTGATAAAAGTAGCCAATTAAGATCATGATATAATGTGGCCATGTAAATTTAGCTTCCTAGATACTGGTTCCATTGGAGCTATAAGTGTTGGCTGCATGTCAAACAAATGCATGGAAAATAGGAATAAATGAGATGTTTGCATTCTTGGGATCTTATTATGTAATTTTAAGATAATCTTCCCTGCTCCGGAAAAGAGAGTGTGAAGGCAAAGTGGATCAGGACAGTCATGGAATGACTGATAAAAGGTGTTTGCACTGATGCAGAGAGGGTGTGTGTGTGCATGTGTGTTAGTTTTATAGCCACACTTACAAGTGATTTAATGGCTCATTGTACTTCAGAAATTTCATGTTCCTTTTCCCACCATCGTTCACCAATATCTGTCAAGCCCAACTTAAAAACTCCCTGCCACTCAAAAGAATGTGGAGTCTGTTATTATTCATGAATCCATTTGATTTCACACCAAAACCCAGAAACATGTCCTAAAAAAAGAGTAAAAAACCCCAGAAAACTAGATTATAAAAATACTATATGTTACAGAGAAATGTATCAGTTTATTCAGCGGCTCGTTTCTCCACTCCAAAATGTTCGGATTCTAAACTTAAATACAAAAAGAGAAAGTGCTTGGATGTGCAAGCAAAACTGAATTTTGTTTCTTTGTTGCTGGGGCAGCTCTCAGAAGGATATGAGTTTCAATGTAACCCAGTTTTACTTAACTTCTATTTTGTTTAGGAATTTGACCCATCCTGTTTACATTCACGTTCATTGGTGCTTTCAGTAGGCAGATTAAACCCAGGCTGCTGCTCCTGACTAAGTGGACATGTCATTTATTTTGCTGGTGCCTTGATTTTATTATCTGTCAAATGTGTGTGGAAGAGCTCCTGGGGAGTGTTGTAAACCTGTTCTTGTGAAACATCAGCTCCTACTTTTCCTTAGCACATTGTACTTATTTTTTGGGGGGGAGGGGTGAGGAGAAGAGTGGAAAAGTTGGTTTCTTTATCATCAGTTTCCTCCCTGTGGAGTATCACTGAACCTATCTCTGATTTTGGTAAGAAACAGTTAACAGTCAATTACCTAGGGAATATATGAACTATGCACGTTATTGCGAAGTGTTTATGTAAGGGTAAGTAAGCATGTTCTGATCAACAGTATACAGGAGGCTGGAAACCATGTGCAGCAAATTTCTTGTCAAAATTCATGTGTTTTCATGGACAGTATTATTCTTGCGTGGAGCAGCTTCATGACATTCATTGCATGTTGCAGTAGTTCATGTTACCACTTTGAAATGAAGAAAAGAAATCAACCAGCTGTCTCACAGCAGGATAATTCCTCGCAAGTGATGTCAGGTCAGTTTGATTTAAGTTGATTTGTCATAAGTGCAGCTTATGGAAGCTGGAAATGATATCAGAAAATATTTAGGGCTAGTCACATCTGATTCTCTGGGCATCCACTCTTGTTTAGAAAGCAGGGCTCAGTCCTGTTTGTGATACAGGAAATTAGTGTCCTTCAGAACATCTTTTTCAGCTTGGCATTGAAAAGTAGGCAGCAGACTGCTTACGCTTGTATTCTGGACATGTGGCCTTTGGGATGTTCAAGAGAACAAGAAATCATGAAACTTCATAACCGTCTGGAAAGTGGAACAGAGAAAAAGTCTTAAAATGCTGTGTCAATGGAGTAATGGCAATGGTTCATGTGCAGACACAAAAAAATACCTCTTACTACACCTGTGTCATCACGGCAGCGGCAACAGCCACTTGCCTCAGAGAAGGGCAGGTACCTCAATGTGAGCAGCCTGCAGGCACAGACTGCCAGCTGGGCCACCTCAGTGGGTGATGTAGTAGACGCAGTTGACAGGTGCTTCAAGGGAAACATACTTTAACTGACTTTAAGCCATCTAGTTCAAATTTCAATTGCAAACTAGAGATAACAGCCCATGAGGTTTGAGACATTTATCTCCTACATTTTAAGAAAAGGATTCATATATTTTATCTATATGTAGTTTTTGTATGTTTACATTTGTAGTTGAAGTGTAAAAGCACTAGGAAGTGAATCCAGAAACCCTTACATTTGCTGGTCTGTTGCTTGTTCAAATGGCAATTGCTTTCTTGTATTATATAATCCCTACCTGAAGCAAGAAAAGAGCTAAGTGTAATTGTGGCTTTACTGGCCAGCAGATGTTTCAGAAACAGAAAATGATCCCCCGCTGAACCCTTAATAAAGGCTGTCAACTGAAAACCACATTAAACCCCTGAAACCTCAGCTAAAACTCTAGAGCCCTGGCATATGACCAAGTTCTAAATTTTTCATTCGTGTTTAGATTTCTAGTTTAGGAGAGTGAATGCCAGCACTCCAGTGGTACTGTGTGAGGGCTGTGTTACGCTTTATGAGCATAGGCCTCCACTGTGGCCAATGTGAAGCTGTGCTGTCCCCACGGGAGCTCTAGGAAACATCTAGGAAACATGCTTGGGCACACACTACATTACTGAGATTTTCCCAGAACAAAAAGGGCATGTGAGCTTATATCTCCCTTAAGAACTTTCTCTTCTTTAGATGACCATGTGCGTTATGTGTTATACGTGACTATTATTACTGCCATGTATTACTGATCTGATGGCATATGCGCACGAAACTTTACAGAATGTGTAGTGTGTTAGCTTACAGTCTAGCTGGGATGAGTAATAGGCAAGTGGGTTAATGATTTATAGGTAGTAGAATTAATCAAGTGCAAAGGGTTGGACAAAATAAAGGGCATTTACTTTGCTGTTTAGTTATGAGCTAGTATCTCTTTCTTGGTGTCAGTGAGAAGGGAGAAAATACAAAACAGCCTGTTCCACTTTCCATTTTATCTTTTCCTAAATGGTTTATCTAGAAAATTTCCCAGTTTACCTTTTTGGTTCCTTCTTTCTTATCAAAGTAGCAGGAGAAGGTGGTCTTTGGTTAAAAAAAAACACTCTGGGGGCACCTCAACCCTTACATTCTCAGCTTAGTTTGCAGTGATGCGAAGAGAAGCTTTTATATTATTACTAGAATTTTTATGCTCTGCCTTCAATTTCAGTACTGCTGACACTTTCATGTTGCTGTATTTTTTCACCTCCATGAATCACTTTCTCTCTTCATCTCTCTTTGGTTGTTTTAATGACTGGTTTATGAAAAACTGCATTTAAATTTACTGTAAGGGTGGTGAGGCACTGGAATGGGTTGCCCAGGGAAGTTGTGAATGCTCCGTTGCTGGTGGTGTTCAAGGCCAGGTTGGATAGAGCCTTGGGTGATATGGTTTAGTGGGAGTGTCCCTGCCCATTGCAGGGGGGTTGGAACTAGATGATCTTAAGGTCCTTTCCAACCCTAACTATTCTATGATTCTATGATTCTAAATTTTTCCATTTGGAATGGATGATACCCTTTCTAAATAGGTAGTGTCTGATGTAAAAGGTTGATCTCCAAGTACCTCATATCACTGAATATTTTGCCATTCAGCAAAGTAGCTCCAAATATGTCTCTATGTTCTTTCTATATTCTGTTGTGTATCTCCAAGGTTATGACATGATGAAAACTCTAATGCGATGGAAACTCGGAGAGATAACAATTTCCTTTCAGAAAGTAAAATTGAGAAACGTAAGTAGAAAAATAGCTCTGCAGTTGCAACTAGAGAAGGACGTGGTGGCCCATGAAAATGCAATGTTTCTCATGCTGCAGTGTTTTTATTTATTACAAAAGAAACAACAACTACAGAGAAGTATTTTGCAGCAGTTATCTTTTTGCAATGTTGCTGTTTTACTTCACCTGAGTTGCTTTGTGCCATGTGACACTTGGCGCAAAAGTACTTCCATACATTAAATTTGGCATGTATGATTCCTGCTGGCTATTCCACACTTGGGAAAAGAATCCAAGTTAGAATTATTTAAATGTACAGTTCTGTGTGCTACATCCCAGCCCTATGAAGTCGCTGCCCATTGGAATAAACTGCTGGTCCCTGTGCAGGATCAGTGTTTTGTGGGTTGATATTTGAAGTGAGCCAGCATCCCAAACTAATGGAGTCTGGCTATGGGATTCAACAAATTCAACACTTCTGCCTGTTATCTCTTGTTCTGGTTCCTTTATTTAGTCCACGACAGCCTATAAAAAATGGAAGAACCTTAAATCAGAGAGACATTCTAAATAAATTTTTTGAAATGGCAAAGGCTTGAAAAAGCTGCTGCAGTACATACAATAGAGGTGCAAAGTTTCTGCTGCAACAAAGCCAGAACAGGGGAGTGCTCTGGCTGTCTGGCTTGTATCTGCTCCTCATAGTCTCTCACACAAGATTCACAGGTAAGTATAAGACTCTGTAAATAACCATATAGGACATTACCTGCACAGTATGCCACAGGAGGGCCCTGAACCAGTTCCTTGATATAAAAGGAAATGTGAAGTTTTTCTATTTACAGTCTGAAATTCCCACCCTCTGACTTCATCACAGTCACTTTGTTCCAATGCTACAGAACACAGAAAACAAACAAACAAACAAATTATTTTCTAGTGCCAGTTAGCTTTTGAGTTCTAATGCGTCATTCCTTGTTTTACTTGTATACAAGAACCTAACAGGAATGTGACTTTATTTTAAATTGGTTCTTACCTGTTCAGTCTGAGTTCACAAAACTGCAAATTCTGTTTCTAATCATAGAATCATAGAATCATAGAATAGTTAGGGTTGAAAAAGACCTTAAGATCATCTAGTTCCAACCCCCCTGCCATGGGCATGGACACCTCACACTAAACCATGCCACCCAAGGCTCTGTCCAACACGGCCTTGAACACCGCCAGCGATGAAGCATTCACAACTTCCCTGGGCAACCCATTCCTGTGCCTCAGCACCCTCACAGGAAAGAATTTCTTCCTCATATCCAACCTAAACTTCCCCTGTTGAAGTTTGAACCTGTTACCCCTTGTCCTATCACTACAGTCTCTCATGAAGATTTCCTCCCCAGCTTCCCTATAGGCCCCCTTCGGATATTGGAAGGCTGCTATGAGGTCTCCACGCAGCCTTCCCTTCTCCAGGCTGAACAGCCCCAACTTTCTCACCCTGTCTTCATACGGGAGGTGCTCCAGTCCCCTGATCATCCTCATGGTCCTCCTCTGGACTTGTTCCAACAGTTCCATATCCTTTTGATGTTGAGGGCACCAGAACTGCACACAATACTCCAAGTGAGGTATCACAAGTACAGAGTAGAAGGGTAGGATCACCTCCCTTGATCTGCTGGTCATGCTCCTTTTGATGCAGCTCAGGATACGGATGGCTTTCTGGGCTGCAAGCGCACTGAAGCCGGCTCATGTTCATTTTCTCATCTACCAACACCCCCAAGTCCCTCTGCACAGGGCTGCTCTGAATCTCTTCTCTGCCCAACCTACAGCTGTGCCTGGGATTGCTGCAACGCAGGTGTAGGACCTTGCACATGGCATGGTTCAACTTCATCAGGTTGGCATCAGCCCTCCTCACAAGTGTGTCAAGGTCCCTCTCAATGGCATTCCTTCCCTCCAGCGTATCAACCGAACCACACAGCTTGGTGTCATCGGCAAACTTGCTGAGGGCACACTCCATCTCACTGTCCATGTCACCGACAAAGATGTTGAACAAGACCGGTCTCAACACCAATCCCTGAGGGACACCACTTGTTACTGGTCTCCAGCTGGACATTGAGCCATTGAGCACAACTCTTTGCGTGCAGCCAGCCAGCCTGTTCTTTATCCACTGAGTGGTCCACCTATCAAACTGATGTCTCTCCAACTTAAGAGACAAGGATATCGTGTGAGACAGTGTCGAATGTTTTGCACAAGTCCAGGTAGATGGCATCAACTGCTCAATCCTTGCCCATCAGTTCCATAGGCCCATCATAGAAGGCCACCAGATTGGTCAGGCAGGATTTCCCCTTAATATTCTAGTTTGTGCTCTGTGTAACAGGTAGCTGACAATAACCTTCACAATTCTGTATCTTTGCATTTATCAGCCACTGTATTTCTGATTTTCTTAAAGGAAAGCAAATGACACTGTTGCAGCAACACTACTTGGCAGCAGTAGATATGCTTTCTTTAAATAGTTCTTTCATTTTTTTGTCAGACCCTAGAACTTGAATTGTATTGATTGGATATATAATTATCATTATTTTTCCTTTCAGTAATGGATAGTTCTATTTACTTTTTGGTTTATTTTTGGTCTGGCTTCTAAACATAGTAAGCTATGTTTTTTGCAAATTGTGTGTCAGGCATGAAGAAGTTAGGCATCAGTAAAAGCGTAGGGTGTTGTGCTTCAATTTTTGTGTAGTCAAGGGCTTGATTAATGTAAGAACTTCATGCTGAATCTGAAGCATTTATGGAGAAGGGCCTATTTGGAGAAGGGCAAACAAACCTAACATAAGATTAGTGGAACATAGTGATTGTAGTATCAGTGTAAGACATTAAGCTTCCCCTTAAACAGGGGAAGTTTAGATTGGATATAAGGAAGAAATTCTTTACTGTGAGGGTGGTGAGGCACTGGAATGGGTTGCCCGGGGAAATTGTGAATGCTCCATCCCTGGCAGTGTTAAATATCAGGTTGGATGGAATCTTGGGTGATATGTTTTAGTGCAAGGTGTCCCTGCCCATGGCAGGGGGGTTGGAACTTGATGATCTTAAGGTCCTTTCCAACCCTAACTATTCTATGATTTTATGTGCTACATCTGATACATGCAGGACAGCCAAAGATGCTAAAGAAGACTTTGTGCAGCTGTGTCCATCAGCTTGTAGGCTGACAATCTTTAGCACAAAGCCAATCATCCTTTGTAAAACTTTTAGCCAGCATTAACTACTGCTGTATTGGAGCAAGGAGACACCCACTTTTACTGGGTTTGTATCCTGCCTAACTTGAAGAGAGTTTTGTTTTCTTTAGCCTTCCTGAACCAGCATGACATATGTTGCAAACAACAGCAGCATAGGTAAATGGATATAGTCCAGCAGTAGTTGTTTCAAGTCTCACATCATATTAGATTTAATTATTGATCATCAGAAACACAGGGCCTCTTCTTACTCATTAAGATTTTTTTTCTCAAGTGCTTAGAGTTTTAATCATCACAACCCATGAAGTATCAGAGTATTTTCTGTGTTTTCTTAAACAGGATGCAACTGACATTTGAAGTTAGAAGCTTGCAGTGATTTTGCAGTCAATCCTGTTTGCATCCCTGTGATGAATAGTTCTAAAGTTTTTGTTATCACAATAATTAAAATTTAGAAATGTCGATGCTTAAGAGGGGGAAAAACTCTTTCAGAAGGGAAGGAATCTGGATTTTAGTTGTTTGAGAAATAAGCTGGTTTGTAACTGCAAAATTTGCAGCATAATGTGTTCACGGCCACAGGCTCATCCTCCAGAACTAAGCGTCTTAGAATTTTTTAGAGTAATAGTATTTTTAGTCATGTAGCTATTGTATTAATATATAAATACAAACCAAAGCAGGAATTGAGCATCCTGACTTCAGCAAACAACTGATGCAACTGTCCTTGCTTTGAGCAGAGAGGCTGGATAATACATTTCCCAAGGTCCCTTCCACTGTGAGTGATTCTGTGATTCTGTTCCTGAATAACTGTGAAGTGTAAATTGGCCAGCTTTAGAATTCAGTGGCCAGTTGTGCAGTTCCTTCAAATTTGTGGTGATAAATACAAGTGTCCGTTGAGCAAATTATTCCATAGTCCTAAAAAGCTTTTAGTGTTTCCACTATGCAAACTTTGGTATAGGAAAGATAAAAATCAGTAAAGCGTAACATGATTTTTTATTAAACAAGCAAAGTCATGGCTAATTATTGTTTTGTTTGCATAATTTTTGCTCTTAAGTCACCAAAGCTGTATTCTTTTCCTCTAAATTGAATGAAACTGTCATAGAAATTGCTTTCTACCATAACGCCCCAAACTGAAGGTACCATGAAATAGGATTTTTATCTAGATCTAAATGCCCTGGCCTTCCATATGTTTTTTCTGAAGTTAGAGTTTTACTTTTGACTAGGTTATTCGTCCTTTTTACGTGCACCCTTCCTTAATGGGGGGGTTAACTTGCATAACAGAGTAGCATACTAAGAATAAGATTCAACAGCATACAGATCAACATATTAGAAATTAATTCCGAACTCTCTATGCTTAGAATATATCATTTATTCAAATCTATTTTTTTTGACACTGCTTGGTGCACTATTTTTCTCTATGTATTCTATAGAATATATGTAACTTTCACCAGTCATACAGTGCCAGAGCCATCCGTGTTGAAGGCAAATTTTATTGAATTTGAATTACATTTGGAGGTTGTGCTGTGACTTGGGAGTGTATTAAAAACAGATTTGGTGTGATTCATTACATATCTTCAAGCAGTTGTGCCACTGACTTTTATCTAAAGAACAGCTTTTTATTGTGTGCATTTTGTTTTTTGTTGCTGTTGTTCTGTTGGGGGGTTTTGTGTGTGGTTTTGTTTGGTTGTTGTTTCGGCTTTTTTAAATAGAGGAAAACAATTTTCTGAAAGGGCAGAATGTTTCATTCAACTGTGCTGAGGTGGTTACCTCCATTTTTTGTCTTTGACTTGTCAAAATGCAGCCAAAAAAAACCCCTATTTTTGCTTTAACCACTTGTGGTAAATGTGATTACCTTATGGTAGGCAAATAGTAAGGGTTTTATTGTGCTGAGCACTTTCCTAGTTTGGTTTTCTTCAATTTTTTTGGTGATAATAGCACCTATGGTCTTGCATACTTACCACTAGAGTTTCATCCTATACAAATTCAGAGATGCTTCTGAGAAGTCTAATTTAATGCTTCTAGAAAGTGGCTACATTTTATTTTCCCCTTGAATTTGCACCAGAGAAGGAAGGTATTCAGCCACAGATGAAAAGATGGTACTAGAAATTATGACAAAGTCATCATAAACTGACTAATTAATCTGTCACAGCACCTCACAGGAGCAGATTCTTTGTCTGATAATACCTGTTTGTAAAAGAAAGTAATACCTAGGTGTGTGATACCTTGGACTATCATAACTTGGTTGTTTACACCAGGTATTGTCACGTGCAGGAAATCTGACTTAGAACAATTGATTTAAGAATACATGCGAAGCTGGTAGCAAGGCCAGACTTGGAGCTCATTTGTTCCTATCTTCTGCATGTGTGCTGTAATCTTTAGGAAATCCTGTTTATCAATCCCGTCTTTTTAGTATGTATGTTCTTTTCTCATTTGTATGTCTTTCCTCTGAAAGCTTTTTCGTTGCTATTCCTAAATTCTTTCTTTACCACTCTTTTCTCTTCCAGTAGTTCTATTTCAAAGTTCCTTTCATGATTCTTGTAAATTTTTACATGCCATTGCTTCTCATCCCAGTGGAAGACGATCTGTTTCTGCTGGGATTTAACCTTAATAACTACTCTGTTCACACTCTTCCTTTCCCCAGCTACTCCAAGAATAATTAAAATGACAGCACAGCCACAACAGAAAAACACTTTTTATCAGTAGAAGCACTCTCCTCGTGCATTACTAATCCACTTACAAATTTGAGTTCATGTTTATCCTCTCTTGAAACTCGAAGATTCTTGCCAAGCAGTGGGTCTCATTGAAGCTGATACTGACAATGCCCTGCTGTTACAGTGTTCTAAATTAGATGTGAAAAACAAAAGAATAAATGAATAAAGTTCTATGAAAATTGCTGATAAACCAGCACGCCTGGTCTTTGAAGGCCGATTTGATAGAATATTCGGACATAGATATCCCAAACATAACTGGCAACAATTATAGGAAAAATGTGGGCAAATTGCAGCCCTTCTTTCTTAGTCCAGCATGGGAAAGACAGTGCTTGTGTACAAAATTCTGTAGTAGCCTAGGGATCAGAAACTACCATTATCTCCTGATATGTTTTCTCACACAATGTGACTTCATTACTTCATGCATTTAGGATACAAAAATGCTAAATAGAAAGATCCTGTATAATGACAATATACTATAACTTTTGTATAGTTCTCCTTGTTTATAAAGAGCAGAATAGCCAAATATCAGTAATGGGACAAAAATTACAGGAGTTTAAGCACTACTCTAAGCTTCAGGGAACTGATAAACTAACGTGATGAGAGTATATATTTTCAGATGGAGAGAGGAATTCAAGTACTGGAAATATATAAAATGATTCAAACACTTTCTGAAAGCAGGAAGCATTAATAATTCATAAATGTTAATCTTTGAGCATTAGTGTTTTTTAAGAAGGTTTTTCAGCGACAGCTGAATTGATGTCACCCCCTCTCGCTGAAGTGAGACAAGATAAATTTTTTAAAACTTTAAATGATTGTCCTATTTCCTTATTTTTTTCATGCTGTGAATTCTTCTGTTCATGAGTGAAGCAGAATAATGCAGCAATAAATACTTTAATTAGCCATTTGTAGCACAAATGTACAACTATCAGCCTATCTGCCCTGTGAAGATAGAGAGCACATCCACTATACCCATTGTGCACATGTGATGTATTCAGATGGTAATAATCAAATGAACAGAAATGCTGGGTTTGGCTCTTAATGCAGATATGTATAGTTTCTCCTTATTATTGAGATTATCACAGTTGGTGGGCCTGGGAATAGATAATAGCATATTACTGGAGGATATCCTGTGAATCTGTTAAAACCTTCCAGTGTGCAGTCACACCTTGCCAGTCAGTGATGTTTCAGATACAAGAAGCTCTGCCTACAATACCTTCAGCTGCAGTTTGATTGCGGTTTAAATTGAAACTCATACTTTTTATTGTATGTTTTTTTCACACAGTTGTTTTTCACATTAGTATTTGAAGGATTTGTCTGCAATTCATTTTGCTATAGGACATGTAAACAACCCTCAGACAGAGTAGAGCTGCAGGAGTGTGTGGGGAGAACAGCACTGTGGCTAGTTTGGGACTTGGCTCAGCAGCAACACCAGTGTAAGTACGTCTAACAGCTACTGCAGCTTTTCTCATCAAGAACCTTGCTTCAACCCTGAATCGGTGTATTTGACGTAGATGATTTTGCTGTGGGGTGAGGTAAAGAGTCCTACCAGTCTAGGCTCTGATGAAGAAAGTAGTACCACAGCAGGGCAGCTGGCTCCTTTGCATCTCTTAATTCAGAGTTAGATGAAACTTTCCCAAGGCTCCATTTTTGTCTTCAAAATTGTCACAAAAAAAGCTTTACATACGCTTTGACAGGCTGAGGCAATATCTACTGAGCATGAAGGATTCGCTTGTTGATTAGGTGATAGGGGGATGAGAAACCATCATGGAAATATTTTCTGAAAAGAAAGTGACTATGACACTTTCTCCATACAAAAGAGGTTGTTAAGGGTCAGCCAGAGAAGCAGCTCAGAGGCAACATGGTGAGCGCAAGTGCTGAGACTCTCCTCAGACAAGTACAGCAACAGTTCAGGTCCCTTAGGCTCAGTGTTTGCATCTATGGGCCTAAGGCAAGCACAGGCTCTCCACTCAGGAACCAGAAGCCAATGATGTGAACAGTAGTGCAGTCTGGGCAGGAAAACAAGGCTCCCTAGGCTAAAAGACTGGCTGCCAAATTGCTCAGACATTCACTTGGCTATAGATTTGAGAGTGAGGAAAGAATTCAAGGGCAAGCAGAAAGTTTTGCTGCAGGAGGCTGTATTTCAGAACTACAGTGACTGTTGGTTTTCCAGTCTGTTTTGTCTACTGTCATTACAGTTTCCTCTCTGCTCTCAGTAATTATACTCATAGTATTGATTTAATCCTTTCAGTCTGCAAAAAGCTGTTTGAGATAATCCCGCTGATCCCTAGAGAGAAAGATAAACGTTATTAAAAATAAACAGTCCTTCCCCAGAAAAGGCAGATTTCATAGCAGCACTGAGGGGAAGGGGAAGTTCATGCTTGAAATTGAGTCATGTCATTAGCCCATGTTCTCTTTGGAAGAGTAGCTGTTGATAAAGAGGAGGAATGGAGTGAAGAAGAGGATGGCAAAGCAGCAGGCCAGGTAGAGGCCAAGCCCCCATGTTATCTTCACAGTCCCAGGTAGCAGTTCATTTGGGGCTGTTCCACCGGAAGCTCAGAGGATTTTCAGGGTTTTCTTATTCTTGCCTTCATGTCTGCTTTCTTCTACTTCAGTGCCTCCTAGTATCTTGCCTGAAAGGAGATCATATATTTGCTGCTGAGACTTGTATGGTTTTACAGGTTCTGGCATAGAGATGCCTTGATTGTGATGAAAATTTGAGATCCAGTAGTGGCATTGTTTCATTGACAGGTTTTCTCTCTGTGATGCTACTGCAACTTCTGGCTTCAATGCTGGGTGCCAGCCTGGGTTATTATGAGGTGTTTTGTTGTTCCTTTCCTCCAGTTCTTCCCACCCTGAGTGGTTTTGCTCAAGGTTGAAAAGATAAAACGTCAGAAATAAAGAAATATTAGATACTTATGCTGTCACCTGAAGTTCAGTTCCCTAGTGAATGAGGCTGTTTGTCAGTAGCTTCTTGTTTTATAACTGCTTTATGTTGTGGCACAGTTATCTCAGCATCAAACCAGTTCTTTATGCTCTTTACACTGACACTGTCGAAGTCTTTACTGATATGGTGTCAGCTAGCACCAGAGGAGATATGATCAAGGGTATTTGCACAGTTGAATGTGAACATGTTTTCTGTGTGAAGAAATTAAAAGTTACAAACGTGAATTTACTTACAGGGCATGAAGAGAATCTCATATGATTTCACTATATGAAGACACACACTATATAAAACACGAAATCAATTTACCCTGCGTATACATATTCTGGCTATACACAGACCGCTGTGCTACAGGAAGTTATTCTAATTCCTGGTGCACAGTTGGAGGATCTCATCTCCCTAGTGATTCATTTGATATATCTTATGCACAGGGAATATGAGTAGTGATCTGGGCTATTAAAACATATCAGACTTCTACTATTTTATAAGCAATGACTGCATACAAGGACAACATAATAAAGTGAAAAATGTATTCCAGTTCATAAAATTCACCAGTCTACTGCTCTATCCCAGGGTTAACAGCTAATTAACAGTTACAGTCACTTCTGTGGAAAGCTGAGGCACCGTGTATGACTAGAAATGCATATGCAATACAAAGTGTCTTCTTAATAGATCCTCACAGCAAATTCAATGAAGAACCAAATTTCCTCGATTTCCCTCCCTTCCTTTCTTCACCTTCTGCTATTAGACTCTGTCTTGAATGTGGTATGTTATAATTAACGACACTCCAGTTATTATTATAGTAATATAATGCATCCAACCAATAGGATTTCATAGTATATATACTGGCAGTGTGAGAGTATAATTATCTGCTGTCTTTCCAGAAAACACTCTCAATATGACTAATGTTAAAAGCTTTTCTTATATCTTTCCTTCTCCCTCTCATTTTAATATAAACCCTCTGTGGAATGTGAGGCTCTGGTAATGACTCATTGGGCAATGAGGCAGCAGTCTCAGGCACTATAACATGATGCAAAAAAAAGGTCATACACTTGCTTTCATAACAGGATTATTCATTCATTCATTAAAAATTAAACACACGTGGGAACACATGATGCAAGTATTCATTAATACTTCCTTAGAGTTTCTTAAGTCACGATGAGTTTGTGTGAGATGAAATTACTCCAAATTAAGTCTTATCTTCCTTATATTTACACCTGAAGTTAGTTAATTGTTCCTATTGAAGCAAAGTGCTGTAATGACACGCATGGTGTTTCAGGAACATGGCCATATGTCAATGGACTGATGGTTGCATTTCTTTGTTCTATAAGTCTTTACAATGAGCTTATATTTAAAATAAAAACATGTATGTTCTAAAATTTGTCTATATTATTTGTCTCTTTTTTACATAAAAGTTGCTGGTTTTTTAATTGTACTGTTAAAACTTTTCATGTTGTTTTTTTGTTTGTTTGTCATAGGGGTTTTTTTGAGTTCTGCAGAAAAATCAGTGTGCTCCAAAGTCTTATTTCAGCCTGAGAGCATTACTATGGGGTATTTTTGTGGAAGTCCTCTGCTAGACTGCAGTTAGGAAAGGATTGGTTAGAGCTGAATGTGGTGCTATGGAATTAATTTAAAACAGCTGTAATAGGGTAACCGCAGAGGCCTGACTAGTCTAGTGTACGGCTAGACTGGACAGAATCTTTAAAATAGGGTGAGCATACAGTGGCAGGCTGTGACTCAGACTTGTCTTGAGTCAGAGGTGATATTTTTGAGGTTAACATCTTTCAGCAGGTTCCTTATTATGTGAATTTGCTGAATCATGCTTGGACTTACATTGACCTCTGACATCCACAGGAATGCGAGACAGGGAGTTTTACAGCGTGGTGAAACAATGTATGAAGAATTCTTTCCTACTGCTGATTCTGAATCTGTTGTTTGAGAACTTAGTTTGTTGCCACAAACTTCTTTAAATTAAAATAAATAAATTAAATAAACAAACAAGCAAACAACCCAAACCAAACAAACCAAAAACACCCTCAACATCAGGGGACAGTGTTTTCCTTTCTACTCTTCAGTATTCAGTTCATTTTATGTATCTCCAGCATATCTCCACTCAAACAGCTCTTTTCTAGGCTAAAACCAAAATTCTGTCTGTGTGGTTGTTTCATGTAATGAATCTGAATATGCTTTGGACATTTCTTACCACCCTTTTCTGTAACTTCTAGTTGTAGGATGTTACGATGAGAACTGGAACTACATGTAATATTCATAAAGTGATTGTGCCATGAATTTATACATGATGTAATTAGTCTTTCAATTCCTATAACTTTCCTAATAACTGTCAACTTACGACTTGTTTCTTTCCTTCTCCAATAACTGTCTCCCTTTCCCACATTGTTTAGAACTTTATTGACCTGAATTTATTTTTGTTGATGTAGAAATACAAGTGACATTATAAACTTAAAGGTAATGGCATCAGTTACTGTAAAATTTTGCAGATTTACCAGGTCATAGTTAAGGCCATAACCTTGATGACCACCAGATAGAATTTAGAGCCTATTTACAGGTCAGTGTTGCAGTTGATTTTTGCTCTTCACAAGCTGGGTAGCAACTCAGGTTAGTTTTATAATCCAAATATGGATAGAGCTGCAATGTACTTGCACACCAGCAGACATACAAGATTCCTATGTCTACTTTTCTTTAATTGCAGGTATTTATGAGCCGCCATTTCTTGTATTATTGTGGTGAACCTACTCTGGATGTGAAGATTGCCTTTTGTCAGGTGTGTGTTCCTTACAGGTAAACCAAGGTACAGTATATACTTGTATTTCCTTTTTGCAGTTCATGCATAATAAAAGAAAAAATAGAAGTGAATTTCAGCAACTTATTGCAAGTAACTGGGTATAAGAATAAGAGTAAATACAAAAAAATGGAAGAATGCATCTCAAATATTACTTTTCTATATCTTTTGTGGTGTATTTTGTAGTTTTCTCTGAATGATTTTTGATTTTGTTTTGCTAAAATGTCAGTTAATGCTCAGAGATTTTTTTTTAGGTGAGAATAATAGCAGAGTTTGCAAACACAAAAAATTGGCTGTGCTTCCAATAAACTTAACAATGAATCAGGCAATAACTGTATGTATACAGGTGCTTTTATAGAAAGGTGCAAATTAGAGCTGTTTTGTGTTAGCCTCTGTTTTTGTGAGACAGAGCCTGTTACTACAGTTTTCTGCCCTTTAATCTACTTCTACTAGAAGTGAAGGGAGGGTTAATAAGAACTGTGGGGGTTGTCTTGTTTCTTGTTGAACACCATGTGCTATGCAGATGGAGTCATGAGACTGCATTATAACAAATTGAAGTATATGGATTTGTCCATTTTTTTGTTCTCTTGGTTAGATTTAGTTAACATATATGAATCACAAATCTGTATGCATTTTTCCAGCATGAGCAAAAGATGAGATTTTTTGCTCATTTATGAGTATTGGTTTATGTTTGAATTCTGTCTCTTCATAATTGTTTTTGTGAGATGGGAGACCAATAATCTGACTAGCTGGAGGGACATTAGGGACATTCTTTATTTTTGAGGAATAAGAACAATGCTACATTCTTAGAAATGGAATTATGGAAAACACTTGTTTTTTCCCTTTATATTACTTATGTGGTCCAAGGAATTGAAAGCACAAATCTAAAAAAGAAAGAGCTATTACTTGTATGTAAGCATTTAACACAAAACAGTGACAGCTTCTGGGAGGTTTGTTTTGTGGGGTTTTTTTGCAAAAATTGCACAAAAAGGGTTTTTCCTCTGATTGTATGAAAAAGATGTTACATTCATTGTGCACAATCGCTTTTTGCATAGCTCTGCCTGGGAATTTTCTTCTCCCTCTACTTCAAACCAAAGCAGAGTTGTACAGAAACATTTTTATTTTGCACACGCAGAGGAAAGGTATTCTTAATCACTTTATTTCCTGTTTAGTGCTTCTTTTAGTCTTGGCATCAATCACTGCATGACCATGTACGGCCAATGTTTTCTGTCACTGCACTCTGGATTCTTCTTCTATTGGAAACATGCCACTGCAATTATTCCTTTGCTGTTACCCTAACATAATAAAAGGTCTTCAGAGGCACATACAGAACCAGCCATATTTCAAGGCTTTTATTAAAGTATATATGGTGAAATTGACAGTATTTTGGAAGATTTTTAATGCTGAATAAAAATTATTCATATTCAGCTCCTACAACAGGTACCCAAAGAGGAGTCATCCAATAAATACATATGGGAAATACTATCTTGACATTGTAGGAAACAGGATTTTATCCTTCAAGGACTTACCACACAAATACCTTTTCAAGGTCTTCAGATCTTCAGATATATTCTCTGGAGGGTAAAAGCTGGTTCAGGCTTCATATTAATTTATTTTCTCCGTATAGATAGGCCCTGATCCAAACAGTTAAGCACATAGTTAACTTTAAGTACAAGAACAGCCTCTAAATCTGTGTTTTGCTGGACTAAGACCTTTGCTGTCATGGATGCTGTTCATTTGTGTTGCATAGCACAAGATGTGGGTTATATCTGCATCCTGGTGATACTTGATCCAAACATCCAGGTCTGTATTTAGAGACTATTCAACTATTTTGAAACTATTTAGTCTCCAGCTAGTAATATTGTTTATTCCATGCTTATTCAGAATGCTACTGTGGAAATCAAATGTCCTGTGATTTACCAGCAGTTCTGCTCCAAGTATAAAGTTCATTTACACCTTTGGGAAATTTTTATCTGCTGAACCAGAATTCTAAGAGTTTCAGGAACTACTGTTAACAAAAGATGAAGATGTGACTGAAGAATGGATACTATCAGCAAGAGGTAGATACTGCCATTCGAATCTTGAGGTGTTTATAACCAGCAAGGATCCCAGCAGTATTTGGACAAGAGACCAAAAGGATGTAGTTTCCAGTGAACATAATCCAACTCAATAATATTTTCATGTGGTTCATCAAATGCAAAAAATTATTTCTACTATATAAATATGCAACAGATTATCAGAAAAAGTCAGTGGTGTAGCTGACTGCCCTGTTGACCTGTTAAGATGAGAGCCTCTAGTGATGGTGTACTAGAATGAACAATCCAATGGATTATTGCAATTTTGAGACTCATGTTTACCCCATTGAAGTCCTGCTCCCATTTGGAATTTGTGCATACTTTAGACTTTCTACAAAATACAGAGTTGGGCTGAAGTGTCTTTTATAAAGACATAATATTGAAAAGTACTCCAGTGATTGTTAGTACTGTGTTACTACATATTTTTCTCGTAATAAATATTTTGTGGTGATTTCTCTCTCATAGCCTAGAAGGCATAACTTTATCTGCTATGAAAGAAAGTAACATATACCTCATTAGAAGCTGTCCCTCTTGTCACAGAGCTTGTATCATTGAGTGTACTGGTTTCAATAGATGAAATGCTAGTTCAGCACGAATAGAATATTAAGAATTTCCAATTTAAGAAAAAAGAAAAGTCTTTCCTGAGAAATACTTAGTAGTGTAAGTGGGGTAAATATGCCTTCCCCCTGTTACATCCCACCTATGAGAAGGCAAGAGTAAATAAGGTTCACAGATTCCCTTGGTGTGGATTAAGAGGAGGTAACACTTGAAGTCTGTATGTAAACACCAGCTTTAATGGAACAAATTAAAGTTTCAGTGCTGTATAATAGCTAACTATGTCTAAAGAATACTGACTGCTTCATCCATGTTTTCCTTCATTTGGTTTTTCAATACTTTTTAAAAGTTGTCATCAAGATGTGTACAATCTGTCAGAATTTGCAAGTTTTCTAAACTACAGCTGCGTAGGATACCTTTAGAATGCAATTCTATGTTTTTTTCTTTTTTTACTTGGAGCAGTAATCCTGGATTTTCTTGTCTTTGCAAAAAACAACGAAAAAAATCTTTATTATTAGAATTTGTATGCCACAGTGTTTCCATAGTACTGCAACTATTCAGTTTTTTAACAGAAAAGCAGGACATGGGATTACTGAGATGAAACATAAGGGACCTGGCCATACAAGTTAAGAAAACACGTAATGTGAATCAGGAGTGTAAATTCACATGGTAATTCTTTGGTGTGGTGTCATCACTAGTCTTTATTGCCCAGTTTAAACAATTTCTTGTCCCATATAGAGATCATCAGCATTTTTGCATACTGACATGGGTATCGGTGCTGTACTGATGCCACCAAAAGAAAACCTTAGAATGAAATTTTAGTTTGCATGTTGAGGGTACTTTCATAAAGTTCTATTCAATTTGTGCTTTAAAAGAAGAGAAAAAAACAAACCAAAACAAATCTCCAAACAATAATATTTTAAAAGCATTAATTTCTCTTGAGACATCCTTTTTTATCCTGTATTCTGCTAACTTGCTTCATTTCCACTGTCATGTTTACATGTCTTGAACAAAATGTGTATAGACTTCCTAGATGCAATATTGCATCAAAGATCATTTAAAAATGACATTAATTTAGGAAACTTTTCATTTTACATGCAGGAAAGACTAGCTCTATTAATTGCATTAATCTCTATCGATTGCTTGATTCATCTGATCTGGTTTTTAAATTTTATGCTACTTTTGATAAACCATTTTAATTACAACTGATGCATCAAGGAGCGGTGACTTGTATCTTGGATTTCTAGGACTGCTATGATGCTTCATAGTATCAAGACTTGTCTATTTCTAACAAGAATTGTAATTAAGTTATTCAGCTCATTATGGTCTTTCCTTATAAAACTAAGAATGTTTTCATAAGCTATTGTCTTCACTGTGAATACTGTAATATAATTATACTGATAAATTTATTTATTTCTCTCTCTACACTGTTGTTTATGTGCTGCTTCTTTACCCTTTTTTTAAAGGAAGCAGTGATGTGCATTGGGACATAAAGTTTTGTATTCTTGCTGCCCTGCTTGCATACTAGAAGAGCACTTCTTAAACCAACACCCAGTATTTCAGTGTAATTCCAGTTTCCTGAGAAGTGTAAAACATTTGAAAAATATTTTATTATCAATATATGCATTACATAAAGAGGAGTTAATCCCATATGGGTATCCTATGCTCTTAACACATTGTGTTTCTATGTTCCCTTCACCATTGTTGATAAATTGAGCATACTTTTCATTTCTTAGTGTTACGATGTTTTGGCCAACCTTTAGTGATCCCATTTCTTTTTCCTGATCTTAATTGTATCTTTCTTCCTCCCAAGTTATTGTCGTTTTTTCAAGTCTAGCACCTCAGAGCAAACTGATTAATACAAACTACAGTGTTTCTTCTCATTTCTCCTGCAGTTGGGTGCTCAAATCTCTTTCTTCTGTTTTGGACACAATTCCAAAATGCGTCAAGCTTCCTGTTTCATGGAGCTGCGCCTGAATGAGATGTTTCTAAACATCTTTACCGTAGCTTTCTCGCCTACTCTTAAATCATTCTTTCCTGTATTTTTGGCTAAATTTCCATTTGGATCACCCACTAAGTTTCTGACCATAAAGAAACCTCATTCTCAAGGAGTTCTCTCAGTGTTTCTTGATCACTCTTCTCTTTCTTACCATCTTTGTTATGATGATCAGGGTTGGATGTTACCTGTGTGTCAGTGTTGAATTCTTCAGGCATCGGGGAATAAGGAATCATTTTTAACTAGTTGTGCAGATACATATTGTTCATCTCTAAGAAGTCTGGCCTAGAATGAAGCAGACACCTCTGGATCACAGTAGATTTCTGAGAACACATGATAACACAATTACAAAAGAACTACAAAAATTTTGTGCCTGTAATAAAAGCAAGTAAACGTAGTAAAAGTTCAGTCAATATGTGGAGGACAAGTTAAAATATGTAAGTAGAGTTTATCATTGAGTTATGAGTAGATATCAAAGAAAAGGAAACAGAAGGCAGTCCTGTTGTTTCTTGTATAATCAGAACTAGGCAAAAGCCAGTTCTGAAGATGCTGAGGTTTTGGTATCTGCGCTAGAAGAGGTTAAACAAGGATAGTGTGTTTAAACAAACAACAACAAAACACGAACACCCCCCAACGAACCAGCACTTACAAATATGGTACTCTATCTAATGAAGCAGTTTAATACGATATTTCAAATAGACTGAGTGAAACAAATGTAGTAAAAAGATCAATGTTTAATCGATCAAGGTTGAGTTGATTGCAAGGATCAGTTGCCTACTTGAAAGGCTGACTCCATAAAGGAGGGTAGATTGCGTCTGGGGGCTAGGACAAGACTGCTGCAGAGGGATTAAAACAAGGGCAATTAACCGATTAAATCACACTCAAAATACACTGAAATCAGGAAGACAGGGTGACTAATACAATCTTTAGAGGATGGGAATGAGATAGGAAGATGTGATGTGGCTGATAAGATACAACTCTGTAATGCTACACCCAAACACACACACAAGATGAAAAACCTGCTCTTTGTAGGAAATTTGATCACTATCTTTGGAATTTTGAGTTCAGGAAAAGCAGGAGTAAGTAAGAAGTATGGCTTTATGATAAGAAAAATAGATAATATTTTTGCCATAAATGTGGCATATACAGAATACGCAATGAAAAATAATATAGTGGGCCTTGCAGTGTGAAGATACTTAGTATTTCTCAAGTGGCTGCTTCTGCGGACATCCAGATTTACACAGCAAAACCTGTGACCATTACATCCAAAGCAGAGGGCTCAGTAGAAGTGTGTTCATCCCAGGATTTTGGCATTTGAATCTTCTGAGAAGATTACAGCTGTACAAGTGGGAGGATCAATATTAAATTGATAGCATTGTTGACTTTGTGGATGCACACAGGTGAGCAGGGCTTGCCTCTATGTACACTTTTTGAGCTAGCAAGAAGACTCAGGATTTTGCCATCCTTCAGAATTTCAATTTATATGATCTTGGCATCTGACTTTTAACTGCAGCTTTAAGATATGATCCTTTCAGATCCTGAGGGAATTGAATGCATGTGCCTCAGACACATGCTGTTCTCCATACCAGCCTCTTTGTCTGAGATGGGATTGAGACTTGGAGCCCCCTGGGGAGCTATTGTGATTGCTAGCTCAGAAAATCCGCTCTTTTGCATCCTGCTCATCTTGGGTGCTGTGCCAACTGCTAATTAGGAGTCAGCCTTTCAGTTTTCCATCAATTGTTTTCCTCTCCTGCATTCACACATGTGAAGTCATATAGCTGTTTTCAGTGTCCTTGAAAGTGAGGCCCTTACTGACATGGCTAGTAGCAGACTTAGTAGTCCTGAGGTAAAGGTTGGAATTTATTATTTTTTAAAGGTCTTTCCAAACCCTGTTGATTCGCTGATTCTATGAACCATAGCACCCTCAAAAGTTAATATGTTCCTGTAGGTATTTCTCTGTGCAGACAGGGATGGATACTTATACTGTGGTAAAGCTTCCTCTTAGCTGATGCCTGCTACATAAACTGTGACAGCACTCATTGTCTTGGAAATGCAAAGGAAAGCAATTTAGCTTTAGCTACCGCTAGCATGTAACTCCCACTAGCATGGTTGGTATTTATAAAAGCTAGGATGCATGAGATACTTGAGCTGGAAGAAATCATGATATTTTAGGCTCATCAATAATAGGAATGGTGTTGAGTTGCAAAGGTATATCAGTGAAATATAATAAATGTAGTACTATGGGGTAGAAATGGACAAATAAAATATCAGGAAAGGATTCACCTCATAATACAGAAAATAATATAGCTTTGTTTCTGTTGGTTTTTTTAACCCTCATTTGTTCTCTATGCTGTGAAACAAAAAAAGGAAAAGAATACGAACTATAGTTGCATGTGAGGCAATAAGTTATTTGGGTTTCACCAAATTTTTAAGTAATTGTTCTTTGAAAGCAAAATCTATGTAATCTAAGCATTTAGGAATGGTAAGAGTATTTTTTTCCTTCATCTCAAACACTTGAGTCTTGATGGTTCATTTTCTTTCCTCTTCCCCAACTGCTGGGATGTTAAGCAAACATCGCGGCAGATGAGACTATGCATTTAAGTGACCCAACAAAGTGAGCTATGTTTTCAAGTCTGAAAAACTGACTTCTTTACTCTTAATTTTCTTTTTTTTCAGTACAGCAGAAAAAGAACGGCATTAGGTGTGTGTTAGAAGTTTTCACTTAGATACTGAAAAGAGAAAAAATCATGTGTGCATTCTTCTACATGTGAAACAAAAGTTAAGTTCTGTTCAGTGTTGAAGCAATATAATTACATTGTCCAAATATTTATGGAAACCAAGAAAAGATGACTCTCCAATGCATACTTTGTCTCTGAGGAATAATCCTTCACGTTACACTGAGGTCTGAGAAACTAGATGTGTTTTGTTCAAAGTGAAAAGGATGAAAAAATTTACTTTTGTTTTACACCTGCAATGTTTACAATTACTTTTTTTGTAGCTTGGCCAAATTAATTTGAAGTTCACCTGAAAATGTATTAATTCACTGAAGTTCACTTTTCTATGAGACCTATGCATCTTTACCATGATATCCTAAGAAGTATACCTGATCACTATGTGTATATACACACACATATGTATATACAGAATATATATATATACATATATATATGCGCACTCTCCCTTTCCCCAGCTAATTATTAATGAAGTGGTAATTCCTAGTTTCTTAAGCTGTCAGTATCAATCAAATTTGAAAGAAGTTTTTGGTTTAGGTGTGTATACAGTGGGGCGTATTCTGAAAATTCCTAGCCCTCTGTCCCTTTCTGCTGTCAGAATCAAAAGTATTAACTTAAGCTGCCAGTACAATACTTGTAAGCATTATACAGTAAAACCTGAATCTGAAATATCTGATATGGTGTAGATGGGTGTGGGGAAAGAAGACATTCACTATTATACCAACACCAAGTCTTCTGGAAGGGATTTGAATGAACGCTGAGAATGTAACAGACAAAAATGTGGTTCTTTTAGGATCAGCAATATGGATTGAGAAGACTTTGAGAAGAATCTTTTAATCAGGGTTTGAAAGTAAAACTAACATTGATGTGCTTTATTAGGAGTATGAATTTCCTTGCTAATGGGAAAAGCTCTTTTAATTTCAGTGTGAAACAAAACTGTCATTTCCTTGTTCCCATTTAACAAGTGGCTGCTCTACAGCAACTTGGAGATGACAGCTCATTATCTGATTTTGTGTCGTCTTTGAGGGCCTGATCAAATATGATTAATCTAATAACACTGTTAATTTATTGATTTAGGGATTTGATTTAAGTTATAGTCGGGACAAGGGTAGTTATTCATCTCCTGGTTGTTATAAAAATAATCAGTACTTTAGGCTTACGCAGTAGGCTTACTGTGTTTTAATTTTGCTTACGTAGGCTTTGGTAAAAATCATCACAATATAGAGAGTAGGGGGTTTTGTCAGTTTTTAGCAGTGTGGGTTTAAAGGGAGGAGACAAGTTAGTAGATGACCTGGAGACTCTTTGGTCGACCTACAGAGCTGAAGTTTGTGTCACTCAGAGGAGGCATTCTACTTGGAGTCAACTTCAGTCTAAATCAGCCTGTCTTGAATGTTATAAGTAATTCTTGGTGTTGATATTTTCTATCAAGCCTCCTTATGGCTTACAGACTTTAAAGTAGACAGTCCTTGATAAAAATATTAACCTAAAAATAATAATAGTCAATGAGAACTTAGGATAGCCTTTACCTTTCCTACCCACAACAGTTAGAAGTGGGTGGTCATAGGAATGGTCCGTGTTATGCAGAGGAGAGCTGCTCAGCAGGACATGTGTGTTCTTCCAGCTATTTGGTTGCTGTTGCATATATTCATTATCCATATCACTGAGCAACTGCACAGTGGTGTTCTGAGCTGTTTCAATTGTTTTGTAAGACATTCCTTGATTTAAAATAACCACCTGCTCTAACTGCAGTAGTTCAGAAATCCCACTGTAGGCAGCTCAGGATTCCTGAGGCTAGCAGTTCCCAGGGTCAGCCTAATTTGAAGGCAAGTAATTTTGATGTGCACAGGATTCTGAATGCAGACTGACAAAGTACCTTTCCCCATGTCACTCCATACCACATGAGGAACTGTTGGGTAGCTTGGGAGTAAGGATGCCAGGCAAGTTATGGCAGGACTGCCTCACCCAAGCCTTAACACGGTCATGTTATAAAAGTAGCTGTATCTGTACTTCCAGAGGAACTGGCTATGAGTCAGGCTCACTAAGGAATGCAATTTTTATGCTGACACTTTCTATAACATTGGTTTCAGAGTAACAGGTATTAATGCTGAATATTGTCTGCATAGTTCTGATAATGACATCAGAAAAAAACATGCTGCAAATGTGTTTGTGTAGCCGGAGGGAGCTGTCATTATCTCCTGTCTCTCAGAAGCGCATTATTAAAATAAAGCCTCTTAGTTCCAGGTCTGATATGAATAGCTGAGGTAGCCAAATTTATGCATCTCTCTTCACATAATGGAAGGAGTTTTAAGACTAAGGCTACATGGTATGAATCAGATGCAGTCTTTCTTCAGATGAAAAAAATTCAAAACTGTTTCAGATTCCTTTTGTTTTGTGTAAGCTTGAACTTAGCATTGTGTACGCATCCATAAATCTCTCACTTTCTACATGTGCATGTGAGGGGGAAAGACTTCTCCTACGTATGATTAACAAGCTAACGTAATGTTTCTAATTGCTCATATGGAATGAGTCTCCTTGTTTGAATGAACTGCTCCATTTGTTAAGGCGTGTCAAAGTCTCTAAATGAGGTGGTTATGATTAACCAGTGCTGTCCAGTGATAACGAACAGAAAAAAGAATATTAATCATCCTAAAACAAACCTGAGGATCCAGGTTCTCAGCAAGGTTTGTTATCTGCTGTTAATGACCGGCTTTGAGGAGCACAGGAATGATGTTCTTTTAAATTGAAAAAATAATAGTCTACAAATCAACTTTACATTTTTCTTGCTCCATCAAAATTTGACATAACATGGTTGATTATTCAGATTTTTTGTGGAATGCAATTTATAATAGAGCAAATAAGAAAATTTAGAATCTGTGTTTATGAGCACTGAAAATAAATGCACAGAGAGAGGCAGGTTTGGGTTTTGGTTCTCCTTATAGAAGACATTTGGGAAAGTCTTAATTTCCATAACTGAACTGTCAACTACTTGAGGACAGGTCTGTTGTGACATGTTGAGCTTTTGAATCCTGTGCTCAGCATCATGTAGTGTAGAATCCTAAATTACGAACACTAAATTCTGATTTTTATCTCAAATTATTATATACTTTGCTCCATAGTCTTCAGGGATCTGAGCTCAGTGGTAGTCACAAAACAATTATAATGTAACTGCCTGCATAGTACTTCTACAATTTGAGTGAGTTTACAGCTCAGGGGAAGTTTTAGAGTTCATGTGGATAGACTTATTTGTTCCATCTGACCAATGATGAAAAGCCCAATTCTTATGTCTCATGTCCCGTCTACACTGATGTAAGTCTTCTAATTTTAAAGTGAGATATTTATAGTGATACAAATAAGGGCAGAATCAGTATGAATGCATAAGTCAACAGTCATAAAACAGAGACCAGTAGTTGAGAGCAGCTGTGTCACAAATATGAGCTAGTGAATTCACTAGCTTTCTTTAATCAGTGACTTTTTATGGTTACTTTCTGGGTGAATGAAGGTTTGATACAAGCTTTGAGAGCATTAGAGGATTCATATAGATCTATGACAATGGGCCTAAAATGACAAGAATTTAGTTGAAAAATTAAGCTGGCTGTGTTTTGTCAATATTCTGATGTTTTACCAGCCTTGATTTCTGTTTTTTTCTCCACTCCCTTCCCCATTCCCTTCTTCTGTACAACAGGGATTTGGGAAACAAGTGGATGTGTCGTATATTGCCAAACATTACAACATGAGCAAAAGCAAAGTTGACAACCAGTTCTACAGCGTGGAAGTAGGTGACTCAACCTTCACAGTTCTCAAACGCTACCAGAACTTGAAACCTATTGGCTCTGGAGCTCAGGGAATAGTTTGGTAAGTATCAGCAGTTTCTCTCATGCTTTTAAAATAGGATTTGCCTTTTGCATTTCTTCACAGTTTGCTAGCCACAGACATTGTCTAAAATTGTAAAAATAAGTCAGGCACAGATATCCTGAGGCAGAAGGAGCCTAGTGGTTTGCTAATAAATTCTCCTGCTGGTGAGAATGGTAGCACTAGGTTTATTTCTCCACATAGCAAAATACAATCAGCAAGAAAGCAGGAGAAAGATCTTATCATAATTGACATCTGTGGCACTATTTCCAGAGGCAGCACAAATAATATCTCAAGTAATCCTTGTAATTTTAATCTTTGTACAGTAGAAGTCACTGAGAGCAGTATAGAAACTTGTCACATCCCATAGCATTCTCAAGTATTCAAAATGGAAGCCTTTCAAACTGAGGTAACTGCTAATGTTTTCTTTATTTTTGAAGAGATGTTTTAGTGATGTGAATAATGCAAACAAAGGACACAAAATCAGTAGCTCTTCTAAATAATATGACTGGTTTATGGAATTTGAAATCATTATGTTCAAAAGTTGTGAGACCCTAGGTGGCTTTTTCCTCTGCATTTTTAGAGATGATATGTCTTAAATTTCAGTGGATTGTATTTAAAAGTCCCTGTGTGGGCATTTGTTACCTGTTTAATTACAAGGCATTAGAGTAACTAACATGATCAGAGTAACTTGATCAGAGAGGAAGTCTAATTCTACCTGTCATTTTCAGCACTGCTCTTTTTTGACTTTTGGATAGGATGTGTTACCTTACAGTTGGAGGTAGTGGTAAAGCAACAGATTTCTTTAATCTAGGGGCAAGTGGGCTTCCATGGATCATTGGCATTATAACTGGCTATGTAACAACAATTAGCAACACATTCTTAGGTCTCAGTCTGTCACTTCTAGCAACACAAGTCCACACAAGTCCATAAATTGATCTAAATGATCAAGTACTTTATTTCACCTCTTAAAGAGTTAATGGTTAGTTTCAAAGGGTTAAAGGTTATTTTAAAGGCTTAAGGGTTTAATGTTAGTTTAAAATTTAAAGGTTAAGAAGGGTTAAAGGTTAGTTTAAAATCAACTTCAGGAAAGAAACATACACTGTGTTGCATACTATTAATATTCATTTGCACTGTTAATCTGTTTCCATATATAGTAACATGATTTTTCTTCCTACTTATTATTCTCTATTCATTTTAGAGGAAAACCAGATTTTGCTGAACCTCTCTGCAACTGAATTGCTGTAATGATCAATTATCAGCAACAAAAAAAACCCCAAAAACTTAGAAGTTGAGCTAAATAGAATCAGTAATACCCTGTGAATTCACCTTTTGTACTAAGAGTTGACAGGCAAAAATTAAGAAAATCAAATCAGGAAACAAGTAAGTTCAAGTGAAAGTTAGCACAAATCCCCTGGCTGAGCTGCACAGAGAGACCATTAAAGGCCCTTTATGGTTTGATGATACACATTTATATTACATGATAAATGGGGTAGATAATGAGGATTTTTGCTTAGTATATATTATATTGTAATCTACTTGTCATGAAGCATAATTTACCACAAATACATTAACTAACAATGTCCAGCTGGAGACCAGTAAAGAGTGGTGTCTCTCAGGAATCGGTGTGGGGAGCAGTCTTATTCAACGTCTTTGTCAGTGACATGGACAGTGGGATTGAGTGCGCCCTCAGCAAGTTTGCCGATGACACCAAGCTGTGTGGTTTGGTTGATACATTGGAGGGAAGGGATGTTATCCAGAGGGACCTTGACACGCTTGTGAGGTGGACTGATGCCAACCTGATGAAGTTGAACCATGCCAAGTGCAAGGTCCTACAGCTGGGTCGGAGCAATCCCAGGCACAGCTACAGGTTGGGCAGAGAAGAGATTCAGAGCAGCCGTGCGCAGAAGGACTTGGGGGTGTTGGTCAATGAGAAAATTAACATGAGCTGCCAGTGTGCACTCACAGCCCAGAAAGCCATCCGTATCCTGGGCTGCATCAAAAGGAGCATGGAACTGTTGGAACAAGTCCAGAGGAGGGCCACAAGGATGTTCAGGGGACTGGAGCACCTCCTGTAGGAAGATAGGATGAGAAAGTTGGGTCTGTTCAGCCTGGTGAAGAGAAGGCTGCGTGGAGGCCTCCTAGCAGCCTTCCAGTATCTGAAGGGGGCCTATAGAGATGCTGGGGAGGGACTCTTCATGAGGGACTATAGTGATAGGACAAGGGGTAATGGGTTCAAACTTAAACAGGGAAGTTTAGATTGGATATGAGGAAGAAATTCTTTACTGTAGGAGTGGTGAGGTCCTTTCCAACACTAACTATTCTATGATTCTATAAGAATCTATGGTGAAAAAAAAAATAGCAAGATAAATATATTTATTTTACCTAAAGGAAGAAAATACACAACAAAAACTCTTTAGTTATGTAAGTTTCTATTCGGTAATAGTAGTCATTATATAGTAATAAGTTTGCTACATAAACTTAAAGTAGTGTAAGTTTCTGTAGGCAAAATTTCCACTATTTAGAAACTATAGGTATTTTGATGTATATAGGGTTACATCTAGAAAAAGCAGATTAAGTGAAAACATATTCTGAAAAACTGCCTATTTATGGAATGCTGCTGGCTCTGTTGGCAGAAGTATTTTACCCAGCTCATCTTGTTCTTTTTTAAAAGGTAGCCATAAAGACTGCCTCCATGAAAACAGTGTGAAAAACCTAGGTAATATTTTCTTTTAGATCCAATGGCTCTGTTATACTTGTTGAGTTGTTGATTGAGAATCCTAACAGATCTGGGATGCAATTCTGACTCAGTAACGGAATTAGCTGAAGTGTAGGAGCTGAATGGGTGACTTCTGACCGTTTACCAAATGCAGATACAGGTAAGATAGCCCAGAGAGGTTTAGGTTCAGACTTCTCATAGCACGCACTATTTCTGGATTTTCCTTCCAGATGGTTGTAGGTAAAAGGACACTACCTGTTTTCTGGCTGGAGTGATGGGCTACCCAGCTACTGGAGACAGCCTTAGTGCATAGCAACATCTGGATTTATGGAGTAATAAAGGTAGAGTATTATTCATAAATGCTAACTACCCTTTCAGGCCTGAGCTGCCACTAGCAGTTGCAGCCTGCTTCTTGAATAGTCTAGATATTTGCAGCTTGGTAAGTGGAGTCCATGCTGTCTTCTCCACACTAGAAGAGCTGAGCTGTTGATTACTTCTATGCTTTGCCTAGTACTTGGCCACACAACTGTGATTTCCACATCTTAAGAAAAAGGGACCTACTTATAGATTTTTTAATAGTTTAGCATCAGATCTCTCAGTACCAATCAGGTGCAAGATGTTCCATGTCAAGGACTGCCTCAGCACTAGCTTCAGGACCAAACTCCACTTGCTGGCAGCAGCCTCCCTCTTAACTTGAATGTGGGATCCTATGTGCCCAATGTGCTGGCTGCCTTAGCACCTTACCAGATATACTTGGGCGGGCAAACTGCAGTCCAAGAGGTAATTGTAGAGGCAGCGGAAGAGGGAGAAAAGACATGATGTTTTTCAGGCTGCTCTGAAAGCTGGTGTTGCAGGATTCTTAAACAAAACCACAGAGTACTGAAATTTTCTCATCCAATTCTATAAATAGTTGTCAACATAAGCAGGAGAATTTCAGTGGAAATTAATTCACATCACAGAGCAGAAGGAGGCATCGGAAGCAGGGAATTATGAAAGAATATGGGACTTCATTTCACTTGATTATTCTGAACATTACATCATCAAAGACAAAATAATTTTCTTGATATGGAAGCATTAAAGTAAATATATTAAGGTCTTCATAAATGATTAAATGATTAAATAATTGAATTATTGAATTATTAAATTATTAAATTAAAATATTAAATTATGTGAAAAAGAGGAAGCAATACAGTGTGAGAGTTATAACTGTCCTCGTGCCCATGTGAAATAATTATAAACTCAGTAAGAAAGTTGTATTGGCTGTAGATGTAGTTCATACTGTATCCTCAGAAATTTATAGTGGAAGCTGCCAGTGGCTTTTGTGTTAACTACGTTCACAAAATTATTTTTCCAGCAGAAAGAAAAAGCTGCTTGGAATCTCTTGAGCAGGAAGGTTGCTCTTCGCTTTCCACAAACTGCCCTTGTTGCAAATGTAGGTTGTTTGCTCACTGTACATCATACTGACATCTGTGAGAAAGACTGTATAGGGTGTGTTTGCATTAAATTATCATGCTGTTATAGGCATGATGACCAAGCCTATAACATGGGATATTGCTGAAACAGACTTCTAGCTGATTAGGCCAAGCTGTAGTTGTAAAAACTGCAGGCTTTTAACCGCACTAGTTGATCTTCAAGTCTGTGATAGAAAGTGTCAAAGGTAAAATGAGTTGAGAAAAGTTTTCTGAGTTTAATTAGATATGTGCTACTTAAACTACTAAGAGAAGAGGTAGTTAATAACCCTCTGCAATGTTAAAATTGAGTTGACAACTACCTTATTTTACAAGAAGAGGAGAGAGAGAGAGAGAGAGAGAGAGGGGTCACTTTCAGCCTGCAGGTATGGATAGTTTAGATGAGGGTGATGGGAGAGGAATTTTCATGTTCCATAAAATCAATAGAGGTATGCTGATGTTGGAGTGGGTGTTTGTGTTTAAATGAATGCTTTTCACCTGGAAGCAACGTAATTGATCTGTAGTTTTTCTGCTGTGGTTTACAAGCTATCAGTTTTTATATCGCCTGTGATATTTTTGATACTGCCGGGAATGTCTGGAAAAATTATCTTCTACAGGAATATTTCAAAAGTGGTTTGAAGGGGCTGTGATAGTTTTTGAACTTGTGATGGAAGCAAGGATGAAGTACAGCTTTCTATGGCAGGTAGTGAAAACATCACTTACAAGCTTGAGGATGCAAGAAATTAAAATCTTAGAAGCAGCTTATGAAGACACTTGTCCTGTTTTATGACCACATTGGTGCCTATACCTGTGTGCATTATCAGGAGAAAATGTTAGCTTTAAAGACAAAGTCTTTAAAGGGTGAGTATCAAGTAGGTGAACTTCATGATGTCTTCTAGCTAAAATCCTGAATGTTTGTCTTGCTCTTTTCTGAAGAGTGAAGACAGGCTTTCATGCAATATGATGCTGGGATATGGTCTAATGACATGTCAGCTGGACCAGGAGAGTGTTAGTTGCAAAGTGCTTTGTGCTGTCTAGTTTATGCAAGAAGTTTTTGTGTCTTGGAGTAATGTTAGGGGCATGGGTGTATGGGAGCAGGAATGATGGTTTTAGGATAGTTTTGAAGAGTCATGGTAGCTCTTCAGTAAATACATTACAAATTTAGAAAGACATCTCATCTGCAAATATTGGGGAGATTATAAATATATTCTTGAAGTAGTGAATTGGGCAATTTACGGGGCCTTTTTTTTTTTTTTTCCCTTGGAATTAATGATTTGGTATCTTTGAGCCTGACTATGAGGGAGATTGAAGTCTTTTTGTGATCCCTGTAACAGGTAGAGTCAACATGTCAACTGATAGCTTGCTGTGTTGCTTAAGGTTACTGTAGGTTCTGATTTAATTTGTAACTTGGTGGTTGAATCTTAAGAAGCGCAGAATTCTTTCAAATCAACCTGTTGTGATGGTGGTGCTTGATGTGGCCCATATAACTGCTGATTCTTTCCCCAAAGTAATCACAGAAACATAGAATCATTTAGGTTGGAAAAGACCCATAAGATCATTGATTCTAACCACTGACCCAGCACTGCCAAGTCCACCACTGAGCCACGTGCCAAAGTGGCACAGCTACATGGTTTTTAAAAACCTTGAGGGATGGTGAGTCAACCACTTCCCATAATGTTCAAAGGCCAGAGGAGGAATGCAACAGATATTTTACACTACAAAATGTCCATTATGAAAGATCAGGGTTTTTTTTTTGCTGTTCTCCTTGGAAGTATCATAGGGAAGTGTGCTGTTGTGTCCTAATATTGGTGATACAAGATCTGTTAAGTTGGGGTTGGCTGAAATTTCATCTGTTCTCTGAGTATCCATGTGTTATATGTGCTGAGATAACTATTATAGGGAAGCATCTTGCATTCCCTTGATCTCTGGTGAACGTCATAGAATCATAGAACAGTTAGGGTTGGAAACGACCTTAAGATCATCTAGTTCCAACCCCCCTGCCATGGGCAGGAACATATCACACTAAACCATGTCACCCAAGGCTATGTCCAACCCGGCCTTGAACACTGCCAGGGATGGAACATTCACAACTTCCCTGGGCAACCCATTCCAGTGCATCACCACCCTAAGAGTAAAGAACTTCCTCCTTATATCCATTCTAAACTTCCCCTGTTGAAGTTTGAACCCATTACCCCTTGTCCTATCACTACAGTCCCTCATGAAGAATCCCTCCCCAGCATCCCTATAGGCCCCCTTCAGATACTGGAAGGCCTCCATGCAGCCTTCTCTTCTGCGGGCTGAACAGCCCCAACTTTCTCCTCCTATCTTCATACGGGAGGTGCTCCAGTCCCCTGATCATCCTCGTGGCCCTCCTCTGGACTTGTTCAAACAGTTTCATGTCCTTTTGATGTTGAGAACACCAGAACTGCACACAATACTCCAAGTGAGGTCTCATGAGAGCAGACTAGAGTAAAGGGGCAGGATCATCTCCTTTGACCTGCTGATCACACTCCTTTTGATGCAGCCCAGGATATGGCTGGCTTTCTGGGCTGCGAGCACACACTGCCGGCTCATGTTCATTTTCTCATCAACCAGCACCCCAATGCCTTCTCCACAGGGCTTCTCTGAATCTCTTCTCTAATTAATTCACTTCATTCAGTGTGGGGCTTTTGTGTTTCGAATTGAGAGGCACTTACAACAATATTCTGTGAATAGTGCCTGTCAACATGCACATGGTGGATCCAAGATAGAGAATTTCCTTCATAAACCCTCAGAAGTTGGCCATTTGCTTGATAAAATTTACTAGAAGGAAATAGCTTTTAACCTTTAGTGCTTGTTCCCATCAAACAGTTGATAGGTGGAAGAGAAAATAGGGCTGCTGACTCTGAATACCACTGCTTCCCAAACAAGATGTTTGAAACAATGGGACTGACATGAGCATGACATGTGATCCTGCTTTTTCAGGGTGGTGAAAAATGGTGACCTCTTCAAAGATCCATATCAAACACCTGGTTTGGCCTTTGAATAAGGACTTCACCATCCCCCTTAGTATCACATGGGATTTGTCACTCACATTCCTGTGTTCTGTGGCACCCATGATCCCCTGAGGGGGTTTACAGTTTCTATACGCTCTCTAAACCTTGGCTTGCGTCCTGCAGACAAAGGGAAGCGGGCTATCTCACTATATTCATGTCTGTGAATATATTAATATAGTCAATCGATAGAAGCACTTAAAAATACATTTTAATATAATTACCTTCTGCGAGGGATGTGCCTGTAAATGGTGAAGAGGATCAGATATTTGAGTTTACAAAAACATTTGAGCTCTTTTGTGTGATGGTTATCTTTCTGTTCTTTTTTTGTGTAGCACAGCTGATTCCTGGTCTGTGTATACAGTTCCACTGTGATATTGCAATGGGAATAATGGCAAAAGCCATAGAAAAGAGGAGCTGATACTTCTGAGCATAATCAAGTCTGAGCTCATACTGATCAAAGAAGAATAATAGTCTATGCTTTTGCAATGGTGCAGTGGAAAAGGCACAGAGAATAGTGGATAACTCAGTGTTTTGCAGTTAGTGCACAATTTATTTGTATTGGTTTTCAGCACACTGGTGTATTAAGGTTCTTGAGAGATCAAAGTATTTCTCCTCTGTGACCCTGCTATCCCAGTAATATTGTTTTGATTTCTTTGTGCCACCGAATTGACATACCATATTCCTTGATAGAGGTCAGCATTTCTGCTTGTATAAACTGGCACAGCTCCATTGAAGTTCAGAGATCTCCTCAGCATGGGACAGATCAGTGATTTTCCTCAGAGGAGGAGAAGAAATAATACATGTTATTTTTTGGAAAAATTAAGTGAACCACATACCCAAATGTGACCACAATTTCAGTGGCCCTGAAGGGAGCAGCAGTGTTAATTTTGTCAGCCCCAGTCTCTCCTGTGAATCAGTATTTGAACATATGTCATGAGCTTAGTTACTTGCACTGCAGTTACACAGTCACATCTTGCAGTCTTTTTGTGCTTAATATTCTGTTGACTGGTGCAGATTTATCCTATTCTGTTAAAGATTCTTCACATTGTATCTATTAGTTCATCTTGTGTTCCCTTTCTCATGCTGTTGTCTGCTTCACTGATGTGCTTTGACACTCTACTCCTGAGGAGGTTTTTGAAGACATCCTTTAGAGAGGTTTTCAAGCATTGTGTGTGAGGGTAATGCAGAGAATAGCTGTCAGTTTGTACAGTGAACTGTTACTGTACTGTTAGTGAAGTAAGCGTGTCAGTTTAAATGAATTCTCTGCTGTTACCCAGGGCTAATACCATCTCATACAATGCAACACCTGATGAGTTGGTTTTTTTTTCGGCTGAGAACAAGTGGTTTAAAATGCTGCCAGATATTTTTTTCACTTGAAGCTCTGAAATGTTGAAATACTGTAAAGTCCCAGCAACATTCGAGCCTCAATTGTTCATTTGTGTATTGCAGGATTTGTCTCCAACTACCAATTTGCATTCACATTGTAGTTTTCTTTGGATTTTCTAGTGTGCTGTTGCTCTGAAATGCCAGAAAATTTAACTGCGTGCATTCAGTTGCCAATTAATCACTATCTGATGTACATTTGGTACAGCATATTCTGGGGTTTTTTTTAGTATGATACATTTATGCCTTGGTTCTTCAGATAGCAGTTTTTTCAGTTGGATCAGTACAACTCTTAGGCATAGAGCAGATTTGTTCATAACCATGACTGGATAATGATCCTGCTAGAGCCATTAAAAATTTATCAGCTCTTTCTTTGTAAATTTTGTGGCTCAGGGGCGTTACTGATGTTTGTGTAACTTAAATTCTTTCTGTATTGGCTGATCAACAACCTAATTAAATTCACACTTTTTGCTATCAGGCAGTAACATTTTGTAACTCCTTTTAGACGTGTCAAGCTCCATCCACTCCTACCCTATCTAAAGCTTCCTTTTTTTCACTGCCAGATCTCCCTTTTCTCAAATGTGAGTTCTCTCTTCCTCTTACACTGTGACACACTGGGCAGATGATTTTCAAGGCTCTCTTGCTTCTCCTGTTGTGTTGGGTTGTCTGCCTGGAGTTCAGTCACAGACAAATTTCAGTTCAAAGAGGAAATTAGGGTTAGAATGAACTACTGTCAATGTATTGCAGTCATTCCTTACCTGAGTTCAGACTTTCCCTTTTATTTCATTCACTTGAAGTCCTGTCACCACTGAAAGGAGGACTGTTGCATTGTCATCTCTGATTACCACGTGTTTAACATGACAGTAATTCCACTAAATACTTCTGTTCCCTCTTAGGGACAAGGACTTTACCCTGCGGTAGGAGAATAGATGTGACCCTATGGAATCAGAGAGGTAGGGCTATGACAGAGCATCCAAATAAAAAGGCAGGTATCAAAACAAAGCAGCAATGGAACCAGAAACAGAAAAAAAGAAAGAGCCAGTCTGAAGGAAATGCAGCTCAGTCAATTCAGTTTTCTTTGTTAGCACATATTATTGATGTTAATGTGGTCTACAGCTTTTCACAGTGCTTTACAGAAAGCAAAAACTTGTCCATTTTCCCAGGGCCTGCTGTCCTTATACAATAAAGGTCACAATAAAAACAGTGACAGGCAGAAAAAAATATAACAGAAGTTGTGCAAAATAGAAAGAAAATATGAAAGAAGAGATTGTGTATGAAGGCTAGGTGAAGTCCGTGAACAGTGCGAGACATGTCTGGCATGGCACGAGTGGGAAAACTCACCAGAATGGGCAAGAGTTGGTGATAAAGAGAGAGACAGGAAGGAAGGCAGAAAGGAAGAAGACCCAAAGACAGAACTCACAGCAAGTGACAAACAGGATTGCAGGCTTTGGGTTTTTTTTCTGATTGGTTGGGGTTCTGTGCATTTGTTTGGGATTTTTTTGCTTTGATTCTTTTCTGGATTCATCATTTTACAGTATTCCAGCCAAAACTGGTTGGTGCCGTTTACAAACTGGAAATATATTTTGTGGCTCTGGGTTTGCTAATTCACCATGAGCCACAGAGGGGGCAGAGTTTCTAATTCAAACAAAATTCAGGTTTTAAAATTGTGTTAGAACATCTACATCTTGAAATCTCTGCTGTTAACAGGGCAACTCGAAAAACCGAAGTAATTTCTAATTTTGTTCCTGTTGAACTAAGGCTTTTTGGCTTGTTAGATAGCAGGTAAAACATTTTGTATCCTTGCAAACCATCAGGTTTGCCTGCTAGCATCTTACCTGTGTCAGAGTTGTCCCTCAGTATGAGAGACTGTAGATACAGAACTATCCCAGTTGGATGAGAGTGCTGACAGAGTTATAGCAACTTGGATTGATTGAGTTCATGTCAGCATAGGGGCAGGTTGCGGACTAGCCCTTTGTCTGGGAAGGTAAGGGTGACGTGTGGTAGCATTGGCTTTCTTCCCTCCCAGGACAACACCAAGTAACATTTTGGCATCTCAGAGTCTCTGTTTCTGTCTGCTTAGAATAGCATTGCAGAGATTGCAGGGTTAGTTTCAGGAAACTAGAATTTGAGTGGCTTTTTAGGGTTAAATTTTTATGTTAACATTTTTTTTTCCTTCCATGATTGTCACATTGCTGATGATGACTTGCTGGCAACACATTTTCAGTGCTTGGTTGAATTCTGATTTTTAATCAGTTGAGAAATGCTGCAAGAAAGGTTGTGAAATAATCTTTCTTTTTCTCCAAATGGATAGCTTTTGCTCTGTTTGCCACACAAGCCAGCAAGTCTTTTAAATTATGACTATGAGGTGGGTGTAGAAGATAGTAGCTGTTTTCTATTTCAGTTTGTAGATCCAAAAATAACAGGCTTATCTTGTGACTGACAGTTTGAATGGGCTAAGTACCGAACTTCTGCCCAGTGCACAGACTCTGTTTCAGTGTTGGTATTTTCCTAGTCTTATAAATTGCCGTTAAATGAGAAAACTGGACTTTTTCTGGCTTTGCTGCTTAACAGAACTTGAAAACTGTCCAAAGTTTATACACCCTGCTAACAGCCCAAAGCACTGAATATGAGATCTCTTTGCCAGATGCTGGGCAAACATTTACTTAATATAGTTTAACTACAACTCACATTTTAACTTCCTTTGCCTAGTTATTTTCTACTACTGAATATTGACAGGCACCTCCAGCTCTGATCCATTTTTCTGATTTTTACTTTGCCCTGGCTTCAGTAAATCCTTCATCATATAAAGAGTTAGTAACGTGACATGCTTTGGAAACCGTTGTCATCTTTTACATGTCACACACGTAAAGGAAAGAATTTTGGCCTCGAGTCCTTTTAAAGCAGATTGGAAAAAAAACAAAACCCTTGGCTTCTTTCACTGACCAGGCTGAATTTCCTGGGCTAGCAGTTAACAAAAGTTATCGTCAGCTAGCAAACCGTACAGTGAGATATTGACATGAGAAGTGCAGGATCAGAGAGGACTAGGTTTATAGTTCTGTTCAGAAACGGATTCTACAACTGAGTCACTTCCAGTGCTAAGTATAAAAAAGTAGCAGAGTATATACAGATGAGAAGTACATAAGCATATAATATTCAGCATCCTCATTAATATTTTAGTCTCCAGGCAAACTAAAATGACATCCATTATGAGAGGCATGCCAGGCAATGTGTGAAAAGTATAGCTGTTGCTACATTGCCTTTCCTATCGTATCCCTGCACCATCTTTGTGAGAACGCCTATGGGAAAATAGTTTATCTTGCATCAATATACCAAACTGATCGTTGGATTATGAAATCATTCTTGTTAGGGCATCACCAGCTCATATAATTAGAAAGATAACTAAATCGAGGTTCAGTCTGTGGATGAGAGAGTCACAGAGGTATTTTTGTACAACTTGAGCCAGAAGGGCATAACTTGAGCATCATAATTGTCAGCTCAGTAAAAAGATCTGTGCAAGGAGTGGAACTGCTCTGTACACAGCCTTGTGGTTTGTGGTGGTGATGGAGCGGGAAAGGACGGTCACCTTTAAGTTACTGTGGGAGCTTTTGATGGAAGAATAGTTTGTTAACGTGAACAGTCTGATGCTTTTGTGTGTGTAGTTGTTTTAAAGAAGATATCGGCAGAGCAGGTCTACCCTAGTAACTGAATAGCATAGAAGAATTTGTCAGCAAGTTACAGAGGGCAAATTTTTACCACAGACCCTCCTTTTCTTAATAAATTACAGCCTGCGGGTCCTTTTTCCCATCAATTTTTCAAGTGTGGATCTTCTTTTGCCACCGAGTGAATAATTTTTTTCTTTTACAATTTTAATCAGTAGTGTAATTGGCAAAATTATAATGCAGCACATTTGGAGCCACCAGTGACAGATGTTGAGTGAGCTTTTATCACAAATATGTCTACTAAATAAAAGCATTCCAGCCTTTTATTGTTCTGCGCAACTTCTTTTACATTGTCTTATGTATAATGGCTTGATCATCTTCCTTCAGACCACACTTCTGAAAGCCTGGTGGATAAGAGCTGTCTCAGCACAACTGAATTGTAAACTAGATTTCACAGTAAAATTAGCAAACCTAGTTGCCCTTGCCTAGTTACACAAACTAAGTTTGTGCTACCCAGTTTATCTTTGCTGGAAAGGGCTCCTTGGCTTTGACATTTCAGGCAATGATTGCAGTACTTTAAAAAGAATGAGTAATATGGATTCAAAACTGGACTACAGCTGTCATGGATTTGGAAATGATACTATTCTAATACTTTACTGGTTACAGTTAAGGGACCGGATGAGCTGTGGGCTTGAACCTTGTGTTTGCTTTTTTAGGAATATGCATGAGTGCATTTTGATCTCTCATTAAAACTGCACTGAGGTGACAGCTTAGTTCAACCTCTCTTTTTTGCCTTTGCTGCAAGGTCATCTTGGCATGTGAAGGGGCTCCAAAGGGCACCAGCAGGGGCATCTTGCTGGCAAGGTATATGCTTTGACAGGATGCCTGTGTATGACTCTTCCTGCACTTCAGCAAGTGCAGTTTTTGCTAACCCATGTAGCGCAGGAAGGAACATTTTGAGCTCAATCAGTAATCTGCGCTGTGGTAGGAAGCTCATGGAAGGTCTTGTGGGCTGATTTATTAATTCTGTGAAACATCCATGGTGATAGCAAAAAAATAAATGATGACTTTAGTGCAGCTGGGGAGGCAGCTTGATTGTATTTCCTAATCCAACTGTTACCAGTTGATTACAAGAAGCTGTGAGCTGATGGAAACGCACAACAAATAGCTGGAACTGTATACGGTAACAGAAAAAGTGCAGCAGTTATCCATTATGAAATCGTATTGGTCTCCTTAAGCATCAGGTCTGAATGCTGCCTCAGGCCACTGAATTTCTCTGACTGTTGAGGAGAAATAGACCTGATCTGGAGTGTAGAGTAGCCATCCCTGACAACAGGTCTGCAACTCATCATTAGGGTCATATTGGTTATGTTTTGGGTTTTCAGCACACAGACTTGGTTCCAAACGTAAAAAGGACATTAAAAAGCTCTTGTTCATTACAGTGGTCTTTTATTGTACTGTTTCAGGGAAACTGTATCTGCATGTTGGTGCATGTAAGGAATTCTTTCCATTTTCATCAAAAACATTCACTATTTTAAATGGCAATCTCTGAAGAGAAGTTTTCATCCTAAAAATATTTTTTTTTCTTTTTAAAAGTGATTGCTGAAGACAGGAATATGCACTGTTTGTGAATAGATACGTATCACAGTCTGCCTTTAGAAACTCAGAAGTTATGTGTTGTGTATATATACATTTCAATACGTATCTGTGTGTGTACATGGAATGTATTCTGCTCCATGTGTCAGTGGTGATTGTTAGAAGAGGTATCATCAGCATTCTTGTTAAACATGATTTTCAAGGTTACCAGTTTTCTCTGCTGATGGAGATCTCAGCACTAAATAAAATAAGCATTTCAAATACATAGAACAATGCTCTGTTTAACAAGATCAGCTTCGGCTTTCTTCCATTTTGCTGTGCTAGGATGAAGGAACTGAGGCAAAATGCTAATGTCAGTGGCAAAACTGCAGTACCTAGAAGGATCAAGTAATGCAGATATAAATAACAGTGATTTGTAATAATCAGCATCGCAGCTGAAGTCCTTCTGGAGAAAGGCAAAAGGTGACCAAATTTTGTCACTGTAGAAGGTTGATATTATATTAAGTAGCTCTTCAGAAAAATTAAAATACTATATATGCTGCAATGTGTTAGTGTAATGATAGACAAGAGGAACATTTACCCACTCTTGGATTTCTACAACATTCAGTGAAGAGACTTTCTTAATATAGAAAGCTGTTTGCTGAGATTGCTCAAAGTGTCCATTTCACAGCATGCCTCAGGAGCCTAGGAGCTTCCTTTCCTGTTTTGGGCTTCCATTCTGTCATCTGAGGGCTAATAATAGTACTTAAATGAAGTAGTGGCTTGAGAAAGGATAACAGTCTTGAAAAGGATATGCATGCACCATCTGAAGAATCTTGAAACTAAAGACTATCAAAAATTGTCATTTGTTATACTTAAAAGTTTATCTAAAAAATAAGTGTATTCTGTGGTTTTGTCAGTCTGTTCTGACATAGAATATAATGGAGTAGATAAATGCTAAGTTTCATTGTTGATTAAAAGAATTATCTCTGTATGGGAAGAACAATTTTAAGTATTTAGTTGGTAAGTGCATGTTGAAATAGAAACTTGGACGTGAAACTGGAATGCTTTTCTTGCTTTCTGAAATAGGTATAAAAATGAATGGTCTTTCAAGTGTATGATTACAGAGCATTGCTCATTGATCATTACAGTCTGAACTCTCATGCAATATTAGTGGTAAATGATGATCTTGGTTAGTGCAAATCTGACTAGAATGAGTTTCACTTATTTCCTTTTTTTTCCCTGCTGAAGTCAGCAGTATCTTGTTAAATAGCTGTAGTTACATAGATCTCTTTGAAGGCATGAATTTATATTCACATCTGGCTGAAATTTTTTATCTCTGCTAAATAGGTTTGTTTCAAATTATTTACAGTTTTAAAAGGGATTTTAAATACTAACTTTTACCTTGCCAGACTAGCCATAAACAGAATTTATAGGGAAAGAGTTTATTTACCACATTTTCTGTCTGTTCAGCTGCCAGAAATAGGGTTGTAAACTTGGGGGATTTTTCTGAGCTCGTGCTGCTGTAGAGCTATCATTTTATTACAAGACTGGAATTGTAGCTTTGTTATAAAAATAGGGCAACTGTATAAATGAAAAAATAAATTCAGTTGAGCAAGAGGTGTTATGAATTTCCAGGGAAAGACGAACAGTCTTTTAGATGCAAGTCCAATCTCTTGTTGCAGATCTTGACATTGACTTTCACACTCAGCCTTTTCACAGCAGTTCACAGACACTCATTACTCTCTCTCTCTTATTCCTGCTCCCTTGAGTCACCTGTTTATACAGCCACTCTTCTGCCAGTGATTGAAGTTTGTCTTAAGAAGGCTTATCATCAATACTAGCCTTGGTGTTCCAAGGTAAGGATTTTGTGTAGCAAGCAGCAGAGAGAGGACTTACATGTGGTATCTGTAATTTCATTGTAGTAAAATGCATAGTTGGCTGTCTGTAAACAAAAGCTTCTCTCTGGTGAATAGAAAAAAAAAGTCAGTGCTATTAATTTACACAGTGCCATCAATTTACATATTGACTTCTCGAAGTAGTTGGACACCTTCCATTTGACAGAAGACAGTAATAGAAGAGCAGTCAAGATCCTTGTATCTCACAGTAAATATCCCTGTACAAAGGATTACTTTTATTGTTTTATTTTCCTCCATGCTATGTAAAGGACTGGGAATGGATCACAAAAGCCAAAGGCTTAAGAAGCCTTTGGTTTCCCCATTTTAGACTGATGCTTTTTTATCTCTTTCTTTGATGGAGATCAGAAACTGGAGAAAATAGCCTGGTTGCTCAGGCAAACTTCTGGTGTTACTATTTTCTAACTCCTAGTCAGCAATTTTGTGATGTAACTAATGAGATTAAAATAAAAGAGAAAATAGTGTTAAAAAGATTCAAAGTAGTCTTACATAGCTGAGTCTCATGTAGGCTTTTCTTTTTAAATGAAGTTGTGATTAGCTGAGAGATTTGTCTGCTGGAGTATATTTACAGTACATATCTATGAATGATAGAGTCAAAACATTTAACTGCTGAAAGATCATGCGTTAAAAATCTTTTGGCTTTGCCTTCTGTTTGTTCAGTACTTGCTTAATGCTATTAAGGGGTATTTCATTTGTAGACTGTTTTGGATGAGCTAAATGAGAATGAAGAATTCTGACAGTTGCTATAGGAGGTTTTGCTTTCTATGTACTATTAGGCTATAAATCACACACCTTCTTCCTCCTAACATAAGGTTTAGTTGAATGAAACTCTCGTCAGAATGAAGCCAGGTCAGACTGGATCTTTGATAACCTTATCACATAAGCTGCTTCACACATACTAGTGAGTGCAATGTCTTTGTTTATGTAGTGTGCCTAGTATGACGTTAGCTGGGTCATAAAAGTTACATGCCTTATTAATGAATAAAAACCAGAAAGAATTGTTACCAAATGACAGAATGGATCATGTTGGAGTGTGCCTAGTCTAAGCCACTTGTTCAATGCAGAGTCAACTAGATCAGGTGATCAGGATCACTGGAAGAGTCTTGCTCCATCTTCTTTACTCCTCCTAGCAGATACTTAAGAACAGTGATAAGATCCTCTTCTCCAGACTAAACAACCCCGGCTTGATCAGCCTCTCCTCTTATGACACTGTTGCAGCGCCTAATCATATTCATGTTTCATCAGTAGAATTGCTCCAGTACATTCCTATCTTTCTTGTACTGCGGAGCCCAGAGCTGGACCCAGCATTCCAGATGTGGCCTCAGCAGCACTGAGGAGAGCAGAAGGATCAGTTCCCTTGACCTCCTAACAACAGTCTTTCTTCTCTCTAAGTGCAGCCCAGGATGCTATTGTCCTTCTTAGCTGTGAGGGCACCTTGCTGGCTTATGCTCAGCTTGTTGTCCACCAAGACCTATGGGTCATTCTCTGCAAACCTGCTTTCCAGACTTTTGGCCCCAGGTGTATAGTGGTGCCTGGGGTTATTCCTCCCCAGGTGTAGTGCTTGGCATTTCACAGTGTTGGTACTTTGGGGAGATTCAGTAATTATTTTTACTTTTTATGTAAATTAACATTTTGATCTGAAGTACTTTCACTATGAAAAGGTTAAAATAGACCTTCCTGATAGTTTCAGAACACCTGCAAGGCCAGTCACGAGAATACTTTTCTCCTCTTTGAACATATTTTCAGGGGAAATCCCACCATCCTGCCCCAAGTATCAGCAGTGGACTAAAGCACTCTTCAAAAAATTGCTCATCATCTTTAGCAAACAATTATTCTTATTTGTGGGATGCATTTTGTGTGCTCTTTATTCAGGAGTAGTGTAATTACTTTTCTCCACCTTTGTGATTTCCAGGACATACGTTGCCAACACTTATCTACTTAGTTAGAGCACTTGCATACTTCTGTTGGCTTTGTGACTAAGCTTCTGTTGCTTGCATGCTTTCTGTGCTGTACTTGGTCGGTAAGACCCTGTAATGTCTACAGTAAGCAGGAATTAATGAGAAATAAAACACAGGATTTTGAATGTTTACTTTGCTGCTTAAATAAGTGTCTTTAGAGCAAGTAGTGGTTTGGTTGATTTATCTTTTGGGAAATACACTTTGCCCTTCATGGAGTAGCCAAAACTTTCCTCAATCTTGGTAAAAGGGAGAATCAGGAAGAGTGTCTGAGGACTGCCTCTTTGGGAAAGTTTCTAAGAATTAGTGTGTTTTGTGAAATGCACAAGTTAAAATTTGTGTAATCAGATTCGACCCAACAAAACAAAATAAATGGTTCAAAATCTCAGGAAGTGACATTTATCAAAAGAACTCAAGGTTGTACAAAACCTTTAAGAGTTTAAGTAGAATTTTAGGAGCCCATCTTTAAAAGCCTGCTTTGCAAACCAGAGCCTGTGTTTCTTCATGTTTACAAAATTTTTAACTAAGTGCTTTTTCATTGTCACAAGGAAATAATAAATCTTTTGAAATGGTTCTGTTTCTAGGTATGTTATTGGAATTGGATTGTATGGTTTCAAAGAATGATTAAATTACTTTATTCCACTAGAAATATAATACAGAAAAGGCAAACTTCATCCCAGATAAAAGTAGGCAATTGTTCATTGAGCTACTTGGTGAAGGTGTCCTTAATCAAGCAAAAGCCTCTCCGCTGTACCCAATGCACAGAGAGTTGCTTTATGAAATAACTTTTTGTCTCATCCAGTTTCTATTGTATTTTTATGTGAAGTTACTTAATTATATTTTTCCCCACCCCTTGAAAATGAGTGTTAATTTCCTACAAACTGGAGGTCAGAAGTAGTGGTGCATGCTGTCTTCTGCCAGTGTGGTGGTACATGTCTCCTTTTGACGTCTTCTTTTTTCTCACTAGAAACTTTCTCCTTCTTTTGTCCCAGTATTTTTCTCAGTGGAAAAAAAAAAAAAAGCAATAGTAGACTTGAGGCTCAGGAATTTGCCATAAGAAGCGCAGGATATTCTCTAAGATGTATAACTCCTGGGTTTGTGATTACTGCAGTGCTGCATATGATGCCGTCCTTGACAGAAATGTGGCCATTAAGAAGCTCAGCAGACCGTTTCAGAACCAAACTCATGCTAAGCGAGCTTACAGGGAGCTGGTCCTCATGAAGTGTGTGAATCATAAAAACGTAAGTTTTCCATAGGTAACCAGAGAAGCGGTATGTATATTGGTTTGTTAGTATTGTTTGGTGCCTTCTTAAAGCAGAAGAAATGAAAGGCAAATTCAGCTCTAGGCCTACAGTCTTTCTGGTACTAAATGACCACATGAGAGACCAAGGATCTGTCCATGTGTTTATTTAAGGGCTATGCCAAATGAGAGTGCTGCCAGTAGGGATAGACGGATAGAAGGGGAAAGAGCAGAATATGTTCTTGTCAATTCCTTATCCAGAAATGCATAAGTGGTTGTTGGAATCCTGGCTCCATCCTCTCATCACTGGGATTTGTGACTCAAAAGGACTGACTCTTGAGTTGGCATACCCATGCTCAAGTATCACTCCTTGTTCTCAATTTCATCTGAAACCAAGTCATATAGATGCATTGTATAGATTGTACAAGATGAGGGGCTGTCATGGTGAAGGTTGCTGCAAAACTGCTAAAGAAAATTAAGAACCAACAGCATTTTTCCATTCTCACATATCTGTGTGTAAGCTAATGTGTGTAAGCCAGGACTCTGAAGCCTCAACACACTGTGCCATTCCTTCTACTTACAGTGCTCTTGTTGAAATGAACAGGACTAATAGGTTCCAGCTTTCTTGCTTCTTACACTCTCTACCTATTGTGTAACACTTAGTATCCATAACGAATGAAACTATTCCTATGCTGCAGCAAAAGACTTCATTCCATGGATTTTATGTTAATTGTAGCCATCTCTCTATTAGTTAGAACTATCTGCCTGACACTGTATGAGCTTGTTTTTTTTGTTGTGAGGTATGTAAGATTGCCCGATTGCATTATTGAGGGATCTCCCAAGAATTTATTTTTCTTACAATTCCTCAGTTTCTGCTGTGGCTTGGTGCCATAGCTTGGTGCCCTTTCCTTTTAATTAGGAATGAATTTTTCAGTTTACTACATGCTTAGTCTTCTCTCATATCCTAAAATTACTCTTTCTCCCTATGCAAAGCATAAATGAGCTCAAAAAGTGTGATGTAAGGTGAGATTTAACACTCAATCACAAATTCACATGGAAAGAAAAAACAGGGATGAGTGAGTAGTTCTTCCTGCAGGTGGGAGAATGATGCATTCTCACTTCATGTTTTTAATGACCTGGAAAGAGCAGAGGGCAGCGGGAGTGGTATTAACTTTAAATATATAAGTTTATAAATGCAACATAAAATTGGTAACACCACAACACTGGTTGGGTCAGAGTTTTAATCTGCTTGTACAGAGAAGTGCAGAGGAAGGAGGGGATTGTAAAGGCACCTGTGTAGAGGCAAGAGGAAAAAACCAAAAGCCTAGAGAATTGATAGAGACAGGGAGGAAAGCATTCCAATGTTGTCTTCATGGCAGCTGCACTGGTATCTTCTACCTCTGTTACCCCGAGGTAGATGCAGTAAGAAGAGTATGGGCAATTCAGACATGTGAGGTCATGGTTTACCTCTGTGCTGTTTCACACATTCTTACCAGCGCCATTCAACAGCCCAGCCCGTTTAAACAAAACACAAAACAAAGGGAAAAAAAAAGGGCAAAAAGCAGTTTCAGCATGCAAGATGTCTTTGCCCAGAATGTGCCTACTGTTTTAAAGTGCTCCTACTAAAATGTGGTACCTCTCATAATGGAATTTGTATCAGCGTATGTGAACATGTGCCCTCAAAGAAATTGAGGCCATATCAAAAAGAGTGAAGGTTTCTTGTTTATTTTTAATAAGGTGGTCCTTGATTATCTGTCCCATCAAGGTAAACATTCTTCATATGCAAAAAATTTCTGGCTGTAGCACAAGGACTGCAGTGCTAGATTGAGCTGAAGTTGGCCTTTGAACCTGTAACTTCAAAATTCAGGGGACTGTCTCACCCTTAGCATTTTGGTTTGTCACTGATCATTGCTAATCCATGTCTCAGAAGCCATTTCAAGTGCACTTAGAAGAAATCTGAGAGATCTGAAGTATTTTATTTTGAATATTGCTGACTTTTTACTGATCCATAAAGGGAGAAGTGCTAGTATAAATTGAGCAGTGAAAAAACAGAATTTATCCTTTAACACATACTTCAAAATGGGTTCAGCTGCTTACATTTATTGGTTCTCTTCATCCTTTGTGTATTTTGCTTTTCAGATTATCAGTTTATTAAATGTCTTCACACCACAGAAATCTCTGGAGGAATTCCAGGATGTGTAAGTAATTCAACTAAAGCTTTAGAGATGGGAGTGGATTGTAGTGTACCTGGAATGCAATAACTTCTCAAAAGGCAAATGTTATAAGCCCCTCTAAAGAAGATTATGTGTAGTCTACACTGTGAGTAGACAGGTACTCTGCATACCCATACTGAGAGCACTTTAGACACCTAGAAGTTGGAAAATACCAGCCTTCCTCAGCAGTGTAATAGTGTGCATATCTAGCTAATGGCTTTTCTAGAGAGGTCAATGTTTGTGTTTGCCTTCACATGCAGAGGAAGGGGTCTGAGTAGTAAAAAGGGCCTGCTTTTGTGCTATCAGTTTGCTAGGGGAATGATGGTTGCTATGTGACTCCCTAATGTATATGTGATGCTTCAGTCTGAAATAATGTCCCGTAGAAAAGACTAAAGTGAAATGTTTCCTCATTCCATATTTATTTTGATATAACCTTGAACTGCATAAAATTACTTGCCTAGTAATTAGTAATACTAATTACTAATTAGTAATACTAGTTACTTCCTAGTAATTAGGAACTAGTGCTAGGTGTAGAGCACAACTAGAATCTCTGCTGAACACTGCCTATTGTACAAGTGCTACTGTGCATAGTATGAACCAGCCGTGCATGAAATTTTGAACATTGAGTGATCTATATAGTTGTACTCCTTTTATCTTTTAGTCATTCCCATATTCTGTGTATGCTGTATGGAAATATATTCACATTCTTCATCTAATATCAGTATTGATAACAGACAGCAATGGCTGAAGACAGGCGACTATTGTTCTGGTTTGGTATTTGGAATTCCCTCATAATATTGTCACTGCAGACCTGTGCAGAACAGAGGAGGGAACTAGTGCTGGAGAAAAAGACAAGGCATGCAGCATACATTGAAATGGAGAACTAGAATTATCCCCAAAGTTTGAGAGTGCTTTAATGTTATGTTACACTTATGAATCAGCTGTGCTTGTGGGACTGTCTCATAAGAAATGAGCTGATGTGTTTAACATATTAACTTATTGCTAAAGGGGATTGGGTTAATGAGGTTGTCAGTGAAGTTTATTTATCAGAAGCACAAGGTCAATTAGTTGTAATGAGAATTGTGTGAAGTCATGCAATCTTAGAAAGAGTTTTGGAGACGTTTTGGATGGGGTTGCATATTCCAGCCTCTCAGACATTTCTACTACTCTCTAATTCCTACATAGTACTGTGATAACCATTCCTCATAATGGTCGAAGGCCAAACAGTCGTGACATTTGATGCTTGCGGCTCTTCTGTTTTCTGCACATTTCAGTGTCTTGTTGCTTGTTTGTTCATGTAGGGTATAGTCTCTGTCATGGGGAATGCACCAAGAAAGGGCCAGCAATCCAGCTGTTTTCCTGGGATTCTAAATGAATTGTATGTCTGTCATGAGGTGGAGTAGCGAGAAACAAACACCACAATAGTAGCATTGTGGGTGGACCCAGTCTCGAGCTGTGTTACTCCCAGTCCTTAGAAATAAAGTGAATATTGAGGAAGAAGACATTGTTACTTATTTGAGATGATGCTGTGGTTCCTCTTCAACACAGACAATAACACTGTGTACTTTGCTTTTTCATTCAGTTACCTGGTAATGGAATTAATGGATGCCAATCTGTGCCAGGTCATTCAGATGGAGCTAGACCATGAACGTATGTCTTATCTACTGTACCAAATGCTCTGTGGTATCAAGCATCTTCACTCTGCAGGAATTATTCACAGGGTAAGGGATCTTTGGTTTAAAACTCAGGGAAGCATATGACATCATCATAAAGACATTAGAAACCACTTGAGATTCTTGTGTACTGTGGATCAAAGCCCTATCTCCCATCAAAATGACTATAAACTTATGAATCATAGTTGATCCACTTAGCAGAATAGCTTTGTGTTTGCGTTAGGAATGAGATTATTTGTAAATTTAATCAATGAAAAGGTAATGTGATTATTAAAAATAAATAATAAGCAAATAATAGGCACTGGAAATCTTCAAAGTGATTATGATCTCTGAAAGGTATAGATTAGTGTTATTTGTCCTGAAAATGCAGCTGGCTACATTTATCACACATGACATTCAGCCACTTCAAATTGATGCACTGTGGTCCAAGTATTGCTTGGTCAGGATCTGCAGATGTTAGGGTGCATGGAATTGGTATTTGCCATCATTTATGTATGCTAAAACAAATTAAAAGACTGCTAAGTCTTCTGCATCCTCTCCTTTGCTTTTCCATGTCAGAATACTGTGGCTGGTAAGATTGTGGTACCTGGCTGTGAATGCCAGAGGTGTGATTGTTGCCGACATGCGGAATGGTTCATAGGGCAGTGGGCAGGAGGCAATTCTGAGCAGACTGAAAATATCCCAAGTTATCATCTTTATTGAAATGTGCTTTTACTAATTTGGGATTTCCAGATGGAAAAAAAAGAAAAAAAGCAATCAAAAAATGTTTTCCTTCCATCAATACAGGAAGAAAACAAGGGCTGATAAAATGGGTTACAAACATTGCTTTACAATATACGAAAGTCTCCTTTCTTAGCATGTCATATGGTTAGCAAAGGATTACAGATTTGGCTTGCAGATAGCCAACTAGCAAAGGATGAGTTGCATTATTATAAATGAAGCATTAAGGTATCTCCACACGTCCAGTTGGAATGTCTCTATTAGGCTCACAGCATTTAAAAAAAACTATTCAGGATTAGTACCAGAGTGCCATTTTAGTTTCTTGAACTGCTAAAAGCAATTAATTTAACACCAGTAAGATCCTGCTGTCCAGGTAAAGCCCCACCATATGCCAAGTTAGAACATCTTCCAGAAGAGTTTGCTTAGAGAAACAGTAGCAAGGTTGTGCTGTGTATTTTGAAGTATTTCTGATAGTGACTGTAAGTGTCAGGAGAGTAAAACACTATTTAAAGGCTGACCTAAAATATCAGTTCATATCACAGTTATGCTTGGCTTTATGAAAGTTAGTCATATGTCTTTTCATTATCTTTCTGCAGGATTTAAAACCAAGTAATATTGTGGTAAAATCAGACTGCACGTTGAAGATTTTGGATTTTGGACTGGCCAGGACTGCGGGCACTAGCTTCATGATGACTCCCTATGTGGTGACACGTTACTACAGAGCACCAGAGGTCATCTTGGGAATGGGCTACAAGGAGAACGGTAGGGCTGCGATTTCGTAGCAAGCACAGTATGACCTGAAGTGTAAAGTCTACCTCTACAATTGTAAGGGGCATCAGGAGAGAAAGAAAATGTAATGGGAAATTACATCTATAATTTAAAAGGCAGGTAATTTAGAGCAGTTTCTTATCATTGTGTACTGCAGCTACTGAATGTATTTGGGATGATGTGCTGGTGAACGTATCACTGTGGAGTTGCAGAATAATAAGAACCTTGTTCTTAGGTATGGTTGAATTTAGCAAATACAATTAGCTCTTTTGCTTTGGCTTCTGTGGCTGTGAAACAGTGTGAAAACCACTGAAATTGCTGAATGAGTGACGTGCTCTAAATTTGAGTCTGGGTCTCTGAATTGTTTGAGGGAAGAAGAGATACAAGCTGAAATAGGGAATCCTAGCCCTCCCAGAATTTCTCCATGTCCGCAGTTCAGTCTGAATATCAGGAACCGCTTCTATCTTTATGGTAGGTTTAACTAAACTCATAGGTTTTGTTGACGATTTTCATGTGTTTTAGCTGAAGCTAAAAATGCATGCACCTGATTTGTATGTAATTTCACTAGATATAAATAGGATTTTGAGCTGAACAGTCTGTGAGGGATCTGGGTACCTCTTGATCGCTGGAAAGACAGTGAAAAACAGGTAGTGGGTGCTCACTATAGAGAAGCAGGTAAGGAAGAATTCACATTTTTCAGAGTACGAAGGGAACACTTAAGTGATTCTTATTTTGTAACGTAACTGCGAATTGCATCTGAGTGCCAGGTAGGCCAGGCAGGAAAGGAGGGGATTCAACATATAGTGGTGAAAAATCAGCTAGGACTCAGATTCTGCTGTCAAAAGCTACCACTTGTCTGTTTGACATGGAAACTTTTCAATGGCAAGCATAGCAAATGTCAAAACCAGGAGTTTATTAAAAAGTGTCCTATGTAATTTTCATTGAAGACGTTTGCTAACCTGAGGGAGAACTTTTGCTAACAGCCAACTGTATTTTATAAAGGGCATTGAACTGATTTTGGGTGCTGATTTCATGACTTAAACAATAAACCCATGCTAACAAGACGTTCTCCTGTATTGACAAGTCTCTGCAAGAATTGTTTGTAATGTTTATGAATTTATAGCACGCATTTCAATATGAAAGTCTAAAAAGTAGAGGATTACTAAGCACAGTCGAAGTGAAAAGAATAATTTCTGAAAAAGGAATAATCTTCCTTAAAGCATTTTGTAATTGTTAATTTTTACAAGTGCTGCTTGAGATTTGAACTAGGCTCAGCATGCTTAGAGGGTTCCTTTGTCAAAATCCAGAGTTCCTTCTATTCTGAAATGAATTATTTTGTGGTGGTTTTTTTTTCTCTCAAGACATGTAGTAGGTGATTACTATTGTTGTTATTGTCCCTGAAAGGACAGAGAAAGCACTTGCTTTTCACATGATTAAAATCGCACCAAGAAAAAGTTAGACACTCTTTTGTGAGGAAGTACACAGCTGGGAAGGTACTAAGGAGGTTTGCCACATCCAAAGGTCCCATTCAAATGCTCACTGAAGTTAAAATGGAGACTTCCTTTGACTTCCTTGGGCAATGAATCTGGCTCAAGATGAATGATTCTGTTAACTTGGACAAAGCCAAAATAAAGTAAACAGAGAAAGAAAACAAAATATTTGAAAATGAAGGTCAGCTTTCTCCTTGGAGCATCTGGTCTGCTTGGAGGCTCTGATACAGCTCTCAGGGAAGTCAACAGAAAGGGTTGGTCTTTGCTTTCCTGCTCTGGCCTATGCTGCCACATTACTGAAGCTCCCCTAACTTTTTTCCCCTCTTACTACATACACTGCCCTGTATAAGGACCGTTCACTGCTTTCATTTTCTTTCCGCACTTGGTTGGCTAAAGATGCATAATAACCACCAGTTTGCTGCGCTGTGGAAGGTCCCATAGCTGTCAGTTTGAAGAAAACTCTGCCACTGCCTCAGGCATGCTCTTGCTGTCCCATGCCCCTGATATCTGTACCCTCCTTTTCCCAAATGGAACATTTCACCTTTATTTTGTTTTACCAAGAAATGAGTTGTTTGTTTGTTTCTTTGATTTGGTTTGGTTTGGTTTTGAAGGATACAAAGGGGAAGAAAAAGAGGAGAAACCAGTTGTGTAGGTCAAGCATGACCACAAAATGAGGATTCAAAGCTGAGAAACAGCATAGTTTTTAAAGCATTTAAAAGCACTTTTTTACCCTTCACATGGAATGCAGGTCTGTTCTTTCTGTTCATACTGTGTCACTCTCTATCCAGTCTTTTTTGTTGTAAGATGACAAAAATACCCCAAACCACCCAGGTCAAGCAGATAATATAACTGCATATTGCATCTAAAAGCTAAATGCAGGATCAGGAAGATAAATGCTCTTAGTCTTGATGGTGCTTGTGAAAAGTGGTTGTTTTAGCATTTATTTTGAGTAGCTATGCAGTAAAAAACAGAGTCCACACAGGTCACAGTCTCCAGTTCTTTCCAGTTGGTATGTAGGTACAGATACGTATAGATAGGTACCTAGGACACAAGTACAGATCTTGAAGCAGGAGTTTAAAATAACCCTTAAGGGAGGTATTTATACACCTTTACTTATGTGAGTGGAACCTCTTCTGCACTGCTGCAAAGAGACTCAGTCCTGCAGGGCAAAACCTAGAAACTGCCTGGCTACAAGTAGGATTTATTCCAGTTGATCATTGTCTGGGCCAAGGTTTTTTGTTGTTATCTTTTTCTTAAAAAAGAAAAAACCAAAAAAAACCTGAACTGTTTTTTCACCATAAACTCAGTGTATACCATGACTCTGTGCAGTTGTTACTTGTTCTCTACTTGCTGTCTGTAAGCCTTTTCCCAAAAATGTTGATTTTAAACTTTTTCCACCATTGTTACTAACTACTGTCAAGCTGACTGACACAGCTTTTACTTGTTTACTTATTTATTTAAGCTTTTGGTGAGACATGACAAAAATACCTAACAAATCCACAAAACAAACTGTACTGTTCTGATCAACCTGCTCTTTTTCCCCTCCTTTAGGAATGAAGTATCGTAGTTAACTTTGCTTTTTTTCCCTCCTTCACTTGCCTGTCTCTGCTATTCTAGTGGATATATGGTCTGTGGGATGCATTATGGGAGAAATGGTTCGCCACAAAATCCTCTTTCCAGGAAGGGACTGTATCCTTGTGCCATTTGCTGCAGCTTCACCTATTATTTGTTCCTCTCCTTCACCCCATCCCTTTTACCATGTAATGACTATACCAGGACTGTAAAGATAGAAGCAAAAAGTTGAATCCCAGAGGTATGAGTAAATGAAAATAGTGCACTACTGATATGAATAAAATTGAAAATGAAAAACAGATGCACAGAATTATTTCAGTCAAACAAGTTATTTTAAAACCTGTAATCGTTCCATTTTATGTAGTCATTATATCATACTAATAAGCAATATAGCAAACAAGCATCATGGGTTCAAATTAGAGAGCTTCACTTATTATTCTTCGAAGGAAAAATGAGCAAGAACAGAATCCTAACTTGGCGTATCTGGCTCCTGTGAATCTGTTTTTCTGCTTTTATGTTTTTGAAATAGTGGCTTCGTAACATTTGTGGTGACATCATAATCTTTTTGCTTGCTAATGCATCATGGAATTGCATTCACCTCAATGCTGTATGGGCTCAGAGTTGAGTCAATACAACATTTTTTATCTTTAAAACAAAATGAAGAATTTGTCTCACCCAGTTTAAGGCAACTGTTTATCTGCTGTGGTTTCCAAAGTGGCCTGGAATCAGATTCTCCTGATTTAAAAATGGATTTTGCTTTACTTGCATGAGGTCTGTGTTGTTAATTAAACCGTATTTCCTTCCCATATTGTTCTTCTTGTCTTGGGTGATATTATTTTTACCACTGCCTAGGTGGTGAAAGCAATATTAGAAAATGAAAACAAAAGAGGAGGTGCTCTGCTTAGCCTTCGGTTTATCACAGGCTAAGCCAGGCAACCTGTCTGTGATGGCAGGGAAGTGTAAGTAGTGTCTATTTTGCCCATCAGTATAAAATGCAGCAGCGTAACATGTTTTCCACTTTCAGAAACAAAAAGGCGTATTGTTTTCAGCAGGTTGGCAGAAAGACACCATAAAAAACTGGCATCAGCAGACACTGGCAGTTGGTGTGGAGAAAACCCAGCTTTTCAGACATGGAGTCATGGAAGTAAATATTTTTTTTTGCTGGCTCTAGAGTGATTCCTGCAGTGTTTGTCAGAGTCAGGTCGTGCCTGTCCTGTTTTCAGAGCTCTGTCGACTTTCTCTGAAAATGTAGCTCTGTCCAGTAGCCAGGTGAAGATGCTGTTATACGTTACTAACAGAAAGATGGGGAAACTGCAGGTGCCTTGTTTGTTGAGGAGGAAACAGCAACATTGTACTGGCTTCTAGTCTTATAGGAATATGAACTAGAAAGTTATCGGATGCAAAGACCAACAATGAAATAAGGGGGGGGGGTATTATTAGTGCAATAAGAATGGTGGGTTTTACTGTTAATGGATAGCTGTGATATGTCACTCTACAAGTGCTGAGTTTCTCCTACAACATGTGAAGCAGGCTGCACACCCACCGGCAGTGGGCTGCCCCTGGCTGGACACCAAAGCAATTCTACAGCTCCCCCTTCTCAACCCGGCAGAGGAGAGAAAATACAACTCATAGGTTGAGATAGGGTCAGGGAGAGATCACTCAGCAGTTACTGTCATGGGCAAACCAGGAAGGACTTTAGGAATTTAGTTTAATTGATTACCAATTAAATCAGAGTACAGTAATGAGAAATACACCCAAATCTTAAAAAACACCTTCCCCCACCTGCCCCTTCTTCCTGAGCTTAATTTTACTCATGAATTCTCTACCTCCTCCCTGACAGCAGCGCAAGGGTACAGGGAATGAGGGTTGTGGTCCTTTCATCACCCATTGTCTCTGCTGCTTCTTCCTCCTCAGGGGAGGACTCCTCACACTCACAACGTGGGGTCTCTCCCACAGGAGACAGTTCTTCATGAGCTCCTCCAATGTGAGTCCTTTGCACAGGCTGCAGTTCTTCATGAACTGCTCCAGTGTGAGTCCCTGCCGCAGGGTTCAGTCTTCAATGACAGTGTCTTATTCAGGGGTAGCAACAGTTTTTAAATACCTTTGAACGTGTCAGTATCAGTTAAAAAAACAACTGAATTTTTAAACAAATGCAGAAAACATTGTGCAAACTGTGGGACAGTCCTACTTTTTAAATCATTGGAAATCCCACACACTGCAATACAGTGTGTGTGGGCCAGGTCACAGCTGCTACCACATTGTAGTGTAGCTTACTTATTTCTAGCCTGGAGCAAGAATATTCATGTATGGTACAGTGCACATCCCAGAAAAATTTCACAGCTGCTATCAAGCTTTATGGAAAGAACAAAATTAAGAAATTATGATTGACTAAACCATCCCACTGAGTTATCATTGCACTTGGTGCTGCTGACTTGAAATTTCAATTTCAAAGTCTTCTTGGAAACAAAACATGGAGAATATTAATTTCAGACTATCTCACACAAATAAGAAACTTCCTCCAAGTTACTATACAAAAGCTCTGAAATCTGTATAGAGAACAGATACTAGTAACTGATAACTGTTCTGCTTTGTATGAATAGAAGTTATGCATTTTTAAAACAATGTGTACGATTGTTAACTTTATTAAAATGCTCTCTGAGCACATGGTCCATTACCTGCTCTTTTCATTGGCAAAAAAAAGGCCAAACAAAACTTGAAAACGATTGGTCTGTCAATATTGCTGACGAATTTAATGTAATTGACCGAGCAGGGTGCTTGAGGTACATCAGGGTTAGAGGGCTGATCCATTCAGGTGTTGTCAGTCTGTGACAAGCTAGCTGGTTTTCAGAAGAATGACACCTCCAGTCTCCTGGAAAGTGCTGGGTAGAAATTGCACAGCAGGTACCACTGTTCCTTGTTACTCACCTAAAGCAGACGTTTCAAAATGCTGTCAGGGAGACTTCTGTGTCAAAAGTCAGACCCTCATGAGAAGAAATCCAGCTGTTGATAAATTTCCAGGTGGATTTGCAGACTAAAACTTTCCTGGGAAGTTCTGGTAAACTTCTGTAGTCCACTTCTGAGCTCCTTGCTCAGTGTTCCTTCAATCCATATGCCGCTTTTGTCTCAGTGAAATCAGAAAGAGTGTGAGCAACTAAAACCTGCCCAAACTCTTGGATGCCATTGGATACATGTTGGAAAACTCCAGGACTTTCCCTAAAGCTGTGTCCAGCTCTAGCTAATTATATCTTCAAAATCTCATGAGATCCTATGTCCTACAGCCATATATGACTTAGTGGGGGAAATAAAGCAGAGAGTAGTTCTCTTCAGTACTGGGGAGGCATGTAAAGGATGGTACTCTAGCAGGTTCATGTGTGAGTTCTTCAAGAGATCAAAGGGGAAACAATGATTTAGTCACAGAAAGCTTTCTGATAACAGGCAAGTGTCTTAAATTTGTCTAGAACTGGATTACAGTAGTGAGCATGGAAAATTCCTACTGCAAATGGCCTCAGAGTCTATGACAGCCAAAAGAGAAAATACCATTAGGATAGCAAGAGAAAAAAAATCCAAACTGTCTCTATGGAGATAGGAGCATTCAAAAAGGATTGGGGAGGAAAGTCAGTATCAACAGAGGAAGTTAATGTTTTCTGTGGCCAGATTGTCAAAAATTCCTTTTTCTACAGCTGTCTGAGAGTAGGTGGGATTAGGAGATATACTAGGAGATGTATTAGGAGGTGGGATTAGGATTCTGCTGTATTTTGTTGTATTGCTTGTCTTGGGGAAAAAACTTGAAATCAACAAAGTCTTTCAGAAAAATGTGTTGCCTTTCCACCTCTCGTAAACAGAAAATCTCTTTGTATTTGAAATACCATTTGCAATTATTAGTGGATATGATCCTAGTATATTGAGTGCATGTTGTAGATTTTCTTAAACTGGTATAATAAAACACCTGCACTTTTATTTAGTGAAGTGATTTTATTTATTTAGTGATTTATATTTCATGTTCCCAGTAGTATTTTCTTAAGGCTTCTCTTGTCTTAAAAAAAAAGAAACCAAAAACAATGATAAGCATCAGGATTATTTAAAAGAGACTAAGAATGGCTGTCATGGCTCTCCAGGTTGGATCAGCTGGTATGTGTTAGCCTGCTGCTAACATATAGATTTGCATATGATTCGGTCATCCTTCTACATTTTTCCAAGTGGGCCAGGGTCTACAGGCCAGGCCTTCCTACTACAAGTCAATTCTGTCTTTGCCAAATGAAGTTGAGTATCTACTAGTCTGAATCGCAGAGAGTGCTGGCTGCACTGTGTCATAACAAAGCACATGCATATCAGTCTGGAACTTGCAGAAAGTTTATAAAGAAAAGAGAGAGAAATTCATACATTGGTTTGAAGCATCACACTTGTAAAATTGTGGGAATTCCCTTTTATTTCCATCTAGTGCCTGTCAGGAGAGTAGCTGTACTCTACAGTGTGTTGCAGGTTCGGTTGCAGGTAGTAAATTAGAAGTCAATAATACAATATTCAAACACTTTGGAACCCTATTACTGTTACTGAAAATTTTAAGGGTTAAATGACATCATGTGGAGGGTGTTTCTCAAATTAGAAAGGAAAGACTTTCTCAGGAAATGTTAATGGATTGAGCTGGTACTGTCCTGAGCGCTTGTTAAAATATATTGAAATCCATTCATATAATAAATACAAGTATGAAGAGAAGGTTTTTTGGTATTTCAGTGAGGTCCTGAGATTGGAATGTCACAAAACCGAGAGTTTGTCATGATTTAGACAGAATTGAGACAGGGAAGAGTTTGATGGGTTTGGGAGGTTTTTATTCTTTTTTTTTCCTGTATTCGAGCCACCTTCACAATTGTCATTAGGAGCACTGCACATTGCAAACTTTCCTTGGCACTGGAAATCTGAAGCCTTTGCACCTGTGCTACCTAGAACTGGTGAAAAAAGGGATCTTCACCCTTGTATCACTGAGAATTACCAAGTACTTTTGTAAAATAAGTCCTTTTTTTATTGCATAGAAATAACAGAAAACCCTGTAAAAACAAGGTACAGTGTCCAATACAGATTGCTGTGTTTTTCTTCCTGAAAATTTCAGTAAGGGCCTAGAAATGGTTCTTCAAAGCAGACCTCAGTGCAGATCTGCAGCAGCACTCAGGAACAGAGAGGGAGGTAAAGGGAAGTCCTACCCTTTCTACTTTAGAATAGAAAGGTATCATTCCATTTTAGAAGGATTTGGTGTCTTTCCGTTTTAGAAGGATTTGGAAAGAGAAGCTCGCTGTGTTGTGACAGGCATGCTCACTTGCCTTGACGTTTTACTGGAGTTTGCACCTCAGCCATGGGGAAACAACATGCTGTGCTAAACATTTGGGCTTGCTGTAACAGAAATAAAATCCGGTATTATTGTTTGCTTCAGAAATACATCTGTCATAATTTTCCCAAGTTACTTTTGAAGACATGATCATCTCTTTTCAGCTTGCAGAGGAGCAATTTCTGCATCACTAAAGCAGGAGCTATGACAAGTGTGAATGCTTGGCATTCTTACTAATGCTCTGGGCAGAGAGAGAAAGCGTGAACTAGCCCATGAGGTTGGAAAAGATAGCAAAGCTCATTTAGTTGCATGTGCAGCTTTGGTCTCCAGAGTTTCCCGTGGCATATGTTTCATGAATTTTCATTTAAATGTCATGATTTTCATTGAATGAAAACCAGAGCTCGCTGAGTGCAGGTCTGAAGAGCAATCTCAGTAGGAGTTTTAGCAATGCCAGTTGCAGATTCCCCTTAAGAGGTTCCTTTCATTATGTTTTGTCAAGTTCCTGGAAACCTGCATTTTGGCAGGAGGAGAATGCAGGGCCATTATAAAGGAATGGGGAAGGAAACAAGCTATGGTGCCTTCAGCATCATAGTGACACCCATGCTTTTACAAATTCATTCAGCATGGCAGGAGCAGCCTTCTGCAGAAACAGAAAAGGAAATAGTATCCACAGCTAAGTTATAGGGGAGCTGTCCTGGAAGGTTAGCTCAGACCCTTTCCAGATGGAAACATCTTTGGCTAGTTCTACAATTCCTGATCCTTCTGCACCTTTTCTGAAGGAAATCTGAAACCTGGAGTGATGACCAAGCGCTCGCTTGGGACAGGAAGTACATGAGACTAAAGCACAAAGAGGAATAGATGTCTTCATTAATGCTCTTCCATTCCAACTCTCCCTTCTCACTACATCTTCTGGTCACCTTCCCTGTGAAGGGCTATGTCAGCAACGAGACCAGGCCTTTCTCATGACACAGAAAGTTTGGAGAGTGGGAGGTGTGCATGTGTGGCCACGGAGCAACTTGTGTTCAGCTTCTTCAAACTCCATTCAGGCTCCTGGAGAGATTTTAGGTTTTCTTGTGGAGGGCAGATTCATTCTCCAAATATTTTGCAAAACATCCCTGATACAATCACTCTAGAGGGTGTTTCTTAACTGTTTGATGTGGAATTAGAACCAGGAGGTGGGCCGGAGGTGAAAAGTTGCCAAACAAGTGAAATATTTTCTCTGTTGAGGAAAACACTTGCCTGTGGTTTGTGGTGGACATTTATTCAAGATGGCTACTGCTAAGGGAGACATTTGGTGTCCTTGGAAAACTTACTCATTTTTTGAAGTATATGCAGACACTCAAGAATGCATTTCAGAAGAGCTCTGTGCAATAATCAGGTTTGTAGAGGTTTTGGACACATTAAAAATCCCCCACTTCTAGTAATCCAGGACAAGGGTATTCTAATGGAGAGGGAGCTTCTCATCAAGGGCTACCCAAATCTCAACAACTACACTTCAGAGCATTGTGAAAAGTTATAGGATTTAATTCCTTACACTATTTCATGAGGTCCTAAAACAAAGCAAATAGTTGCTAAAGTGAAGTTTTACCTAAAGTCATCCAGAGGTCTCTGTGACTGTAAATTAGCCTGGATTTGATTAAAGTTTAGGAATATTCCATGTGTTGGTGGTGCATTGCCAGCCTTTGTGAATATTTTGCATTCTTGAACCAAATGTAGCTTTGCAGTGCTTTGGAGCTGAGTGCCGATGTTTAGACATTGTGGTTTGTTTGTTTCTCTGATGCTTGTACAACTGAAGTCACTGGGACTACATCTGGACTAAATGAAACTGAGAATAGAGGCTTAGATCTCTGTAGTAAAGTCCTATGGAACTTTGCATGAGGCTCAGTGCCTTAACTGGGGCTTCTGACAGCTGCTGCTGCTCTATATGCTCAAACTTCTAACCTTCAAGTAACTACTTTTCTTAAATATGAAGTGAAACTCTGGGTCCCAACTTGACTTATTTGTAATTGGCTCAGGAGAGGAAAAAGAGGCAGCAGTCAAGAATGCACTTTTTTTCTCTCTTCAGATGCTGGTTATATTCAAATATTCATCTTTGCTTCTGATTTAGACATTTTTAAAGAGCTTCCTTCCCAAAAACCTCAGGAGTAGAGGAGAATAATTGTCTCTGCTTTACAGAGTGTACAGTTTAGTAAGTCACTAGTTCAACTTCTGTGTGTGTGCTCTTGAGCTCAGCATAGAGCAGTAATGTCAGAAGAAAGCTCTGAAAATATAAAGGGATTAATGATAGATGAACAAACAACTGCTTGCTCTATCTTTTCCTGATATATTGCATGCCATTTAGCTTGTGATGAAAGCAGCAATAATTTGCATCTCTAGGTTTGCTTCTTGCTTCTAAAAAAGTAGCCTTTTATTTATTTGGGATTTTTTTGTGTATTGATTATTTATTTGTATTGATGAAGCTTTTCATATGCTAAAGAAAGCAACAGGGAGCCTCAGACCCAAGCATGTAAAGATTTGCACAGATAGGTCATGTGCCTTCAAAGTCAAATCCACTTTAAACTGTTGCTTAATATGAAATTATAAGAGTAAATTTAACCAAGCAGCATGCCGCTTTCATTTTTTTTTCCTGCAGTTTCTGGCCCTGAGAAACCAGTCTGTCCCTTTTCTTGCTTCCATGCCCTATGACTTATCATAGAGCAAGGATAGCAGAGGTAATGTGGTTTCATGGTATTGATATGGGGGAAAATGCCACCTTAATCCCATACTGGATACAACGAGCTTGATTTTCATCTTGTGTCCCAATGTAAATCATGGTTAGCTTTGTTTGACCCAGCTGAACTGCTCTTCTCTGTACAAGGCAAATAGTTCCCCAGTTTGCTCTAACTTCAGTGCAGAAGGCACAGCTGAGTGCTTCTGTGTCTCAACTGTCCTATTTAAAAATCACCATTTCCTATCACAGTAAATGGAAATCTAAGTTGATTCCCAAGACCCCTATTATGGACTGCTGACTCCACTGAGATTCAGTGGAAGTGAGCCAGCAGGCTCTAAAGCAAGCATTATTAGAGTCAAATAATCTCAACAAATTCTATTCAGACCCCTGAATAGGACGTGGATATATCTTCACAAGAACCAAGTTCCTTTTGTGGCTTCTGGCAGTTCAGCTTGTGAAAATATGCATGGATCTCTGATAACTGAATGGATAAAGGGAAAGCAAGTCGCATATCCTCATTGAATACAGAGACCATCATTCACTTACAATACAAAGCAGCATAAACCTAGGTGATGAATACAAATGAAAACTTAAAAAAGAAAAAATTAATTGGTAAATATTACAAAGTTGTATTGTGACACAGCAGCCAGCCATGGGATCTCACTTGGTTTTCTGTATTTAATAGTACTGTTTTTCATCCACACTGGGGTAAATGAAAGCTGCTGGAGTTGGTTTTTCTCAGACCTGCTATGTTGTCACGAAACATGTACGTTCAAGCAGAAAAGCATTTGCAGAGAGCGAAAGGCAAGTCTGTGTCTGCAGTGTGGGCTGCAGGCACTGTGCGACAGCATGATTGGATAAATCTTCTCATTTATTTGTTGTTCTGTTCCTGTTTTCTTGTTTACCCTCATTTCATTTTTGTTTTCAGTTGACATGTGGTCAGTAGGGTGCATCATGGGAGAAATGATTAAAGGTGCTGTGTTGTTTCCTGGCACTGATCGTATCCTTCCTAGCAGCTGTTTTGGCCTCAGTAGGTGCTTCCAACCCCTTCCTGCTAGACTAGTGCTGACATACATTTGTACTCTATCTAAAGAGCTGGGTTAAATCCCACTGCAAAATCCCTGCAAACCAAAATGTCAATGAACTGTTACTGCCTTCCACTAAAAGCCTTAGGTGGAAACCACAGTGTAAGGAGATGAAAACCATCATCCTGCATGGTTCATCAGAATCAATTCCTGGAGCCAGTGACCACTTTTGGTTTTAGTTTTGTTGTTATAAATGTCTCTTCATCAATTTGTCAGGGAGGGGAGGAGAGTGTTTCATCGATGACAGTGCTCTGTAAGCTCAGGATGTAGCACGGTAGGAGCAAGTCACTGTTTACATCAGGATGGCGCATAAGAGGTTCTGCATTTTGAGAAGAAGGTATGAATAACTCAGATGTGACTTTCAGAAATACTTATTTCTTTGCTTGTTTGCTCTGCAAGTGGTATTGAAGAAAGAAAGAAAGGTCTTTAGTTTGGAGACAACTTCTGCTTCCCAGGTCTAAGATTATCACTTTATTTTGTACCAAATTGATGACTTAAAAGGCTAGGAATTTCCTTGGAAACTGTTGTAGTAGCCTTCAGTCTGTCATCCTTTATTTATGTACGTGTAGTTATTGTGTGAAAGCAGACTATTTTTGACATCAACAAAAAGCGATTTATAGATCAATGCATTAAATCAGTAGACAAGTGGTCCAAGCAGACTAGGTATATGTAAGTTTTGTTTCAAGACCATTCTGCATTCAGGACTGAGGCAGCCATAATTCCTACTTTATCTGATGCTTTATGAAACCTCAATATATTCCATACTATTTATCAGACTGTGAAAGTGGTTTCTTCTTGTGCACAACAGCAACTGTGTTCTGTGCATGCTTGGTCTAACCCCAGCAATTCTTGGTGCATAGGATTACACAGATGAGAAGTGGAGATGACCTGTGTACAAGTTTTCCATCTGATTTTAACTCTGTACTTAGATGATGGAGTTTCCAGGCATTATTCATTTTTATGTAACTTTCTCTGTACGTGTGTGCATATACACTTATGTATATATGTGTGTGTGCTTATATACATACCAATTCAATTTAGCACTTCACTTCTGCCCTCCACACTTTCAAGGGTTCAATATTTTGACTAAAATGTGGAAAAAGTAATATCTGAAGAACATAAAAGAAATTAAAGTAGGCAATGTTATCATTAATATTTCCATAGCCATGCCTAGTAAGATTCTGATTCATATATTGTCAAAAATGTTGGGTGAGCATATTCATACTTAAATGAATGCTAAAGTTCCCATGGGTTCTCATGTGATCTGGAGCACATCTCATCTGCATATATGAAAGTGAACCTTTCGCTTCTATGTGTTAAAGTAGGTGTTTAGCACTTATTTGTGCTCCAGGAAGATTTGGTCCAGGCTGTGCTGATGATTTTTATGAACATGCAGTGAGAAATTTAAGTGTGGGGGTTAGCATAGTTCAGTGTTGTAGTTGGAACTGTTTTTATGTTAATAGACATGTTTTATAAGATATCATTTAAAGAAATCCCCAAGTAAGTACAAAAAGAATTGTGTGTGTCTTTATAGCTCTTTAAAAACTGGTTTCTTTGATGCAGCTGTGTACTTATTGAAAAGAAATCACACAAAGCCTCTATAATTAAATCATTATGTGCTGCTTGTTACTGCAAAAACCCCACAGAATTTGGCATTACCAGCTGCTGATCTGTTTGGGATTGTTCTGTAATTGAGTTCATGTTCTTCATTTGTATTTATAATACATTGCTAAATTTGCACTGTGTTTAATGTACCGCTCCGCTTTTCTTCTGCTGTTCCATGAGTGACGTGCCTGTGAACAGAGAATGATGCCGTTGCTTTTTTTCAGGCCACTTCTCCAAATCCATTCACCACCACCACCACCTCTCTCCTGCTGCTGAGCAGCCACTGTCAGGAGGAGTTCAGCACTTCTGGTTCCTATGTCTGTCTGTGCAGCTGAAAACCAGTCAGAAAGTTGAAAGGGCAGACCCAGCCTGCTGGGATTGATGACCTCATGACATCTTCTTCCTTAAATCTGCATATTAAATGCTCAGCATTTCTGTAAACAAGATTCTATTTTCAGACATGTCATGGAGTTGGACAGCTGCATAACTCCATCAGCTGGTACTATGAGCCATAAGAACTCGAGAGAAGCACACTTAAGGATGTATTTATGTGTAGAAGGAGCAAGAGTAATTAGAAAGCTTCCTCTTCAACATAAATAGGATAAGACAATAATTTGTCATCTAAATTTCATTTTTAATCATGAACTATGAATTTACGCAAATATCGAAATACTTTTAATATTTTCTGATTGAGACAGAGAAGTATTGTAAGTTTTCCCTTATGGACAAGCTCCATTTCCTTAGTTGTTTGAATATTTGCATAAATTTAACTGAAAACTTCAAGTCAACTGAGGAAGAAAACTGGTCCTTACTTCACACTTCTGAAACACATTGGTTCAATGAATGTATTGATGCAATGAGAACAGAAACAAAAATAATGGTAAACTTTCAGCCTGTACCTCTAAACAGATGACTTCACTGTGAAATCTGCTTTTTCCATTAGAACTACTTCATTGTGCATTCAAAATGCTGTTTTCCCATTAAAATTTTTGTGCATTTGCTTAGGAGAATATGCCTCTTAATCTAAAGTTCAGATTCTGGTGGTTTTCCATGTAAATAACCAAGTATTTAGAAAACAAAGGAGAACAATACTTAAGACAATATTAGAGTGCAAATGGAAAAGGTGATTTGGAAGCTTGAGGCCAATAGAGAACCTCACTCAATGATAAATCTTCATTTAAAAGATTTTAGCACTATTTCAGCATGATTTTGTTAAATAATTTCTTTCATGTAACTTTGTATGGCTACATTATGTTAGTAAAAATGCCACAGTATTAGTGTCAGGGACAAACCAATAAATCCAGGTTAGATCCCTTCTTCTATCTTATGTAGTATAGATGCTACTGTGTATAGTTGACACATTTTCCTCGATCCTGTTTGGGGCAAGGGACAGATAATGTGATTCAAATAGCTTTAAAGCAAACACTTCATTATATTCCGGAGTTTTCGGCTGGAATTCTTTCCAACTTCCAGTCTGCCCAGCATTTGCTTCACTTCAAGGGTTAAAACAGGGTATTTTGTTTTCAGAAGTTTAAGTTTCCTTTTCAGTCAAATATAGGTCAACTTTTTTTGGCCTGGGAAATTTCTGTCGGAGTTACATGATCATTAACTCATAGTACTACTTTTTCAGTTGGTGTGCAAATAACATCTGTAGTCACAATCACTCATTGGCTAATGTAACCTAGAGTGGGTTTTGATTGATATTAGGGCTGTTCTGCAGTGACATTTGTTTTATTCAGAACTGTGGAAGTTAATTCAGACTGCCAGCTAGAAAAAGGTGCTTCTCCTTGCTTCAATTCAAGACCTCAGATTTTTTTCTAAACAACTTTTTTTTTAATCTAATACCATGATCAATACAACCTCTCACTATCAGATATGTTACAATCAGTGACTGTATAAAACATGACAATGAAATGGACTCAGACCTGTATTTAGCGTGGACACTATTTACATTCTTGCATGCTTTCATGTACTGGACCTCAGAATATAATCCAATGCTTGTAAGGCCTAGGTAAGTGGAGAAACAATATTAGAGAGAGAATGCATGTGTCTGTCTGTCTGAAAAATGATCTGTCTCCACCTGCTTTCACGGGGTATTATTTTTGCTGTTATTGTTACTAGAGCAAGCCAGGCCTGCAAAAGGCCCAGTGGTGTCCTCCTGCAAATCAAGGCAAGTCAAGAAGTGGAACATGGTATCTCTGCCAGCTCCATTGGCTTTAGCTGTCATGTTTGCACTGATGACTCATGAAGCTTCTTCCATCACCTAAAATTTTCCAGTTGTGGGTGGTAATTTGCTTATCTGTTGTCTCTTACTGAGAGCCTTTCTGTCAGATTAGAAGAAATGTGCCCAGCAGGCACTGACCTGTTGTCTGAGGATTCCCCTTCTCACTATTGATACTGGTTCCCACCACACAGGCCTTATTCTTGCTCTTATTTAACTCTTTTTCCCTTATCACGCACATCCAGAGTATCTTGCTACATCTTCCCTCTCAGTATGTCCAACTCCCCCAACATTCTGTAATCCCCAAGATCTCCCTCTTTTTGGCTCTCATTAAATGCCTAAGAAATGGTCAACTGGCTCTGCACAAGCATAAGCTTCCGATGTCTGCTTTGAAGCATGTCTATTTTGTCCTCTCTGTTTATCAAATGGCCTTCACTCAACCTGCACAGATAATGTTCCCAGTGATGCTTTTATACCTTGGCTTTCTCACCCATTTAGCTTCTCTAGGCACAATTAACCACAACTTCATTTATGTGTTCCCTGTTCTTGTTTGCAAAGCATTTACACATTCTCTGTTTTCAACTTCCTCAGAAAGATCTGCTTCTGAAATAGTCCAGCCAGCAAACGATGAGGTGTGGCAACCTGAATATGGGCTTAAAATGTCAAACCCCTTTATTCTCCCGTAAACTGTTTAATTCAAGCTTTGAGGAGCTATAGTCTTGCATAAATTTGTTGCTGCAGTTCCTTAGTTTTCTGTTGAGAAAAAGATGCTTTTCATAGACAATACAAAAAAAATTACAACCTATGGAGTCTGTGTGGGAGGGACTGATCTACACAAATCTTTGATTAGTTTTAAGATTAAAGATATTCAGAAAAGTCTTTACAGACCATTGCTATTTCTAGCAACCTTTTTCATTTGAAATTAAAACCATGCAAGGTGCTGTTTCAGCATTCCTCTAAACACTTTGATAAGCAAAGCTGCAAGTTTTAAATTATTTGATTTTTGTTAAAATGAAGCAGTTCAGATGAACCCAAGTTAAGTCTGTCTTGAATTTTCAAGGTATGTGAAAATGCCATTTCCATTTCCCTAATCTAAAACACTTTTTTGAAAATCTGAAATTGTTTCTGCACCAAAGAGATGGGTTTTGCAAAACTTACCCCCCCCCCCCATCTTAATTCTGAAGACCTTATTTCTCTCCTAGATTGTGAGGAACTGTATTAAGTGTGGAGGAATTTCCCAAATACTAATGCTGCTTCTGACAATAACTGCTCATAATAATTTTTAAAAACTCTCTGTTGAAATGCTTTGATGTTTGTCTTTCAAAAACTTTATATTTCCAAAATGTTCATAATGAAGCTCATTTCATCTCTTTTTTATCATCAATGCACCCATGGCTCTATGCACTCTTCTTTTTTTTTTATGTTGTCATCAGATTCTTACCACTGTAAATTAGTGTGACATAGAGAGGGTACTGATTTTATAGATATTTGCTTAATAATGTATTTTTTTCTTTGGTGCAGTAAGGCTTATTCTTAACATGGCTGAAAGAGCTGCATAGCACCTATCAGATGCCCAACGGTTACATGAAGAAAGCTAAAAAAAAAATGAACACCAAAACAAAAAATCTCAGTACAAATTGCTGTATTGCAATTTCTTCCTAAGCCTGAAAGCCTGTTTCTTATTAGTCAGTAATTGTTTAGCAGTGCAGCCATCACATTTGCAGTTGAAGAGAAACATCTGTCTATACCTGAGGCATCATTTGTCTATAGAAAGTTAGTCCTAGTGCATTCTTATAAAACTCAAACAAATTATTTTTTGAAGGGTTGCTGATTAGGTGGGTTTAGCAAAATTAATAAAGTTGTGGGAGAAAGTGAAAGTACAAGCATAAAACAGATGAACTGAGGGTGAATCATGCCACATGCAGAACTCCTTTGAACCAGCTGGGTCTCTCAGTCTCCATAGACTGAATATAGGGGGCAGGTGAGCATATTGTTCTTGCCTGCTCTGTCCATGTGGCCAGGGTGACATAGAGGCAATTACCTGCATGTAATAAAAGGGAGTGCAAGTCATTGGGCTGCAAGCTGAAAGTAAAAATGGTAAGAAACACTGACCCAAAGAGGAACCTGTGTATTTTCCCTTGGTGGTGGTGATTTTAAGAGTACACAATTCCTTGAAGTAGGTACAGCTGTGAAAGAGAGTTTTGCCTTTGGATGCCATAGAATCTGGAGGCATGATGATGAAAAAAGATAGTGACTGTAAAGATGTCATGAAAGTAGTGAAATAGGTCTGAGGATTCCCAAAGGCCACTCAAATAGAAATGTCAGGAGAATACATAGGGGTTTGTGTTTTGTCTTCCTTAACTATGGTTGTTCAGATATTGATCAGTGGAATAAAGTTATTGAGCAGCTGGGAACACCCTGTCCGGAATTCATGAAGAAGCTGCAGCCGACAGTACGGAACTACGTTGAGAACAGACCCAAGTATGCTGGCCTCACTTTCCCCAAACTTTTTCCAGACTCTCTCTTCCCGGCTGACTCAGAACACAACAAACTCAAAGGTATGTCTGACAAAGTGATGAGGCTCAGATGTCAAAAGATGCAATGTGATGAAGTGTTGTTTTTTTTGTAATTTTTCCTTCTCTCTAGTTGCATTTGCTTTTAACGCAGTTAGTTGCAAAGACAAATAACTGCATGGGTTTTGCTCAGCTGAGAGGCAGCTTTTGGAAATGATTTTTGGAGACCCCAGTGCTTGGCCAGACAAGGGAACATAGAATCATAGAATAGTTAGGGTTGGAAAGGACCTTAAGATCGTCTACTTCCAACCCCCCTGCCATGGGCAGGGGCACCTCACACTAAACCATGTCACCCAAGGCTCTGTTCAGCCTTGCCTTGAGCACCGCCAGGAATGGAGCATTCACAGCTTCCCTGGGCAACCCATTCCAGTGCCTCACCACCCTAACATTATCACTGATGTGTTGAGCGCATCCCAATGGTCATTCTGCATGAGAATCTGAGGTGTTCCTACACTCTTATTCTTAAACTTGTCAAGCAAAGAAATTTTAGAACTTTCATTGAAAGATCTCAGCGCTTGCACTGGGCTTTTTTAAGTGAAAATTGTCGGTTCAGCCAGATTCCTGCCTCATAGCTCTACCTTTACTAGGCAATAAAAAGATATTAGCAATATCAGCCATGTAGCTGAGGTTTAATATCTGCAATTGGTGGGTTTCTTTAGAAAAATGCTGTGAATCTGTTTGTATACGTGAATTAGAGCAACAACTTAGTTTCAGTGTGATGAGATATACCCCTGTAAAATATAAGATGCAGTGATATTAATCATGTATTGAAGTCTTGTTTTACTTGAACAGGGGATTGACCTCAACTAGAAAGAGATGAATGTGTGTTTAGTATAGAAAGGATTTCTTATCACAGCTCTGGCACCCTGCAAACTTGTACTGTCTATCAGTTCTGCACTACTTGAATACTTGGGGCCTCTGACCACTGTGGCATGTAAAGGTTTTCAATTGCTTGCAATTTGCATATCACTGCATTTCCTAGAATACTCTTTCAATTAACAACTGTTTCATAGCAAGGCTGCTGTCTTGGCTCTGGAACTGAAAGGTCTGAGCAGATGCTTTTGGATACACAGAATTTTATATGCTTACTGCAACAAAATTGAATAATGGTATTTTCTTGGATTTGGAGTTAATGAATAGAAATGGCTGTCAAACCGTGCTGTTATCTTTTAGATACAGGAAGCATATGCATTTGAGCATACTGAGTGACAGATTTCAAGATAAAGTCACAGAATAAAAACCAGTGTATTAAAAAAATCTGCTTGTGCATCACTGTATTATCCGTACCCTACCTATTTCACCAGAATGTAATGTTAATGTTTAAATTAGGTGTTACTTATACTCAGCCTAATAATATTTTTGCACTTACATCTTTTTTTTTTTCCTTCATTTTCCTTTTCATTGACACGGGAAATAATTTCGAGCACAGAAGAGCTTAGAACATTAAGTCGATAACAGTAGAAATATATGTTGTTGTCATTTTTTCACATGGGTTTATATTTGTTTCAAACTCTAAATGGTAGAAACAATTTGGGTAATAGAAGGATGAGCCTGTGGCCTGACAGGCACAATGGGCTACATTATCAAGTAAATAACATAAAATACAAAGGCATATTTCAGGCTGTGCATTTCAGTAATGGAAGATGATGTATCCCACTGATTTAAATTTTGTTATGTGGGACAAACAAAACTTAAGCAGTTCCTAGGAATTCCTATACAATTATGTATTAATCCCAGGCTGCAGACTTGACATTATTGCCTCTAATGTGTTGTGTCATTGTTACTTTCCTAACCCAATTAACCCTTCTCTGTAGTCAGTGATTGTTTTGTGCTAATACTCGGTTTATCTGATTTCATTGTTCTAGCCAGCCAAGCCAGGGACCTTTTATCAAAGATGCTAGTCATTGATCCAGCCAAGAGAATATCAGTAGATGAAGCCTTACAGCATCCATACATTAATGTCTGGTATGACCCAGCAGAAGTGGAGGCGGTAAGTGAGGCGTGATTCCTTACTTCAGATTACTAAATGCAAATATGATTCATAGATTCCTGCTGATTTACAGCAGCTTGATAAGTGTGTGAGTGTGCTATAAAGAAACAATGTTGTGACTGTGGGGGTCTTTGGATTTACACAAAATGAGATTTGTAAGGACAGGAGATATCTGTTAGATGAACTGACAAGAGATTAGAGAAACAAAACCACTTCAAGCATATGAAGCCATTTTATGCTTTCTTCTAGATCACATGAAGAAAGGGGTTTGAACCTAGTAGTTTACCAGGTTTTGTTAGCTATGTTAAGTCAGTCTGGCGAAAGATACTGTTTTTCTCTCTAAACCTTTTCTTGAGGAAAACAGAAAATATCACTTCCTGTGTTTGTGTTCAAGGATGTATGTGGAGAGAAGAATGAAACAAAACAATGCAAAGTCCTGAAGTCAGGATTCCAAAAAATCTTGGCAGGATATAAATTATTCCTTAAAATGAAGCAGGAGCTCATGTGCTTCTTGAGCCATGATTCAATGTTCACTATCATGTACACTGTGTGCAAACAGAAACGGAATTTTTCTTATGATCCTGTCATGCTCTAGACACTTCTCCACATACCTTGATGAGACTGGTTTTAACAGGAATACGTGCAGACTGTAGGCACTTCAGTGACATAACAGCTGTAGGTATAAATTCACAGTTTTTCTCTGTAATATAATGTATTAAATGTATGAAAACAGTGTATTTCAACAGGTTTAGAGATCTTGCTTAACCACAACAGGAAACAGAGTTGAAGCTTTCAAAATTAAATCACTGCTGTTTAGGTATATGCTCCAATTCAGTGTGTGGTCCTGAAAGTGCATTAAACTTTAAAAGCAAATGGAATGCACAAAACCCCATCAGATTTCACATCTGCAGGAATGTTGCAGAGTATGTTACTTAGGAGTGCTTTACAGGGGATGGTTCTGCTATCGATAGCTTTTAATTTTTATGTCCTGTTTGGTTTTCTTCAAGAAGAAAGTTTATCAGTCTGAAGTGTAAGCATTTGATACACTGAAATATTTTACCAGTTGGCACGTGCATTTTAGTTTCGCATCCTTCTTGAAGATGTCATTCCATTCCCAGATACTTCTGTTGTATTTCCATGGATTTCTTAACTCCACTTTATCATCTACTCTGATGTCAGAACTTGGACTTGTCTCTCTCTTTAGATGTGCTTTGCCTGTGAATTTAACCATGGAGATCCACTTCTGACACAGAACAGGAAGGGAATTTGGTACAGTTGGTATTTTGATGTAATTGTTTGCTCAAAACGTATGTGTTTAGTTGTGTTTCAGATTGAAGTAGAATTCTTGTCATGATGAAGTTGCCATTTTAGAAGGAGAAACTTGCCACTCACAACTAGAATTACAGCTGATATTGAACCTTGTATTACCGTCCTCATGCAGACAGAGATCGGGGTACTTCTATGGTTGAAAAGACAGTGGTTTAATTTCCAGTTGTAGCATAGAATCCTCAAATAATCTAGAATAAACCATATCCTTTCTCTGAATCATGACAGTAAAACACGAATAATAATTATACTTTTGGCCAGCTGAATTGACTGGAATCTAATGAGCCCATTAGCTTTCAAAAACCTGAAGTAGTTACATTCTAGTTCATTGATGTATTAGTCTCACATGCACCTCCTGTCACCATAGATACCTGTACAAACATTGTGCCACATGCTATCAAATCACATTCCTTGCATTTTCACTATTGGATGCATTTTGTTGCTTAGTAAATGTCTACAGAAAGTGTAAAGCAGCAGAAAACCAAGCCGTCATTCATCTTGCTGAACCTCAAAGACCAGCACCTTGAAAGTTTCAACTTCCAACAGCTCGATGTTGTCCAAGTTTGCATCTTGAACTGCATAATTTTAGATACAGTTCCTCTGTTCTCTTTACTCACCTTGTTCTTTGCAGTAATTGTGTAGTTAACATGAGTTGAATATCAACATCCTCGGCCGCTTTCTCTGTATCTCTTAGCTTCAAAGTTTTCTCTTCCAAAACATGCTATACCTTGTCAATAATATGCTATAGAATCATACAAATACTTTTGACATAAGTGTTTTAACAGTGATGTGTTACCGAATTTCTTTGACCCCAATCACACTAGGGTACAGAAGGGTATCCTTCTCCTTCATGGGACCATATCATGTTAAAAAACAGGCAGGTTCAGAAGTTCAGACTTCACTGCAGGTGCAGTGTAACCCAAATAGAAGAACATGGGATTAATAAATATTCATTGTATTTTCTCAGAGTGCTAGGAATTGTAGAAAGAGCCTGGCTTGCCTTTAAACTCATTATGTTTCGATGTTCATGTTCAGAGGGAAAGTTAAACTGTAGGACTCCTCTTTATTTATTTTTTTTCAATTAACAGTTTATTAAATTCTAAATTTCTGCCTGTTCATGCTGACACACCTTCAGTGGCCACCTGTGAATCATTTACTGATTATCTTCTGGAGAAAACTCAGATATTGATTCAGCTGCTGAAGTGCATTCAGTCTCTGGTTTTCATTGGCATTGTCTTGATGATGGAGTAACTTCCTTAAACAGATTCATGGGAGATTGGTGGTTTCCTGTTCTTCCTCAAAAGAATATCCTGAGGTTCTGGGGCTGCTACTAACCAGGGCAGTGTCTCTATAAGTGGTAGTTACTGCTACACTGGAAAGGAAGTTTTACTGGTGCATCTGTGTAAAATCATGTCACTTTTTGCTGAATGCTTGATGTTCAGCTGTTAGTTCTTTACAAGGCAGCAAGGTACCTGCATGTGATAAACTTGTCTTCTCCACAAACTGCCCTGCAAGTGTGCAGGTTGAGGAACCTGACAAGATCTGGATAGGATAATGAGCGATCAAGATGCTTTTAGTCATTTGCACTGTGCTTAATTTCCCACTATTTTTCTGATTGCCCCACTGGGGCTTAAAAGCCTGCACTCTGTTGTATTTGCCCATGTTTAATGCATTCTCTTTTTTGTAGTACTTGATAAGCATTTTACCATAGAGTGTGGTCTTTCATCATGTGAGTAAAGGCTTGGTAGTGGGCTGGTAGGGTTTGGGTTTTTTTGGTTCGGTTTTGTCTTTGTTTTTTTTTTTTGAGTTCTCCTCCCGTAGGGTGTAGCATGAGGCAGGATTCCTTTCACTGCCAATAACCCTGTACAGTAGGTATATCAGAAATTAGGATACAGAGATACTAAACATGATGGTGTTTTCAGCCAGTATACAATTGGGTGGGATTTAGTTAACTTAGTTAACTTGGGAGCTCCTTCTCCCCAGTTAATGGCTTCATCAAAACAGTTAGGCATTTGTTGCACAGTATTCATTTGGTTCGAAGGCCTAAGAGATCAGGTAACTGAAAGCATTTAACGTGACAGAGCTTTTTAAGTGATCTGTGGCAATGTCAGGAAATGTCAGTGTGTGCTGGAGTAGATCATGAAGAGCACTGAAGACAGCGCTGGTAATGGGCAGAGAATTTGATATCAAAGTTTAACCTGGAGATAATGACCCTCTAAGGCTGCCCAGATTTACAGCATTATGAACGTGAGGGTATTAGATAAAATAGACCTGTCCAGTTAAAAAGCAGACTACTGAGACAGTTACAGTTTCTTTTTATAAGTCTTTTAAAAGTTTATGATATTTCACATGCTGTAGGGGACAATAAAACTATTATGTCTCGTTCTAATGGACAAAGACTATAACACAAATGGGAAGTTATAGGAATGCAATACCCTTTACACCAGTATGTAACAGCATTAAACTCTTCTGGTTAACCTTCAATGCTGTGCTGTGATTACCTGATACAGAGAAGATGATGTTATTAAACGTGGTACTTGCTATTCACTAACAGCAGGAGATTACACTGCGACTCTCTCACAGACTTCAGCATAAAAGCAAACCACATCCAAAGCCCTCGATAGCTCTGAAAAAGTTAAGAGATTTACATTTAGAAGCAGGCCTTGCATAGACTTTAAGCTTACCTGCAGAGTGAGTGGGTAAGCTACATTTTTGGTTTAGTGAAAACTCTTAAGTCTAACATACTAACCTGTTTAGCCAGCTGCTTCTGAGACCACTCGGCTTGCTGCAGTATCTTTTATAATAAAGCCATAGTGTTAGGTTTGGTAGGGAATCCTTGCTCTGAAATTAATTTGAATAGTGTTATCGTTAAGGTAATTTCTGTATTCAATCAATTATAACTACAATATGTATTTTTTTAAATATACAAATATGCACATATGTTTATGAATGTGTGGAATTCCCAAGATTTTTACATGCCTTTTTGCAAGGGCACGTAGTGACAGGACACGGGGGAATGGCTTTAAACTGAAAGAGGGGAGATTTAGGTTAGATATTAGGAAGAAATTCTTCACTGTAAGGGCGGTGAGGCATTGGCACAGGTTGCCCAGAGAAGCTGTGATTGCCCCACCCTTGGGTGTGCTCAAGGCCAGGTTGGATGGGGCTTTGAGCAACCTGGTCTAGTGGAAGGTGCTCCTGCCCATAGCAGGGGGGTTGGCGCTGGATGATGTTTAAGATTCCTCCCAACCCAAACCATTCTGTGATTTTAGGTAGTGTTGAAATCTGTTCTCGATCGTCACACCTAATTTATACATAGGAAAACCAGAGTTCAAAGCGGAAAAGTATAATTTGCTAATATTATGCAGGAAATCTATTGTAAAATCAGAATAGCAGAATAGGAACCTATAAAGCTTACTTCTCTGTTTTATACTTCAGTTAAAGGTTGTTTCTTCCTGTATCTTGTATGTAGAAACAGTCTTAAGTCCACTTTTAAACAAATATTATGGGTATTACCCTTGTGCTATATTTACTTTACATACATAACAGCATTTGGGCTATTACAATGAATAAATGACACATAAAATACCTTTTCTCCTTCAAAGTGCTCTTGTTCTATTTTTAGGAAAGATTATAGTTCTAACATCTCTTGCCTCCGCATATAGACTATGCTGTTTAATGTAGATATTCTTAGTATTTCCCTGAGGGTATATTAGCTTTTCTGCTTTCTTGTCTGAAAATTCTATTATTTTAGACATTTTCATTTATACAGTTGCCTTTTTTGAAGTTGCTATAAGTTCTTACCCATCATCCAGATGATCTGTGAATAAATCCCAAATCTGATATTTAATTTTTCCCATCTCCCCATATGTTCATGCGATGCTGCCTATATGTGAACAGAATGGTTTCCTAGATACATGGTTTAGAATAGTTTCTAGCGTTGCCACCTGGAGGTTCTGAAATCAAGTTTCGTAAAACTTGTGCCAGTTGCTCTCTAGGACTGCATTGTCTTGAGCTGCCTGGTCTCCATTCTAATTCCTTATATATTGTTGGCATTAGAAATAATTTTGAATGGGAGAGATACCTATTTATTGGTATCAATGTCATATTTTTATGCAAGAATGTGGCTGCTTTCTACTCCTCCCCTGAACATTACAATTATTATATTCTTTCGTAAAAAAAGAACGAAGTCGTTTCTGGCCAAAATTATTTTCTTGTACATTTTGGGCAGATGCTATCTTAGAAGAATTTTTGCTATTTAGGGGCAGTTGTTTAGGACTTTATCTTGTACTTTTTTTCTTCACCTATAAATGACTTAATTTTGGAACTTGTGTGATCTCATATTGGTTCCTACTTGGGAACAGTATTATTCCATCCCATAGAAGCAAATCTAGTAGCAAAATTTGTCATACTTATCTGACACTTTTTGTTAACTGGTTTCAAAATTCATCTTAGATTCTACTGTTTCTGCAGTTATTGCTTGTTATCTGACATATGTAATCACTTAGAAGAGAGATTTCCTAAAAACCTGAAAGATCAGATGTTGAAAACATCCCTTTTAAGCATATCTTGATGTTGACAGAATTTTACAACAGTGATAGGTTTTGGTGGTATTTATTTCCTGGAATTCACACTGCTTTGGTAATCGGTTTTATTTTCATAGGATTTATACTTCACTGGAGTATTGCTGCATCTAGAACCACCCGTGAGGGCCTGAGTTGCGAATTATCATTCATTTTTCTGTGCATGCCAATTTGTGTGTTATCTTTTATTAGTGTGATGCTCTTTCCTACAATGCTTGTGAACAGAGCTTGGTTTGTGGTTCTCAGTCCAAGATCCAGGATAGAAACTGCTGCAGTATTGCCTTAGCTTTGTATAAAGTGTCTGTGACCAGCTGTTACATGCAATCTGTTCAAATTACTTTAAAGCTTTACAGTTTGTCATAAGAAAAAAAAATAAGAAACAAGTCTCTTATTTTACCTGTGAGTGCTCAGTATCCGTGACAAAAAACAAGCGCTTCTGGAGCACACTGTGACCTTGGCAAACACCACTTCAAAGAAGGTGTCACCTTCACTCCATGAGACACTTCATAGGAAAATAGAGGCTGTCAGGTTGCGGTTCTTTTCTGGTATTCTTTTCTCTTGCTCAGCCCCTTGTGTAAAGGTTGTATCTAAACTCTTTGGTGATTTGCCACAGGGATTTTTAGCAATCAGTTACAGTGTTTGGTTTTCTGCTTAGAAGTTGATGGCGCCCATCTGTTGTCTCACAAAATAAATTTACAGCTCTGCTTTATTTGCACAGATTACAGCTCTGCTTTATTTGTGCAGATATTTCCTCTAGTGAGTGACATCTATCCATTTATAGCTGATTAATTATGGAAGCTGAGTACAGCTTCTGCAGCAATCTTTCTTTGTTAATGTCAGTGAGAAGTAGTGGTTAGAGAAGAAAGAGGCGTTTTTATTTTTTTTTTTTCTTTTTCTTTTCCAAACCAAACTAAACCTTTTTCCAGCATGCTGTTGTACATACCTGCAAGCTGTTTGTAGCCAAGTAATCTTGACTCCTGATGCATGGTATCCTTACAGTCCAGCTACTCAGAAACAGCTCAGACCTCAGTTTCTTTGATGGATACTATCTGTGGAGTTTTACAAAAGGCTCTGCAAAGAGTTCAAGTAATGAATTGGCACAGAGGCATCTCTTTTTCCATATCCATAGTAGAGATCATGGCCAGACCCTTGTGGAGTCCCTGAGCAATACAGGGTGAGATCCAAGATGGCCCTTTACACCTTGTTCTCTAGCTAAAGGGACTTCAGGCCTCTGGCAACAGCTCACTGTTGCATTTCATCTTGAACTGCAAAAATAAATATGTAAATGGTATCAGTAACACAGTCTAGGTTGCAGCAAAGCATGAAAGAATTTTTATATTCACCTATTTTGAGTATCTAAGCCATTTAAATTGTTTAACCTCACACCGTTAATTTATACAGCCTCCATTGCCTCCATTTATATATTGCTAATTCTATTGTTGGTTTGTATGTCATTCCACAGCTACTGCTCCAGACACAGCGACTCTGGGAACAGATGCAGAGTCAAGCCTTACTCCTGCACAGCTTTCTAAAAACAGCTCATCCCAAGGTCTTCACTGTGCTGGCACTAGCTCTGCAGAGGCAGGGACAGAGATGGCAGGATTTATTGAAGTGTGAGCTCCAGCCCACTCCTTTTTTGCTTTCTAGCAGTGGCATACAAACTAATCTATGTTGCTTTGAGAAAGTGAGAATACATCAGCCCCAACATGTGTTTTTTCCTTAGTGTACAGCTTTTCCTCTCCTGCTATTAGAAAGGTATTAGAAAGGACTACTTGTAACAAATCCAGTAGTCTTCTGATGTTTATCTAACCACATGAAAACACTGTCTTTTGTGGGTTTGGCTTTTTTTGTTTGGGCTTTGTTTTTTTTTTTGTTTGTTTTTGTTTTAGAAGAATGTCCGTGTGGATATTTTATGAGTTTTTTCTTCTTTTTTGGTAACTTTTATTCTACTCAATGAATGGTAAATTTCATGCAAAAAAATATTTTAGATCAATTTGTAAAATAGAAAAGCCACTGAAACACCACTGAAACAACAAGTTCTTATTTTAACATGTACAAGAAAAATACAATTAATTCCTTCACTTTTGCATCCAAAACCATATTCTATTCTTTGCTGTTGTTTCCAATGCAATTGCTTACAAAAAAATCTTTGGGGAGAAAATGGCTACCTTAAATTGAAGCTAGATGCTGCCACCCTTAGGCTTCATCCACACTCTGCTTTGATTTAATGCTAGTTCATACTTTTTCTAAAACCTGTACAGGTTACAGGAATGTCTATAATACTGCAGCTGCATCCACCTAGAAAAGTCACAATGATGAAATCAGTCATTTTCTATGGCATTTTATTTAGGAAGCAAAGCCATTTTTAGACCAACCTTTGAACCAAAACTGAAATTGGGTGCTCAGGTATGGCAGCTGCTCTGTCTTCTCCATTGATACAATATTTGTGTTAAAAATCTCTCTTCCTCCCTCTAATTTTAGAAACTGGTAAGAAAAAGCCCAGAACAAAGAAATTAACAGAAAACGGGTGGTCAGCCTCTAGATTGATAACGGCATATTAAGTTTTCTTGTTCTCATTAAGATTAATGATAATCACGGAGAGATAAATTAATTCCTGAAACTTGTGGTGTTCTCAGCTCAGCTCTGCCTGGAATCAATGAAAGTATGTCTTAAGGGCTCATTTACCTATATCAGGGAATTCAGATGGGAAAGCTTCAGCTTCTTCCAGCGTAAGAGCACTGGCTTAGCCTTTCAGCAGAGTGCCATTCACCTGTGTTCTGCACAAGCTTTAGAGGTTATAGATCCTACCTGTGTGAAGAGAAGGAATTTATACATGTCATTATCACGCTGAGTATTTGTGACCCTTGGCCCTTGCATTCCTGCTGAGAGCCATGTTTTATTGCTGTGGGTTATGCCAGCTCACAAATAACGGTCTGCAGTAGAAATACTAGTACAGCAGTAATGCTGTACAGGTGCAGTTTCTGCCGTCCTATGGTGTGTGAAGTACAGTTTGGTTGCTCTCCCTTGTTTTCATAACAGAAAAGGAGTTCAGGTAACAAATGAGATAATTCTGGACTCTCTCCCTGCAAAATGTCTTTATTTCCAGAATGTGTTAATCTTGGAAATAATTACTGCGGTTTTTCTTGTTGCCTATTAGCCAATTATGCCTGCTTAAGACATAGCTGAAATAAATTAGAAGACAAATAAACCAAAGGTTTTATGGTTCTATGAACTGAGGATGAGAATGTACATCTGATCACTTGTTCCTCTTGATTCTGTAATTTGTGTTTGGGAATTCAAGTAGTGAAGGAAACTATCCTCTTATTTCTGGCTGGGGGAAAAATACCCCTGTTTTTCTATGGAAGGTGTAAAAAAGCATCTACGCTTGGTAAGAGCTATTTACCCACAGCCTGTGCTTTTTGTAAGCCCCTCCCTGAAGCTTTAAGAAAGAAAGGGACTTGCAGGAAATCCTTGTCCAACTTGGTTTAGCTGCTTTCCTTCCACCTGACAGAGAAGCAGTGGTTCAGCTTACAGCTCAGGCAAGTGCCTTCTCTACTGCTACCAAGAAAAGCCAAGAGCCGGCTACGTAGTGGAACTGACAGGCCCTGTAAATCTCCTGTAACTCCTGTAAATCTCCTAACTCCCCAGGATTTCCTTGTCTTTTGACAGATTTCTCTGTTTTCCCCCAGTATGAAATGCATGCTGAAGGGCTGTTTGAGTAGCTAAATAGTAGTGCAGCAGGTTCAGCTGGAGGGATGGAGCAAGCTTATCACATCCCAGGGGTCAATGGTAAGCCCATCCACACTCTCCTGTAGCTTTCAGCTCACTGATACTAGAGTCATCAGAAACATGAATTCCCAACAGAGCTCAGTACTGATTTTGGTTGAACATATCTTAAACTTTGAAACTCACTGGAAGGGTCCAAGGAGAGTTGTTAGTGCTAAACAAGAGAATATATGCATTAGGTTTGGACTCAAACTTCTTACGTGATTGTGTCTTACCTTACTAATGTAGCAAAACCTCAGGTACCCCTACTGAGGCCTGGCACTTATTTTAACTCATGGTATAGTGTTTCAGGTACTCTCTGTGCTTTCTCAGGTATGAGGACTTGGCATTCCACGACTTCACATAATTCCCTTGTCTTTAGCCCCGGTACAAATGTCACTCTGCAAGAAGCTGTCTTGTTTTCAGTAAACTTGTCCAGGTTCAGCTATCGTATAATTTTCCTGGTCCATATTGCATCAGTTTCTCAGTTGTATCTGTTAGTGTGCAAATAGCTTAATGGACTGATGGTGTTAGAGTCTTGAGAGCAAATTCTCAACTTCTAAGTGAATCAGAAAACAGCTTGGTAAATGTTCATTTAACAGTAGAATGTTTCGAAAGGGATGCAATGGCCAAGTGCCCAAGATGAAAGTCAGAGGAAAGTTAGAGTTGTAGATCTTTTCATCTTCATTAGACACTCTTGCCTTGAATGCTGAAGTTTCTTGCAAGAAGGAGAGTCCCATGCCTTGCTTGGCTGCAGTATTTGGCAGCTAGCATCAGAAGAGACGATGAACACATGGTTTCGTTACCCAAAGAAAACAGGTATTCAGGCTCTTGGAAATCCTAGTTGCTTTTGTCTCAATAAATTCCAGAAATTCCAGGATCTGCTACTTCTGTAACACCCTCATCAAATAAAAATATGGTAAAACAAACACACAAAAAAGCAAGCAAACAAAACCCAAACCAAACACACCTTTCTGGGCAAAGCAACTTTATTTAAAAATATGTATACTGAAAAGCTTGGGAATTTGGAATATGGACCAGAAATTCTGGCAGAGATTTACTTCAAAATTAGAGTTATTCTGAGAAGTTGTATAACAGTGAGTATGATGAGTATGGTGTCTAAAGGGCAACTTTAATATAGTAATCTTACTACTAATTAATCAGGTTGGCATTTGTCTGTTACTCTGACAGTACTTTCTCTGCCAGAGCAAACAACCTGTGTGTGGTTTCTGGTCGCAGTATAAGCATAATGGCATTGTTGACCTGGGTTCTATTTCAACTGCAACTGTAGCTCTTGTTTAAAAGATTTTTGTTTATTGATTTCTTCTGCATAGAGAGTTGAATTCCGGAAGTGTTAATCCCTTTAATATTCCAGTGTGTTTCATGTGGTTTTTCATGTACAGGATAGATAACTAAGAGGGAAAAGAGAATTAACCTTTACTTAAATAATTACTCCTAATTATTTACAATTTAACAATCAAATAAATAGCTTTTTTTCTCTCCTTCAGCCACCTCCTCAGATATATGATAAACAGCTGGATGAAAGGGAACATACAATTGAGGAATGGAAAGGTAATTACAGTTTCGAATTATATGGGAAGGGTATTTGAGTGGCCAGTGTCCCACTGCTAAGTGTCTATGTAAAACTAAAAGAATTCCTTTGACATGAAGAATTGACACTAGTCCTACAAAATGGTGCTTTGGTAGTGAAGATGTAAGAGATGTCCTGAGGACTAGCATTATCTATATAAACACAGGAAGGTGTGGATGGCACTGCTTCATTGAAATCTAAGGGTATCATCTGGAGGTCAGAATACTGTTTGGCGGGATGATATATCAGAACTTTAGCTACAGTAAAAAACACTGTATTACCGTGCTGCTTTATTTCTAGACAGTGTTGCAATAAGCAATCAGTGTTGTGTTTAACCCTATTTGTCTCAATTCATCTCCAAAAAGAGATGATAGGAGAGGAGGGGAATGGAAGAGTGAGGTCTTAGGTGAGTAGAGCTGTCAGACTTGTGAACACAAAGTAGAGCAGACCTAAGATGCCATGGGAGTGCACTGTGGTTTGTGATGGTTGTTTTGTTCCTGATCACAGGCACTGGTTCCTGATTGTAACTGCTGCAATTCTCTCTTCCAGAACTCATCTACAAAGAAGTAATGAACTCTGAAGAAAAGACTAAAAATGGTGTAGTAAAAGGACAGCCTTCTCCTTCAGGTACTCAGCCCCATTGAATAACTTTGACTGTGTTTTCTGTACTGACAAAAAGGGAACGGAAATTGCTGAAGTACTTTGCTATACCTTGCAGTTACGTAGACCAAATTAGAAGTTCTTGTGAATCCAGTGCTTCTAATGGGATAACCTTGATTTAATTGTGCTCCAGTGTCATGTTCATACTTAAAAATAAGTTTGCTGGCTATCTGAGATATTGTTGTCTTGGCATTTTCTATGGAAAGATCTGTGGCTATAGATTATATTCCTGTGGGTGGGGAGGCTTATCTCAGATTATTATTATTATACTTCTTATGGATAATTTAATTAATACTTTGCTAACTGATATACAAAATTGGTGATGTTAGCAAAAATCCACCTGCTGGACATGTATGGGATATAACACCCCTCCCACCCTCATATAAGAGTCTGGTATCTACTCTGAGAGTTTATCCTTTCAGAAGTCTGATAACATTAGATCAGCTTGCTGACAAGCTTGATTGACACCTCAGTGAGAAGTGAAAGTTTCCTTCAAACAGAGATTCTTTAAGTCCTTTTGAAAAATTAATTAACCACTACATTTTAACCAAAGAAAATTCACATCAGCAGTCTTTTCACAGAAATGCACACTGTGATTGCCAGTACACAGAAATGCATAGAATCATAGAATAGTTAGGGTTGGAAAGGATCTTAAGATCATCTCGTTCCAACTCCCACGTATTTGTGAAGGTGTGCTTTCACTGGCAGATTTGGAGTGCCCAGCTTTTGAGCAGTGTTCTGGTAGTGTTTATCAGTAAAAATTACCTTCTACAGAGCCTTTCCTCAAAGTAATATCATTTAATTCAGGGTTTACTACATATTTTCACAGAGAGAGCTTTGCATACTCATTTTTCACTTGCTGCTGAGCCAAATTTATGTTAGAACAAGAATGCATCATTAGTAACTGGCAGGACAAGGAGAAATACAGGCAACAGTGGAAGAAGTTAATGGAGTGCTGGATATTGGAGCACTAGTACTGCACACGGATTTTGACATCGATAATGTCAGCAATTGTGAACAATCCATTGTGTTCTTGCTGAGTAGCAAACAAAGTCTAGGACTTGCAGAATTAATTTACCAAACTTCTGTACCACCACTGAAAAGAAATCTGGGGTCCTGGCAAGTGTATTGATAAACCCTCATTCTTAAACATCTCTCAAAGAATGGTGCTTGCAGTCTCACTTATGATCAAGAAACACTGTAGTTGCTGGTTTAAGAAATTTACTACCCAGGAATTTCTTTATGTATTCTATGTTCTATTTTTTTCCTATGTGAAAGGTTTTTATTGTTTATATAAAACATTTCTGAATACACAAAATTGCCATTTCTTATCTGTCTTTCTTCTGCTGTTTCCCTTTGACTGTTTTTGGATTGTTAGGCACCAACATGTATTGCACCTACTTAAGAAATGCTCTGAGATGAGGTTTTTTAATGAAACATCAGATTTCCTGTTTTTCATCACTTCATGCATCTGACTTAATTTTTTTTCCGCTGAATGAAACACTGAAAGAATGAGATGACACAAGCCACCAGCTCTGAGGATAAGAGAAATGAGAGCGACTACACACACACTGCTTGCTTTTCAGTGTCCTTGGCAAGAATTCAGCAGGATAAGATTTGGCCTGTATAAATAATCACTACAGGCAAGCATGGAGATGAGTTTCTATGGTTTCTTGTTAGAGCTTTCAGGGACACAGCTGATGTTGACAGCAGCAAGGATAACCGTTGGCCATAGGTAATTTAGGCTGCTTAGAGTGCCTGTGCATCAGAGTGTTGGTCACTTACTGCTTCCTCTTGTCCTGTGAAGACAACAAGAAGCTTGAAATGTGAAGCCTCAGGAGAGCCTCAAGTGCACTTCATGCTCATGTCCAACAAAAAAAAATCAACTGTGTCTGAAACTGTTCACAGCAGATACTGCTACTGTCTATTCCAAACAAATCTCTGTAGGCTACCTTGTAGACTTTCAAATAGTTTTTTCTATTGTCTTGCCTAAACCTTTTTTTGCTGCAATTTAACTTCTGTCATTTCTTGCCCTGTTTTCAGAGAACATGGAGGACAGTTCCCTCCATCTTTCTTTCTGGCACCTTTTGGCTCACATAAATTGCATTATCACATCCCTAATCAGTCTTCCTTCGTCTGAACTTCAGTACCTGCATCTTTGAATCTTTCAAATTTACTACCTTTTTTTTGCGCTTTATCTAGTTGACTTCTATCTAGATCACAGTGTCCAAACCTATCTGCTTAAGGCACTAGTAGTGCTGATTTAAGTGGAAAGATTTGTGTGTAGGTGTGTATATATGTGTTACTTAAATATGTAAGTAATGTATGCAAACAGCATCTGCATGTACACCAATATATGCATGTCTGCATACACATAAACATCGAATTTAATCTTAGGCAGTAGTTTGTGCTTTTCTGGTTTTTCCACGTCACAGAATTGCTAAATGGATCTGTTTCATTTATAAATTCAGATGCTTGTACCCTTACCAACATTTCTCACTATTCCAAGAGCCTAGGCCATACCTCGAAGAATATTCTCCTATGGCTGGGAGAATATTAAATACATGTAAGAATAGCCACTATTTTTAATCAACCTTCAGGATTGTTGAATAATCCCTTTCTTGCTGAAAATTGCTCTTTTATTCTTCCCTCCCTTCCTTTTAGTTGCTGCCTTATTTGGTCAGTTTTGTTGCTGTCACCCGAGAACTACAGGATACCCTTAGCAGTCCTCTTCTGTCATGTGCAGAGCTTAAATTAAGCAGCTTATGGACTTGCCAAGCATTGAAACACTGGATATCAAGAGTTACTAATGACATGATTTACAAGAAGCTGAGCAAATTCCCAACGCAGACACAAGACATATTTTTTGAAACAGCGAAAGCTGCATTTCTCCTTTCATTGTTCCCCCCCACATCTATGCCACTTTGCAGCTGGATTCTTAAAGGCACTTCCATAGATACTAGCTAAAAAGGGCTTCATAGGACGCTTCCTCTGAGGAAGGAATCCCTGCTTTACAGCAGGGAAATTGATGTGTGGCTTAAAAGAGCAGATGTCAACTCAATGGCAGAGCCAGGAACAGATCCCAGGAGTTATGTTTCACCTGCCCTAACCTTTTGCTCTTTTCCTCAACCCTGTAACCAATGAGAAGCTTCCTGCCAAACAGTAAATTAATACATGGGGCTCTCCTTCTCTTTTGAATGTACCTTTTTAGTTCTGCACTGTTTCACCTGGCATCCATCCCTTCAGGAACAAGCTGCTGTAGCACCAGACAGGTGATGCACATACCAAATTAAGCATTACTTGTTGGCTAGGACAGCTTGGTTGGTTTTCTGAGTGTTGCTGTGTAAATGCTGCTTTGTGCTGCTGAATTCTCTAATTCTGTCATTCAGGTTTGGTGTGGTTTCCTTTGGCTTTGTGCTGAAAGTTAGGAATAACTGTAAAAATGCACTTTCCAGAAACTAGAAACTCAACTGGGGCTGAGTTGGTGCTTGGTGAAAGGAATATAGGAGGGTTTATTGAATTCAATGGTGCAGAATCAGAGTGTAACAAAATATTCACCTGTGCAATTTCTGCAGCTATTTCATCAGTTATTTTGCCTAGCTGAGTTGATTGCACATTCATCAAAGAACGCTGTACAGCAACAGTTTGATCAAAAGTCAATTGAACCTACTGGAATTATTTCTTTCCATTTGATTGGAGACCTCAGAGCAGCCTTCCAGTATCTGAAGGGTGCCTATAAGGACGCTGGGGAGGGACTTATCATTAGGGACTCTAGTGATAGAACAAGGCATAATGGGTTCAAACTTAAACAGGGGAAATTTAGGTTAGATATAAGGAAGAAGTTCTTTACTGTGAGGGTGGTGAGTCACTGGAATGGGTTGCCCAGGGAAGCTGTGAGTGTTCCAGCCCTGGCAGTGTTCAAGGCAAGGATGGATGGAGTCTTGAGTAACATGGTTTAGTGGGAGGTGTCCCTGCCCATGGTGGGGGGATTGGAACTGGGTGATCTTAAGATCTTTTCCAACCCTAACTATTCTATGATTCTATGATTCCTGGGACAGTATCCATGAATTAATGGCAGGCTTCTGTCCAGCACTGTAAACATTTAGAAAGGTAATGTATTGTTTAGTCATTAATATCATTAAGTTCAGTCATATTTTGGCTATATCCTAATGCATTTGTCTGAACTGATTAGTATTTTCTTAGAATGTCACATGGTTTAATAACATGCAAACTTGAGAGAGTATGGAGGATTGGGTTGGTTTTTTAAACCATCTTGGTGAGGCCTGAGTGATCCTAACAGGCATCTGATTTTTGGGTTTTTGGGGAAAAGAAGTGGCATGAGAGACACAACATGAGCTAGACCTCTTCAAGCCAGACTGAAGAATTTCAGGGAGAGAATTTCAGGGAGAGAATTTCCTGGTAAAAGATTTTGTATTATCCAATACCTAAAGTTTGCATTGCCCATTTTCTGCTAATGTTTGCCATTGTTTAAAATGGTCTGTGTACTTACATGCCTGTTGCCAGAGGGTAAGCATCCCTTGCTTTTTAAACTGTGAGAAGCTCTGGGGTTTCAGGTTTAATCACGTTGGTGTTCATTTTCGTAGCACAGGTGCAGCAGTGAACAGCAGTGAAAGCCTCCCTCCATCCTCATCTGTCAATGACATCTCATCCATGTCCACGGATCAAACACTGGCGTCTGACACAGACAGCAGCCTGGAAGCTTCTGCGGGACCCCTTGGTTGTTGCAGGTGACTAGCCGCCTGCCTGCGAAACCCAGCGTTCTTCAGAGGATGATGTGATTTAGGAGGAAAAATTAAGAGGAGTTAAGAAATGAAAAGGAAGAGAAATAAATTACAAAGATTAAAGCAAAACAAACAAAATCTTTTCAGCCTGCTTCTCCTACAGAGTTATGTAATGCAGCTAAGCTCAAGTGTATATTTAACTTATAGTTGCTCTGCTTTGGTCTCCTTCCAATGATGCTTTACTGGGGGGAAAGGAAAAAAGGAACTGAAAAATCCTTTTTTTAATTCCCCTCCCCATAAGATGTAAAATTAATGGCTGCAAAACCAGCAACCTGCAACTGTCCTTTTCACACTGGCATGACAAGGTGTGCAGTAGTCACTCTCTATGAGTGTGTATCTGCCTTCACTCTCTGTTCTGTCGTCAGTCTGCCCAGTGATGCAGATAGGGATGTACATACATTGCTCTTCAGATACCAATAGCACATACACACAGGTGCCAACAGAATTCTGGCAGCGCATGCAGCTGTGTGCCTATAAGAATATGCACATCTGCATACGGACTTAGTGTACACCCCATAACTATAAATGGCCCATTTCAGGTGAACTGCATAACTACATCTGTGATATTACTAGGTATATATTATATTTGTTTATTCTTTGATGAGGTTGCATAACTTGTATGAGGATTTGTGGAAGTGTAAATAACCACATCGAACTGTGGCTCCCTCAGACACTTGAAGATGTAGCACCAAAATTTCTGTTGAGATTTGTATATATATTTTGAAATAATAAGCAGTTTGTATTGAAAGAAGAAGCCACAGAGCTTCATAGAAAAATGTTTGTGAATGTTAAGACTTGTTGTTATGACTTTTAAAGCAGATATGCCAAGCTAAAACCAGGTTAGAAGGAAGCACATGTATCTTTAGCAAGCTACAGGGAACAGAAATGAAGGGGGGTTTATGCATGTCTAAGGCCAGAAGGATTTATCTCAGTAAGCATCTTTTCCTGCCAATGTTAAGTGAGTTATCATCTTAGTTCATAGATAGGTTTGCTATTAAGAATTACATGTATTCATAATACATGTGGCTTGTATGTTAGGGGGTATGACAGGGTTGGGGAAAAGGCAGAAAAATATCAAAAGGTCATGCAACAACTTATTTTTATTTTGTTTCTATGTCTTTACTAGGTTAAATATTTGCAGCCCACTCCCTCTCTAGTGTATGTTTGCAGCTTAGAGGTTGTTTTCCCTTTAAATCCTTCCCTTGCAGGGATGTCTATTACTAAGACACCAGGCCTTCTCTAGGTGCTTTTGGCTGTTCCTTTGCTTGTGAAAAACCATCTGACTCCCCCACGAAGTCTTATCAGCTGTGTTACATGGAAAAGAACCACAGAGTGCATGGGTCTAGTATTCCTGTATTCTAAGTAACAGCAGAGGATATCAATCAGGTAGTGTGCTGGGCTGAAATGGTCTCAAACAGGGGTCTTAGGTAGTTTAGACAGAAGAACCCAACAGTGACTGAAATTGTTTTTACCAGGTAATAATACATAGGATTTGCAGTGGTAAGTAGTAGCAAGTGTTTTTATCAGAGAATGGCAAAGCTCCACACAGAATGTCAGAACAACTGACATTCCAGCTAAAACATCAATTAGCATTTTCCAGTGTAAGGTCATCATCACCTGAGTTGGAAGCTAACTAAAATCCAAGTCATCTCTCCTCTTACCAGAGTATTTTATATAAACTGAAATGAGCTAAATCATACTTCAAATGTCAAAGACAGAAACTGTTTTGTCTATATTAATGGATATTTTGAATTCATTGATTCTTATGTATTCAAAATTCTACCAAAATAAGACTGTTATATTAGGTAGCTTACAAGTCTGCCATTTGTGGTAGGAAAAAAATGTGAGTATTAAGTCCTGTTTTGCTCAAAGGGAAGGAAATAAAAGCAAGAAACATTCTCTCCAGGGTGAGGAAGAGGGGAGGTAAAAATTAAGTGGATATGAAATAATTTCAGACTTGGTAGGCCTGAGCTGTCTCAAAATTGGTGTCAGAAATGTTTTGTGGTTTTTTTTCCCCAGGTATATTTTTGGTAGATTTTTATAGAAATCTTTTTGAGAATAAGATTGGGTTGATAATGTTCTAAAGTAATTGTAAAAGCAATAATTTACTACTGCTAAAAATATTTAGCAATATTCTCTCTTAAGCCATGGAATACCAAGTCATTGTTGAGTGATATAGCTCTCACTTCAAAGTCAGTGATCATAAATGTATTGAAAGGTAAACAGCAATGCTTTGTAGGTATGAAGGCAATAACCCCAAGGGTGACTTCTTAGCAATAATCAAATGTATCATCTCCAGATTTAATTCACCACAGATATTTACTAATAATGTTCAGGTAACTACCTTTGCATTCCTTAGTGCACACCATTTGAGTGTGTTATTTAAACAAAAAAAAAGTGTCTCAAAGAGGAAAAGCTGTATGTAAGAGAAACTGCAAAAATACCACAAATGTAGACCATAGAAACTCGGAATAATCACAGTTCATTGACAGTGACATTGTGGAGATATGACATAGGCAATAGCAGAGAAGCCCATTTATGGTAGACAGATGCTTACAGATCTCCCATTTTTCATTTATCAGAGTCAAAAAATGTGTTCTTAGTCCACTGATATTCAGACTTGTTTGGGTTTGTGAAGTGCAGGTGAAGACTCAGTCAACATAGATGTCCTAGTGATCAGCACTTAATCAACCCACAGCAATTATACAGCTTTATTTCCAAAAGCCCTGATTCTACTAAGCACCCATGCTTCTACAGATATTTAATGGAGACTATAGGGATGCGTACTTAATTTTAACTGGCATGTGCTTTTGTCCTTTGCTCAGCAGTGATCAACATCAGCATGTGCTTAAGTGCCTTGCTGAAATGGGGCTTAAAAGAATTACTGCCTCTCTTTTTGTCCTCAGATTAGTCTACTTTATGAGAAGCTTTATCTGGGGGAGGAGACTTGGGCTGTCCACATTGGACACTAGAGAAAAAAAAAAAGCCATCAGTAAAGAAAAGCAATAGTTCTTTACAGTTCTAGTCCTTGTATGTCCAAGCTGAAGTAGCGACCGTCGAGCAGGAATAGTATCCTTTGTTCTGCTTTGCGTCAAGAAGTTGGTGCTGTCAGCTGGTTCCTTACAAGAATGCATGTACTCTTGACTAAAGGTTGTAGTAATGATGTTCTGTAGCTGTCTTAAGGTAAACAATTTTTTACTTTCAGATTCTAGTTTTTGATACCCTTCTGTTTAAGTCCATTCCCCTTTATTCCCATACTCTGTTAAGTTTAATAATGCTTTTCTTATTTTTTCCCAGTGATCTTTTAAATCTACCTCTGTTTAAAATATTACTGAACAGTACTTGAGTAATAATTTTCAGCTCATTCAGAGGTTTGCAGTTGTCAGCATAATTGCCACCACTGGAAAACCGTAGGAAATTGGGACGCCAGAGATCTATGTACAGATGTTCCAGGATATTTAGGTATTAAAGGAGCAATCGGAGAGCCTGTGCCAGAAGTGACATATCTTCCATCAGCATGAATGGCAGCTGGACACCTTGGTATTTTTGAAAATGTACCTAAGAGCCTGTTGGCATCTTAAGTGCCTGAATACATGAAGGAATTCTGTCCCAAGTGGCTTAAGTCATGTAGATAGCCATCAGCAAGATGAGGAAAATGGCAGAAGCATCTTAATTATCAGTAGCTGCTCAGAGCACTAGCTGCAAAAAATAGCATTGACAAAGTAGAAAGAATTGTTGTAGCAAAACATTCCTGCTTTGTTTTCAGATGGAGTACTTCTGGATAGCATGAGAAACTAGAAAAGGGAATAAAAAGTCATAATTGCTCTTAAAAGACACTTCCTCAATTTTCCTTCTCCCTGATGAACTTGAATGAGGGCGAGATATTGATTTACTTCAAGTTGAGGCAAGGTTATGCATGTTTTCAATCAAAAAATTTCTGTAATCTTTGAAGTTAGTCTTTGGATGAAGTCATATCTTGTGAGTTTTGACTATATTCCATTAAAAGGCAACAGATCTTTGGAGAATTCAGATATTTGAGTTGGTCACACACTGCATGAAATGCATTGTGGTTGATAATCCTCCCATGCTATTTAGAATTCCATGGCAAAGATAAATTCAGAAATCTTAGCAAGCTTGCATTGCATAAATTGGAGCTTAAATTGGAGTGCAAGTGCGGTAACAGGTCAAAAAGAAAAAAAGCTACAGAAAGCCTCATCAGATACTTACCTAATGCACTGATTATTTTCCTCTGGAAATCACCATTTCCTGCATCATATTGGCCTTCAGAGATGACACAAGACAGATGATCATGTCACAGTGTCACTCTTCTAAACATATAACTAATAGATTGGTATATATGGTTTTATCTTCGTATATATTGCTTTACCTTCAAGCTTTGGACTAAAAGTACTGAAGGTATTAGACTTGTTGCAGCACCTTCAGGAAGTTTTCCAAAGTAGTGCTACTTAACTGATTTGGATTATATTCTAATGTTTGTCAGTAAACACCAGTGATTTCTTTTACACCAAAATTTTTTCTCATGTAAAATGTGCTAATAGTTAACTTTAGAACTGCCTGAGAGTCAATTTCAGCAAATCTCCCAGATTTCTTCTTAAAAAAAGTGTTTTGAGTATCCTGAAATGATTGTAAAAGGTAATTGGAATATTTTAATTCAAAATAAGTTTTAACAGCCATTTCTAGTTTATTTATATTACAAACTTTGCAATATTTCAAAGGATCAAAATTACTTTAATTTCAGATCTATCTATAGTTCTTCCTGATCTAGACGAAGTGTCTGCTCATTGCAGAGGTTGGCCTAGATGACTTTTGAAGGTCCCTTCCAACCCAAACTATTCTATGATTCTATGATTATTGAGACTTTAAAATTTTGTACGAATTCAAACACGCAAAAACAACAGCAACAACAAAGGAATTCTGCAAAAATTCTGTGTGATTCCAGGGACAGCAGTATGAAAAAAAAAAACCAAACAAAACCTGCGGGGAAGAATTAGATTTTTCTTTTAGTAGCCCAGCAAAAAAGTCTGAGTTTAAGTTTAGGCTTCTGTTTGTCTTTGCTTCCTATGTGCATGTAGGAAAGAGAGGGAGTGCATCTGGAGGTGATATTTTGAACCTGTGTTCTATTCAAATTTGATCCAAGTTCTCAGTGTGGCTAAGGAGTGTAATTGCAATCACACATCTTCAAGAATCTGATGGCTGTGCTTATTTGAACTTCCACCACTTTACAAAGGACATAGTTAACTAATTGGAAGCTCGAGGTAATCTTTCTCACACACACACACACAAAGAGAAATTCATTGTGCAGTAAGCTTGAATATTCCACAAATATGTAATGTCTTAATTAGTAAGATGCCTGGGGGAGGCAGGGAAATGCTGAATGTGTCATCTTCACTGATAAGCTGGAAAACAGACCTGTCCAGAGGAATTTAGCGGAATCTGCTGAGTATACTTGCCAGTGTGGGCTGATTTTTTATTTTCTTTATTTAAAATTAACTATTGATTGCAAGAGGTGAACTGCTTAAATTATGTTCAGGTTCATTGACCCATGGCAAATTTCAGTTTTAGAGATGTTTCGGTTCAACAGAAGGATGTTGGAAAACTTCAACTGAGGCTAATAGTGCCTTTTATCTGAAAGAGAAAAGCTGAAAAGCATGTATTGAAGGAAGACACAGCCAATTTGGGAAATAAATGTATCCCTACCATGCTTATTATTTGAGACAGGTAATCATGTCTCTTGCTAATTTTCACTGAACAGGGCCATTCTTGTCTTCTGGAAAGCAAGATATTTATAATGTAGATAATTGTACTGATATTTTTTTCCTCTCCTTTATCTGTAACTAATATGTAATAATCCAACATGCTATTTCTGTTAAATCTTTAATGATAAGGTCACTGTATGCTTAAATATGGTTGACCTCTGACCTTTTCCTAAGTCAGTCACATGCTGAAAAGGTGGGTGCTAGAGGTTCTAGTGTACATACAGAATCATGTATATTTAGTAAATTGAGTAAGTGGGACTTATGGCCAGTATATATTAAGCCACAACAGTAACAGAGCTCCAGATCTTAACTAGCAAAAACAACTGTTCACCTTGCCATGTCCATTCTGTAATAAGATCTAAGTTGCACCTGCCTGTAGTTCTGCATGATCAGACTTCAAAGTATAACTAACAAGATCTGTAATGTATCAGTGTTGATAAACGTAGATGTAAAAAAAAAAAAAAAAAAAAAAAAGTTGAAAAAGAAAACCAACAAAAGAAAATCAACAACAGTTCGGTATCAAGATTGGAAGATGAGACATGCCCGATTTTGTTGCTCAAAAAGAAAAGCTGAAAAAGCAACCAGTGTCAGTCAGCATAAATGGACTGCAGTAGTTATTTCCACATTGTTTTGCTCTTACCCTGTTTTCCTTTTACCATCTGTTGTTCCCTGTGTGTAGTACAGGGGGGAACAGGACCTCAGTCGTCAGTGTTTTATGGGTCAATGTTGCATCAATGATTTCTGATTTCTGTTTGTTTAGCAATTACTGAGCTAAGATGGAAATCTCATGTTCTCCCATGTGTCAAAAGGAATCCTATCAGAGCTTCCTCATGAGGATACTCTTCTTACTGCTGTCTTGACTCCTGTCAGTTGAATGACTTTGCAGTGTTCCCAATAAACTTTGAGGTGTTCCGAACAAACAGCACAACACAGCAAACCATATTGATTGAGGGCTTTATTACGTGTGTTGTGCATTTGTACTTTCACAGGGGCTCAAAGTCATGCAAGGACAGGACTCAATTGAAATATGGTATGTACTCTATGCATGATGCCTATATTACACCTTTATGACCTTATAGTGGTAAAACTGCTGATCTTTACAGATGTGGATTTGGACCATCTTTTTTTTGGAGGAAAGTTGTAGTGAACCTCGATCCTTATCCCACAGGCCACTAGCTCCTATCCAGAGCAGCTAAGTGGAAGTTAAAGTGGTGCGAGGGCCTGCTGGGGGGCCGTGAACAGGGGTGAATTTCATGCTGTTTGAATGTGATCTTGCCAAAAAGCCTGTATGTCTAGCAGGGGAGACTGTGACTGTTCTATAAGGAGTGTTTGTGTTGTTTATTTTAAAACAAGCTTTGCTAATTAAAATAGTGTATTCTGGAGTCCTATTTGAATGGCATGAAGGGTATCAATGAAGAAGGTGCAAAGTGTGCTCATACAGCTCTCCTGGCTTTTTTTTTCTTCATCCCTTGTTAAGTGACACAGATGAAGCTATAAAAATGTGGAAATGACAGTGTTGCAAAATCCAGTCAGTGCTTCTGATGTGCTTCATAAGCTTAATCTTGTATAACACCAGTCATTTAAGAAGCATTTACAGCACTACAGAAAGGTAAAGGGAATCTTATTGCATATGAGACCAGACTTTTTGTCTTTAAGCAGTTTAAGAGCTTATTCCTCTGGTTAGCTGCTTAAAAATATGGGAGGAAATCTGACCACATGACTGGACAGTGTTAACAGCTAAGTTAGTCCATATCCCATCTCTTTTCCCTTAAAAAATGTAAAACAAAATCACAGCACACACTCCCAACCAAACTAACAAACCAACCAACCAAACAACAAACACATAAACAAAACAAAAAAAAAAGCCCCAAACAAGCATACCAACTGCAATTACTATTTTGGGACTGACTTTTCACAAAGTTGAACACCTTCAAGTGAAAAAAGAACAAAAAAGAGAGGGTGCTGCCTTTTGGGAAACATTGCTGTTTTTCTCAATTTTTGCACAAGCTATCTGTCCTCATAATATTCCCAAGCAAGTCAAACCATAATACACAAAGGACATTTATGTTTGGATTTATCATGTGCAGAGATGGAAAGAAAAATTGCGAAACAGCCTTCTGTTGAAACAATTTGAAGTGGGGGAGCTATAGAAGAGAGTCAAAGCACCTTGTAAGCACTGTAAAGACATTCTTACAGTTGTTGGTACTTAAATGTCATTTTAAATATACTGTGCAGAGCTGATACTGTTGCTCTGCTTGCTAAAACAAGAAAATTTTCAAGGCCTATTCTTGTCCCAGTTTGTATATGCAAAGATATAATACAAAAGTCTGACTTACACTGGCAAGGGAATTTTGCCGTTGTGATTCTTACTGCAAAATAGGAAGGAAAAGGACCAGATTTTTTGTTTTGCCGAGTACATTTTCAGGCCATTGAATATTCACCTTTATTTGAGAGGCTTGCCCTTTTCAGGAATCAGAAATTTTATGATCATATTTCAGTGATTTACACATCATTGAACACAGATCTGAAGCTGTAACTGTGATTTAGCTGCAAATAACTCAGAGTCCTAAATTCCAGAAAATCTGAAGCTCTTATTTGAACAGGATGGGTCTACCTCCTATAGTGCTTCTTGGTATTCAATGGAAGTACTTCTTGTAGCAACAGACCAGCCTTGGATTCTTTCTTCAGTCAGCCTGCATGATGGCCTAAACATCTCTTGTTTGATAAGGGGCAGTACGTGTTGCACACTGATGAGCTGCAGCAAATCAGTGGAATCATCTGTGTTGAAGAAGACTGAAGGAAGATCAGAGCCTCTGCAATTTCTCACCCTCCCTGCTTGGGGCAACCAAATGCGATGAAGGTCAGTGAACACCCTTTGTGCTCAAACTGATAGACATTCACTGTGGTGTGGTGAAGTACATGTAAATGCTTTGAGACCAGTTCACAATCCCCTTACAGTATGTATGGCTATTGTGATCTGCATGTGGGAGTCACTTTACACTTTGGATGACAGAGCTGAAGTTTCATGACCCTTATAGAACCCTCTGCTGGAGGCTGTTGAGTTTTAGCCCTGTTTCTATAGGTGCTGGTGCTTAGAAAGCAACAATACTGCAGGCTCCATTCACTATCCTGTGGCTGGAACTCTCTTCAAGTACATACTGATAAAGACTATCTTGCTTTTCAACATGCTCTTCCAAACCCTCCGTTAGTGGTACAGCTTGGAGCCCGAATTGCAAATCTGCTGTGCCTCCAAGAAAACACGATTATCAGTATAGTGTAAGTAGACAGGGAGGAAGTTTAGCTGGTTTAATTAATGCTGATTTCCCAGTGTATTTCTCTTCTCTTGAAGTTGACTAGTGGGAAAGAGTAAGTATTGTTTGTCTCCTGATGTTTCTGTATAATGTTTTGTTCACATTCCAGGAGCACTTATATAATGGAATAGTAATTACAGTGCTGGAGAAAAAGGTCCTGAATATGTCTATTTAATGCATAGACTGGAGCTTTTGTTAACTAAGTCCCATTACAGGAGTGGCTGACTGTTGCTGTCCTGGGAGATTTTAGCCTTTCTTGTATCATAAGCCTGGAACTAACAATGGGGACATTTAGTATTTCTTTAGGCTAAGTTTGAAATGTGTGAAATTATTCCTACCCCTACTTCAAATATAATGTTGGAGAATAAGGGGAATTGCCATTTATTCTTACAAACACATAAGGCAGAAATTACAAAGAAGTAGCTTCTGCAGCAAAATACCCCTTTTATTTTTCAGACCAATTGATGATTTAATGTGTGGATGAGGGAAAAAGCTGTACTATGACCTCTTCCTGCTGTCAACCCTAGTTAGATAAAGACATGCCTGATGTTACAAGATTACCTTGTGTTAGTGATTAAGAAATTGATGGGAGATACTATACAAACATCTTTAAGTCTTGATTTGTCATCAGGAACCATTTAGAAAGATTACCTCTGGATTTTTTTTGTCTTGGGAAGATATGTTTATGCCCATGCTTTGCTGGATTTGTCTTCAGCATTCCCTAGATGATATTCCTGCCTTGGAGGGGTTTTACCTTTTCAGTTCAGTTGTATCACCTTAGAAGGGAAGGGACATATTTTAAGTATTCTCATAAGGCCGCTAAGTCACAGCTAGAATAAATGTTCACTTTTTTAGTTTTATTCTTTACATGAATAATTATCTTTGGTACCTCAATAGCAAAAGTAAAAGTCCTAGAGGTATATCACCACAGGGTGCTGTTAAATGTGCCCACCCACACCTGTTTTGCAGAAAGTTTGCCTTTCAGAGGAATATCTGCGGATGTAGGTATTAGGGAGGAATGGTGACTCTTTCTTAATGTCAGTCTCAACCCAAAATCAGCAGGAGTTGAACACAGATGCATTTTGGGTATGTACAAAAACTCTCTTTGGCAAAATTGTGAGTACTCTAGGGCCCAGCACGTAACTGAGTGGACTGAAGATGAAGTTCTGTTTTTAAAAACAAAGAACATAGTGAGATATAGTCCAGGATTCAAACGTCAGGTGTGAATACCACTGAATTTCAAAGTCTCAAGTGGCCAAAACAGTGTCCACATTCTTTTTCAAAAGCCTAATGCCATCTAGCATATCAGAAGGCATAGCAATATTCTCAGAGCAGGAGTCCTCTGAGTGTATATCTTTCTGAAACATCACTTAGCTGCAGGATTGCTGCGATTCTCTACATGAGGGAAAACACCTATTTTTTGTTTTTGTTTTTGTTTTGGCAATGCGCAGGGCTCTCCTCTCTTCCTCACCAGAAAGGAGAAAAGTAACATCTCATAGAACGACACTGCAACACAACAGCACTGCTGCTGCTGCCGGTGGGTCAGTGAGAGAGTGTTGGCCAAGTGCCAGCACGGTTGTAGTCATCAATTTTAGCTTTCTGACTCTATTTTGTCACAAGCACAAGACAGGGTTAGTGGATGTGGCAATACAGTTACACCATATACTCCTAAAATAATTAATTTGCCAACAGTGTTGTGTCACTTTTGGGCTGTTATTACTAACATGAGGAAATCTACAAGACCACAAACCTGTTCACTGGTATTAGCACTGGATTTTTAGGCAGTTAGCACAGAGACAAAGGTAAAGACTCACGTGCCAGATGCAAGGTTCTACACCTGGGTCAGAGCAATCCCAGGCACAGCTCCAGGTTGGGCAGAGAAGAGATTCAGAGCAGCCCTACAGAGAAGGACTTGGGGGTGTTGGTCAAGGAAAAAATGAACATGAGCCTGCAGTGGGCGCTTGCAGCCCAGAAAGCCAACCATATCCTGGGCTGCATCAAAAGGAGCATGACCAGCAGATCAAGGGAGGTGATCCTCCCCCATCTACTCTGCTCTCGTGAGACCTCACTTACAGTATTGTGTGCACTTCTGGTGCCCTCAACATCAAAAGGACATGGAACTGTTGGAACAAGTCCGGAGGAGGGCCACCAGGATGATCCGGGGATTGAAGCACCTCCCGTATGACGATAGGCTAAGAAAGTTGGGGCTGTTCAGCCTGGAGAAGAGAAGGCTGCGTTCAGACCTCCTAGCAGCCTTCCAGTATCTGAAGGGGGCCTATAAGGATGCTGGGGAAGGACTCTTCATTAGGGACTGTAGTGCTAGGACAAGGGGTAATGGGCTCAAACTTAAACAAGGGAAGTTTAGATTGGATATAAGAAAGAAGTTCTTTACTGTAAGGGTGGTGAGGCACTGGAATGGGTTGCCCAGGGAAATTGTGAATGCTCCATCGCTGGCGATGTTCAAGGCCGTGTTGGACAGAGCCTTGGGTGACATGGTTTAGTGCGAGGTGTCTCTCCCCTTGGCAGGAGGGTTGGAACTAGGTGATCTTAAGGTCGTTTTCAACCCTGACTGTTCTATGATTCTATGATTCTATATACTGCAAAAATTCACCACCACTCTTATGCAACACTGAATCCAGAGAAACTGTGATTCCACATCACATTTTTTAAAGCTGATGGATGAAGGCAGCAGTGGTTATTCCAGCTTCTACTCTGTGTTAGATCAAATCCCTTATTTCTGGTTAATGTTGCGCTCATCTTACTCCCCTCAATGCGGTATTGAAGAGCTGTACAGGCGCAGCTTTCTTCAGCGAGAAAGAAGCACGATACAGGTAAAGAGTGCCACCTAAAGGCAAAAATGCTGACAGGCTCCAGCAGGGGGAAGATGGAGTCCTTCAGCCTATAATAATCTGCTGGCTGCATTTCCTCCCCAGCCAGACTTGACCCTGGGCAATTTGTCATGTACTTGATGGTCTGGAGCATTTATCAGACAAAGCATAATTCTATATTTTCTGTAAGTTTTAATTAATTTTTCCTTCGTTTTCCAATAACTTTTGTGTATGAATGTGCATAAACAACTCTCTGTAGCTCTGGGGTGACAAGAAAAATGGTCAAATGAGCAGAATTGATGGGTAGATGATTGTGGTGCTAAACCAGGTGGGGGTGTGGGTAGACTTGGCCATGATCAATCTCTTCAAAACTATTTAGAGTCCTGGAAGTAAAGGGCCACAAAGAATTTAGGCAACTACCTTTCATGAATTTTCAACTGCTTGGTCTGTGAAAACTTGAAATTACATAGTGAAAACTTCTTCCAACAGAGAATACAATGTTTCTTGCTTTGGAGACTAACAAGTCTTATGTCCAAGTGTGGTGTTAACTGCCTTGTTATCCAGGAACAATCATAGAACCATTAAACAGTTTGGACTGGAAGGGACCTTCAAGTCATCTAGTCCAGCCCCCTTCAATAGGCAGGGACATCTTCAACTAAATCATGTTGCTCAAAGCCCAGTCCAACCTCACCTTGAATATTTACAGGGATGGAGCACCTACCAGCTCTCAGGACAGCCATTCCAATGTTTCACCACTCTCACAGTAAAAAATGTCTTGCTTATATCTAGTCTGAATCTACCCTCTTTCAGTTTAGGACAGTTACTGAAGCAGGCCCTACTAAAATGTTTGTCCCCATCTTTCTTATAGGCCCTCTTTAATTACTGAAGAGCCATACTGAAGTCTGCCTGAATCCTTTTCTTCTCCAGACTGAACAACTCTAACTCTCTCCGCCTTTCTTCATAGGAGTTATGTTCCATCCCTCTGAGCATTTTCATGGCCCTCCTCTGAACCTGCTCCAGAAGGTTCATGTCTTTCCTGTGCTGAGGACTCCAGAGCTGGATGCACCTGGAATACTCCAGGTGGGGTCTTTCTAATACCACCAAACTGCAGAGAGATCAGTTTTGTCACAATATTAATTAATCCTTATCTCTATAACAACTTAAGTAGTGGAAACAGCCAGGAGTGGCAGACTGATGTTGGAAGAAATCACACATGACTAGTCTGAGTGATAGTGCATTAAGCTAAATTTTCCTTTACATCTATGCAATTGAACCTCATGCTCCCACACAGAGAAAACATTTGAACATTTTACAAAACATTCATCTTCCCAAGTGATACAGTTTGCATCTTCTGGTTTTAAGCTCTAGTGCATTTATTTATTAGGGGCTACTCCATCAGCTCAGGAAATGAGCTCTCTTAAAGATAACAGCATTCAGTAATTATCACATCTCTCATTTCACCACGTCAGAGAAGCTGCTTAAAATGATAATTACATTCAAATTCCTACTACATTGCCAGCAAGAAGTGTATGATAAGTAAAGAAAAAAATGTTACTGCATCACATTGCAATCTTACTGTGAGGAGCTAATGACTTTGCGCTTTATAGTGAAGTGCATGCAGGGAATTAATATTTTCATTGATTTGATGGTGTAGGTGATGTACAAGTTAGTATGCAGGGAACAGCTATATAATACAGTAAGTGCATGCATAGGCATTCTTTTTTCCTTCACAAAAGAACAGTAAGTGGAGAGCAGTCAGAGCAATAACAACGTAGAACTAAATCACAAGTTAATTCACCAAGCTAAATAGAAATGTTTCCTACCAAGTTTTTTGTAAAACAAAAGCCAGTAACACCTGTCTCAGGTCATGAGTTTTTATCAGTTTTTTCTTCAAGTATAAATTGCCTACTGCATGTTATACGTGTGTGTTAGTCATATCACAATGCTTGTTATGTCCAAAGGCTAGTTAGGAAAGTAAATTACATTGTATCTAGGTAGCAGTTGATTTAAATTAGTGATGTATTTGGGGGAATATCCCTGGAAACATTTTGGCACCATAGCTGCTTTTTGGTGTTTTTTTTTTTTGTTACAACACAGCACTGAAATATGGCCATAGACTTGCCCTCAGGTCACTGCAATGCAGAGGATATTTTATGTTCTCTTCCTTTCATTCTTCTAACTAGTGAGGAGTACAGTTGTCTCAGTAGTAGTAACAAATCAATCCATCACAGTGGCTTCGCTCAATTACTCAAGTCTTTATGTGAGGAATGCACTGGATATTTTTAGGAGTTTTTATGTTGCAAGAAAATAAAGCAGGTGGTTAAGAATGTGGAACAATCATGTCAGCCAAGCTGTGTGAATAACCAACGCTAATGACCTGATACACTACCAGACTGCTGAGCAGCCAGTTGAAACAGCTCTGACACTATAAGCAATTCAGTTGTTAATGTTGTGTTCAGCATTTTGAACTGATGAATGAACACCTGACAGCCATGCTCATTACAGTCATCACTCTTTAGGAAATACCAAGTTTAATGAGTACCATAGCACAAAGTCATACCTACTAATTGAAATAATCTCCCTGTTGGCAAATGGTTGTGAATAACATCAAATGAGACCTTCACCTTCAGCGCAGGTCAGAAGTTGGTTCAATACCACATGTGCTGTTGGAGCATCAGGCTTTTGTAACCTCACATAAGATTGCCCTTGAGACACACACACACACATGAACATCAGAGTAGGGAAGAATAGAGAGCTGGGGATGTGTATTGTCCCATCATGTGAACACAGGCATGCTGCTTTTGCACTGCAGAGAGCAGTGAACTCCCCATCTTTCCTCTCTGTGCCAGGAGGACTTTTCGTTTTCTGCACAGTGTTCTGAAAGCAATTACTGGTTTGGGTCTTGTGGCCTTTGATGTCAAAGAATTTGACTTGAAGGCTTTTCTTTGGTGCATGATGTCTTCCCTGAGATTCAGTAATGCAAACTGGAATGTTTATTGTCACACAGGCTAAGAACTAGTCCTTGGTTTGCCTGTGGGAGGCCTCTTCTAACTAACTCACGTAGCTCTGACCTACTCATACAGATAGTTTCAGACTTGAAAGACTAAGGCAGGAAGCTCCTAAGACTGGGACAGAAAATTGCTGTTCTTCAACTGAGCAGGACTTAAAATGGCAATTAAAAGGACTAACATGATGGTGATAAAGTATGGAAGGTGTACTTTAAGCCTTTAAAGTACCCTTTTAAATTTTAACCCTTTCTGTCCATGTTCTTGATGCACTAAAATCTCATCTTTCCCTTTCAGGACAAAAATGTTGTAGGACCAGAGTTCACTAGTTTGATGCACTACAGTCTCCTTTTCATCTCAGCCATGGATGCCACAGCAGTGTAGAGTTAAGATTTCTGTGAGAAAGGAGACTCAGGTACTTGCTGCAATCACTCCTGCACTGCAGTTCCCATGTGTACATTCTCGTTTACTAACAGCACCCACACAGGTCCAAGGTTGTTTCCCTCATTCAGGCAAAAACTCCTCCTTCACTGTCTAAGAGGAGTTTTGGCTGAACAAGGTCAGAATCAAGGTCAAACCTTATATTTGGATGGAGGCAGAGAAAGAAACTATTTAACTGGTGAGACTAAATGTAATTATTTTCTGTAAAATAACTAAATAAATAGCAGCTCAAGTGGTTTTGGTTCATTTTCTTTTGTACTGATTGTGAATGATTTTGTTATGGCGTGAGGAGGAGTTAAATGCATGATTTCTCCACAGCAGTGCAGTGTAAGTATCTGACAGCTCCATTCCCTTCACTGCTCTCTGAATTTCAACTCCAATTACCACCAGACTTTACAGAAAAGTAAAACAATTTTGGGAAATGACTTACCTGTGTCTCCTATCCTGAACTAATTATATTTTTTTAGAAGGAAGAACCAAAAAGACACTCAAGATTTTGAAGTTCCCCTGTATCAAAAACTACTATATGTATGTGATTGAAAACAAAAGCAAGTCTTCAAAATCAGACCCATACTGTGGCCTGCTTTATAGATTTTCACCTCTCAAACCCTGATTTTCAAAACTAGTAGTATTATCAAATGCAGTGCAGCCACATTTGGCAATTGTCCTCTGGAGAGCAGTGAAGCAAATAAAAAAACCTTTGCCTTGCAATTTAGAGATACTGGATGTTGTTACTTTCTGTATTGTGGTAGTACTCCGGCTTGTGGTGGTAACCATTTGACGTGATATAATACTTTCAGCCACTTCCTTGACAACAGAATTAAAGATTCAATAATATACTGAGCTAGAAAATAATCTACTGCCAGTGTTAATTCTGGTTTGTTTTTTTCCCAATACTTTGGTATTCAGGAATAGTATAAAAATGTTATCTATACTTACTCTAGTGCTTGATTACAACTGTTTATCTAACAATTCAAATCCATTTACAACCAGAGTGCTGAGGAAAAACCTTGGTTTTCCTCCCGACATTGTTAATAAACACATTTTATACAAAGCTGTAACCTTTACTCAATGAGAGATTGAATTAGAATGGAAATAGGAAGGCACTCTGATTAAAAAAAAAAAAATAGAGAAAAAAGATGTAGTGATTTTCACGTTTTATCTTGGCTATTTGTTACCTTACAGCTTTGGTTAGGATCCTAGACATAAATTATCTAACATTTCCAACAGTGTTCTGAACTTCCAGCACCACCAGGATATTTCTTCTGAGCAATAGAAATTAATTCAAGTTTTATGGAGAGAAGTCTGAAACTCATGAAATATTACTAGATTTTTATAAAATCATTTACAAGTTTTTCTTGTTTTGTTTTGGTTTTGGTTTTTTTTTTTTTCTAGTCAAGGACAGATCTATTGGCACAAAGAGCATATCCACAGTGTACACTATTGTTTTAACAATTAACATTATGTATATAGGTTTTTCAAAGTTGTCAGGTTGACAATTTTGTTGCCTGTAGTGTGCCCCTACAGATATGTTTCATGAGTTTCTGTCTTATGAGTGCTGCTATACACTGAGATTGGCCATTTCCATAAATGCTATGGCTCTTATTGCCTGTTGTACCATGTGATTCCTCACTTGTCTTAGTAGAAGTGCTGAAATCAGGACTGGCCATCTGTGAGCATACCTTAAAAAAGTTGCAAATTCAGTTTCCTATGTTTGGAGCAAAACTTCCCAGGATGGCTACATCATGCACAGAAAAACAATCTACTCTCTCTTCCCCACCTGTTTTTATCAGAAATAAGAGATCATCAAAGGCACTGCAAATGATACAAAGATGTCCATTAAGGAACTTTTATTATGCTGATGATGCAATTTATTTATTATCCTGCACATGACATGAATTCAGATTTGGCTGGGCCTCCCTGTATTTAAGAGTCTGTGAAGCTGGACATTAATTCACTATGAGCTATAAAAAGATAGCTTGCATTTCTACAGAACAGAGAAATAGAGGTAAGAGACTAGTTATTAACTCATCTGTGAACGCTAAAGTGTGCAGGAGATAGCAAGAGACTGAATGAAAATTAATTACAAAAAGTAAAAGGTGGTACAGAGAAAATAAGTTTATAGAAATATTTTGAAAAGGGCCTACAAGGATGTGGGAGAAGGGACTCTTCATCAGGGATGGAAGCACTAGGACAAAGGGGAATGGGTTTAAACTTAAATGATGAAAGTTCAAGTTAGATGTAACGAAGAAGTTAGTTAATTACTCTGAGGGTGATGAGGCACTGGAACAGATTGCCCAAAGAAGTGGTAAATTCTCCATTTCTGGCAGTGTTCAAGGCCAGGTTAGACAAAGCCTTGGACGACATAGCCTACCTAATGTGGGGCATCCCAACCCATGGCAAGGGGGTTGGAACTAGATGATCGTAAGGTCCTTTCCAACCCTAATTATTCTATGATTCTATGAAACAGCATTACAGGACCACAGATTTTGTGGAGAAATGTGCTATTCCAGAAAGCTGTCTGTTCTGGTGTTTTGAAGGAGACAAAGGTTTTGGTCACAGCATCTATGCTAATGGCGTACCAGCTATGCCAAGAAGGTATTTACTTTAAGAATGAAAGAAAATGCTCATCAGAATGCAGTTCCTTGCAGTAAGGAATGCATTTCAGTTCTGCAGCATTGCTAAGATAACATTAACAAAACCAGCCAAGTTTCAGATTTGTTTTCTTGAACATTGAAGTTTCTTGACTTACAGTGTATGTGGACCAGTCTACGGTGAAGAGTGTTTCTGGGACAGAAAATAGTATCTACAGTGTTAAGTCAGTTATAAGTAAGTAATACATTAAACACCTGCTTCTGGATTAGTGTTTTGTTAGTATTCTGTAACAGAAGCACTCCATCAGTGTTGTAAAAAATATCTTCTGGACCCCTTCTTGGGTAATAATTAAACAACTAATGGTAACAAGGACTTTACTCTGAACTTTAGCAGGTGTAGTTAGTGCAGCTCTGCTGACTTCAGTGCATTTATGGCAACATCAGTAAATAATCTTACTTGCAACATCTCTCTTCAAATAAGCAGCATTCTGTTTTCTAAGGCAGAATAATTCTTGTTATGCTTTATATGCTTCCTTCCATATTTGAGCATTGGAAATTTTAGGAAGAGATATGAATTATACTGTTACTAGAGTAGAGCAGTGCGCTTAAACAGAAACTTCTTTAAAATATGTATAAAATAAAGTGGATACTATACCATTGGGGAAAGCAACTCCCAGCTAGAGCAGGACAGAAAAGAGAAGGAAAGAGATGGGATAGTGTGTGGAAATATACAGGGTGTTTCAAGTCAAAGGGTGAAACAAGCCTGTAGAGAATTACACACAATCAGCAAGTTTTACTTGGGCACAGAAATGGCTAAGAAGGCAACCAAGAAAAAAGTCACCTCATCCCCACTCCTGGAACAAGGGTGTTGTCATGCCACAGAATTCTAACCTCCCTGAATCTAGAAATACTTAAGAAAGCTGCAAGAAACAAGTGTGCATATAGAACTGTCAAGACAGAGTCTAAATACAGGATACCATCAGACAAGCAAGACAGAGATCACACTGTCACTTGAAGTGGGACATCAATTGTAAGTCAGTCAGTTATCCCCAGTGGAGTAACCATGTCAATTTACACCAGGGGAGAATACTGCAGGTGCCAGGATATAACAGAAAACACCCTCTCTCGGTTGGTGTTGGTCAAGAGGAAGTTAAGGTGTACAACTCAAATGACCTGCTCATGCATATGATATTCTTTTTTCTCAGTACCATTTAATGCATAGTGATCCTCATAAAATTAAAATTTAGGGCCTAACAATCAAGAAAATCTTGGAGTTTTCTTAATTACAAGGTAAATGGGCTTTTAGCCCCCAAGTTTGGATTGTCTGGTCATGGAAGAGCAACCATGGCATTTGACTTTGGTATGAAGTCACTTTGTCTGCTCGAGTAATTCCAAAGACTGAATAAATAACCAAACTTTGTTTTGAACAAATGTGAGCCATCCACAGGCTCATACTTATTACATGCACTATAGATCAAAGTATTTAAAAGATAAGTTTGCAATTTACATGCAGAGGAATCATAAATCAGAGGGCAGACTTCTCCGGCTAAAGACATCAGAAACTTTTTGAGCTAGCAAAGCTTCAATCCTCAGCTTTGTCCCACTCACTAAGTAAGCTGTCTGAACATTGCTGACATAGACTAGCCTACTCTCAAAAAGAAGATATTTGATTTATATTAAAATCAAGTAATGTCTGTTTCTCTTTAAAAGAAAAGAAAGAAAAATGCCAAAGCAATAATGAACGTTGTCAGGGTTATTTATATAAAATACTCTGTGCATATTGGTATAAGGCAGCCATACCAGCAACGAATACAACTCATACAGACTATTTTTAAAAATACTAATATATTTCCCCAGGGACTGTGTTAAAAAAAAAAAAAGTTCTTCAAATTTTCAGTGATTTCCAGAGAAATTCATTTTCCATAATTCACATTTTTACTCCTACTCTTACAAAGCCTAAAAATGTGATTATTTCCTCTGGTGGTTCTGTATCTAATGTATTCCTGTGGCTATCTAGCAATCAGAAGTTCATTCAGGTTAAAATAAGAAATCAAAAATATATTTTTTCATACTTTGTTTCCTCTGTGTGCATAATGTATGGGTAAGTTTGCTCATTTAAATTTCTGCCTGATAAGCCTTGGAGACAATGGCTCTATTTAAAAGTTGTAAAGGAAATTATTGACATCAAATAGTTTCCTGCAATAGAAAAGAGACTTCTTTTCAAATGCACCCAGCTGCTTGGCTCAGCATCTGATGCAGTAATACATGCTAAACCCCCTTACCCTAAGCTTCTTTTTAAACTGTCATGCTAACCAGGTAAGTTAGTTATAAACTTGGTATCATTGCATTTGAGTGCATTCCCCTAATTAATTTTTTTTAAACAGGAGATGAATAAGGGGTGTTAAACACCCTCTTAATTTTCTTTCACCTTGGGTTTTTTTCTTCCTTTTAATCCGTAACAGTTGCATGGAAGCTGGCCAGCTTCTACCTCTGTCTATGAGGCTTTCAAGTCGAGTCTCCATGGGTTTTTAAATTATAATGACTCCCTCAAACCCTTAAAGTACTAGAATTTTCCAGATTGCCAGGCAAATACTGTTTAATGGGCAAGCCTCACAGAATTACCAGTAGGCCAAGATTAGGCTTCTTCAATTTTCCAGGTTCATCCCTGGCTAAATACAGTCTTGTCACGCAGAAGGATGTGTCCATTCAATTTGGGGGGGCAGCTGTCAAAGTCATGACAGCTCACACCTCCCTTTTACTGACCACAGACCCTTTATCACTGGACAATTGCTATCTACCACATGGGTGTGGAGCTCTGGTTCTCCCAAGTCCATGGTTCTGGCTCTCTAGAGGACCATTCACTATTGATGGTTTGTACAAAGCACAGAGGGTATCTCTACTAAGGAAGAACAAACTCTGAACACTTAAATGAAAAGTTCAACCCCTAGTTCAAATTAGGGGGAAATGGAGGAAAAAGTAGAGCATTCGCTGACAGAAACACAAAATACCAGGTAGTCAGAAAAATCAAGGCATCACAGAAATGGGCTATTCTATATAAGTCTACTGATGGAGAAGGGTCAGCTTTTCCTTAACAAGATACAAAAATTCAGTAAGAAGAAAATGTACTACTGTTCTGTTCCCAAGCCCAGAAATAGTCTGCTGTTCTTGAAGTTATCAAGGTACTTCTCTATGGATTTTTGGTACATGAGAGAAAAGAAAAATGTTGTAGATAAATATATGCCAATATTTTTCTGTAAAAATAATCATAGAATCATAGAATAGTTAGGGTTGGAAAGGACCTTAAGATCATCTAGTTCCAAACCCCCTGCCATGGACAAGGACACCTCCCACTAAACCATGCCACCCAAGGCTATCTCCAACCTGGCCTTGAACACCATCAGGGATGGAACATTCACAACTTCCCTGGGCAGCCCATTCCAGTGCCTCATCACCCTTACAGTAAAGAATTTCTTCCTCATATCCAATCTAATCTTTCCCTGTTTAAGTTTGAACCTCTTACCCCTTGTCCAATTTTGACCTCAGGAAGACCTACTATGAGATGTATCACAGGGGACTAAGAGCTATCTGTAGTTATGCAATAGTATAATCCAAGTAAAAAGAGCACTCTGTAATGACTACCTCTATGCATTTTATTTTTTTCTCCAGCTTTAACTGGTAATGTGGTTATGATTTGCTGTCATGTCAGGCTGTATGATTTGAATATACCCCTTCAACATATTTGGCATTCATTGTACCTATACCTTTCCTGGGGCACTACTATTTTCTATCTCCATACAATGGAATAAATTAGAGAGATGCGGACAACACAATCAAATCCTAGCACAAGAAACAGAAAAATCACACATTTTCTGCTTAAATGGAAGTTAAACACTTTAAAAAGCTTCTTTAAGGACTATTATTTTAGAACTAGATTGTTCTTCATATGAATGTCAAGAAAAGACAGATAACGTCTTGTTAGTGGCTCTGTTTTCTTATCACTCAAATGTCACGGCACAGACTGTGCTGTGCAGACACACAGTAGACACTTGAATTAGTAGACTTTCCCATTCTTGATTGTACGCCTGTCATGGATGTGCCTGACTCCAGAGCTGCTGTGAATGTGGCAGACAAGCGCTGTGCCTCAAGCTTTGTTACTGAGTAAGAGTTTGTCTGACACTCCATGACATGCTCCTCAGCCTCTTGCATCAACCCATACTCTTACCCCAGTGACGCAGCTCTGTTCTCCAGTCACAGGCTTCACACCCAGCTCTCCCGTGCACATATCCCTCCATAGACCACTGGCACACAACCAGCTCAGCCTCAGACACTCAAATTCCAGCTAAGTGCTCTGACCTTTGCAATGCATTTTTCATTAGCTATATATCTAGCCCCAGCAGCTTTTGCTTTCAGTCAGCAATCTTTATATGGGGAGGAAAGCAGATAGAAGGAGCAGCTAAGGCTTCTCCTTACCTCTTCAGGGATACATGCTGTCTCTGATGCATGATACAGGAACACTTGGTTGTTTTACTGGCATAAATCTCTGCCGCTGTTCATTGATAATACTGTGCCATGGACTGCTCTGAATCACTGGGGAAAGATGTATAAAGTCCTTGTGAATTTTATGATACTATGAAAAGGAAGGTACCAGTATATACTGTTGTATTTGTCCACTCTGTATTGCTGCTTCTCGTATTTATAGATTCAGCCATTGTTGTGTGGTTAATGACAGTGACTGATTGCAATTGACATTATAAGATGCATTCCATGAGTACAAATAAATTGGGTTGTAATGAGTCATGTGATAAGTATACATGGTACATTTTATGCTTGGTTTCTTAAAAATGCAAAGCTTCCAAACAATGAGAATGAGGTACAGTTTCTTTGATTTTTAGGTAGAACACGTATATTAGTTAAACTAGCTGTCAAGTCAAAGAGTTGTAAGCAATGGAAGTTACTCAAAAGATCAGAACATTCTTACACTCTGATTGCACTTGTACGTACTAAATTCTGATGCAAATGTAGCCTGAAATGCCCTGTAATTTCTAAACATGCTGAGTAAAGATTTTATTTAAAAGCATAAACTAGTGGTTCCACCATAAGGAAGTATTTTACAAAGAAGCCCTTTGAAATTTAAATAAGATAGTCTTCTACCTAACAATCTCCACAGTTGCAAGGAGAAAAGGGCATGTTTTAAATTCAGGATAGTACAGGACATATTATGAAAGGTAGTGAAATTAAAATGAATAATTATTGCTATGTGTAGCCAGAAGAAAACCTTCCAGAGATTAAGCAAGAGTGTGACTCCTTCTGGGCTACCAGCTCTTCTGTAAAAAGACCACAGGACTGGAAGTCAAAACTTCCCATGCTTTGCACTAAGGTTTCTGTGTAACCCTGAACACAGCAGGTCATGTTTCAGTTTTTTCTTCTTTGAAATGTGATTTAGCATATCAGTACAGTGACCTCCTTTGAAAGCTTCAAGAGGCAGGAGTAAAAAATGTCACAATATTATCAGGTATAGAATGATGCACGAAAATATGTAATTGAGATTATAAAGCCAGAATTGAAAATTCAGCATTTTATTAACACTTGACCCAAATTGTCAAGTGTTCCCTTTATAGTGATTAAACAACTACCTGGTTTTCAGAAGACAGAAACTTTTCCAAGGGTGTGCTCCTGTTACAAACTGTTTTCTATCTCTGCTTGTTCTTAAAATAGTTTATGGCCAGGGGATACTAAAGAAATTTCTCTTTCGCCTAATGACTGTTATAAATTCTGTTAAGATTTCCAGTTGTGGAAATACATACATAGTACAACAGCAGCTTCAAGAAGACTGTCCAACATACTGCTTCCTCTGCTTCATACTTCAAAAATAACTTCCAGTTAACGAAGCAGTAAAACATTATTAGAACAAGTAATGTGGCGCAGCTAAATAGAAAGTGTAAAAAACCCTACATAATTATATTAATCAATATAATTTTTTTATAATCACCAAAATAAATGTGAAAATTCATTCACATGCAATTCTGACAGAATCCAGGTAGAGTAGCTGTCTTATGTATAACTGAAGATAAAATTGACCTGAAAAGTGGGATGCCACTTACGCTGTATAGGGAGTTCTAGTCTTCAAAAGGGACTATCATTCAGTTTTTTTAAAGATACTTGATTTAAAATTCATGAGAGCAAAACTAATTTGTAATAAATTACAAAAGAAGTACTGTTACCATGAAAGTGTGTTGATAACAAGCACATAAAAAAACAAAGACCTGAAAAAATGCCTGCAAAACTATACAAGCATGTACCAGTTTTGCAATAAAATTAGAAGTAACTTCAGTAGGCATAACTGTGTGAAAAGGCTGCAACTTCAGGGGTGGAACTCAGTCCCTTTAGTTTGACAAAATAAGCTTTGTTTGATTAGGTACAGAACTATAACCAGATATCCCAGCACATTGCTTTTTAAAAGCTCAGTTTTGTACAACAACTTAAAAAAAATATCCTTATTCCTACATAAGAACAAAGAGACATTTCTTAGGAACAAAGCAGCTTTTTGGTCAAGTTAGTTCACAGTTTTTTATGACAAATGTTAGTAGAAATGTAAATTACAGTAGTCTATAGATTAAGTAGGGGAAACATTAATTGTCCCTTACAGAGTCAGATTATGGTCACTATAACATTAACGTAAATCTGGAGTAATTATGCAGATTTCAGTGTAATTACTCTGGATTTACTCAGATGGATTTTTTTGTAGAGAATTATACCCTTAAGAGATATACAGACAGATAGAAGAGACTTTGGTAAAGATGGAAACAAATTCTGGCACCATTAGTGGAAGTACAATAGTACTAAGGCACTAGATGCATTTTCTTATTTTTGTGTTCTTTTGACTCTTTGATAGTTCTTTTACTAGTTTTTACAGGGATTCTACTTTAATCCTGTGATTCTCTCATTCTGTTTCCTTGAAGCCTTTCTTCAGCCGTTTTTTGCGAGTTGTTTCAAACATTTAATGATGCAACAGACATGTTTTCATTAGTGTCTCATACCACTACTTCTTCATCCATAGATACTTTAACCATTACCAAGATATTTCAGCACCTGTAATGTCTGCCATCTCTTTATGTACGCTTTGCATGCTAAAAAATGCAGTGTCCCAAGTTTGCTCCTGAAACGATTGTATTGGGAATATAAAAACCCTTAAGAAAATACTAAACACAACTTCCAGGAACAGAGAGTTTGTTACACTGTTGCTACAGTGAATAGCAACAAAAACTCCAAAAAGGTCCTCTTAGCTGTCAACAAAGAGAAACAGTGGTAAAAAAGTTACAGAAAAAAAAAGTTGGGTTATATTAACTTGGTTTGTATTTCTTTTACTGTTTTTTCTATGGTCTAATGAAAAGCACAGCAATTAATATATCCTGTTCCCATATGTTTCAATTAGGTTTAAGATCATACATCTGAATATTTGCTAGTCAAAAATAGCAAAACTGTGCAATCCTTAAGGATAAGGATTAATATAGCTTCCAGTCATTTCTATCACTTTAGAAAAGTGAGATTTGATTATGCAGAAAAGGTTATGTGATGATCCCTAGGAATTTCAACAGTTCTGGAAGTGTAATAAAATAGTGCATGAGCTGTGCAGGCTGGATCTACATGTTACATTGCTTGTCTGCAGACATTTGCTTACTGGAACTGTCATTGTGCAACTTTCATCGCATGACAGTAAAAACAGAAATAAAGGATGACCTCCAAATTATAGAATTTGAACAATAGATAAGCAGAATTTCTTGCTGACATACAAATACTAAACATCACTGCAAAATGAAAAGCTGTCATTAGTTCAAGCCAGAGCCTTCTCCATTTAAAGAAACTATGAAGGTCGTACTGCATTCAGCAGAAGTTGCACTAGCAATTGTAAACAGAATATTGCTAAGCTGTGTTGCAGTAGTAGAGCAATGCATTCATTGAAGATAAGCACAATGCTTTTAGATGTCAGGGAGCTATAAGAAAGAAATATTCAAAAATCCTTTCTGCCTGGCCTTTACAATTTCATCAGCCGAGAGCCATCAATTATGGAATTACAGAAGCAGTACAATTTGGGGGGGGGGGGGGAATCTCCCTTCTCCATGCCCCCACCCTCAGCAACTTGTCTAGACTTTGGTCTGTCCCTCCACACAATCTAGCTACTGTGGATGTGAGAGCCTTTTCTCCAAAACAGACTGTAGTGTGGAACAGCCTTTGTGTATTTCTTAGCCTCTGTGACCCTTCATCTCATTTCAAATCTCAAATAAAACCAACTCCTTTTCTCCTCCTCTCCCTATACATTTTAATGTCTCTCTTCCGCTGCTTTAACTCTTGACTGCAACATTCACAAACAAAACCTTCATTAAGATAGATTCTAAAGTTAAATGTGGAGGGGACCTGTTTGAACAAGTAGCTTCTGTCTGGGCAAGAGATTGTTCTCTACTGTATATTTACTACTATTTCAACCAGTCTGCTTTTAAGTATCTAAAGCTAATTAGCTTCTGTAAATTAGACTTTCTCAAAGATTATCCTCAGGAGCTGTAAGTCTTGGTGTAAGAGATACTTTCCTAGCAAAATCTCTGCTGGTTTTTTTTTCTGGTTTTTTTTTTTTTTTTTTTTTTTTCCTATTTTATGTAGTACGTATGACTTTACTCCCAAATACGTTTCAGGTCTCTTTGCTACAACTGTACCTATACAGAGTCAAGAAGCACACTTTAAACCTCACTGTCATTAACCTACCAAATGGATTTTATTGCAGATGGACACCAAAAATACTTCTTCTCACTTGATGACAAAGCATTCAGCCTCAACAAGTGTAAGCAGAGTTCTCCCTGTCCCTTGACTGTCATTTAGTCAAAGAGCATAAAATGGCTTATAGTTCTAAAGGGATTTTTGAATGAAGCTGTCAAACTTCAGACACCTCTTATTGTGCACTTTTTGAAAGTAAGGTCCCTGTTTGGGCACCACAACTCAGACACCCAAAATTAATTGTTGCTTTTGAAAATCCCAGACAGTCCTTGTATTAAATCTTAATTTCTCAGAGATTTAATCTTCGTGGTATCTATTTCTCTTTGCTGCTTCTTTCTGACAAACAAATGTAACCTACTTAGGATCTTTTAGATAACACCTAATGCCCTAATATTCTAACTCAAAAAGAAGGTGCTTTGCAGGCCAAGTTGTGTGTGAATTGCGTATGACGTAGCTATGTTGGGCTTTTTTCTTCTTTCCCTTTTTAATGGTTTTCTTTAGTCACAAAGTGTGATTAGGCAGACTTAGCCTTCCTCTAACGTGACCTTTACATGTACACTGCTGAGTGCCACACAATTTTTGACTCTTCAGTTACCCATAAGCATGAGATTAAGTAAGGGTTATAGTTTATGCACAGGTTTTATTCTCAAATGCAGTCAAGTTATGGCCAGACATGCATCACAGACCAGGAACTTGAAGGTGCTCTTGAATCCCTCAGTTTAGACACAGATAGAGTAACACCTGTTTATTAAAGAAGCTTTAAAAAGAACAGTAGATAATGTAATTTAGCTTTCCCCTTATCACCCCATAAGCAAAGTTGCACTACAGCAAGCAAAATCTATGAGTAAATGATGTAAGATTTTGATGGTGGAGTAATTGAAGTATATTTATTTGCCAGACACTCTCTGAGGGGAAAATTTAAAGCTTGAAGTCTGGTTGGCATGGAAAATTCCTCTGAAGAGCTAAGGAAAAAGTCACCCTTGGGAATCTATTAAGTACTGGCATGTCTGTCTTTGCAGTACATGTAAGTTGAATTTGTAACAAATGGCAGAAGTACCACTACTGACAAATGCCATTTCTTTTTTCCACAGTGGAGGCAGTCCAAGGCAACAGCCTTTGTGCACAATGTATTATGTCTCTTTTTTTAGTCAATGATGTAAGAAATTTCAAAAGTTATGACAGCGTTTTCCATGTATTTGCATTCCTGTAAAATGCATAGTAGGTGAAGATGGAAATTGTATTTTTCATTGATCCTAAGCTCCATGTCTCCTGCTGAAGGTATTTAATTAAAAAAAATAAAAATCAAATAGTATAATGTGATAATTGCCAAGGCATTCACATACATTTACAAAGCAAAGGAAAATGCTGTCCCATACAGTTGCTTATTAGCAGAATGAAGAACAAGGAACTAAATCTTCTTTAGATGAAAGTAAATTACAATCAAATTTACAGTCTTTTAAGAGGGATGAGGTTTTGGGGAGGAGACTTCTATATTCAGAGGCATATTCTAACGCAAGAATTGCCTTATATGTGGATTGGGTTATAACATATCTGCAGGCCCTGTTTTACCCATTATATTCACTTGAATTAATGATGCATCTTTGCAAGACCCCCCATATTTCTATAGAGAGTTCTTTCTGTGCTTCATCTTCAAATACAGTAAAAAAAGATAGCATATATAGTAACATGGGTGATAACAATTATAAATTGACCTGAGGCACGGAAACCAAGTTTTAGGATAAAACCTATTGCATAAACATCCACAAAAGTATTATTTCAGTAAGACACTAACCTATAGAAAGAGGAGGTGGGCCCTTGCTGTGGAATGTATAAATGTACAGAGACCAAAAAGAGCTTTTTGGAGATAGCAATACATTCAGTTCACCTTGAAAAGTAAGTAGATAGTTATCAACTTAAGGAACTTGTACTACAAGAAAATAATGTTTAAATTACATAACTAACAATGTCTCAGATTACTGTAGCCTCCTAAAATGTTAATTAGTTCTACTACTCATCTTTATTTTTGTTCTGACTTTCACAAAGTCACTGAGAGTGTTACTTATGGCAGACTCACTTTCATGTTGAGTCCTTAATACTGCAGTTTATACAAAGGAATTGGTATTTAGTTTATGGAACAGTTACGGCTGAGCATTTCTTATTTATTCTAAAGCAACTGTTTCCACACACAGGCATACAAAAACATTCATCTTTTTAAATAGAAAACATTCTTCTAGACTATCCTTCTGAAAATGGCTATTTTCACATAGCCTGAATTTCAGGCCTCATGTCTGTGACAGTATTCTTTGCAACTACGGGACAATTTTCCTACCCTGTGACTACTTTCTTTCACAGTCTGTCTCCATAAAGGTGGGAGCTCATGCAGAAACCCCACAAGAACCCACTGAAGAAGCCTCAAGCCCACTGTACAATTGGTCAGTGGGTCCCCAAAGTGGATCTCACAAAGTACAAAAAGAAGTGTCTGACAGTCTAAAAACAATCAGTTGTATTTGAAAACTTTGTCCAAGTTTGCTCTGTGCAAATTTTGTTTTGTGGAGGTTTTCTTTGGGTTTTTTTTTTTTTTGTTTGTTTGTTTTTTTTTTCCCCAATCAATGCAGCAGAGTTTGGCTAGTGATGGGAAATGAAATGCCTGTCCATGGACGGCTCCCCGGCTTCCCCATCACTTCAGCACCTTCCGGGACGGGAGACTGTACGAGACTGCTGTAGCAGAGAACAGTGACTCCCAGTTTAAACACCACGTACTGGGAGCAGCCGGAAGATCATCCGCCTTTGGGGCCAAGAGCAGGTTGTCGCTATCAGAGCAGCAGCTTATGCCCAAATCACCGTCAAGCTCCGGCCATACGCTGAGGGTGGGAAGGGGCCGAGCCGAGCCGAGCCGGGGCGGAGCTGGGCCTGTGTCAGCAGCTTCCCAGCCGCTTCGGGGGCGTGAGGGAGGGAGCGGCCGCGGGGTGGAGGGCGGCTGCGCGGCCGCCTACCCGTGCTGCTGGCGGCCCTGAGGGGGTCAGCGGCCGGCGGAACCGAGTGCGGAGCGGGAGGGCCGGGCCGGGCCGCGCCGCAGCGGTGGGTGCCTGTGTCGGAGTGGGGCTGCTGGCGGCAGGCCGACCGTGCACATGGGCAGGGAGGGAAGGAGAGAAAGAGGGAGGGAGCCGCGGGGCGGGGAACGCCGCGCCACCGTTCCCGCCCTCTCCGCGCCGGGGCTCCGACCGGTGCGGGAGGAGATGCTGCTCCGCTCTGACTCCCTCCCTGCTCTCCCTTACAGGCATCGACTACAACTGTACGCAAGCGCCGTTGCGGGGAAGAGCGAAGATCTGGGCTCCTCGGTGCCAGTCACAGCCCTGCTTGCGCGAACGGCGTCTCCAGGCTGATCGGTAGGTCCGCGGATGCCCGGGCCGCTCGCCCCTGCGCGCCGAGGAGCCTCTCGCGGCCACTCTGGCGGTGCGTGGCCGTTGCGAGGCGAAGAGGCCTGGGGGGGGGGGAGTCCCCCGAGGAGGGGGTCCCGCAGGCGGGCTACTCTTGGTGGGCATTTAATGGTATGGGGCAGCGGCGGTGCCGGCGCCGCCAGGTGAGCGGGCTGTTGAGGGGAGGGAGGGTTTCGGGCCCCGCGGAGGTGTGTGGGCAGGGTGAAGTACGGAGCAGGGTAGCGGCTCTGTCCGCGGAGCGCGGGAGGAGGGAAAGAGAGGCCGCACAAAGCTCGGCGGAGGGTGTTGGTTCTCCCCCTGGACTTCCTGCCCGGATCGCCTTTGGGTTTGAACCGAGCGTTCAGTAACTGCAGTACACGCGTGGGGGTTTGCGTGTGCCGGCGGCCAAAGACTCATTTTTGCTTACGCAAACCAAATAAAGCAAACTCCCTCCCCCCGAACTGCTTAACAGAGGGAAGCTTTTTGCCTTATTAACGTTTTTGGAGGAACAGAAACTAAGTATAAATCTGTTGGCTGGTGATGAGAAATAGCGTAGGTTTCATTGGCTTTTTATCTCTAGCAATCGACACCTCCGCAGACCGCAGGATAATCTCTCTCATATTCTAGATTGTGTCATTCTCTTTAAATTGCATGTTTAAAACAACAAAGGCAGTGACTTCATAGGGAACCGCCAAGAGCTGCTCTGTACCCCTCCTGTTTATTGGGGAAACATTTGGGAACCGGTTTGGTTTTGTAGGTAGGATCAGAAGTGAATGTAGGACATGAAGACTATAAGGTTGTTTGCAGGTAATCTGTGTCTAGCCATCTTATTAAGGTGTGAGTTTTGGAGAAGGGAATATGAAAGTCTTTGCATGTGGAACTAGCTGGGGCAGTAACCGTGATCAGTTCACGAAGGCTTTTCAGTGGGAAGAGAACGTGGTTTATGAAACTACAGTGAAACTGGGTCAGAATATGCAGCTTTTCTCCTGGGGGCAGAACCTCATGGGAGAAAGCTGTCACTGACTATGTACGTTCCTGGCTGTCTTGTACTCCCAGGTCATTTATTTGGGCTCAGGCTAGTGAAGCGATGATATTTTTATACCTGAAGTAATGACTCCAGACCAGAACTACTTTCTGCGTTCACATTATGCATCAGGCCTCTGACTGATACTGTGCCTGAGCAAGTGTGTCTTTGAGTGAGCAGAAATACATTTTAAAGCTATTTCTGCAAGAGTTACAATCAACTAGGATAAAGATACAAAGAGGAAAACAAATAGTTCAGTTCTTGTGCAAGAAATACTAATGGGGAAAGAATAAATCTAGTCTTAGAATCTTTTGGTAGCACAGTTACAACAGAATTTGCTACTACTCCTTATGCTATCAAATGTACCTATCTGTTCAGCTTTCACATTTGGCGTATGTACTTCATCTGAAGTGTCTCTTTTATCTGCCAACAAACATGTCTTTCCATAAACAGTTTTTGAATGTAAGCAGTAATTTAAGGAAAGAAAAGAATCACAGCAAGAGATAGAAAAACCTACAATCTTACTTCTTAAGATGTTTTATTGCTTGTTTTTAACTGAACAGTCCTATGTGATGACTAGAAAAGAACATAGCATATTCCTCCCATAATGGGACTTCTTTTTTTTTTTTTCTTTGCTGGTGCATGATAAAGTTGAGCCTTCTGCAGATGAGGATTTTTGTATTATTTTCTATTCAGTGTGATTTGTTTGTTTGTTTGTTAAATGTGGAGCAGAAGTAAATACTGTTGAATATACCAGATGTAAAAAGACACAGGCTGTATCACAGGATATTGTTATAATGACTTAATTAAAAAAAAACAGTCTTTTTGTCCTGAGACTGTTGTTTAGTGGACCTGGAGGCTGTGACAGCCCTGGACTTGAGGACGCTTGAGTGGATGGAGACGCATGCATGAAAAAAGGAAGTATCTGTGGGAGAAGGATGGGCTGAAGGCTAAGGGATAGGTGAGCGCACAGCACATATTTTTACCAGGGTTAGAGTGTATGGAGAGGATGTGACCCAGTAATCTGTTCACAGCCTTTGAAAGTTTAAAATGGGGTGTGATAGGGATGATTGGTAAATAACCACTGTAACTGGTCATCTTGAGCCTGTGATAACTTGAGCATAGCATTTTCATTTTGAATGCCTTAAAGGGAAGTAGTGAAGAAGGCTAGGGAAGGAAGGAGATTACATTCCTGCAGGTGGGAAGTTACCAGGGTACAAATGTGTTTTCCTGTTCCAGTGGAAAGGAAGGTATTCTGTTTCTTGGGTTTTTTTCCCTTTATGGGGGGTTTATTTCAGCCATGTGGTTCTTATATAGTAAGTATCATAGTGAAAGACTGCAAGTTAAAATGCAGTCTTTTTATCTGTTTACTTTCTAGAGCACAGCAAAGCTATTATTTTCACTTTTATATGTGGAACAGGCATTATTTGGCACATAGCTATTTTCCTCCCAACTGAATGCAGGTATGAACAATAATAATTAGCAGTTGTATAGTACAATTAATCTTCGAAGTGCTTTCAAATCTTAATCAGCAAACCTTAATAGCATGGTATTCCTGTGAGAGGTAAGTAATTAGGCAGATAAAATGAGACTGGGCAGACTCTTAAATCGAGTTTATTGATGAAGTGCCAGTCAGTTGGACAAAGCTGCTCTTTATCATTGAAGTCGCTGAATAATGCTGTACATTAAATGACTTCAAATATTTATATGTTGAAATACATGACAATGTGGCCTAAAGGGCCTGGTTAATACAGGCATCCTGTTATTCCAAGTTCTTCACAGTTGAAGAGACCTTACAGTCAAGAGTCTCTCTAATGGCTGTTTCACAGCACTTGTCAAGACTTTCTAACTTGTATGCAAGTAAGGTCAGCTCTTTAAGGGGATTGATTTTCTTTTGAAGAGCTTTCCAGTTTATTTGTGGAACAGGCCTAGAACCTTTAGTGCGTTGGTGATATTGGTAGAAGTCAAAGTGATTTTGCAAGGAGACTTTTAAACCTAAGAACATGTAATATTGATTTGGCTGCCACATTTTGGACATGTGAGAGGGAGTGTTGATTAGCAGCCCAATGCTCTGTCAGTCACCTTTTATTTTCTTCACTGGCAGAAAAATTGGATGGAATTTTATGGTTTTAAAATGAGCTAGTCAGTGAGACAGACTGAAAAGCAAGTCTTGGGGTAGTGTGTCATGGTGCAGAAAATATTTGTAAGCAGTTAACTTGAGCTGTGCTTACCATGAGGCAAGCGTGGATGGAAAGCTATGAATACCAGAGTAAGTTAATGTTGTATGTCGCCAGTTAACTATTAATGAAATCTGTGCATGTGTAAAGAAGGGTGGAACTTCTGAAAGAAGTGTTTCCCAGCCCCACCTCCTCCTGAAGTGAAGGAAGCTGGCATTTACAGATGGGAAGGGCGAAAGACTCTTTGGTGCCGTTTTTATTTTGTCCGGGCTTCTCTTTCTCCTATGCCACTTAAAGACCTGGTGAGCAACTAGGCATATTCTTTGTGCATCATTATCTATTAAAATACTGTCATAAAAGGCAGTGAATTTAGTAGGCTGCCTTGGGACAATGATACGTGTTGTGAATTTGAAATCCAACTGCCAGGATAGAGATCTGCTCCAGTTAGCTTATGAAACTCCATAGGAAGAATAACAGAGGTGAGAAGGCTTTGTTCTCAGGGTTTCATCTGTTGTTCTTTATCTTTTATGTGTAAATTTAATATGCCACAGAAATGTCTGCAAGTAGTATGTCAGAAATTAAAGGAGACCCAGTATTAAACCTGCTGATTTCTGATTGATGTTATTTATAGGGAATACTGTAGTTTTGTAGGATGTTGAATTGTTATTAAGGATTTGTAGATGATGGGGTAATGAGCTGTTGTGTCAGCTCATTGTTCCTGCTTCAAACAGTCTGTCATTAGATGAGACAGGGCACTTAGAAATAAAGCTTCCTTCTCTTTTCCAATTTCATGGCTAGAAGTAAAGCACGGGGAGAAGAACTGACAGACTTAAAAACGATGAAAGTGTAAGTGCTCAAGTTTGGAATCGAGCACAAACCTGTTCGTAAACTAATCTGATGCTATTGAAAACCATGTTGCTTTTATCAGTAGGCCTGAAAAGACGTTCAATTTATGTGTACTTCTGCTTTGTCAGAGGAAGGACAAGTTTTCCGGGGTCTTCTCACAATTCTGGATAATGATTATTTTTTTTTTGTTTCTGTAAAATTGTCTTAAGAAAGAACATTTGTCTGTATAGGAGAGATATGGAAAGTAATTTTCTGTAAAGCTTGCTGTAATATTTGGAAGTAAGTCCGGAAATGGTTTTTATATGGTGTTGACATCTTTTGTAACTGAGTATTCGTATGTAGTTAGGTTCTTGGTTTCAGGCACATGTGCAGAAATAGCATAACTGAACTCTGTTATATTTAGGGAAAAAAAAGTCTTGTGCTGAAGGGCTACTTGGGTGACTTTTCTTGAATAATGACGTTGTGGGTGATCTGTTCTTGTGCTGTAAGGTCGAAATTGATGCTGAGTTTAATAGGAAACATTTCTGTTTATTTCTCAAGTAAATCTTGAACACAGGCTCTTTCCAATGAGACTTTTTCCTGAAATCTAGTTTTGTTTGTTGCTCTGTAATTTGTTGAGGGGAGAAAGCTGTTAGATCATACGGATTACTCATGTTTTTAAGGTAGAAAGTGCTTTTCATTATAATGAATGGCTGACTTTTACTGGATAAATAGTGGAAACACCAGGTTCACCTGTGTTTCATATCCAGTATTAAAACAGCTGTAAAAGCAGTTTTGACTACATCTGTATACGTATGTAGGTGCAGCTGATGTTCTCTAGCAGCCACATGACAGTAGTCTTCCTAGCAGGTTCCAGGATATCCGTATGTGTTGGAATCTTATCACCACTGCTGTATGAAAGTAACAATACTAGTTCATTGCAATAGCATGGTTATGCCAATGTATTAGAAATTGTTGCATTCTCTATTGACTTCAGTTTATTTTGAAACAATAATTCAGAGTTGTTAATGTAAATAATACAATAAAATTGCATGTTTGGAGATGTAAACTTCTCTGAGTCTCATGTCCATTCTGCAGTCTGTCTTTATTTTTATTCATCTAATAGCTAGTGTTGTATTCAGGTAGTGGACAGGCCCTTAAAACCTGTTACAGAAACTCCCCGAGGACTGAGTCCAAAGGCTAAGTTATTACTGAGTAGAGGCAGAGCATGGCTTATCTCATTATCTCAAGGGCTATAGACACTCTCATTTGCAGCTCCCTGTTTGTGTAGGGGAATTGGTTTCCAGTGATTAATTTTATGTTTCAGATTACGATTTTTCCCTTTCTAATATTTATTTATTTAGCATCTCTATAGTGTGTAGATTGGCTACTGTATTTTCAGGTTTTCAGACAGAGGCGAGTGGCTACTGAGGAGGGCATAAAAGCCCCCAATAAACCTGTGAAGCTGGTGGTTCCAGGGCTTTCCTACGGTCACCAAGGAAAGGTAATGGGACTTGTAAAGCCACATCTGCTGCACAGCAGGTATTCATAGAGCCTGTAGGAAACGGCTTTTGAAATATTAACTGTACAATTTTAAACGCGTAAACTGCCTTATTTGGTGTTAAATGTATTCCACCATTCTTGATGGAGCTGTTGACTTTTTCTGCTAACCACTTCTGTGTATGGTAATTTTAAAAGATTAAATGGACTGAAGAGGAGGGCTAAATTAGTTTGAAACTTTAAACATTAGAAATAGTTGTACTTGCTGGCAAAGTCATGCCTGATTTAAATGATGAAAGATTTGGACTTGCATGTTGTGAGAGGCTCTCACAATAGAGGTGTGAAAAAAAAGCAGAATATTTAGATGTTTATCCATATCATAAGTAAAAAGTAAAGCTTTGATGACGAAAGTAGGTAGAAAATTTATATGGAGTATCAGTTCTGTAGTAAAGCAGATTCTTCTGATTGCCTAATCTTCTCTTGTCAAAATGCATCAAGGGCAACAGTTTTACTGATTTTGCCTATTTCTCTTTGTACAATTTGGTGTTTCAGCAAAGAGAAAAGTTAGAGAAGGGAAAGGGAGCACTACTGCCTTCTAGTACCTTTACTGTAAAATCAGTAAGTAAAATCCTTTCCTAGTGCTTAGGGTTATGGTCAGTGAAATAACAGCTTGCTTTTGTCAAGTCAGTACAAAGCTTTATTTGCCTTCAATGAATTAACTTGGGAGCTGTGAATTCTGGGCAACCAAATGGTCGATACAGTGGTACAAGTGCTACTTTTATTCTTTGCTTTTTAATTTCAGTGAGTAACAGCACATGTGTTACTTTGAGAGACATCTCTGTAGAATACATTGCTGACTGGACAGTTGTGTGGTTAGGTTTATGCAGAATTATCCCTCCAGCAGCCTAATTAAAGACTATCTGTAACTTCCTTAAATGGTATGTTTCAACAGGTGGTAAATACCGTTTTCTCCTTCAGAAGTTTTGCTTATGGTTTTTCTTTCAATTGCCTTAGTCTGGTGTAACTATTTCCCAGTGGCTGAGGTCCGTTTTTTGTTTGCTCTTCTGAAGCCAGTTTGCTTTTGTCTTTGTAAGGCTTAAAATTGGTCTTCACATTAATTTGACTTATAGAAAATAAGGGAGTGCTGCCTGTATGCATGTGTTAATCAGAGATTTGTTTGGAAATAAGCACTCTCTGCACTTTTCACTAAAGCATTTATCATCTCAGGCTTTTAGGAGGAAAGAGTTTCTGTCCATCCTTCATAGATTCTTTTAGAGAAAAGTGCACTGCCCTGCACTTGAAGGAATTTCTTCATAGGTATTTGAAGGCGAGCTTCAAAAAAGCTTGCAGAAAAAGTTAGCTTATTAATTATTGTTAGAAATCTGTTCAAGGAGTAGCAGCAAAAAAAAAAGGCGCAATCTAGGGAAAATTAAAATTTTAATGTTTTTCTTTTTTGCATTAAAGTAACTTTGATGTTTGTGTGTGCTGGTGTTTGGCATCTGAATAGTTACACCATGAAGAGCAATGAGAATCTCCCTGCTAACTTCACTGGAAATTTGAGTGGGATGCAAGCAGAATACAAATGCTGTTGACATGGTTATCTATATGTACCATTACAGTAGACGCTGCAATATAAATTTTTATGTAAATTAAGAGAAAGTGGTCTCTCACAGGAATAGCAGTTGTGAAATCTTAAATGGCTTGTATTTGAAAAAGGAAGAAATAAGTTATCAAGCTAGCTAGAATATACTTGTATAGCACCTGGAAGACTTTGACCAAGAAGGCCTAGCTTTTGAAAATTAGACAACCAGTATTTTTCAGCAGTGCACACAGTTTAAAAACGCAGGGTGGAGAAAAGAAGGAAGGGACAAAAAAAAAAAGGGATCTCAATCAAGGTGTGCTGGGCACCTTCAGTTCCCCTTAATCTGTCGGGGCCATACCAGAATGTCCTTGTCATCTCATGTGGTGGCAGTGAAGGCTTCTGTCAACGGAGCTTTCTCCCTGAGAAAGACTGGGATGAATTTTCAGACCTTCAAATTTGCAAGTACTTTTGGGTCTCCGAACTTAATAGACATTTTTAGGACCTTCCACGGTTAATTATCTGATGTGTGGGGTTTTTATTTGTTTTCTTGTGGGGATTGTTTGTACGTTTTATAAACTTTTTTAGGATTTTTGGTCCTCATGCCTTTTTATTTGTAAGGTTGTTCAAACTCCAAAAATCAGAAATTGGCTTGGGAAGTCTGCTGTAATGATCTGTTTAATAAGATTTGCAAGACACTAAGTTTTTTAGGAAACCCCAGAGCATTAGACTTCTGTTTCCTGAAAGAGGTTTCTTCTGATGCTATTTGACAAATATGTACGCTTAGCAACACAAGCTAATTCCCAGGAAGCTTAATTTTTGAATAGTTTGATTTTTCAGTGTGCCCTGTCATTGCAGTCCCTTGAATGACCTTAATAAAGAATTTAAAGATTATCTGCTTATAAAGATTTGCTAGCTGGCAGTAGTGAAAGTTTGCTTCATCAGCTATATAGACTCATTTATTGAGTGGCTTTGCAGTTAGATTATCATGTGTGGAACCGCCAAATCAGCCTGGAGCTTTAAGCACATGGGCTAATGTGTAGAACTGAATTACTGAAACAGCTTTGCAAAGCTCCTTCTTGTCAAAATAAAATGTGCGTACTCGCCATGATTCTTACAAGCCTCTGGTGTTTCAGAAGAGTGTGTTTGTAAATTGTAAAAATGAACTATTTTGTTCTTGTTTGTTTTCAGTAGGTTTTGATACCATTGTATCCCATTAGCTCTAGTGTTTGCTTTAATCGACTGGCAAACAATTCCAGCAATAACAGTTTTCTCCCTTTTTCCTTGCTCCCTGGTTCTGCCCTCTATGAATTTGAGGAATATAATGTATAAAGGAAGAAACCCTTAAGCCTACTTTTTGCTATTTTGTCACAAAATACTAGGGAAAGCCAAAAAAAGGTTACTATAATTTTGGAGTTTTATTTGCATATTTTATCTTCAGAATCAAAAATATTTTGTACGCTAAGAAGGTTGTTGTTTGTATTTGTCAGTTACTGTGGTGGTAACTGAGCACAGCACAGTGCACACAATAAATGCGGGTGGAAGAAAAGTTTGTTCTTGGTAGCTGCAAAAATTTACTGCAGAGTGGTTGGTAAAAGTTGGGTGACTGCAAGGCATTACGGGGTCCTTCAAGACCCTTAGCATGTTCTTCTCTAGTAAAATTTGAGAAGACAGGCTAATATTTTCGCAGTAAACAAAAGAAAATACACCTTGTGAACTGCTTAATTACAGCTGTATTACTGGAACAAAATGTCATGTGCTAGAAAAGTGTAAACGTGTTTAGAAAGGGATTAGAGAAATTAACAGAACAGAGACCATCAGTGACTATTAGATTTGACTGTGCACTTCTAACCTTTAGCTCAGGAGTTTAATAAACCGGTGATTGCCAAGGAAGGGTGATAAGAAGGGTGGTCTGATCCAGTTCAGTACTACTTGTATTGAACATTGCTTAGACTTCTACATACTAAAGAAATGGGAAGCTCCTCCAAACTGAAAACTTCTTTAATAAGACATCTTTTGCGATCTGCCTTTAGAGCTTGTGTGTGTCTGCATGGGCTGACTCGCTGTTCAGAGATGAACTGTAGGAATAGAAGGCATCCACACACTGGAAACTACTGCATGGTCCAAGAAAATCTGCATTACAGCAGACTCCTACATTGGTTGCAGTTAGATCAGTGCTCTAGAGGCATCAGCAGTGGTCATGCCTGTTCCTGAAAATGGAGAGAAGTTTCTACCTAGCTGAAGAAGTGTAAACAAGATGTTGGGCTGTCTGGTCAAACTGCAGTTCCTTGAATGTTTTTTCATTGTTCCTGTAATGGAATCTTTATTCCCTTTTATTCAGACCCCTTCAGGAAGGATTAAATAATGGATAATCAAGTAATCAAGGGGGTTAATTTTTGTGCATGAAAGTCTAGAGTAAAAATATTTGCTGAGGAAGAGGGGGCAAAAAGACAGGAATACCTTGTTGATAGCACAAAGTATCTGTAGCAGTATTAGCTGTTAAAGAGGAAAATGGAAATATGCTACCTGATGAAATAATAAAATAGATTATGTAAGTAATTGTCATTTTAATTGGTATCACATGAAAAGCACAACAAAAACAACTTGTGGAGATTTAAATAGCATGTCATCCATAAAAGAAATCAAACTATTTAAGAATTGAAGGATATTCTGCAATGATAAAAGGCATTCTTTCTGTTCTTGCTTGACTCAACATCAGATTATTGTTCTCTGTTGGTACTAGTACCTGTGCTGTTTTGTTGGGTGCTCTTTGGCCTTGCATACTGAAATAAGCATAGAATAATCAGAAAGCATTTTTCAGTGCAAACCCTTTTGTTCTGTGATATCAGATACTGATACAATTTATGTCTTTCAGTACTGGATGTTAAAGAGCTGAATAGAATCGACAGATTGTATTTAATGTGGTATGTGAAAATTTCCCTGGTGCTTGCGCAGTAGACAATATAGTTGGCAATATCATAGAAAATATTTTTGTGATTCACATCAACTGGACTCTTTGATATATGCATTAATTCTCACCAGTTCTGTCCCACCTATTGCCCTTGCTTTGAGAATGTTAAAGAACTGAAGATCACAGAATTAAACTTTTTACTGTAATATGAACTGCTGGTTTGGAAGTCTGCTAATAATGCAAAATCTTGTTTGTTCTGCTTCCCTCTTCAGTGGTTTTGGAGAAGTGGAAGAGAAACTATTGCCTGTCTAGACCTTAATAGTTTATATATAAATTTACCTTCTATGTAGACAGCATTCATTTCGAGGCTTATGATGCATTTTCAATGCTAGGCTATAAACACCAGTTTAAAAAAACCCAAGCAAACCAACCTAACAACACAGCCCAACTGTTGTGCCAAGGAGTAATATGCATCTAATAAGAGCGATTTCATTTTATAATAGTTCTGGAACCCCAAGGTATATGGTCTTCAAATTGTTTTCAAAGGGTTTGTGGAACTCAGATTTTTTTGGTGTGACAAAGGCTCTAATCATTGACCAGAAGGCTCTTTGATAAAGAGCAATTGTAAATTGTGTATAACTTCTGGGTGAGGAGAGTCTAAGTTTCTTTCTTCTTCCTTTCCCTCCTCCCTCTCCATCTATCAGTTGGAGAAACCTTTTGGTGTTTTTATTGTCTGTAGACTGATGGTGTAAAATAGTTTTAAGTCTTAAAGCCGCTTCTATAGAAGTCTGATTATTGTGGATGAAGATTGCTAAAAAAAATTGGAGAGTGTGTGATTAAAGGCAAAAGCAGATTGGTACCAGCTGTCTTCAGCTATTATTTTTTGCTAAAACTCAAATTTTTAATCTGTAAATCTGTACTTTTGAGAAATGCAGCCTGTGTGTGGTTCTATGCATTTATTTCCCCCCTAAATGACTGGGGTAATAGTATGCTTCTAGATAAGTGGATGAAAAATGATCAATACTATAAATCAAATCATAAAAATACTCTAAAGAATTTTTTGAGGGAAAAGTATTTTTCATCTACAATTGATTAGTGATGGTCCACAGGATGCCTGAAGTCTTCCAGTAAGACTTGACATCTTTAATGATTTATTAATTTGTTTTTCTTATGTGAAAGATTCCAATGTCCCTAGCTGCTACTTTGTCTGTAAGTTGGGTATTTCTTCCTTGGCTAAAACAGTATGTGTATGCTTTTGTGCAAATATGCTTTCTTTCTGTTCTAACTCTACTATCTGATGAAGGCTTTGTTCCGATCTCCGTGCATCTGCACGAGAAGGGAGCTATGGATTATTCCTTCCACCATGGACTGTGAAGATACTGTGTTCTCCTGTCCTTTGGATTTAAATCTTGAGATTGTAAAATTTTGTTCCTTCCCTCCCTGTTTGTTTGCAGTTTTTTTATTGGTTTGTTTTTGGTTTATTTTAACTCCTTGCCTTCTTTCATTAGTATCAAATTGTGTATTTCTGGAAGTGGTGAACCCTTGAGGCTTCTCATTCATTACTAGTACTACTGTTTCTCAGATAAGTGTATGTAGCTTGAGGTAAACCAATACAGCTGGTCCAGTTTGATAAACTATCATTCACATTCTGTATTTTATAAACAAATTTTATAGGGAATGCATTGTAGTGGGACAACTTATATCAAAATTTAAGATGTTTTGAAGCTGTTGATAAAACATTATAAAGTTTTGATATCTGTTTCAGACTACTGCCCAAGTGCTTTTTACAAAACCTCATATTTATGACTTGACATGCTGTATCAATGAATAATCTCCTTCACTTCTTTTCCAAAGTGTTTACTTGGCAATGAAAGGTGGAAATAGGAGTTAAAGAGCTTCAGCCCATCTTTTTTCTTGCACAGAACTTTGCAATTTTTTTCCTAAAAGCAGCGCTTTCTATTAGAAGCTTATGCCATTTACATACTGATAATGCCAATTGTATTTTTTTATAACATACCCATTTTTTTGAGTTTGCAAGACGAAAACTGAAATTCAGAACTGGAAGAAAATGTATATTTGTTTAAAAGTTCTAGCCATGCATGGAAAGCATGGAAGTGGGTATGCGGTATGCAGAACATATTGACTTGAGGTCATAAGTTTTGGAGGTATGGAATTTTTTGTGTGTGTCATTGTGGTGTTTCTGTTTATTTTAGCTGGTTATATGGGTCTATTTTAGGTGGTATTTTTGGGTCTCCATGGAATAAAGAGTTGGGGTTAAGCTGCTGTACATGGAATTATCAAGTTGGTTGAGAAGGCAGCAAAACTTGTTGTATTCTTTAACTGTGGTCTAACTCTCTATGGTCCAGCTGCATCAATAAAAGATTAAAGCGCTGTTACATTATCCTTCTATTCTCCTTTCACTTAATCCCTCACTAAAGCAGTAGGTTCACAGGTTAATACAACCTTCTTCTTGGTTCTTTTCCAGTCCAGCAAGTATAATTCGTGCATGGGTATTATCTGTGTATGTCCTCACTCTCACTACCTCTCCATTATAATTATAAGAATGTTCTTGGGGAAAAAAAAAAAAAGAACTGTAACTTGCTTTCCTCTCACAGTTTCTAGGCCTGTGGAGGAAAAGTTTCTGCTAGTTTGTCCTTGTTATGTAGCCAAGGGTGTAATACATCTCTTTGTCCTCTAAGTCTACTAATATGAATGTATTTATCATCCAGACAAAGCAAAACTTCGCTGAACTCTGATTTTGGCGACAGCAGGCTTGGCATTGTGTCATGGGAGGAGGCACTGATGTCTTGTTTTTCCTGTTTTATTGGAAGTGCCATCTTCTGTAGCTTGTTCTGTCATCTCTCCAAGTACCAAAATGTTATGGAGTGCAGATAATGATCAGATGGAGTTTTCATCCACTCTAGTGTGTGAAGCTGCACCAAATATATTATATTGCGGACTATCTCTCTGTCTTTACTGTAGATCAGGTAATCTGGTTTGTGTAGAAGGTCTTGTTACAAGGTCTATAAATCACCCTTGCAGATTTTTTGTGTTGCTGTCAAATGATACTGAGGCTTATGTTCTTTGTGGTGAGTGTCCTCTTTACACTCTGAATCCCATTCACTTTCTTGTCTCAGAAACCTCAAGCTTGGTAATGATTTGAAGCAGTGCAGCAAAAAGAGGTAGATTAATCTCTTGTGAAAAAGCAATGGCATGTTTTCCCATCTAAATGAAAGGACTAATAGTCACATCACCTTTCGGGGCAGTTAAGACACAGAGTATATCACGGTTGTAGGACTGAAGAAATTATGCATAGCCTCTGCATTTAAGATGAATCATAAATTGGGTGTGTGTTAGAAATTTGTTCAAGGGGCAGTATAGTCAATTTAACAATTGTTAAGTTGTAAACAGCAGACTGAATCATGCAGTATATAATGATATATTCTGCTGAAGTGCGGTGAACAGAGTGACAGGCTGAGGGACCGTAGGTTCTGATTAACTTGTATAATTTTGGTACAAAGCCATATGTGCTTTGTCAACTCATGTTTTGGAGCAAGATCATCATTTCCTAACCATGGGCATTCTAAGTCTTCAAGTGGCTTTGTCTACTAATTAATCTGGAACTAAACCCTCCTAATTGCAGGATTTAAACTAGACAGTATAAGCTGCTTGGGAAGGTTTTGGCCTCCATAAGGAGCTCATTTAAAAAGCAAGCATCTGTGAGCAAAAATCTCAATGTTTTGTGTGGAATCTTTCAGTTGATAAAGTACCTGAAGATATGCTGCTAAATTAGCTGGTGGTAATTGTCACATGGACTGTACTATTGTCAACACTTGGTCTATACCACATCTGCAGAGTTGGGTGAAGCAGATGGGCAAACAGTAGGTAAATCGTGATGTATGTTATCAGTTGCAGGAAATGGATCAACTATGGGTGTTTGGATAATGAAAGTCTGGTGGTGAGTAACATGCTTAAAAACCCTGCTAAAGGGTAGATTTAACAGAGAACCTAAACAACGTGAAAGCTTAAGCAATACTTGCTTATGGAAATGCCAGCAGCAGCTGAGTGAGAATTTTATGAAATCATATAATGAACCAGTAGGGAATAACATAATAATACCCTTTATAGAAAGCTTCTTTTCCTTTTTTCTGGGCAGTGGGTCCGTTTCACAGCATCAAAGTATACCCTGCATGTTTTCTGCTTGCTCTCAGGTTTTTATGTGCCCTGCAAGTTGGTTAGTGGTTGGGAATGCATGTGAAGAGAGTATGTACAACTTTAGTCTTAAATTAATTACTGTATGCATGAGTATGAAAGGAAGTGCAGAAAGAAGGGATCTGCAATCCAAGAAGATAAATGATCACCTTAGTTGTCACAAATTCTGTGTTTGGGACATGAAGGTGTTCAGCAGAAGAAGGAATTGCAGTGTGTGCATCTAACTCAGAGTTCAGTTATCTTGTGTATTATCCAGTTGGGGTTTTACTTGTTACTGGTTTCACTGAATACTGTTTAATATAGTTCATGTCTGGTCCTTATTGGTAGCTTGCCTCATTTACATTACGTTTACAGATTATCAGTGACAGGGTGAAAAAAAATGAGATGTATCCTGTTCAAGGACAATGTAATAATTTTCCAGTCTGCTCGAGCTCAGCATCGCTTCAGGAAGGAGAAACATCGTTTATATCTCTTGAACAGCAACTAAGTGCTTTCATGAAATAACAGTTAAATAGGTTATTTTCTCTCTGGAAAGCTACTCACAGAGAGAAGAACTTGCTGTGACAGTGTGTGTACACAGATGATGTATATACAGGACAGGTGTATACACAGATGATGAATGCCATTGAATTCCTTCTCAGGAAATGGTTCTACCTGTTAAAACTTGTTAGCACTACACTTGCAGTACCATACACATAGAACAAAGAGCTGGCTGCTGGACAGATGGAGGTCTGTTACTACAGTTGCAGTCCATCTGCTGGTATCAAATCTGGTCTTACAAATGCTGACAGAATCTTACTTTAAATCTGCCTTGGCCAAAACCTTTAATAGGCTTTAGAGACCCTCTAACAAGGCTTTCAGGTAGTTGACTTCTCAAAATAGATAAGTGTTCCTGCCCATTTAGAGCTCTGTCCTTCAGGGTTTTTCTCCTTTCCTGCAGCAGAAACTTAAGCCACAAGTGAATTGCTTGGAGGACAGGAAATACACGCATTCAGGCAAATGCACATATAAATTTTATAGAGGCAGGTGGTAAAATAATACATGTATGTATATATACACATATATATGGTGGACACACACACACACACACACACTCTTTCTCACATAGGTGTTCACAAGCACATCCTCCCTGAAGGTTTATGTAAAAGTTCAGAGAGGCAGATATGTAATCTCACTTGACAGTGCTTCTCATTTCCTTAGTATCAGTCTGCCTTCATTTAAGGCAGCAGCTTATCATTTGTTCTCTTTCTAATTGCTCTGTGTAAGACCAGTTGTTCTGTGGACAAGTCAAATCCAGCCAGCTGCCTGTTCACATCTCTGGTGTTCCCTTGGAGCATACCTGTTTCCTGATTGGGTCTCTCTATGAGAATGGGATAACATCAGATACCTCTGTTTTGAAGAGGTAGTTCTCTTGAATTTGGTGCTTACTTGGAAATATATGAAGTTGCTTTATAAAGTTAGACACTGGTTCCCACTTAAAATTTATTTAGCATAATCTCTGTATACATTTTCATACCTAACAGAAGGACAATATATCCCAGACCTTTCTACTTGCATTTTTGAGCATGCAAAAAGTATAAATCTTACGCCTTGTCTGAAAACAAAGTGACTTTTATTGCTGCTACAGAAAAATGAAGAAAATGCAGTACTTGGAATAAGACTTGATATTTGCTACTGTGCTTGAATTAGCATTTTCTTCAACTTTCGGGTAGAGTAAGGATCTCTCAGATTACGCCTTGGTCCTAAAGATGCGGCCGCTCTTGTGTACATACTTCTTGACAGCTGAAATGTAGGCCTATGTTCTGTCTTGTCTGTTTTTCAGGGTAGAAATTCAGACTTTCACAATAAGAATTACTCATCACTTGTGTGAGTAATAGTTTTACTCCCAGACAGGTGAGTTCACAGATAAGATATCCATGGTGTCATCCAGCTGCAAACCTCAGGGTCTGTTCTGTTCCTTATGCCATAGCTCCTTCTTTTTTTTTTTTCTTTTTCTTTTTTTTTTTTTCCCCTAAAAATGTACCAAAAATCATAAGTGTCTGGGTTGCCAGCACACTTCTGTTACTGCTTCAAGTCCTGGGATTCTGTGGTGTTGCCCATATTGTAGAACACATGCAGTCACTTGAAGAAGCCTGAATTACCAAGGACTTTGAAATGTTACTGTCTTGAGCATCAAAGGCTGAAGAAATGGTGCAACATAGACCCTCCACATGGGTAAAACCCTCAGGCACCCTAAAGTTTGAGAACATGATCACTTCCACCTGGAGCTGTAGGGCTGCTTCAGAATTATTCCTGTCAGTCATCAGGAACTAAAACATCACTCAGGGTCATGGCTGAGGAGAGTGTTGTTGTTCAGGAGATGATCCATCTCCATCAGTAATTGTTGACTCTCATCAACTGTTTTCACCAAGTGTAAGAAACGGTAAAAATGTGAGGGAGGATGTAGATTGACTTGAGTAAGAAAGGGCAAGGCAGCTAGGTGGTGGGTAGGACTAGGGTATTGGGTAAGAAAGCCATTGGACTGTTTGTAGCAACTGCTTAGCCAAAGAGAACACCTGCTTGGTGGTAACTTTTAAATTTATTGGGGTTCTTCTCCTTTTCGTAGCAAAACGAAATATGTACAAGTGCGGTTTAGTGGAAGTATTGGTAGGTGGGATGATCCGTGTGGGAGTTTGTTAACTCTCTTGTTGAACTAAATGTGTACTTAACCAAAAAAATGCTTGTATTGCAGTTGTGCAGCTTCTTTGCCTCCATGTGCCTATGGTAGTGCTGGAGGAGTCGGATGCAGATAGGTGTTATTTTCAAACTTGTTCTGTCACTTGGCCAGGTTTTATTCTGTTGTCAGATACTGTTTCCTTCCCAGGCAGGACGTATGAAGTAGCTATTAGTATGAATTGTCCTCTGGATACTAGAGTTTTATTGAGTATGCAAGTTACACTTCCTGCTAGCAGACTGCTTTCTTGTCATGAGTATGCTGGAGTGCTGCTTTCGCACTAAAACCACAACAGAATTGTTTCTGAAACTGGTACTTTTCTCACATGAGTACCATACATTAGATTGTTCTAGCTGTGGAGAAACTGTTTTGATGCCACAGTGAAGGATCTCTTCTAATTTCTTTTTCCATAATGTGTGGTAGTCAAACACATGAGGCTGGCAAGGATTTTTTTTCTCGTATCCGTCCCACCCTTCTCCCACAGGCAGAGGAAATTTAACAAAGTGAACCCTGCAGTGCACCCACCATGACAACAGCAAAAGCCATTTGTTGAAGGTTTGGCTGTGCATATATAGGGTTAAAATCTGGTTTTGAAATAATATTTGGTGGGGTCAAGCTTTATACTTGTTGAGAGTATGTTGACTTTAACAGTGATTTACAAATATACTACAGTCCTAAACACTCTTCTTGATTACTAAGGTTGGTGGATACTAAAAATATTTTTTCCCAGTATTTTAGCATGTTGACATCTTGATGTTTCTACACTTATCTGCAAGTCAGCAATTTTCTGATTTGGGGGGAGAAGGGGGAGAGAAGAAACAAGAAGAAAAAAAAAGCTGTAAAGCTTCCTGTAATTAACTTTCTATTGCCATATCTAAGAAATTTGAGGACTCTTGCTCTGTTGGCATATCATGCTTAGTTTTTTGCAGATCTGGTTGTGTTGCCTCCGTTTACACTGTTTATTATGTTTCTGCAAGGGGCTGTCATGCTGAGATGTTTTTAAAGCAAGGTGCCATCCTCTGTTACTGTGAGCGTAAGGATTTATGATCTATCAGAATCTGAACCCTCAAATAATAGAGAATTCATCTAATATAGTAAAATTCATATCACTTCATTACCACAGGAGAGACCTTAAGCTAAGCTTTTATAAACCCATGCTAGAGTAAATTTATCCATTAGTAAAGTTATCTGTTGATGAATGCTGGCTTAATTTTTTCCTGTTAAATCAGTGAAACTTACTTGTAGAGTCGCTGAGTTTCTAGTCTGTGGCAATTTATGTCTTGGTGTTAAAAATTTGATCGTTGTTATTCTCAAATGCTGGGGATGTTATGAAGAAAATTGTCTTTGTGTGATATGAAAAAGCAGTTACTCTGTACAATTACCACTACTTACTTGAATTGCTGTCAGAGCCAGATCATCTCACTTGTAGATACCTTTGAAATGTCACAGATGGTGGGAAGTAGTACTTATTGACAGGATAATGCTTCCTAGTGACTCTGTGATATTTAAACTGTGTGCATGCTACTGTTTTTTCTCCTCTGACCATAGCTTTCATTCCCTCTTCAGCTGTGCTAAAAGCTGCAAGTGAATGAGGCCAGGCTTCAGTCATGACCTTTTTATAGTATGTGAGGAATGCGTAGTTCATTTGCAACAGTGGAATAACTGCTGGGCTAAAGCTGGAGGTGCCATTCTCAATTTCTCTCAGGGTAGTCTGTCCCTGCCATGGCAACAATGCGTGTCACCCACATAGACCTAGCAACAGTTGTGTACCTCTGTGTATGAAGAGGTATGCATGGAGAGCATGTATACGCATGAAGAGCGCTGCTGTCACTGGGCACTGAAAAAAAGCAGGATGGAAGGATGCCAAGGAAAGCATCTTCATAAAGACTGGTGCAGATTCTGAAATTTGTCTGTCATAAGTAAAGCTGTATGATAGATAGTGCATCACTGCATCATGAAGTTATGTTGTCAATAGTAAGATGTATTTTGCTTGTGATTATTTCATGTCTTTAGAAGAATTACATCTGTTATGTGTGAATAAGTGTATTATTGGTTGATCTGCTATTTGAAAAGTATTTTTGTTGCCAAGCTGGTTTGCAGTCCTGAAATTTCTGCTTCTCCATTTATAAAGCTTGTCTTAGTCACAGGTCCTCTGCTGCTACTTAGCAATTAAAATGAAAGCTGCAAGTGTGAGAAATGCACCAAGGAGACGTACCTCTCCAAGGTGGAGCAGATCAACAGCAAAATAAGGGAGTTGCCCAAGGATCTTACACTGACAATTAAACTGAGAGAGGGATACAAGAGTCATGCCCTGATTTATGTGGACTAAGCTTACTTTGTAGTGATAATTATATACTCTTCTGAATAAAATTTTAATATCAGATGTGAAACATCAGCTACCCTGGTGTATAAAAGAGCATTCTACAGTTGCCTAGAAAACATGACTTTCATTACTATTATATACATTTTGGACTGGATTTACTGGTTTGCCTTGCACGAAGCCTCAGATAAACAAGTTTATCTGGTTCTGGTGATAGAGAGAGAGAAGAGCAAGGGAAGAAGTCAGCAATAACCCTTGCTTGTCTTCCATTGTAAGTTCAGTCCAGTGCCAAAAGCTGATTTCTTTCACCTTCCAGGAAAGAAAGCAAGCATTTCTCAAGTAAAATAAACATTGGTTGCCCTGGAGGTGAGAGCCAGGATTCTCAATGTCACAATCTTCTGTCTTCCAGACATGGGAATACGAGACTGATTTAGGGTTTTGGAAGGAGAAATGCTAGTATCTCATCTGTTACAGTGGGTGTGAGAGCATCACTATGCTCAAATAAAAGGCCAACAGTGCCATATACTTCTGGGAGTGTCCTTGTGTTCTTTGTGTTTTATCACAGATTTGAGCTACTTTCTGTTCCTTTTCTTAGGAGGCTTGAGCGCAAGCAGCAAGCTCTCGGTTTGAAGAGGAGATGCAAATTTAAAGAAATTCTCTTGTTATAGTTTGAGGATAGGTCCAGAAGCATGAGGCTGTTTTGCTGACATTTCATTGTGTCTGCCTACAGGAGACAAAAAGAGAACATGGAAGGAAAAATAGGAGTGGAAGAAGCTAATCTCTTCTGCAATGGGGTGAAGTTCTTGGGTGGTAATACTATTATCTGCTGACCTCTCCAAAATGAAGAAATAGTACTTATCAGGTAGATGATTGAGTGAAAAGTGCCACAGAAGTGTTTTTGCGAAAACTTAGATTCACACAATTTCTGGCAGCTATTTAGAGGAGGTAGATGGGATTTACATCTTGTGGGGCTCTTTATCCCCTCTTCTTTTCTATAAGAGAAGTGAAAAAAAGTGGTCATGGCACAAGGGTTTGTTTCCTTATCCTTCAAGACAATAAATGAGAATAATGTGCAGTAATTAACCTTAGAGCAGGATTCTAAAAAAAAAAAAATAATTACTTAAACACAGTGGACTTGAGTAGCTTGTATATTTCCCTTGATTGTGTGCTTGACTTGAATATTTGCAAATAGTGCCTTGTTTTCTGAGTAGTCTATGCAAATTGGACCTGCAGCTATAGGAAACCACATTTTATGTGCACACATCCAAGTATGTGCATATTTGAAAATCAGGTTTCAAAGACTACTGAAGCACAAGCTTTCTAACTTGGCTCCAGGGTTCTGCACTTAAGCAGTTTCAGCAACAGTATTATTGAGGATAAAGTAATTGATAGATGCGTGCCAGGTCTTCTTCAGGGGTGTAAGATGTAGGTCAATGTAAATAAATAGGAGAGATGCCAGCTTTCTGAAATTACAGGGCATGGTAATGACTGCAGATACTTAGGCTCTGCAATGGGAGAGGCCGGACTTTCAAAACTCCTCAGGTGTAGCTCCAGTTTGGTTTCACTGGGATTTGTGCTCACTGAGTGCTTTTAGAAAGCACTTCACGCTCAGTGAGTGCTGAAAAAAAAGTGTCTTTTATATTTAGGGAGCTAATCGTGGCTTTAGAAGGGTGATTTTTAAGAGGCTCTTTTGGACAGAATTGTCTTTTTAGAGAGGAGAGGCTGAGAAAAGGCTCTTTGCTTCTCTGCTAGGAGGACAGTGTTCTTCGAAAATAGCCACCTTTTGCCTAAGTATACCTGTGGAGTAAAGGGGCAATAGTGCTTCTGTTTGGGACAGATGAACTCATCTAGCAGTGTTGTATATGGTGGATTTTTTTCACCACAGAAAATATTTTGGATGCATGTAGAGTGTGTGACTAAAGCAGCTCTTCATGTTTCTGGGCAGTGTGTTCTGATATCAAATAAGTATGAGGTACTGCAGGCCACCTTAGCTGATGTTTTTAAAGCAGAGCTTTTGACTTAAAGTTTTGGTTCTGAAGTTACGACAGGGAAAAATGCTGATGCAGAAGGCAAGGAAAAAAGCACGGGATATGTATTACTAAAACCAAAACACAAAGCTGTGGAACAGCAGCTAAGTTGGAGCAGTTTAGCCTTTTGACTTTCAGCCTGTTTTTTGGACCTTGACAAAATTACTGACATTATAGTCTTTATTAAATACAGTAACAGCAATAGCTTCTTAATTTAGTAGCTGATAAGAATTCAATACAATCCGGAAAGAATAAGCCATTAAACTTTTCTTATTTCTTGGTTGCTGTTTGAGACCTTAAATTTAAGATTTAAAATGCATAAGGGGGAAAAATAGTTGGTGGTTGAGCAAAAACAGAATTTTGAGCAAGGTGTTTTGAAAAGTGCAATTTATTTGGGGGTGGGGGAGGAAGTAATACTTTGCAAATAGTCTTTTTGACAGTATTACTTGGTTTGAGGCGCTGCTCCTGTTGTGTTTTCCCTCTTACCTCGAACTGAGAAAATGTCAGGCTCAGAAAAATGTCATTACCTCGTGGGCTGTGTTGGTGCTGCCTGGATGTTCCATAGGTGGTGTGCTTTTAACACAGGTTGTTGGGGTTGTAGAGAATAGGGGCAAGGAGGCTACTGAGTTTGCTTTACAGGCAAGAGACAGAAATACCCATCCCACTCATCAGGGAGTGTATAAGCTGTCTGCCTTAGAGGGAGGAGCTGGCAGTTGGTCCTCATGAGGTAAACAGCCTTTTTAAAGGAAATGTTTGAGATAGGGGAGAGGCGTTTGGCTTAAGCAGCATTCTTTCTTGGAACTGTGCTGCCTTCATGGCTTAGGGCTGAATGGCGTGGAGGGTGAGAAATTGCACTCAGGGCTTGTTGATACAAATGATTTACACCTGAATTTACTCTCTTGTCCTCCAGCGAAAAAGAGCTGCCTCCACATGATGTAACTCCTTTACTGTGGAAATAAATTCTGTCCCAGAACAAGCAACCTGACAGTAATGTTCATATAACCTGGGATTCTATGTTTCTATATGCTTCTCCAGTGTTAACTGTTTTAATTTGTCTACTGTGTTCCTACATTGTGCTGTGTTCTCTGCCATGTGAATGTTCCTTTTTGGATATTCTGTGGCTATGATTGTGTGTGGGGTTTGGGTGTATGGGGAATCCACACCTTCACAGTTCATGCTGAGTTCATACCACGTAGCCCTTTGTCATGCCTCCTGATCATGACTGCACCTGGACTTCTCACCTTGTAAAGCGAGGTGTAGAATCAGGATGTGCTTAGTTGTGTAAGCCTCGCAATCCCATCTTCAACTAAGTGTCCATGTGGCTTCATAGTAAGATGCCACCATAATGTTTTCCCAAGCATAAAGGAAATGAACTCATCTATAGCAGATGCATCTTTCCATGTTCTTCTGTCTGCCTTTTTTTATTATAAGGAGTGAAAGGAGCAGGGCATAGGATGCCAGCACAGTAGATCATACCTATCTTAAATGAAGAGGAGACAGGAGGAGGACTCATTGCAAGAAAGTGGCCTGACAGGAACCGAAGACTTCTTTGAGAACTCTGCCAATGCAACTAGTGAGCCAGTCAGCTGATACCAGTCACTTTGCCAGTCAGCTTGGTATACTGAAAACCACGGGAACTGCCAGGAACGTCTTTGGAAATCTGAAGCAGACTGGTTGGTACTGTTAGTACAAGAGAAAAGTCTTTACTTACAGCTTTGTGTGCTGTCATTTCAGGCCAATACTATTCAGCTTTCCTGAGATCCACTCACAATCTCTTCTTGGATTAGCCCCACTTTGCTCAATTGAAATGAGCTCAAAGTTTACCTTTAACAGAGAGAACTCGTCTTTATTATGTCTTTTCTTTCCTGCATTTTAAGAGATTGCTATTCTTAGTCTGCTGCCCCCTGTTGCTATCACCCAGCTTCCTTTCTGAGTTCTTAGAAATAGGAGTTCAAATACACTTTTTACATCATAGAATCACAGAATGGTTTGGTTTGGAAGGAACCTTAAAGGTCATCTAGTTTCAACTGCCTGCTGTGAGCAGGGACGCATTCTACTAGATCAGGTAGTTCAAAGCCCATCCGGCCTGGCCTTAAACACTTTCAAGGATGGGGCTTCATGAAATGGCGATAGGCTGAGAAAGTTAAGGCTGTTCAGCCTGGAGAAGAGAAGGCTATGTGGAGACCTCGTAGCAGCCTTCCAGTATCTGAAGGGGCCTATAAGCATGCTGGAGAGGGACTCTTCATTAGGGACTGTAGTGATAGGGCAAGGGGTAACGGGTTAAAACTTCAACAGGGGAAGTTAAGATTGGGTATAAGGAAGAAGTTCTTTACTGTAAGGGTGGTGAGGCACTGGAATGGGTTGCCCAAGGAAGCTGTGAATGCTCCATACCTGATGGTGTTCAAGGCCAGGTTGAAGATAGCCTTGCGTGACGTGGTTTAGTGTGAGGTGTCCCTGCCCATGGCGGGGGGGCTGGAACTTGATGATCTTAAGATACTTTCCGACCCTAACTATTCTGTAATTCTATGATTTTATGATTTAATTGGAAAATGAGCATTATGCAATGTTATATAGCCATGAACATAACTTCAATTAGAGGGCTAAGATGTGAAGGTAGACAGTCCATATAGTTTTGATGCAGTATTCTACAAAAACTTTGTTTTTCTCTTATGTAAGTTACTTCATATTGTCATTATGTTGCAATTTACCAAACTTCAGGCATTACACAAACACCAAATCTGTTGTCTGTCTTGAGCACGTAACGCTTCAGCTTCTGTATTAGCAGAGAACCAGACGCTTTATTGAAGGTTCTGAGAATTTGAGACAGCAAATCCAGAAGAATTGTGCATTGTAAATATAATCATTCTTACACATTTCTCCTTTTTCCATGTGAAAAATATCCATTGCAAACAAACTGGTGCGGAAGAAGTATGTTTTGAGCTAGGCGCTTTCACTGTCATCTTCATCATGTTAAATTAATGGTACTTGGCTGCTAAGAGATAGTACAGATGGAGAACTCTGGCCATGGATTTTCCCAAAAACACTTCACTGCAACTTGCTTCAATCAGTTCCTTGATTGCAGAGGTCCGTTTCACAGAAGCTTCTTTAATCTTCAGACCTGTTAGTCTACTCTTTGCTGTGTGACAGTCAAGCACGTAGCTTTAAGATAGTTTTGAGGAAGAAAAGCAATAGTTACCAAAACAAAGTTACCAAAAAGTTACTAAAACAGGCTACAACTAGAATCCTACTCCTACCCTGCTTGTGCCATTTTTTGTGTGGCTTTGTTTGTAATCACTGATGTTTTGTTGTATTCTTCTCATGCACCAGAAAAAGGCGATGAAGCTGGGGAAGGGCCTTGAGCACAAGTCTGATGAGGAGCAACTGAAGGAACTGGGGTTTTTTAGTCTGGAGAAGAGGAGACTCGGAGGGGACCTTATCACTCTCTACAACTACCTGAAAGGAGGATGAAGAGAGGAGGTGGCTGGTCTCTTCTCCCAACTAATAAGAGATAGGACAAGAGGAAATGGCCTCAAGCTGTGCCAGGGAAGGTTTAGACTGGATATTAGGGAAAAACTGCTTCACCAAAAGCGTGGTCAGGCATTGACACAGGCTGCCCAGGGCAGTGGTGGAATCGCCGTCCCTGGAATTGTTCAAAATCTGTGTAGATAAGGCCCTTAGTGATTTAGGGGTGGACTTGGCCATCCTGGGGTAACAGTTGGACTTGATGATCTTAAAGGTCTTTTCCAGTCTATCTTCTAGACCTAACAAACTTGTCACTGATGGTTGACAGTATACCTTGGGCTCTCGCTGCAGCTCACGGTTTCAAGATTTTATTCTTTGGGCTTTAGAGAGAAGCAGAGAGAGAAGCGATTGCAGCTACATCTCAGTTAGAAATATAAATTAGTGCAACTGCTCAGTCTCAGAACATTTAGTGTGTATAGACAGCTGGAGTAATTAAGCAGACACATGATGCATTGGCTCCTGAGCTTACCAAAATGATGAAACTTTGACTTTCTCAGAACATTTAGGGATGCGTTCTTTGGTTTTCAAAATGGTTTTGGACAGTTGAATGTCATACTGTGGTATGGTGAAAATGGTTTAAGTCGTTGAAAAAATACTAAGGCCTGACTTCTTTTAGCTTGGGAAAGAAATATTATTTTTTTTTCTGGTGATGCAACACATAGAGTGCAACTGACTGTTTTACTTAGTTTTCTTAAATGCATGAAGAAGTTGAACAAAGGAGATAACTATCAGTTCCTCAGCTAGCTTGCTTGCTTGCCTGTTTGGTTGTAAGACAGTATAAACAGCCCCTTGAAAATATATTGGAAGAGCAGCTTCCTTTCCTAACAGCAGCTTGACTTAAGCCTGTCAAAATAGTGTTAATAGCTGATTTATATTAATAACCTGTAACTACTAATCATTCTGGGATTTTTTTCTTTTAGTTTTTTTTGTTTTTTAAACAGAGCAAGATCTTGCCCATATCATGCAACCTTGTTGATTCCTAAGTACCCTACAGTATTAATATGGATCATTGTTGGTTTAACCTAAGTTTTTCTTCATAGTAGCAGGTGCCTCAAAGTTCTTTATTGCCACGTTGACTGTTTTGTAGTATTTATATTTGATGGTTTCTTTTAACGTTAGAGATTTTTTTGTGACTGAAAGTTGAACATGGGTTATTACTACTTGAGTACTGCATGCAAGGAGAAAATAACTCTTAAATCCGTCTGTCTCGTTTCCCAGGTAACATGCATGTGTCACTGGCAGAAGCTCTGGAGGTTCGGGGAGGGCCGTTGCAAGAGGAGGAAGTATGGGCAATTTTGAATCAAAGTGCAGAGAGCCTTCAAGAACTATTCAGAAAAGGTAAGCATTTTTAAAGACTGTTATATACAGAACTGGAAGCATTTTGGTCTGTCTTGTACTTTCACAACCTCTGAAAGTGTCTCTTGGATACTTCATAAAGATTCCAAAGGGAGATGTGAGCAGAAACTGTCACACAGCATTTAATTTCTGATCAAGCTTGACTTAGCATTATAAATAGGAAATTATATCAAGTTCTCTGAAATATTATTTTGGCAGGCAAATTATGGGTAGTTTTGATGTCACAGACAAATTTCCCTTTTCCCCTTTACCAGCGACATCACAGCCCATGCATGTAAGGAGCGTTCCTTTTTGGGAATGCTGAGTTTATTGTTGTAATTTGACTAACTGTCCTGTTCCTCTGTTTCTTGTATTGCAAGAAATGGAAAGCTGGTATCTTATTTTCTGTCTCTTTCTCATCTCAGAGAGAATCAGAGGAATGATTTTTGTTTGTTTGTTTGTTTTTCTTAAAGAGGACAGGTTGTTGAGACCAAGTGAGACCTTGACTAAAGAGAGATCTTGAATGATTAGAGCTTTACTCTTGTACACTTTACAAGAGTCAGCACACTGAGCTCCATCATGAAATCTGCCTGAAAGATCACAAATATATAGAGTGAAACCACTTAATACTTTGTCCTAGGTCTAAATTCTTTTTGAGAATGAAGTCTCCCCTGAAAATAAGAGCTGACCCTTTCTTGAAATGAGAGCAGTGCAGAAAACAGTTATCGTAATGACTCTGAAAGCTGCATGCAGTCATTAATAATGAGAACACAGCCTTCCTTCAGAGGGACAAGTACTGAAAGATGAGAGCACAAACTGGAAATCTGCCCTAGGACTTCTGGTATGCCCTTTTAATGTAGGACAGTGTTTGTCAGCGAAGCCTGGCTAAGGTGGAGAAGCTTCTGGTCTTGCCTTCCTATCAGTGAAGACCAAAATACAAATTCATGTAAAATCAGTGCCAGAAGAATCTGTCTCTTCTTGGAGGTGAAGCTGTTTTATTGAGTTGTTTTTCTGTTATTTCAGCTAACTATTTTTCGTTTCATGCTATTAATTAACATGGGATATAGCCCTGTGGTAAAATGCACTTTAAGAGGCACCAAATGAAAGAGGTTTACTGTATAGCTAAGGCTGACAAAGGCAGTATAATTGCTCCCAGCAAGACTAGGATAACCAGATAGTCTTTAATGAAAATTTGGCTTCTCAAAGGAAATAATCTAGAAACTTTTTTGGTCATCTTGAATATCAATTTCTGTGCTGGCTTGTAAGGATGCATTGCAGAGATGCAGGAACAGGGAATGTAGAGGTGCCTGTAGGCTTGTCTGACTCAATTTTGCTTTTTATTTGTGGAGGACTTGTAGCAAATAGGTGTCCTAGAGAAATCTGTTTTCCTTGGTCAAATTTCAGACCTGTCATACAGCATGGAAGAACTATTCTGTGGCAGTGGGTAAGTTTACGAAGTTTTTCAGAACTGACCAATTGCTCCTTGGCAGAGATCAATGAGGCAAGCTTTTAGCTGTTGTAAGTCCATAGCATATTTGGCTTTGACTATTCTTATAGATGCTCTTCCTCATTGTATAGCTCTGGAGTCTGTGAACATGTTCTGTAACAAAATCAAAGTTTTGAGTGTTTTCTGTGTTAAATTTCTTTAAAAAAAATAAAGTAAGGCATATTGTTCAGCAGTCTGTTGTCCAACTCTTTTGAAATGAGAGGGATAAAAAGGACATAGAAACTATCAACTCTTAAATTGCTGTCTGTTGCCAATCTCCTACACCAGCCTTGCAACCATACACACTTAAAGGAAATACCAGCCCAAGTAACCTTTTATTTATTTATTTAATACTGAAAAGAGTTTTGCCAGTCTATCTGAAGTTGAGAATCCTTGCTAGTACTCCCATCAACTGAGAACATATTCTTCAATTAATTTGCTACTTAAATTAGTTTCAGGAGAACAGGCAAAAATGCCCAAAACCAAGCTTCTATTACAGATTTAATGATTTCTTGATTTATAGAATACTGCATGTCTTTTAGTGAGTATATTTTCATATCCAGCAGTGAGTAAATGAAGCACATAATGAAAATCCATACCATGTCTAATTCAGTGACTAGTGCAGGAATGGGCATAATTTTATGCCTGTTTGTATTTACAATTCTAACAGGTGTTGAAATCCTCAAAAATGCTTTACAAACTGATTTCAGTTGTTACAAGCAATGAAAGATTAGCTTGAAATGCCCAGCTGCTTATCACTGATTTAGAAGATCAACTCTGGTAGCTGTCTTGTCAGCATATTGTAAGCTGTTAAATGGTGGAGAAAGACAGTCTAGCACTCGGTTGCAGATCCGACATCAATTGGACTAGTGATGTTGAGATTAATCTGGAGATTTGAAAAGGCCGATACCAGACCTGCCCTTCTCTTACATCTGTTTAATTATCTGCAATAACTATTTTGTTGTTGGGAGGGTGTATCAGCTGTTTTAGACATGCTGTATCGTGTACTCAGTACTCCATGAGGTCAAAGGAACAGGTCTTTGAAGTTAAGTATCTCAAATGTGAGCATATAAGAAGCATGTAAGTGTGCTCTCTGCTGCTGCGAATTACAAGCCAGGCATCCCTCTCATTTGGTAGGTTTAACTGGAAAAGGTTTATCAAAACTGAGAGTGATAAAGACTTCATTTGATGCTTAGGCCACTCCTAATGCTAAAGCACGTATTGTGGATTCTGAAAATAGCTGGACCTTATGTTTCAAGGTGTGTTTAAAGGGGTGGGGGGGGAAGAGAAGAGGAAAAAAGTCTGTTAATAAAAAGTAGGTCAAGCAAAGAAAGAGACACTACGAATTGACTGTCTTGCAAATTTGTATATGAGGAATTATTTATGTAAAGAAAAGTGTTAACATCTGAAAGTGGATGTGAAAGAGAATTGTGTTTTGGGGGGGACCTGCATATCTGATTGACAGTCATAGCATTGTATCTGCTCAGCATGGGTAAGTATAATAAAGCGAAGGAAGGCAGAGTGTGAAATGTGTTGATGGGCAGTAATGGTGGGTCTCAAGTAGTTGTAGACCTAGTTGAGATGCACAGGGAAATGCCAATTTCAATTGACCAGAGAAAACAAAATGGGGGGGTGGAATCCACCTCACTTTCCAGCCAGTCCTTTCTGTCAGCTATTAAATGATTGTTTTTTCCCCTTTCCCAGTAACTTGAATTGTATTCTATATAGTCTGGGAATTCAAAGTTACCTGCCATCAATATCGTAAAATGGATCCATTTTGGGTTTCTGCCTGAATTTACTGTCTCTTATAATGTCGTAGGCATTTTTTTTTTTTTTTTTTCATCTTTGGCTACTTGTATCCTGTTAAATCATGTAAAAGACTGTTTCATAAGTCTTTTAGTTGTTTGGCAGATGTAGCTAAAGATTATTTAAGTTTTTATTGCATTCAAAACTAGTTCACTGTCTCGCTTTAAGTAAGAGCACATTATCTTTGTCTTGGCACTGCTTGATAAAACTGTGCGCTCACAAGTGTTTTGTTACCAAGTTGCATAGTTTTAGAGTTAACTGGGAAGGCTGGCAGCACTAGCGCAGTTCAAAACCTACAGTGTAGAAAATTGGCCAGGAGCCATATCCTGAATTCTAGTGCTTTAATCTCTTTTGGTTTGGTTTGGTTGGTTGTTTTTTTGGTTTTATTTTTGTTTTGTTTTTTGTCATTTCCCCCTAATACATTTTCCTTACTGCTCCTGTAAATTCTTCTGAAAACCTGAACAGAATGATTATTATGATTATTAACATGATTATTACGACTGAAAACTAGTTTCTGTTGTTTCCTTATGATCTCTGGCTATTTGATGCATTGCATCTTTGATACTTTCTTTTCTTAGGTTAAATCTGCATAGTAGGAGCTTTGAGGCAGTTAGTTTGGCTTGTGATGCATGCCTTAAGGAAGGAAATGGAGAATGAGTTACTTTATTCTCATCCTTTGTTACAGTAGATCAGATTCCTCAAGTTGTGATGTAGGCAGTATGATCTATATTAGTTAAAAGCTACTAAAAGAGGAAGCTAAGAAAATGTCAACAAAATGAGCTTGGCAAAATCAGCTGTTTTTCTAAACTTACTTACAATTAAACACATCCATCGTACGTGGCTTCAGATCATGAAGATTGTAGACAGAAATACTGTATGTATATAAATAAATTCAGCCTCTATATCTGTAGGGGACAAATGCGTGTTCCAAAGTTTGTTTAAATTAATATTGGTAATATCAAGGAAATGCATAGGGGATTTTTACTGTTCTTCCAACTAAATTGTATTTCAGTCTCATTGTTTCTGTAGTATGTTTCAGAATATGTAAAGTTCATATGTATTTAAAGTCTTTGTCATATAAAACATTAACTTAATGATAAACCCTCCACATTACTTGAAGGTTCTTTATTTGGGGCTTTTAAGCAGATATCTTATAATTTAAAATATTTAATTTTTTATGTCAGTGGTCTATAAACACAGAACTAGTAAATAATCCAGTAGTTACCAACAGGGTTATTTTTGGAAGTTGATGGCCAACTAAGGTGGTCTTTCTAAAAATGCTTTGCTATATAATGTAATATTTTCTTATGCACATGTAATAGGAACAGTCTTTCCATCTTCACATTTCTTTTGTTTGGTATCTGAACTTATTGCCACAAGAGTCAACAGTAGTTGTTCTGTTTTGTTTGAGGAAGTGAGGTTAGAGATATAGTGCAAAATGGAATCTCTGAGGATGGGAGGAACTGATAATGCTGTTTTCATTCTTAATTAAAACTTTATTTAATTCAGTTGATGTCAATTTTCACTACTTTCACCATATGTTCCATTTAAAAGTCTTGCTGGAGGAGTTTTTATCAGCTCATCTTATTTTTATTTACATATTTGGTAGCTATTTCACAATACGAGATTTCTAAACTCTGGTTTTGAAGTTGGCTAAGCTAAGACAAGGTGTCTGTAGAGGTAGTGTCATTTGCCTCATGCCAGGTGTCTTGCTACACTTCCTGGTGACACCATGATCTTGGACATGATTGATTATTTTTACTGCTGTATCAAGCAGATATTTTTGTCGTGGCCATTAAAGAGAGTGATTCCAGACTTAAATCTTTTTGAAGCTAGGAGTCAATTGCATTGCTGTAGGGAAGAGGGAAAATGTGTACTGCAGTGCACAGATTGATAAATAATGTCGTAAGGAAATTTAGAATTTCTTTTCTTGACCAAATCTATATGGTGTTAGCACATCTATAAAGAAATAGAATCCAACCACCTTGATAAATGCAATAATTGGAAGTATTTGAAGTCACACTGGTGAAGGTCTAGAAGTGTAAAGAAACTTGTACGACTTGCTTATTGAGTCATGTTTTATTTAGTTTAGCTTATATTGACATCCATAGGTTCATCTAACATGCCTTTCAATTTTGCTTACTGAAATAGAATAGAGAAAAAACCCCACTTAGATCTTGTCTTCTGTGCGTAATAGAGATACTGCTGTGTATGGTTTTGTGTATTTGGTATTTTTAGGGTGATTTCCGTGGGGTTGGGCTTTTTAAAATATGTACATGTATGACCAAGAACTCTGGTTTCCGTGGGGAGCTCAGCAGTTCTTTGTGAGAGCTTAAATTGGTTTACCCTACGTGATCAGAGATACCATCCATAAATTACTAATTTCTCATTGACCAATGGGAGAAAACCAGATCAATGAAACCCATTAACCCATTTCCCCAAGTCAGAAAGACTGAGCCTCTCCTGTATATTGTAAAAAGCAGAGCAGGGGGAAACCAGTTCTGTACTGTGAATCCTGAGCTTGTCATACTGGCATTTGAAAATCCATTAGAAAAGCTATAATAAACTCTTTTGGTTCTCAGATGATTAAACAACTTGAAATAGCTAGTTGAGTAGACTCTGTAGGATGTTTCCATTTCTAGAATGTTTGTTGCTCTCCGTAGTCTCTTTTCCTTTTTAAAAACATCATTCTGCATAGCTATTCAAGGTAAATTCAGAACATTGTGTATGTTAGTCTTAGACTGAAAAATTAATTATTGGGTTCTCTACTGAAAGATTTCTCTTGCACACGTTGGTAGGAGGGGGAGCTTTCAGAGCTTCAGGATCTGCAAGTTGGGAATGTTTTTCTGGATAATTGTACTACCAAATTATTAATATAGTTTCACTTTGGCATCAAAGAATGTAGAAAGCTTAAAAAACAACTTCTTAGCTTCTTTTGGAAGAAGGGGAGTTGAGAAATTGAAGGACTTACTTGGTAGATCATTTTACATCTGATACCTGCAAGCAGTAATTTAATACATTTTGTTGGAGATTAGAAATACTCTAGATTACAAGATAATTGAACAAGCTAGGAGCTAGCGCTGTAGGAACATCTTGAGCTGATAGGAGAGTGGAAAATTTTGCTAGTGGTGGAGTTGAAAGAAGAAATTATTATTCTGCTGTTGCTGCTTACTATGTAGAGGAAAAAGAAATACTTATCCTTTCAATGTGTGTTTCCTCATGTCTTTGATATATCATGTAGCCGAAAACAGACCAGCTACCTCTTTGCCTGTAGAAAATTAAGTTAACTTCTATTTCTACTTAGACAAAAGCTTATGCCTCCTTCAGTGAAGCTGAGCTGATCTACTGTTTGAGGTGTAGAAAAAAATATTTTGACTCAAGGAAAAGGTCTCTCTTTTTCCTGCCTTAGTTAACTTTTTTTTCTTTCCCCTGTGCATGTGGCCTATGTTTTCTCCTTCCTTTGCTCCTACCCTTATTTCATTTTATTTCTTTTAGGAGGTTCATGGCCAGAAGCTTGACAGCAGTGTTATCAGACATGAAAAACGCAGCTGGCAGATTGTGTATTTGTGGTGTAGGAAATTTTCTGTCACTTTTGGTTGGCTGATTTCAGTGCTAGTTTTGCTGTTTTCAAGTGTTATACACAGGATTTGAATGGGCAATCTTAGGTTTCAGTTTTATTCTTTGCCCACTTTCACTGCTGCCTAGAATTATTTTTTTTTCTTCCTCCCTTTTGAAGTATTTTTTTTTCTTTGTGGCAAAAAAATACTTCTGCGCCCCAGAACTCTTCCATTTTTTTGTGCAGTTCTATCAGCTACTCTAATAAGAATTTCCTTCTCTACTAACTTTGTATTCTCTCTTCAGATCATTGCTATTGCAGCAGTGATATATTAGTAAAGCAGCTAATTCCTACAATAGGAATGGAGTTAGCCTTAATGACGTTTACGGTAGGAAATATGATTATTTTATATGTCAACTGTAACATAAATGAAACAGCCTGAGGTCAAGAGTGCTTGTGAGTATTGTAGCAGCTTGCTGGTATGATAATAGCAAAGAATAGTCAATAAAGATCGGTATTACTCCTTAGTGTGATTAAAATTGGGGTGGTTGCTGTGGTTATGAAGCACCACAAGTGGAAAAGGAAGCATTAATCTCTTCGATTAATAATCTGTAGACTGGTTATTAAACGTGCCTTTGGGCAAATAAAATAACATCAAGCACGGACATCAAAGAATGTTGCTTTAATTTCGTTTGCTTTTTTTCTTTCAAATACAGCTGATCCTACTGCTCTGGGATTCATCATTTCTCCATGGTCTCTCCTGTTGCTCCCGTCTGGCAGTGTATCATTTACAGATGAAAATGTCTCCCAACAAGACCTGCGAGCATTTACAGCACCAGAGGTTCTGCAGAACCATTCTCTCTCATCTTTGTCAGATGTTGAAAAGGTAGAGTACCTCTTCCTTCGCAGACAGGAGTTGTCTATTGCTGTTGATCCCTTCACAAAGTAGCTTTGAACTGTCCTTTTTGGCTCTCTGTCTTTCTTGACTTGTATGTCTAATTCTAGATTTCTTTTGTGAGAGGAACAGGGATCCTCCTGCTCTTTCTATAGAAGTGGGATAGTGATTACAATTATATGCATTTAAGAAGTGTCTGTGTGTAGGTCCCTGTCACTGTGCGTGCGACTGTCAGCCGTAGTTGGGCAACAGCTGCACAGAATAACCGACCATCAGTTAGTAAGCAACACTTTGCCTTCTTTTTCTAAAAAATTACAGCAACGCCATTTGTTTCAATTTTTTAAACATTTTCCACAAAATTCTTCTGAGAGATAAGCAGGGGAATTTCTCAAGCACAGTCCAGGGCTTAAAAAAATGGGTGTTCCTGCACTGATCTGGGAAGGAAAGGTTTGTTTTAATTAACCTAAGTGTTCCTCAGTTGTGTGCAAAATAGTTCCTTTCCACCTTTCTTTTTCAACTCTTCCCCAAGGTTAGATGTTGAGACAGGTAAGGTTTGTATGTGTGATCTTCTCCAGGTCATTGATATGCCAGTCAAAATGACTAGCTTCTCAAATGTTTTCCTAACAAGAATTTGTTCCAAACGGTAATGCTTTCCCCAGAAAAACATTCCCTTGGCCTTGTCAAAGATATTTAATGTGTGGGAGTAAGAAAGAAGCTGAGCCCTATTTCCGTCTCTTTTGCTTCTCTGGATCCATAATCCTTAGGGAAGGAAGCTAGCCACAACCACTGTTGTAATCTGGGAGCAATTATGACATTTGGCAGTTGGGAAGAACAGCAACATACTCTTACTCCAGAGGAAAGATTGGGATTGGCATTGATTGCTGTTGTGTGCACATGGACTATTGAAACATGGGGGGGGAGGGAGCGTTGTGTTGAATTTTTTGTGCTTGCAGCTTTTTTTTATTCTAAACCTTGTATATAGACAGTTTTCTTTAGGACTGTATCACCAAATACCTACCAAAAATCACTGTTCCCTCAATTACTTGCAAGCCCTTCAGACATCCCTCTTCCCTGCAATATAATCAAAGTTAATGATATAATAAAATATGGATATCATTTTATCTCTGACAAAGCTATAAGCAACTATCAACCTCGGTTGAAAATTTTAATAGAGAAATAAAAATAACATTGACATCAATGCAAATTCTGGATCAGTTATGTAGGATGCAGCTGCCAAACTCTGTAGTCATACTGTTGGAATTGTTTATCCTCTTTCAAGAGACAGCACTGTTGAAGACAGTAATGTTACCTTCTAGTGCCAACTCTGAAGTTAATATACAAAACAGGCCTTTAAAATGCCAGAAAACAGTTTTGAACTGACATTGTAGTGACCTGCATTAGAGCTGATTGCATTCTTTGTTCTGTGCCAGTATTAATTCAGTATGTTACTTTTTTCTTTTTGAAATAAACAGAGACCTGTTACTATTAAAAGCCATGCTCTGGTGTTTCTTTATCTTAATCTTTAGGCAGGAAATAGTCAGAGGGGCCACTGTGGCCTGTGAACTCCTGCACAGAGCATATCAATAGACGGTGACCAAATACTGGCATTCTGCACATAGGCAGTGCTGATTGATCCTTGCTGATTGTGGCTATTTCTTGATAACAGTATGACCTTGCTTGCTGGGAGCTGATGACACAATTGAGACTCTAGACTGCAGCAACTGTGTTGCTGTTTTCTTTGGGAAACAGTTGGATGAGGAAATAGACAAGCTTTGGCTTTACATAAGCGAATTACTCATACAGTCATGTATAAACTAAATAAAACCCTCTAGCTTGTGGTATTCAGCTTTAGCATTAGGCTGAAGCTTCAGGCTTTGGGTTTGAGATGAATTAACCTGTATTATGTTTGAACTCTACTTGATTTTCTGTGTGTGTTTTGCACACACTGGTGGAGGAAATTAACTGTCCTGGTAGCCTGGGATGGTACAAGTACATTTGAAGAAAACTTGCTACTGCCACTCTTGTTCTTGGTTTAAAACCTTGTGGAAAATCACAGAGCTGTTCTCCCAGTGTGGTAGTCGTGTCTGGGTGCAGTGAAGATAATCTCAAGATAGGATCTGAGAATTACTCGTCCTGCATTTGCTCATATGAGACCCTTCAGTTATATTCTTATGAATGTACCATTAAGAATTGAACTCTTTTCATGATGGCCATGCTATCTATATACCAGTACATGTAAAAATAATCTCTGATAATGCATCAGGAAAAAGGCCAGAGCATCTGTAACACAGGTCTGTAATCCCCTGGTTGGGAACTACATTGTGCAAAATGCCTCAAACATATCAGTCCTTTCGGGTTTATTTGCTTATATGGAAGTGGACAACTACCTGAAACATAGCTTTGTACAAAAACTTTTGTCATATTAGGGCTTGATTAGTTAAAGTTAGCAAACAGCTTATATATGTATAGGGGTTTTTTGGCTGTTTCCCTTTACGTTTGTATTAAACTGTGTGTTGCGTGGTACACTGGTTATTTGTTTTGGTGTGTTCACTTCTTCTTTCTTGTATCTTGCTTCACACATGCTGACTGTGGTAACGTTTAACTTTTTCCTATCACAACTTGCTGTAGTTCACTGAACTCATTTACTGGAAATTTTCACTGTTTTCCTTTTTGATTGTTATTCTGAAATCAGACCATGTCTGCAAGCTGCTGAAGGCAGAAAAACATCTTGTTTCTTAAGGCTTTGTAACACAGCGACAGGGTTGCATTTGTCTTCTGAAGTTATGACTTTACTTGCTAACACAAAGTAACAGTGTATTCAAGTATTAGAAAAAGTTATAGTCAATGAATGCCCTTTTGATTCCTAGACACACAGTCAATTTGAATACAAAATAGTCTGAGGTAGCTGCAAGCTTATTGGAAATAGAGTAAGCAAACCATACACAAAATTATAGTGAAAGACAAGAGAGAGGACAAGAGGAAATGGCCTCAGGCTGTGCTAGGGTAGGTTTAGGTTGGATCTTAGGAAGAATTTCTTAACTGAACGGGTGGTCAGATGTTGGAGCAGGCTGCCCAGGGAAGTGATGGAGTCACCATCCCTTGAAGCGTTCTTAAAGCTGTGTAGACGAGGCCTTCAGTGACATGGTTTAGTGGTGAGCTTGGCAGTCCTGGGGTAAAGGTTGGACTTGATGATCTTAAAGGTCTTTTTCAATTTTATTCATTCTATGATTCATTTTGGAAATCAATTTGATGTTTGATATTCTGTGGAAAATATTAAAAGTATCAAAACAGAAAAATGAGCTAGAATTTTTGAAGAGATGCTTTTATTTTGAAAGCTGTTTACAAGTGGTATGTTTTAGTTTAGAGGTCTGATTTGCAGGGTTGTATGGTAATATTTTTGTTGAGGATGATGCAGTTCTTGGTTGTGGAAAGCACCTTCAATTATGTCGAAGCTTAGAATCATAGAGTGACAGAATATCCTGAGTTGAAAAGGACCCATGAAGATCATAGAGGCCAACTCCAAACTCCACAGAGAGCAATCAAAAAATTGAATACATTTAAGAGCGTTGTCCAAATGCTTCTTGAATATTGACAATCTTAGGACCATGACCAGTTCTCTGATTAGAATAGATAATTTTGATAACCGACTTTTTAATTGCTTTCCTTGCATTTCTGGGGGACAGGAGGAGTTGGGGGCTTTTTTTTGTTATTATTTCATTGTTGTGTTGGATTTTTTTCACAACCAGATTATGGAACAATTTTCTCAGTATTTAAAAGGTAATGTTTCTGGTTGAACAGGGTGATGGTATTAACTGAGAACCCTTGAGTTCCAGTGTCTGTGACTTCTGTCCTATTCTGTTCTTTGTGTGGAATAGAGAGACCCTACTTTGGCCAGTGCTTGCTTTCTGGGAGAGGAGGTTGAAGGATGGGTGAGCCCTTGTTAGGTAGACAGTGCTGCCTACATATTTGTGTCGAGCACACAGCTGTGTTTCAGTGTTTGTCAGTCAACGGGACTGGGCTGTACCAGCGAGTAACAGTGTGTCAGCAGTATCTGGTATATCACTGCCTTATACTGATGGAAACCCTTCTGTCCTGCACTGACTCATATGCTATGCTAGAAAGAGACCATCTGACAAGATTTAAGTGACAGAAGTTCAGGACTGGAGTGTTTCTCAAAGTATGTTGAATTCCAGTTTTTTATGAATAAAGCACATTGAATTTACTAGTGCAATTTTAATGCATGTTCCTTCTAAGTGTATTTAGTAATCACTTCCTTACCCTGTTACAAAGCTGTGCTGCTCTTCCAAATACAGAAAAAGGAAACTTTTTTTCTGTTTTTGCAACAGAAATATGAAAATACATCATACTTGTGTTTTGGGGTTAATTCCTCATGCAATGGAGTAATGGTATAATGTCTTTCAAACGAAGTGGTCTACAGTGGAAAATATTAATGCATCATCCTTTTTATGAGTCTTTGAGGATATATTTTGTTGTCTTGAGTACGCTAAGAGACTTCTCAGTACAAAGATGAATTCTCTTGTAGGACCTTAAGCTATGCCTAGTTGTGTGATTTTTAACAACTCTATGTATTATAGTACGAGAAGAAGAAAATTGTTTTTCTAATTTCATAGGTTCTGTTGAGACCATCCATTACATTTGTATACTCAATTTACACTTAATTTTTTTAAATCCCTATATGAAGTACCTGAGTCTGAACAGATCTTGTCAATATATATTTCTAGGACTTAAGTTAGATGTTTTAGTTAGCAAAGAGGCTGACTTAGGCAAATTGCTTTTAATTTATTGCTGTCCCTGTAATTGTTGTTCATCACCTGCACAATTATCTAATAAGCTTGTTACTTTAAGTAGCACACATTTAAGTAGTACAAATATTACTAATAACTTGGTAGAGAGATTCATCGCCAGTGTATGTTGCTTAAACCGTACAGAAAAACTGCCTTTTTTCTGCACTTGCTTACCTGTTCGGTTTTCACAGTCACCTACAGGGGCAGTATGTGTTTGTGCTCTCAATTCTGCAATATTTCATAGAATCATAGAGTCGTTAGGGTTGGAAAGGACCTTAAGATCATCCAGTTCCAACCCCCCTGCCATGGGCAGGGACACCTCCCACTAAACCATGCCACCCAAGGCTATCTCCAACTTGGCCTTGAACACCGCCAGCAATGGAGCATTCACAACTTCCCTGGGCAACCCATTCCGGTGCCTTACCACCTGTACAGTAAAGAATTTCTTCCTCATATCCAATATAAACTTCCCCTGTTTAAGTTTGAACCCGTTACCCATTTTCCTATCACTACAGTCCCTAATGAAGAGTCCCTCTCCAGCATCCTTATAGGTCCCCTTCAGATACTGGAAGGCTGCTCTGAGGTCTCCACGCAGCCTTCTCTTCTCCAGGATGAGCAGCCCCAACGTTCTCAGCCTATCTTCATATGGGAGATGCTCCAATCCCCTGATCATCCTCATGGCCCTCCTCTGGACTTGTTCAAACAGTTTCATGTCCTTTTGATGTTGAGGACACCAGAACTGCACACAATACTCCAAGTGAGGTCTCACAAGAGCAAAGCAGAGGGGCAGGATCACCTCCCTCAACCTGCTGGTCACGCTTCTTTTGATGCAGCCCAGGATACGGTTGGCTTTCTGGGCTGCGAGCGCACACTGCTGGCTCATGTTCATTTTCTCATCGACCAACACCCCCAAGTCGTTCTCCGCAGGGCTGCTCTGAATCTCTTCCTTGTCCAACCTGTAGCTGTGCCTGGGATTGCTCCGACGCAGGTGTAGGACCTTGCACTTGGCATGGTTCAACTTCATCAGGTTGGCATCAGCACGCCTCACAAGCATGTCAAAGTCCCTCTCAATGGCATTCCTTCTCTCCAGCATATCAACCAAACCACACAGCTTGGTGTCGTCGTCAAATTTGCTGAGGGCGCACTCAATCCCACTGTCCATGTCATCCACAAAGATGTTGAACAAGACCGGTCCCAACGCCAGTCCCTGAGGGACACCACTCGTTACTGGTCTCCAGCTGGACATTGAGCCATTGAGCACAACTCTTTGCGTGCGGCCATCCAGTCAGTTCTTTATCCACTGAGTGGTCCACCTATCAAACTGATGTCTCTCCAACTTAGAGACAAGGCTGTCGTGTGGGACAATGTCAAACGCTTTGCACAAGTCCAGGTAGATGACATCAACTGCTCTACCCCTGTCCATCGGTTCCGTAGCCCCATCATAGAAGGCCCCTAGATTGGTCTGAAAGGATTTCCCCAAAGGTTTTATTCTCTGTCCTGATGGGCTAATTATGTTAAAGATATATTAATGTCATTAATGCTGATATTAATCATTAATTATACGTGTAATGATTAATGTGTCTTAAAGTGTCAATAATAGATTATGGTGGCTGCTTTATTTGTTGATGCTTTTATGTTCATTCCTTTTTTTCCTTTGATTACAGTCTTGGGGATCTCTTGAGAGTATTAGCCTGATGTTTGATTCCTGCTAAGGTCTGTCTTGCGTTTAGATTAAAATGTAGGGACCCTTGGACAAAACAATTGAGTGTGTACCCCACACCAGGCTGATAAAAGGGATTACATATGCTTGTGGCTTCAAAGTGAGATGAAAGCTTAAAACTGAACAGAGAAGACAGAGGCACTGGTTAGATGCAGTACATTTATTTCATAGCAGTAGGCCAAGGATAAAAAAAAAAAAATTTGAAAGACAAGTGAGCTTAAATACCAAGACTAAATGTAGTCAAAATTATGCCGTTGGTTGTTCTATTTTAAAGCTCTGCTTTGCATTTCCAGTTCTGTTCAATGAGTTGATGTCTTTTGCCTCATGACAGGTCCATATTTATTCTCTCGGTATGGCACTCTTCTGGGGAGCTGACCATGAAGTTCCTCAAAGTCAGGTAAGTTTTGCTTTCATTTTGTTTAATATTGCAACTTCAGACTTGATAGTTTGACTGAATATGCATTTGAGTTAACATGTAAGGTGTCATAATGAGACACGGAAGAGGAAGATTTCTTTCTTGGAACTTTTTCCTGTGGAGTGTGTGAGGGTGGTGGTATCTTGCAGAAGGAAGGCACTTTCTGTTAGTTTCCATGAAGATATATCTGGGCTAGTCTATCCTGTAGTGTCACAGGGTAAAAGACAACAGTTGAAGCTGCTGACAAAGGAGAAAAATATTTATTTTGGTTTAGGCTTATATAAACCCAAATATTTAAATAGCATTGTTACTTTACTACTAATAAAGCAACTTGTTCTGAATGCTGCTGTTTCTGTGAGTCTGGACTTGGCACATACAGATACTTATGTTGCACAATGGCTAAGCAAGGGTATGAATTGTTTGGAAGAGGGAGTAGACTCTTGCTATTGACTTGTCAGTCAATGCTAACACAGTTGCAGACTGCTTTGAGCTGAGTGTTATTGCTCAATGGGGTTATTTCACACACCAGCAGAACTCCTAGGCTGTCTTTACAAAACTGACTGAAGCTGATGTGATTCATCATCTTCCTGGGTGCTCCTTCCCTGCCCCCAAATAAACATTCAGAAGTCAGTATGCAGAAAAGTGAACATAAGATGAAATGCATTCAAAAAAGTGTTTCATGATGGACTTTAAGTTACGGGATTTGGCAGAGCATTGTGCAGCTCAAGGGGCTGTTTCTGTTTCATATTTGAGTTCAGTCCGACTAGTTGGTGTTATGTGTAAGGGTAAGGAAGAAACTTGTGAAAGGCTCTTTGGCAATATAAGTGCCAAAGTTTATATATATAAGCATATATGTATATATTTATATATATATAAAGTTTATATATATAAAAGTGCCATATAAAGTTTATATATATATAAGCGCCATAAGTTCCTAGTGCTAGTTGGGTTCTCAGTTATACTGATTTGGAAGTAGCTGCCCAAATGCAAAAGTCAGAACAATTGAAGTGATGACTGCTTTAAGGGTACTTATTTGCAATGCCTACAGTGCTTGTCTCAAAAGCCCTAGCATTTTCTTAGACAGCTATGCCCTTTCTTTGCTCTCCCATCTTGTAGGAGATGAAAGGAGCACTGTTCAGCAGTAGTGAGAGAGTGATTGAAGGTAGGTAAAGGTAGGTGTGGTGCAGAAAGTTGGCATGAATTTTAGTCATCCTTTTCTTTGTTTCTTCCTTTTGTGTCAGGTTGTAGCAACAATTTCATAGTAATGCAGTGGAGTATTCTGCCTTTTGATATAACAATATTTTTCCAAAGGCAGTGAAGTGAGGTATACCTGGAAAGAAAGGGGGAGTATAAGTCTAGAATTTACCTTTGGGATGTCTCATGTGCTGCTCTGTCCAGTGGCTTTAGTGGGGGCAAAAGGACAGTCTGTGTATGGCATTACTTTTAACTGTTAAATTGCACTTGGCATGGTTAAATTTTATCAGGTTGGCATTTTTTTTTTTGTTCAGTTCAGTTTTTCCCGTCTTTAAGGGTTTTTTTCCATATTTGTCTGCCTGTGTTGGCTAATGAGCTGCTTCTCTGCTGGCAGTGTGGTTGAATACAAGTGATTTTTATGACTAGTTAAAAGTGCTAAACAGAGAGATGGGAAAAGCCTGCGTTAATTGAACAAGGGTCATCCAGAACCCTCTTCTTTATTTTATTTTTTTTATGGTGCAGCTTAAGAGTACTAATACGGGGAATATGGCAGATTGTAATAGTTTGAAGTGCTCTGTGATGCAAAAAGCACAACAATGCTTGTACTCTGTGGGTAACCACCCACTTTGGGAGAGTTGCAGATCAGAAAGTTCAAGTCCCAAGTGCCTGCGGCATCTGGGAACAAGTGTTATTGCTCATTATTGCATACCCTGAGGAGTGATGTTCCACATACAGTGTGCTGGATTAGCTGAATGGGTAGAGGAGAATTAATTCTAGATGGTTCTTAACTGTATGGGTGTTGTCTTGCAACTGTGAAGCTTTGCTTCCTTAACTAGTGGCTTTGCTGATTTATTCCTTATTTTTTTGGTTGGTATTGTTTGATGATGTCACTGCACTTTGGAAATGCTAACACAGCTGCTGGAAAATATTGGTGAGGTGAGGAACTGTAGAAAATGAGCAGAGACAGTTAAGAAATTGAAGAATGTTTAAAACCAGCAGAGAAAATTTCCTCTGAACCTCTCTGCCAGTCATTAGGTTCTTGAGAAAGGGAAGCATTAGTGATCTGAACTTACAGATCAGGCAGCTGGTATTAGTCAGTTTGTTGTAAAGTAGGAATCTAATGTACATGATGAATGCCTATCCTGATCTTCAACTGCTATATTTCTGCCACCTAGATGGTGACTTTCAAACTGGTATTCAGACAACATAGGCAGTAAGTTTCATAAATAGTTATTTTACTGTGCTGAATGTCTTTTGTCTCTGTGTATACCACAAGTCACTGATAAAACCGGTTTTCCTATCTCTCCTGTGTTTGTCACTAGCCTATCAAACTTGGAGATCATCTCAACAGCATACTCCTCGGCATGTGCGAAGATGTCATTTATGCCCGTGTATCTGTACGGACTGTTCTGGATGCTTGCAGTGCCCACATAAGGAACAGTAACTGTGCCCCTTCTTTTTCATATGTGAAACAGTTGGTCAGACTGGTTCTGGGAAGCCTGTCTGGGGTAAGTCTCTGTCAGCATTTGAAGAATAATAGAGATGAGCAGGAAGAGAGCAAAGCTGCTAATTCAGAGTCACTATGCAGTCATTCTTCCTCTTGTTTTATGATGTTGCAATTTGTATAAGGGTGAGTGTTGAAAGGAAAGAATTCCTTTTCTGCCCCTGTAACAGTTTGTGCACTTGACAGTTCCTCCTGGAATATGTATTCATGACTGCTGTTTCTGAGGAAGGCAATTTTGTAAACTGTTTTTCTTCATTGACAGTAAAATAGGGAAAAATGGGAGAACAAAAACCATGATGAACTCTGGGGCAAGCCTTAGAATTGTTGCTACTTGAAATGCTTCAGAAATGATTGCTGTGAATTTTATTTTTTAAAGCTATGCTTGACTTTTGGGGAGTTGTTTATTAATAGGAAGACGTATATTTTAGGCAGCATGCCAGTTCTCTTGCAGTTCTGCTAAGCTTTTGGATATGATAATTGTGGAGGATGTTATTGTCTAATGATGACAAATGCATTAAACTGTTTTCAGAAGTAAAAGGAACTACATGAACTCATGTTGCAAAGTTACTATTCCTGACAGGCAACCTCTCCCTTCACCTAAACCATTACAACATAACTTCAGAATAGTTAAATAATTTCAAGGCTCTGAGTAGAAAGGAAGACCACCAATTGTTGATACTGTTAGATTGTTCTGTGACCAATACTTGCTTTCCTTCTGCTCTGTTTATAATTAGAAGAAATGATGAGCTGTTTATTACTGCTGGAATGGTGTTCCGTGGTGGTCCTGAATTTTATCTGGGTTTATATCATTGAAACTCCTTTTTTATCTCATGGGGGATATGCCAACATAAAAATTGGTGTCTAGGGAGACAGCACTGTAACTGCAAGAAAAATGCTTGACTTGCTAACGCTTACTTGTGAAGAAAAAAAAAAAGTATTGTTATGATCTAATTCTTAGGTAGTTGTTCATAAATCTGGTTTGGAAACACTTGCATGAGGTGAGAGGTCCCTGCATTTGTCTAATATTTGGCAGCGGCCGATTATGATAGGTCTCCAGAGATAGTGCTGAGCCTGAGCTCCACAAAGCATTGTCTAGTCTGTGAGGTTATGTCTGTCAGTCCAGTACTCTTCTCTGTAATATCTGAAGTCCTGTGTAGTTGCCAAGAAAAGCAAGTCTGTCATTCAATGAAATAAAGGCCTACAAGGCCTTAATCAGTGAAGCTATTAAAATAAAGATCCAAACCTTAAATTGGGCCACAAGCTATAGAAAACCCTGCTATGGAGAGTAAGGCACCAGTCTCCAAGTTCTTAAAGGCCCTTTCTGCTTTGCAAATATTTTGCTTTTCCTCATCTTGTTCTTGTCAGCGGGCTTGCAGAGGGAGTGTGACGTTAGTGTGACAGAGTAATCTAGACCGACCTGCCAAAGACAGCAATAGTGGTCCCAAATGTACGTACTGAATCCAGCAACTGCGTTCCTGCCTCCTATACCATGTTGATAATGAAGGAGCAGGACTACTGGTAGATATCCAGTGCTGAAGTTTTGCTAACTTTCTAGGTTTCCTCTACCAGTAACCTTTTAAGCCTAATTCAGAGCATGTTGCTGCATTGGCTTTACAAGAAGACAAGAACAAAACAGCCAAATAGAACCAAGAGTTGACAGAATAACGATGACATAGCTGTGTTGCTGTGTTTTCATACACCTTAGCTAGCCATCCCTGCTGGTTTTAATGTTTAGTGCCCTGTATGTGTGCTGGAATTCTTAAGTTAATAAGAAAAGTGTATAAAATTGAGTTTTCAGAACCAGAATACAGCTTGCTATTCTAAGATCAGCATGCCTTCAGTCTTGCTTGGCCTTATCAAAGGCTGGAGAGATCGTAGCTCTGTAACTGATCAATTGGTGCTCTGTAAAGTGCATCTGAGAGGCTCTGTTTGAGTGTTTTCCCTTTCCATGTTAATATGCTTTGAAAAGGGCAATATAGCATGACTGATTCTATCTGCTTAATGTTAATTGAGTTGCATTGTAACTGTAATGGATAGAAGCCTGCTTGATTTCTCCTTCCCACCTCCCAGCAAAGCCGCTGTCCGCGTTAAGCTGATTCCCAGCATATCAAAAGATCTCACTAAAGATTCTTTGTTGTAGCAAATAAGCTCTTCTTTGAATGATTGTACATGTGGAAAAATTACCATTCTATTTTTTTTTTTTTTAATTTTTTTTTTTAAGGAACTAATGATTAAGAAAATAAAAAGTTAAAAGTCTGGAAATAGTTAAGCCTCACACACAAAAGGAATGTGCCTGATGGGCTAAAGAGTGTAGGCTACTGATAAATGCATGAAGATTTTACATGTGTAATAAGTTGTGTGAGGTATCAGCCTAAAACTGCCTAGTACAAGACACTTCTTCCTGTTACGCAGAAAGCTCATCTTACCAATCACAAGCTCCAGTCATGTTGCAACTGTGGAACATGGTTTTTGAGTGTTGCTGTCTCTTCAGTTTGCTGTAGGGATGGGATGTATTTAAGTTACACACTTACAAACTTAATTTACCTATAGTGGAAAAAGGTAGGCCAAATGCGTAGCAAAAATAATGCATGGATTATTTAAATATAGGTAATTGTAGGGGGTCTTCTCACTGATGAATGTGTTTTTTATGAAAAGATTTGAACTTCCAATCAACTGTTTGGCACTGACTTATATTGTGTGTTTACATAATGGACACTTATTGTTGAGATCTTTCGATGTTTGTGTTACTGTGTTTTTTTTGCAGGTGGATCAGCTTTCTTGTAATGGAGATAGAAAATCACAGCCAGACAGGAGCCAGGCTATTCGAGAGAGGCTGAGGGGAAAAGGACTTCCCACAGGTAAGCACTTTGCTGCAGTAAGGGTTATGGCAATAAATACAGCCCTGTGGAAGACCAAGTGTCATGGATTCAGCAGCAGCAGTCATTTTTCTCCTTCTTGGTAGCTGGTGCAGCGCTATGTTTTCAATTTTGGGCCTGGGAGCAGCGCTGATAACACCAATGTTTATAGTTACTGCTTGGCAATGTTTTGGTTTCATCAAGGACTTTCTGAGCCTCATGCTATGCCAGGGAGGAAGGGAAGCTGGGAGGAAGCAGCGACAGGACACCTGACCCAAACTGTCTAAAGAGGTTATTCCATACCACAACACGTCATGTCCAGGATGTGAAACCGGAGGGCAGAGACCCAGAAGGGTGTGGTGGTGCACTGGGGGTGCGCGGCATGGTCAGATTTTTGGTACTGGGGGGGTTCACTGCTGGGGGTGCACTGGCTGGGTTGGGCTTGGTGAGCAGTTGTATTCTCTTTCCTTGTATTTCTCTTGTATTATTACTGGTGATAGCAGCAGTGTTATACCTTAGTTACTAAACTGTTCTTATCTCAACCTGTGCGAGTTGAATTCTTTTGATTCTCCTTCCCATCCCCCCGGGACTGGGGGAAGAAAGAGGGGGAGTGAGTGAGTAGAACTGCGTGGGTGGGGGGCTTAAACCACGGCACCAAGCTTGGGTCAGTTTTTGCAGCCAAAGAAATTGAATATAGGAGGACATGCTGACATTCACAGAACTATGATGGTTCAGTGTGTAGCTGAGTGTTGGTGATGGTGACATGAGAATATTTGTTTCAAGAAAAATCATGTCTTTTTCCAGTTCAGTCCTGATGGTAGGAACAGGTTTTAAAGGCTCTTGGCCAAAAGTTCTGTTTCTGGAGAAAGGCGATCTTTAGTAGAAGTTAGGTCAGCTAGAGGAGCAGGAAGCAGCTTTTCTTAGTTCCCTCTTTCTTTTGGACTCTGCTTTCTGTGTATAGAGAACCACACAGCCTCTTTCCCTGCTTCCCAAGCGGACCTGGACTCTTTCTCTGCATGCAAAACTTTTTGTCTACCACCTCTTTTTTCCATCACATTTCTGCTGTGCTTTGACAGTGAGGTGGATATGGAGACCAGATTAGGGTTGTACGGTTACTTCAGGGAAGTAAGGAAAGAAGGAAGTGGAGTGAGGTGGGGAAAGTGAGGTGCAGGGAGGAGGCAGACTGGGGCTGTTGCCACTGTGGAGGAAAAAGGATTGAGTGGTGTAGGCTAACAGCTGATGCATGACTTCATTAGATGTCCTTGTTTAAGGTCAGTGGGAACATCAGCTTTGTGCTTGGCTTCTTGGACAAAAGGATGCATTCTTCCAAAGACTGGTCTCATATTTCTCTGGAAGAATTAAGGAGCTGGGAAAGAGCATTTTAGAAGGCAATAGCTGGGACCACTTTAAGTAGTTATAATGAGGGCAGTGAGATGTGATAATGAGGTGAGGCCATTCTTGCCTAAAAATATTCATCTGTAAATGGAGTATGTTGGTGGCAGAATACTACATCACCCACAAATACTCAACACCGTAACTGTTAATGACACAGAGTTTTCATCTGCCCCAGGTTAACTCTCTGGCTATTTACCATCCATAAACTTGGAACAAAGTTTTATTGTTGATGTGCTTAAGTTATTCCTCTTTTTCTCAGTATTGTGTTGAGCAATGGTGTAGTGAATTGCAGAAACAAAAATTATCTATGGAATTGTTAGCAGCAATACAACCTGCAAATTAGACACAAGTCTGGCAAGGCATTGGTGGTTTTCCTTTATTGGGTCTTTCGAGATGTGTCCTAGATTAGGCTACTTTTTGATATAAAAACCTTATGTCAGTGGTTGTCAACCTTCCCAGTACGGCACTATATATTTAGGAATAGTTTCTGGTACAAGCTGTCTCTTCGTTTTCTGTCACCACTGCACTGTTCTGACTGCTTTCTCAAGAAGCTTTGTTTTCTTACTGGCTTTTTTCCTTCTTTTTCAGAATATTTCTGTAGCAGTAGGAAGATCTGCAGGAATACAGGGTTTTGGACTGAATTGATCTAGTTGACTCTGTTTGTAAAGCATGTAATGCCTGTCTTTTCTCAGCCTCCTAAGCTTTCTTAAAATAAACTCTTTCCCTGGTTCCCACCAATTTTATAAGGGTTGTACCAGAACCTTATTGTTCTGATTGTTTAATTTTTAGTTTATTCTTTAACTCTATTCCCAATTTCCAGTGCTGTCAGATTCACGGTTTTTTACATGCCTTTCTTCTTTTGCCTATTCCTTGCCTTTTTTTTCCCCCTGTAACTTTATTTGAGCACGTTACCATTTGGCTACATTTCCATACCCTCTTTCCATCATCTCTTCTGTTTTTTTGTTCCACGATTATAATAAACCTTATGTTTTGATAATGGTCAGAATATTTGCTAAGTTTTGGAGACTTAAGGTTGTCTTTCAACTCTGGTCTTGCTGCATTAGCAATCTTGATTATTCTTTTCTTTGTTGTTTCTAGGTTGGTTTTCACTAATACAACTGAAGAGTCTTTTGCTGGTTTGCTTTTCATTTTCTTAGAAAATCCTTAAATTCCTTTTTTAAATGTTTGTGTGGTTTGAGGGGTCTTGTTTGTTCTTTTATTTTCCTAATCCACAACTTTAAGCTTTTAGCAGATAATTCTCAACGCCAAAGTAATGTTTGTCCCCAAAGTCTTAAGTATATCTTAACAAAAAAGTTTTTGTTTTAGGTTCTACTAAATTTTGGAGATGGATGTAGTAGCTCCAGCCAATATCTCCATGGTGTTCTGGCTCAGTGTTAGGGTGAATAACGTCCCTGTAATGTCTGAAACTTTCTCTGAGGACTATGTCTTTGACTTAAAGGGTATAGACTAGATGATCTAATTGCTGCTTTTCTGCTGTATCCTTCAACTTGAAAAAAATGTCATGGCTACAATATTCTTTCCTCTTATTCTTGCTTTTTTGGAATTGCTTAGTGTCTATGACTTTGCTTCTGAGATGGTTCAAAGGTGTTGCTGTTTATTTTGATTTCCATAAAGTTCAGTTAGGATGCAGTGTCTGAATCTCTGAAGGGTTGTGGAGCCAAATGCTTGCCTTGCTGTTGATGTACTCCTTTGCCTTCTGATCTGCCTAGGATTTCTAAAGTGTCAAGCAGAGCAGATTCCCTGCACTGTGTGTACTTGTGAAATCATTGGGTCAGGGAACAACTACCAATGTTAAGGGTTCTCTGAGACTGGGAAGTCCACTTGACACAGCTGCTATCAACCAGTAAATTTAGCACAAGATTTTAAGCAACCTTAGTTGCTTAAAAGATCAGTTTTGTGCACAGTGGATCTTTTTAGGGAGCAGTTGTCTAAAGAGATCTAATTAAATATAATCTTTACTTAAATAATCTTTGTGAAATGAGTGAAATTGATAACCCCCAGACTATAAAGTTGGCTGAATAGTCCTCATCCTCTAACTGCTGTTTCTCTTTAAGTTGATTGAAATTTCATCCATGCAGAGTGTTGCAGATAACGTGTGGCACCACAAATAATGAATGCTTGTCCATCACTGTTCCGGTGCAAATGTTACTTTTCTCTGCATCACTCCAAGCCTGGTCCTGAAGGGATAAATTATTAATGAGATGCTCTTGAATACTTGGTTTTTTCCAATTTTTTTGTTAAGATGAACTGTCAACAAGCAAAACAGTTTTTCAGTTACTGTGTGGATTTTATGATACTTTGGTGTTATGCTTCTTCCCCCATCCCTAGAAGTAGAAAACATTTTTCATGTTTTCTGTTGAGTCTTTATTTTCTGAAAATAAGATAAATTGCAGTCATTCTTTTATTTTTATTTTTTTTATCTTTATGTTCTGCCTGTCCTGCTTTCGTTTAACCTGTCCCAGTTTCTCTGTATCATCTGTGGAACTCTTGTTATTCTCCTTTTCCCTAGAGGGTTTTATAACCCCATTAGCTTCCCCAAAACCTTTGCTAATTCTACTTCTGTTATTAAACCCATTTCCTGGTATGTCTTAATAGGACCATCTTCTCTATATTTTGATCTTAGATGCATGCCTTGATCTCCACTTCACTGAGACCTCAGGGAATATGGAGTATCTGTAAAATACCAAAACAAAGCAAACCGAACTCCCTCCCACTCCGAACCAAACCAGCTCTAGCTATTCACGGTTCCACTAGTGTACTTACGTATACTGAGTTACATATGTGAAAGTTAGTGAGTGTCTGATATTAAGGAGACACAGCTCGCATTTGATTCAGGGCAATTTAATGCTTGGTTATTTCTTTTTCTGTAGTGATATGCTGATTTGCTGGTGCAAATTTTGTCAGTAGCAGCACACAGCAGTTGCACTGGGGGCTCAGCTTTTAGATTTCTAGGAAAGTGAGCTGTGGAATGTAGTACTACTTTTACCAATTATAATCTCATTGATCGAGGGGGCCACAAGTAAGAGACCAGATGAAGGTTTAAGAAAAATATGAAATGTAAAAGTAAAAAACAACAGCAACAAACAAACAAGAACCAACAAAACAACAAACTAAGGAAAGCATGGAGTCCTTTTTTCCTCTGCTGACACTGTACTATTCTGCTGCTATGTGGAGTTGAAATATACACCTCTTATTCCAACTGCAAAATGGCAAGCGCTTAGAAAGGTAGGAAGCTGCCAGGCAGGATTATGATTCTGAGCCAACTATCCCTCTATTAAATCCCAAGTTATGTCAGTCAATTTTTAGATAAATGTTTGGGTTTAACTTCTTCTGAGAAGATATTTACTGCCCAGTTTAACACAAGGACAGGGGAGGGGGGGCACATGTAAGGACACATTTTATCAGTCATTTTATCAACATGTTTAAGGAAGTAAATATAGTGAGTAGAAGATTTCCCTGGAGAGGACAGAAGACTTAGGTTATGTTCTGTTGCATCATTCTGAAAAAGAGAGTTTTCAGTGAATGGAATAGCGGTCATATGGAGAAAAAAACAGCGTAAAGGGAAGGCATTTACTGTGAACTTGAGTATCAGAATGTTACTATGACTATCTACCTTAAGATAGCTGATAAATCATGCTAAGTTCATGAATATAGAGATGGTTCAGCAAGAGATGTGCTCGTAGTTGCAGAATAGCCAACTAATACCTTAGATATTTGTAGTCTTTTAAAAGTGCTAAGATTTTTGCTTTAAGTCTTTGAAAGTCATTAATGTCAAGATCAGTTTTCCATACTGTGGTCATCAAAATTATAATTGCTGGAACTTTATTGTTGTCTTAGGATAAATGTTTTGAAAGTATTTTTCCACTTCACATGTTTAAACTGGATATTTTGGTCTCCTTACATACCAAGTTTGGATATTCTCAGCTATTCATTTCCATCTTTATGTCTTGAAGATAAGTATTAATTAATAGCTTCATGTTAATATTCTCCCCAGTTAAATTTATTTTTGTCTCTTTCATGACTCACTTTCTGTGGCCGTCTTGGTGAATGAGCTTCATGGCAGCGCTGACTGCAGAAGTAATTTATTCTAAATTAATATTACAGAATGTTTACTTGTAGTCAAGTCATTCTCGGAACGCATTATTTAGGAACTGACTTAGCCAGCAGAAATAGAAGTGGTAAAACCTGGTGTGAGTCATCTGAACCTATGAGTGCTATTTAAGTTTCATACTCAAAACACTTCAGACCATAAGAGTCTTTACTTAAAGAACTATTTGTGGAAGTTCCTTGATAAAATTATTTGGATGTAACAAAAAATTAAGTAACTTTCCAACTCCTCCAAACATAAAGCAAGAATTAATTCACAGTGTTACTCTTTGCCACAAACTATGGCGCTCATCCTTCAAAAGAATGCACAATCTACTTGAAGTCCAGTTAGAAACTCCACAACTTGTACTGCATCTCAGCCTGCTTCCCAGCCCTCTAGTAACTGAAATCCTGCACCTTGTGTGTTTGTTTACAAAGTTCCAACTTATGTTGATGATCTGTGAACATCAAGGACAGCCCTTTGTGGAGAGACTTTGTCTTTTGAAGAGACCTAACTAGCACGTCTTGGCTTTGCTTTCCTACCACAAGGGTCTGTGATTGTAACTTGACTTGTGCGGTATGTTAGGCTGTCATGAGTTAACCTTGTATATTACAGTATTACAATTGTATCCTGCAAAATTCTGACCTTCATCCCTGCCAAAAGAATATATGCCACATGAATAAAGGCTTGAAATGAATTTAAGTGATCTTTAGGGTTTGCCTTAACTGTATGTAGCAGGAAATATTTGGAAATAACTGAACAAGATACTCTGTCAAGGTGCAGCAAAAAATGGTATGTGTTGTAAAGTGAATAAAGTATGCTAAGGCTAAGTTAAGTTGCTTTTAATTTTAACAAGAAATTCTAGTGTTTTGTTATTATTCTTTGTAATACCAATTGCAAACGTAGCTGCCCAGCAAAAACTCTTAAGACTGAAGGGAATGTACCCTTCTACTTTTGATCCAGGGAAATGATTGTGACTTATGTTTCAGTTCCTGATCTGGGTGAAAACGCAGATTATAGTCTATAAAGAAATAGTTTATAGTGATGATCTTCATGTGTGAACTGAAACAGTTTACTCATTTTCTTACTAAATCCAAGCACACAGATTTAACTTACCAAAAAAATACAGCACCAACTTAATTCCATTGACTTAAAAGTCTCTCATCTGGAAATGTAATTTTTTTTCTTTCCCCTGTGTCCTCGGTGCTAGAAAAAAAAAACTGAGTAGGTGGAGAATGACTTCCAGAGTTCAGAAGAACCAAATGGAAGCCAGATGAAGATTTCTTGGTCTAAAAATAAAGAAATGAAGAAATTAAAAGCCCCCTCTTTAATTCTTTCACACTCCAGGAACCATGTCTGTTTTTCTTACAATAGATATTTCTGTTTGCATCTACCAGTACTAGTGGTTGTTGTTGGTAGAGAGCTTTTACACGTATTTGCTACTGCTTCACTGAGCTTCTAGCCTGGTATTATTGGAAGCAGTGGTGCTGAGGACAAACTGAGAACTCTAAGCACAAAACAGGAATGGACCTGAAGATCAGTGAGGAAACCAAACCAGAGAGGTCAGATGCTGTCTCTGTGCAGAAAGCAGCTGTATCCCTGAGCTTCTCCTGGGGTACGCACAAGTCAAGGAAGGGAATAGCTGGGTAGCCCTTTGCCTACCTGGTTGAGAAATTTACCAAAAGAATTGACCCATAAACCTGAGTAGGAGTGAGCAAGGGTGCAGTTGTGTTTTCTGCAGAGGTGCTGAGGAAGGGAAGAGGTGAAATACTGCATTTACTGAAGTGCTACTTGGCAAGGTTCACCACCACTGTTCTGAGCAAGATGTCTGGTTTCTGAAGCTGTTTGGGATTTTTATAGGGGAGCCATGTCAGTCCAAAGCAGAATGTAAATTGTTCTACAGGATATATAGCTTGGCCATTGCTTAAAGTGTTTTCAGTAGTGCTTGTGTCCAGTTCATTTCTTACTTCACAAAGAAAGCATTATTTTAGTAGTACTTCCGTCTCAAACATGGATTTTCTCAACAGTTTAATAGAGTAAAAGAAAGGAGGAGGTGCCGGTCCTAGCAGTCAACCCACGGACCACATCTGGCTTTGCTGTCTTCTCTTTGGCTCTTAGCCTTTCCCAAAGGGATTGCAAGCCAAACTCCTCCATCAGCTACCCACTCATATTTGAGAAACTAAGCACATTGTCTTGGGATAAGGGCTTTTTCTTTCTTTCTGTTTCATGCAGAAAGATGGCGTGGGCGATGTTTTTTAAACTCCTGTATAATAATTTCTTTCTTCAGGCCTTCCAGTTTGGCGATGATGGTGTGTGCTTTCATGTGAATGCAGGCAATCTCTCCCTGAACTCCCAGCCCCTGTTCCTCCCTCCCCATGTGTGTGTGCATGTACATATGCATATATCCATAAGCTTTGCTAAAATGGAGCGGAAAAAAGTATTCTGTTTTGTGTGAACATAAGAAGGGGCAACACCAAAGACTTTAAAGAAACTTGAATTAAGTTTATTCAGTAAAAACAGATACAGGATGTGATGGCACTACGTTTGCACCTACATAATATTTGATTAATTGCCTATATGATCAAGCTAGTACACAAGTAATTGCAGCAGGCTGAATTCAGGTAGGACCAGAAAACAGCGCACTTGCTCGGAAGAAAATCAGCCAGATTATTGCCAGCCTGAGTAAAAGATGGTTCTGTTTGTGAATGACACTGGTGTCAAGGAGGGTGTAGTTGCATTCATAGCTGAAGACATGATAGGAAGAGGGGAGTAGTTCCATGTAGCAAATGTAACATCTGCCAGTTGAAGGTGCTTGGAAAACTAGATTTTCATTTTAGCACCACAAGGGAATTTCATTGTGAACTCCTGGTGATTAATTGCTATTTTTATTGCATATATTCCCTCACTAGTATTATACTTCGGAATCATGCAATTACTATAATTGCATTTGAATTATTTACAGCAATTATAAATAATTGCACTAATGTAATATCAAGTCGAGGATAAACACCCAAGGGCGATATGTGAAATCAAGAACCCAGATGCATGTTCATGAAGAAAAGTTTAGTTCAGCAGAGAAGTAACAGGGGAAGGGGAAAGCACGCCTTTTGATGTTACTTATGTACTGTAAGTAAGCAGTTACTTACATGTAGTTACTTACATGCTGAATCCAGGACAAGTATCTTAATTGCTGATGGCTTATTCTGTGACCATCACTGACAAGTAGGGAAAGATCCTCTTTCCTGTTACACTCTCCTGGGTAACTGAAGCATGGAGTAACTTTGTGGTCTCAGGTGAGATACTCAACGTCTTTAGTGAAGCCAAGATGTTTCAGATAAGTTTCCAGAGTTTCCGTTACAAATACAAGCCACTATTTTTCAAAGGAAGGTCACAACATGAGTCTTTCCATCCATATTAATTTAAAGATAAAGAAATTCCATTATCCAGTCGGGTTCCTTTTGATCATTAGTTGGATCTTTATTCGTCAAACATAATTTTTTTGCTGGTAGTTCTTCACTTCATTTTTCCACACATTTTATCATAAAAGCTGGAGGGGAAAAAAGTTGATGGGTGAACTATGTATTGGTTTAATGGATTTGGACTTGTATATGCCATTCAACTGAAAATACATGTATTAAAGAAGGGCGTATCATTCCAGTCTGCTTTATTCTGGAGGTGTACCCTCCCCTGAAAGCTAGACATATGAAGCCTTGTGCTGAAAGAGACTGCCGTCATTTAAGATCATTGAGCTGAGTAATGCTGAAGTAGTATATTGAGGAAGTTTGGGAGGGGAGAACAAAACAAAAAACCTTAACAGCTGATTTTGTGACTTACAAAGTTTATCATAGTATTTTAAAAAAGGAAGGAGGGATTACTTAAGTTATTAAAAATACTAAGTAACAGACTTAAGTTATTAAAAATAGAAGAATTGGCCTGTACTGATTGCTGGCTGCCTAATCCCATTTTTTCACTGCTGTTATTGAGTTGCTTCTGAGAAGTCTTGTCCTTGATCATTGACCTCTGGTCCCTGGTGCCAAGAGCAACATGCAGTCTTGGCTGGTATGTAGTATGGATTTGAAAGTTGTGCATTTCTGCTTTGTTTCAGTTTGTCTTCTAAGGATGCCCAACTTGAGCAGACTCTGCATCTCTTGCCCCCTAGTCTGTTCAATAACTTCTCTGAGGATGATTCTTAAGCAGCTCATGTTGACACTGTGAGCCAGTTTGGGGAGAGCTTGTTAAAATGACACTGCATAAAGAGGAGTGGGTTTTGCAAAGGTGGGAGAAGTTCCAAGGCTGGTGAAAAGCAGAATTTGAAACAGGAAGAGTAATAAAGGAAAGATGAAAGCTGTCCAAGAGGATTTTACATTCTCAAGACTGAATACTAAGACCAGCTGTAGATTCCTTTTGGTACTGTGCTAAAAATTCATGCTGGCTGCGTAAGTCAGTGTGGATATGAGTTACGCCTGTAGACATCTCCATTCAGCAGAGTGGAAGAGCAATGTGAAAGTGCAGTGCCTCCTGCACTGCTTCCTGATGGGACAGCTCATCTCCTGTCTCATCATGCGGTTAGCTGAATGAGTGTCAAAGCTGTAGCAGTGAGTATTTTCCCACTCGCTGCTGATGAGAGTGTTCATAGCATTGACTTTTCTTCATGAGGAAGCCCCAGGTGGGTGGATGACTTGGGGAACAGAAAGCATTTCTTGCATGCTGAGGCAAGGAGCTTATGTCTTCTGAGCCTCTTCATGAAGTGGAAGCAGCTTCTATTTATTACATCCTGTCTGAATGCTGCAAGTTCACAGAAACTGCAGCTTTGTTGAGGAGGATGCTCCTTCCCCTCTAGTACTGTCTTTCACTGGCAGCTGGGCTCTTTCACTGCAGCTGTCACCGTGTCACAGATATATTTATGTCTCTGAATGTGCTTAGGGTGAGGGTACCCACTGGTACTTAAAGTACATTGTGGCTCTTTTCACTGGATATGATCCTGAAACAAGGTAACATTTCAACAATGCACAGATATCCAAATGATCTTTGAAGCAAGAATGCTCTTCTGAATCTTGACCAATGATACACCAAGTAATCCTGAATTTGTAGCCTGCTACATCTGTAGTATTTTTTTTTCTTTAAAAAAAATATGTGAAAAGAATGTGTAAAGGAGATTGCCTTGGGGTTTTTTATCTGCCTGAAATTATCTTGGAACTCTCATTATTGGGGAGGATTCTCAGAGCTCCTTTGGATTTGCATTTTTGTGACCATTTTAAATATTGCAGTATTTTGGTTTTTATCTTTCACAAAAAACTGAGTTAAAATCCTATTTAGGAATGTCTGTCCTTGATGTGCATGTATGTGAATGTGAATTATGTGTTTGCAGAATGGATATCATCCTACTGCTTTAGGTAGATACTGAGGATTTCACAGTGAATGGCTGTTTTTAAAAGGCTTTTTCGTATGAGTGAATATTATACGTAATTCGCTGGCCTTACGAGGGACGTACAGACTGAGAATAAGATGATAACATAAGATCTACCTGACCACAAAAATAATTATAGTTTGCTTGAGTTTAGGATTAAAGCCATATTTGTAAAATATGAAATGATGTGTCAGATCCTTTCGGAAGATTAGTTCATTCTCATTGGTAAAGTATTTAATTTTACTCTCTTGGCTGGAACATGTGGGAACTGTGTAATTTCCTACAAGGCACTTTTTTAGACAGTCCAAACCCTAACATTTTATGATCATATATTTGTGTGTTGGTAATCATATATTTGTGTGTTGTACAGGTATGAGTGTGCTTAGTGTTCTGTAAAACTCAATTTGAAAGGGTAATAGACTGTAGATAAATATCATCAGGAGCCTACTGTGCAAGTGAGGCAGTTGATTTCAGTCAGCTTTGGAAGAGCAGCAGGCAGCATTATAGAACCGTCTTTAAGAGTAGTAGATACTTAGAGCTTACAACTGCTTTCTTTCGTGAGGATGTCTTCAGGCCTGCTGCTTCTTAAGGACATACACGTAGAGAGGAAGCTAGTTCTAAGAAAAGCATCACATGCCATACTGATGCCACTGGGGTGAGCAGACATTGCTTAGGCAACCCATCATGGAAGATGTTCAGTTGGGTTTTCTTGTCAGGAGTATAATTTTGAGGTTGGGATTGCCATATTAATGTAGTAGATTGAAAAGGTTAGACTTCATAGTAATTTTTGCAACGCACTTGGTCAGGTGGAGTTATGAGTAATTAACTGCCTGTGCGATACCTACAATAGACTTTGGATTTTCACAATTTTAATAGTGCAGAAGCATTAAAAACTTTTACCAACAGAAAGTAAGTAGCAGTTGGGTATTCTTTGGTGCTAGTTGTTCTCTAGGATGTTCCTCTTACAATGGTTGTAATCCTTTTACTCTGATCTCAGGAAGGCTTAAGAACATGAAAGGTAAACTCATAGGTCATCTGTTAATAATAAGTTTGATTGTACTTACCAATGTTTGTAATTAGTTTTGTAAAATTGGGCTAATACTTTTGAGACATACATGCTCATCAAAACTTCTTGTCAAGATATTCTACAGAGAGCACGTATTTCTTCTATTCTGGAAGTAATTTCACAGTAAAGGATTGGGAGAAGATAGAGTGTTCATTAGTATTGGCCAGTCCATTTATTAATGAAACATGAAGTGTACAGGCTCAGAGAAATACTTTCAACTTAGAAGCTTTGCTGGGTTCTGTTGTTTTCAGAGTATTTTTTATCTGGAGAGACTGTCATCACTAAAAATAGTTATTAAAGAAAGATCACGGATTTTTAAGATTCCTTACTATACAGTCATTCATTCTTCTCTTACTACTGACACTACTGCAGGGCATCTGTAAATCTGTAGAACAAACCTAGACTTGTCATTAAAAATTGTAGGTGGTGTCTTTGGGTGTGAGACATGAGAGGAATGGCTGATTTCAGATTAATCGCTAAAGAGTACTTTTGGTGATAGTCCAGACTATTTTAAAAATAAAACTGAGAAAACAACTTTCAGTATCTATGTGAATATAATTTTTTTTATGTAAATGCTGAATTATAGTAAGCCATAATTTCACTTGAGCACTTCACAAATAAAAGAAAGAAAATGCCTGTCAGCTATGAAGTAGTTGTTCTGTCTTTGTTGACTGAAGCAGCCCTTTGAATAGCCATCTCTGTGTTTTGCATGGCAAAATCAAGGCCAAAATGTGTGCTCAATATAAACTTTAACAGGAAGTAACTTGTGTTGCACGCTTGTGTATTAAGTACAAAATTACATATATGAAATGTCTCCTTATTCCAGGAAAAACATTGGTGGTTGATGCACCTGAAGAACACAAAACTCACTTCTCTCAACAGACCACGCTTAACAAAGGACTTAGCAAATCTATGGGATTTCTGTCTATTAGAGGAACACAAGGCGAGGATGAGTTTTTCCAGGGCATTTCCACAGATTACAGCTCAGGGCAGGAAGATGTTTTCTGTCCTCATAGATGTAAAACCAGTGAGTTTGAAAAAAAAGGTCACTTTCATACAGACGTCACTCCCAAGCGGAAAGTATGGGCTTCCTCCACTGATTTGCTTTGCACAAGTGACAAAGCAGCTGAGAGGAACCATGCTGGAGGTTCTTGTGGGCACAGCTATCAATGTGAAGCATTTACAGTACGGACTTCTACTACCAGAAATAAGGAAGCAAGATACTCTGATGGGAGCATAGCACTGGATGTCTTCGGACCACAGAAAATGGACCAAATGCGTCATGTGCCTGAGACATCAACTTCTGCAGCAATATCAAGTGCCTTTGACAGGATAAGAGAGAGACAGAAGAAGTTGCAGCTTCTGAGAGAAGCTATGAATGTAGAAGGTCAGTGAAGCTTTTTGATTTTCTGAATGTTCCTGTCATTAAACAAAGATTTCTCTTTATGATAAATCTGAGTTCTCATGTAGCAGCTCTTTAAACTGCCAAGGTCGTTGCTTCATCCTTTTTTTTTTTTAGGTGAAGTGAAAGCATTAGAACATCTGTTGCCAAGGAGGATAGATGTGCTTGTCCAAATTGCTTAGCTAGAGAAAGTAGTTGATTTCTCTATATCGATCAGTATCAAGTTCATCATTAAAATTAGAAAAAGAAAAAAAAGTTGGTAACAGCCAATTGTCAAGTAATTTTCCTTGAAGGAAGCCCCTCATCTTCAGACATTAGGAATGGATTTATGCCCCAGACGAAAGGGAGAGTTTAATCTCCAGATCGTTCAGGTTTTGCACTGTATACCTCTGGACTTAAGCCCTTAAATATGATTTTTTTTTGGACTCATGTTAATATCTTTAGGTCAGTGGGAATAATTGACAACAAGTTAATTAAAAGAATGCATGGGGGGAGGAGTCTCTGTGTTTGTTCTGTGGAGACTTTTTAAATGGTCTTATGGAGGACCCTATAAGGGAAAGTGCATAATTGCTTGCTTTGCAAATATGATGTGATTTTCTGGAGTTATACATTTGTGAGAGTTAGGTAGAAATTGAGAGCAGATTTGGATCCTGCTTGTGGTGGCCAAAATGCATAGCTAGGTCAGCTGAGGTATATATGTTAGGAGAGGTGTATGTACAGAGCTAGCTCAGTCATTTATTCAGGTGCATTCAAAATCCATACAGTTGAAAAGTTACGGTTGCCTGTCTGTTTTGTGACACAGGTAACTGGGGAAAGTGGGGGGGAATCAAACCACTTTTGCCTTCTTTTCCTGCACTGAGGTATAAACATCTAGTTATTAAGGAGAGATTATAAAGCCTTTTGTCAAGGTTGAATTTCTGAAAGTGCCTGTTCATTCCCCTTGTGGCCCTCTCAGGAGATGCTTATAATTGCAGTTAGCATGGGAAGCAAATTCTTTCTCTCCTGTGCATGAAAGCCTTGTGTTCCAGAAAGGAGTGTCATTGAAATACCATAGGCAGTTTAAAAAGCTACTGTGATTTCTGTACAAGTTGTACAGACAACAGCTGAAGGGTTTTTTGTGCTATCAAATTAGCATCTTCCTATGAGGGTTACGTTATAATGGGGTGGAATGAACGTAGATGGAATAGCGCTGCGGAGATATCATCGTTTATCTCAATAGACATTTACCATCTGCCATTATCTACTGATATGTCTGATAAGGTACAGGGAAGGTTGGTTGGGTTTTGGTTTAAGAGTCTGAAATTGAAGGGGACCAGGTCAAGTACATGAGTCAGCTTGGATCTCTGGAGATAGGCAGCAGGCAAAGTTTAGGTGTAGGCCACTCCCTGCACTGGGGATGCTCAATAGCCTTGTTGTTTGGGAGTGCAGCTTTGTGCAGGTTTGTGTTGCACAACAGCAAAAACAAAAGCTTGGCCAAACCCATTGATGAGCAAGAACTTATCATTCTTATTCAAACAGATTGAGAGATGGCTGAAAACTGTAACGTGTCTGTGCCTTGCAAACTTAGATAGTTCAGATATCTGAAACTACTTAATTCATAAGGGGAATGGGTGAAAGTGTAGTCAAAGTAAACCTGGAACTGGAGCTTAATAGTCACAGGAGGTGAGTGACAAATCTGTATAGGGAAGATTGAGCAACAGCTAATGACTCACTGCCCATCCTTCTGAATTCAGAGTCATTACTTGCTAGAAAAAAATGAAGATACTTTCTCAACAGATAGGTAGGTTGCAGTGTTCTTGCTTCTGAGTTTTCTGCTCTCAACAGAGAAAGAAGGTATGTTTCACTCTTGAAGTTAGGAGTATGTGTTCTGTTGTTTTATTTTAGGCTTTTGTTGTTGCTGTGTATTTAAATGTTTTGGGCCAGAAACTACTTATTAATGTGACTTTTTCATGAGAAGCAGTTTAAAGGAGTATTTTAGCAAAATGGATAGGTAGATGTGGCACTCAGGTACATTGTTTAGTGGTGGTCTTGGCAGTGCTGGTTTAACGGTTGGAATCGACGATCTTTAAGGCCTTTTCCAACCTAAATGACTCTATGATTCTAATACTTTTTCACTTTTAAGTTAATTGCTGTTGTGTTTTACAGGGCTTGAGAAGCCTGACTGAAAGTATTCTATTTCACCTCAGTGAGCAGATTCACAAAAGCCTTAATACATAAAGTCTGCCAGACCTTTCTCTTTTTCTTTTCCTTTTGCTTTATTATTGTATGCAGTTTTCAAGCACTTGATGGGTATTCCCAAATGTTAAGTGTTATCAAGTGTGTGTAGAATTGCTCTTCTGACGTAAACCCAGCCTAGCTGAGAGAGATGAACTGTGTAGAAAGCTGAGGTAAAATGTCACCTATCTTGAGAAAGGTGGCATTTTTTTTGGCAGCACTTGATAGAAGGTTATCTTACTGCCTATAGCTGGTAGTCACAGAGTGGATAGGCGGGCAACAACTACAAAGGAAGTGAAAAGAAGTCCACAGGGAATGTCAGCAACTATTGCTGTTTCACTGTGCGGGGGACAGCATGACCTCAAAGGGGAGGTATTGAAAGGAAAAACAGAGAAAGAGAGCATCTTTTGAAAGCTTATGTAGTTGAGATAAGGAGTATTTTCAATTTGGTTGAGTCCAGGTCTAGGTTACAGTTAAGTCTATGTAAATTGTCGTAAGCCTCTGCTTTCGGCTGGTTTTCAGTTTTTTAATTTTGAAGTGGCATTGGACTCTCTGTGGGTAAAACTTCCCTCCTCAAACTACAGAGGAACTTAAGTGACATGTGGCTTATTTCTTCTGTAACTTATTTTGGGTTAAACTGGCAAACTTTTCTGTTATTCAGAAAACCTTAAGGAGCTGTCTTGGAAAAAGAAAATGTTGTCATGCACAGGCTCTACTCTGCCAGGCTTTCCCTCAGAACATATTTTTATGATTCAAATTATAAAGTCATGAAAAGTGGAGTTTATAGTGGAAAGAATGACAGAGCTTTAATTACAGCTGTTCTGTAGTAGTTTGTAGTGAGCTGCAGATCTGAACTACACTATAATCTACAGTTGGAACATCTCAGATTTAGCCTCACAAGCCTTCCAGAGACAGTGTCATCGCAAGTGTCTTGCTCGTGAACTTGATCTTTTATATGTTTTCTCTTGTACAGTTTCAGGGTTGAGGTTGGTTATCTCCTGTATACTAATGATGATTGTTTATCATTAGGTGCTGTTTAGCCAGATGCGAGAAAGGTGAAAGGAAAGAGGCTGCTTTCTCACTTCAGGTGTAGCCAATTGTGAATACTGAGAACAGACTTGAAAAATGTGTGTTAATCTTGCCAAGAGATGGGAGAGTAGGTTCTGTATCTGCTGTTATTGTTAGCTCTTGGTTTTGTTATGTAGGTTTTGTGAGCTAAGGCAGAATTGTTTAGAGTTGTGAAGTTGTTAAGTGTTAAACCCAAGCAGTTTGTACCAGGAGAGCAGATTTTGGTTTTGTTGTTGTTTTGCAGCTTGGAAATTGTTGCTTGGCACCAGCTGAATAATGTCCAATTTCAGGGAGAAAATAATAGTCTAGCTTTTACATTTTGCAAGGCAGCGTTGCCACTCAGGAGCATGAAAGAGTATCTGTTCTCCCTTGCTCCCAGCTTGCTTTGCCTGCTCACCCACAAAACTGATTGTATCCTCTGATAGTTATGAGGTATAAACATACTTCAGCTTTCATATCTCAGGCAAACTTCAAATGGCCCTGTAGTGAGGCACAAGGATGAAAGGTGGTAGCCTTGTATGTATCTCTCCCTTCTATTTGCTTAGGAAGATTTTGCCCCCCTCGTTTTGAGCATGTGCATAATTCAAAGTGAATTGGTTTATGTGTTACTTGAGTGAATGTGCATCCTTCTTTTTTTATGTGAAGTTTTGCTTGCAAGGCTGCTGTAAATGAGATGCATGAGGGAGCAAGGTATAAAGATTGCCATTGTCCTGGTAGAATATAGGAGCACAAAACCAGTTAGGAGGGTAGTAATGTAGCTAGTTGTGGGTTAAATAAGCAGGAAGTGGGAAAAAGAGAGAAGGATACCAAAAAAGCTGATCTTGCGGAAGCTCTGGAATGCTGAATCCAGGGGTGGGGGAATGGGGGTGGTTTGGGAATATTCTTAAGCCTTTGTTAAATGTTTTTGCAGTTGGGAGCCATGTGAATTCCAGTACCTCAAATTGTGCTTGTCTTTCTCTCTTTTTACCTTTGATTTTTTTCCAACAGAAAACCCAGATGATTAAGTACTTGTTTTGGTGTTCTGTGTTTCTAGAGATGGGTCTCTACCTCATAAGTCTTCTATGCCTATCTCATAAAACAGTGTTTTCATTAGCTACCCTAAAGACCCATCTGGACTCTGTTTATAAAACTTCCATATTGCAACTGCATGTGTTTAGGTGGGGTGTTACAGTTAGGGATACTCTAAATGTCTGTATTTTAAAAGCTCTCTTAGTCTGAAGCTGCTGTTTTGAATAAGCGAAAATTTCTGCAGGTAATCAGGCAGCTGTTGGTAGTAAATTTATCCCAACAAATCAAGCCCCAGAAATTTTAATTTGGGATCTTTCTATAGATGTGCATTAAATGGGAGGTTGGATTTAGGGCAAAAGATGAATAGCTGAGTTACAAACTTATGTCTGTGAAGTCAGTGAATTGTGCATGTATTTTTTCCTCTTGAATCATGTGTGCTCAGTTCATGTGTAGGCTAAGAAGAGGAAATGCGAGTCATCCACAATAGTGTATCTGTTTGCATGTGAAAGCAAATTAAGGCTCAGTTTACACATGTCTTAGGATCATTGTGCTGCAGTATGATTTACATTCACTGGTGGCGGAATGGATTCTCATGTGGTTGGTATGTCCGGTATTGATAAGTTTCACTTAGAACAATGTTCAGAAGTTGTATTAATGAAGCTGAAGGGTAGAATAATGAGCTAATACTATTTTAGGTGGAAAACTTTCAGTTAATTTTACTGAGACTACGGAAGTTGGCTTTTCAAGGAAAAAGAAAGAAATGTTTGTGGGATTTCTGTAAAACAAAAGTACTCTGACATCAGCCACTATTATTTTGTTCTGAATTACGTAGTTTAACATAAGGTAGTAAAACAGCTCTTACAATCCCGTAATTGCACAGCAAAGTGGTATCTGCTTTATTAAGCTTTCAGCAGCTCACACAGCCTAGGATTACCAATTTTTAGTCAACGTATTACATTAGGAGTTGGTCAAAACATTTAAATTAAAACAAACAACTAACTTTATTAGCCATACTTTCAGACTGTGTCTGTCCATTTATGCACATTATCCTTGATGGCATGGTCCAGGAAAGAAGCGTGTCTAATTACAGCCCACTGAGTTCTTACTGGACCCTGGAGTTATTTTTAATGTTGCTGTTTTCCTTTCCAACCTAGCCCTGTAGATGTGTGTTTTCTGCAGTTTTAGAAGGCTCTGTCACTCAGATCCTTCTGGACCCTTTGCTTCAGATGTCTATTAGGCTTTTTGGGGAGGCCCCTGGAGGGCTGGTGACTCAGGCTGCATGCACCACACAGCTTTTTCATTTAGAATATGGGTAGTGGAAATCTTGCAAGTTAAAATGAATCTGCTACCTTGGAAAACTGAATGGATTTGTTTCCCTTGTGCACTTGTTGGATATGAATCTGTACCAGAGATTTATTCTGGATCTTTGTGTTCTTTGTATTAAACCTTTGCTGCCTTGCATAAAATAATTTGAGTTTTCTTATAAGAAATGAGGAAAAATAAAATTAAATATGACTCTAACCTAGTGGTTTAACACTTGTGAGAGTAGCAAGTCTCAGCCTCACCTAAAGGGCAGTTCATGTGTTTTAAGTGGTATTACATTAACACTCCTGCAAAATAGAGACGCCCACCCATAAACCTCAGAGAGCAAACAAGAGCTCCCTCTCTGTCGTGAAACTGTCTAATGCTGCCATCTTCTCTGTCCTTTTCCTTCTCTGTCCAGCCAGAAATAATTCTATCATAATGCGTATTTGAAAAGCTGTGTATCTAGTGTGAGTCATGTGTTCAGGATAATGAAATTCCAAGCTAAATGCAGGTCTCTGATTTCTGTTGAAGTTGGCTGAGAAGAGGCTTTCTGTAAATTACTTGTCTGGGCTTGCATGTCTTGCCTTGCGTAAATAGTGTGTTTTGTTATTTTACGCTGTGTTAAGTGCCTGTAAGGTTGTGCTCTGCTGGCTTTGATAGGGAATTTGAAAAAACAGCAGTGCAGCACAAACAGAGATTCTTCAAGTTGTAACACTTTATTCATTTCTGCATTGTGGTGCTACCTTCATCTTATTAGTACAAGTTTATATATATTCATTTTAGTTATGGACTCTTAAACTGTGCTTAAACTCAGGTTTGTTTTTCTACTAAGGCATGAAATGACTTGTGTTCTGGTAAGAGACTGTAATCTAAACACTGGAATGTTAAGAAGAGTAACTGGCAAAATAATTCTTGTGATAATGTGCTTGACGTTTCTAGAACTTAAATAAATTCTGGTTTCCAGTCACCAAAAATCATAAGTATGGGAGACGAGTTGTTTTACTCTTGTCTTTAGCTTTTATTAATGTCATCTTTGAGTTCCTTTTGCAGCCAAACAGGCTAGAAGTTTGTAATCGTTTTTTAAATTTTTGGATGAAAAGCTTAACTTGATCTCAGAATTGGGACTTCGTGACCTTTGGAAGGCAGTTCTTAATTAGATGTTTGGCTTGAGCATGATCCAAGTGCCTTCTCTGAAGTTAAATCCTAACACTGATATGCTAGAATTGAGGAGAAATTGCTGGTGGAGAGGAGACGGCATAAATTATTTCAATAATTTTGCAAGCATTCTAGAAACAGGAGTCTCAATATTTGAATGTTTGCAGGTCTGCAGCGGATATTCCTGTCCATGCCCTGGAAAAGAATAGTTTGGGTAAAAGGAGGCGCTGTGTTGGGGTGATTTGTAGTGGACTGTACATAGACGTATACATAGAGCAGCTAAGAACTGGAAGGTGCTCGTCAAATAGAAGAAGCCCAGCATCAAACAGTTCCACATCTCTACACAGTTTACCTAAAATGAGCAAAGTGAAGAAAAATCTACAGGATTTGCCCCAAATTTGAACCTGTAGCTTCTTAATTGCCTTTAAACTTTTGTCTGTAGGCTGAACAAGCTGTAGTCATTGATGCAGCTCCATTTGGAAAGGTTGTGAAATGTCTCCAGAAGATGAGAAGAATACCTTTGCTTGTGTTACTGGGATAAGTTGTATGGTCTTGCTTAGGATGTGACAAGAAAGGAGGGTGGTCCCATCTCTGTCTCTACCTGTGAATGCTGGGAGAATAGGTTTAAACTTAGATGGGCCTCATGTGGAGGTCTGTGAAAACACTGAGATGAGCAGTGATTGGAAATCTTGCTTTATGTTTCTTGGCTCATGAGCTTACCCCTTGGCCTACAGCAGGGTGCCAACTGCCGCTAACAAGATGAGTCAGGAGAAGTCAAACACCCTGCAGTCAGATGCCATGCCACATACAAACATTCATTCTATGTTTTAAGTGCACATTTCTGATTTGCCATTTCACATGTTTTGTAAAATTTCCTGTCTTGAAGAACCAGAATGGAGCCACAATTTGTGTAAGAGTCCGGAAGCACAGGCTGCTGACTGCATGGAAAAATAAATCTGTTTAAAATCTCATGTCATAATTTATTGTTCCGTCTCCATCCTCTTGCTTCAAAGTCAGTTTAGCAGGCTTAAAAAACCTACAGCTAATAAAACTACTGGGAAAGAAGAGATCTGTTTTCAGTTAAATGATTACTGTATTGCTAGCATACAGTAATCATGTTTGGATTGATGCCTCACTTAAAGGGCTGTGAGTGTTTTAAAAAAACATCTCCAAAAGCTACCCACTGAATTTTGTTTTTATTTCCCTTGTTAGGCAAGTAATTGCTGGATTGGAGGTAGATTTCTTTGTAGTAAAATCCAGAACAAAGAAAGCAGCCGTTGTGAAAGACTGAAGGAACTCCACCCTCCACCACCATAACCACCACCACACCCCCTCCAGTGAATTCTCTTCATCTTGCTGTAGGTTGGTTTGCAAATGTGCAAACCATATTGCTAGTTTCTGAGACTAATGTGAAATGTCCTTAAAAGTAATTGGATTTTATGCTGCTAAACTGTGCAGCTGGTATGGGCTGACAGGAGCAGTTGGTTGATTGGCAACTTTGAATACTTCTCCCAGTTTTCTTAAAGAATCTTGTATTTGGTGGGACAGTAGGGACCTGCATAACCCAAGTGAGTCGGTAGAAATGGGAGAAATCCTGTCCTTTAAGGAGGAAGGTTTTTTAAACAGTCCAAAACCAACATGAATTAGCTTGGTCTACTTCATTGTCTTGTATCTGCTCATGCATTTTTCCTATTTGGAGTTTTCCCTTGCTTCTGTAGGAGGTCTGAAAGAGTAGTGCTGTTAACTACATGCCTGACCTAATACGTGTTATGCCGCAGGTTTAGTGTTCTCACAGGATTTTTCACTGGGCGTTTTGTTTTCTGAATGTGGGAAGTTGGAACATCTGATTTCCTTTCTTGCAGCATCCAGATGCATCTGAGCATATATTCCCCATTTTGTATTCTTACATTTTATCTTCCTTGATGAAGTGATTTGCAGCTGTCTTCAGCAGTTACATGTGTTTTCTATCATCATTTTTGTTTTCAAAAACATTAACTGTAGTTGGACCAGAGACAGCCTTAGAATCATAGAATCATAGAATAGTTAGGGTCGGAAAGGACCTTAAGATCATCTAGTTGCAAACCCCCTGCAATGGGCAGGGACACATCCCACTAAACCGTGCCACCCAAGGCTCTGTCCAACCTGGACTTGAACACTGCCAGGGATAGAGCATTCGCAACTTCTCTGGGCAACCCATTCCAGTGCCTCAACACCACCCTTACAGTAAAGAATTTCTTCCTCATATCCAATCTAAACTTCCCCTGTTTAAGTCTGAACCCATTACCCCTTGTCCTATCACTACAGTCCCTAATGAAGAGTCCCTCTCCAGCGTCCCTATAGGCCCCCTTCAGATACTGGAAGACTGCTATGAGGTCTCCACACAGCCTTCTCTTCTCCAGGCTAAACAGCCCCAACTTTCTCATCCTATCTTCATATGGGTGGTATGATGTCTTTTATCTTTTGGGTGGGTTTGTGTTGTTTTTTTTTTTTTTTTCTTAGATGTTATCTCAAAAAATAAAAATAACATTTAAAATTAAAAAAAAAAAACAAACCCGCCTTTTTTTTTCCCCTAAACTTTCAGCCGAATCTTGCATACTTACTGAGCTTAACAGGTTGAAATAACAGCGCTGCATGAGCCTGAGTGATTGTTGTCATCCATCACTTAGGTACTAAAGGATGTTATTTCTTTTGGAGGTTTGAAGTTTCGTCCTTCAGGTCACCCCAGCAGCTAGTCATTCTCCTAATAGACACAGCTGAATTTCTCTCTGAGACAGTGAAGCATTGGTAATCCCAAACTGTGTTTTGTTTTCTGGGGTTTTTTTGCTTTCTGCTATTATGCACTCTAGTTGATTGGTTGGTTGGCCTGTGCACAGGAAAGTTTTGGAAGATTGTTGCAAATGTCCAGTACGTACCCCTTCTGTGGCGTCCTTTGTTCCAGTATGTTATTTAAAGAATCCACTGAGGGTAGGAATTGAGACTGCTGTATTGACTTCTCATCATATGCATTTAGCTGTTCTGGTTAATCAAATATCCTGTAGGGGCTTATTAATTGATTCTTAACCATATTTTGTGCGTGTTGCTTTCTACACACAAGATGTGTGCACCATCATTCATCAGTTTTGTTTGCAGGAGGGATTGGTTTTTCTCATGGATTTTGTTGGGGGTTTTTAAATATTAGTTTTAACTTGGAAGTGATGATGAAAGTGAATTTCAGAGGAGGTGGCTCTGTTGGGATAGCCAAGAGAGGCCAGGCAGACCACAGAACCTCAGGCAGTGGAAACAGAATGTGACTGCACAGCATCCACTGAGTATTCCGCTTTCAGACTCCATGGCCACAGATGTTTTGCATTTAAAAATGTTTTGAAAAGATTTCAAAAACTTCAAATGTTAATTTGTTTTTGATTTTTGCATTACAACTGTTGCTCTCTTACTCTTCCGATTGAAACTTTCAGAGCCTTTGAGAAGGTACAAATCTTACCACAGCGATGTTTATAGTACTTCGAGTGAAAGTCCATCTGTTATTTCTTCAGAACCAGATTTCAGGCAAGGTAAGAACTGTGGTTAAAAAATAATAAATAAAAGCAAAGACCAAAACAAACAACAAAAATCCTAAAGAAGAAAGTTCAAATTGAAAAATAGACACCAGAAGTATGATGTTAAATCTTTAGGAAGAGGCTTCAGAATCACCACTTATACAAAGTTGTAAGATGATCTTGTGTAAATACAACATTGTGTACAGTTCAGCATAGTTGGTAATCTGTTCAGAAATGTACTTAATATTTAGCGTTCTGGAAGGGGGCTTGGTAGGAAAAGATGGAGATTGTTAACTTTTTTACTGGAGTGCTTGTTTTAAGTAATGTGCTGTCTTCAGAAATGCAATAATGATCAAGTCGTTAATGTACAATAACAGTAAATTGCAAAAGCTTTATATGGGACATATGTAGTTTAATTATTTTTTGTATCAGTTGGTTTTACCGTGAGGGTTAAATGGTTGATAATTTACAGGCTAAGGATTTCAGTGTAATGCGAAAGTAGTACATAGTACAGGCTGTATAGTAAATTTAAGTACTGTGAAATCAGTGGCCTTGGAAAAACAAGAGGTAGTGTGAAGCGTTGTTTGCTGATAAATGGCAGGAAGGTTTTCTTTACACAGTGGCAGCACAGTATGGAAAGAAACGCTTGGAGCATCTTTTGAAAGAAGTGCTAGAATGGTGCAAAGAAGTCAGGAGGAGAGCACAGCTGATGAAACGATCAGCTTCCCAAAATCCTAAGTGATAGAGACAAACCATTTGTTGAAAATGAGGGAAGAAAGCAATATTTAGGAAGTTAGAGTATGGCTGCACTGTATTCTGTATGCTCAGAGTTCCAACCCAGCCTTCCTGGGTTGCTCACTGCTCTCAACCTTCCGTATCTTTGTACATCCTCCTACTTACTAAACCGGAAGCCTATGGAGAAATAATAAGTAGCAAGGCTCCTGTAAAGCAATTTCCTTAATTTTGATTACATTTATAACAGGCTGTTTGTGTTCTACTGCAAAGTCAACTTCTCCTAAGTTTGTACAGGTAAGAGAGAGCTGCTTTCTGACTAATAGTAATAGTATTGCTGGACTCGGTGAAATGACTGTCAGAACTACTGAATCATTGTAACTGTAAGGTGTTCTGTAAGAGCTTTCCTGCTAGCTCTGTTAATTGAAGGCACAGTGAGAGATGGAAGTGAAGTAGCAAAATCAGGCTCGTAAGTGTAGCATCTCAGGTGCTGCTACAGGAAGACATAACGTCAATGAAGATAACTATTACAAAAGAAGAACAGGGTAGTATATTGCCAAAAGAAGAAGAAAAAACAAATGTATATTTATAAGGAGAAGTCAGATTCCAGGAGAAACTCAGAACTTCAGCAATTTACGTATGCTGGTTTCTGAACTCCATTCTTGTGAACTGGATGCGTAATTACTGGCTGCTCTATTTCTGTTCTGGAGTGGTTTTGTATCATGTCTCTGCCATATATGTTTCTCCACTCATGGCTGACAAAGATATATGTTACCTTGAAAAGGTGTCTGTGCAGTTGTGTGGGGCTTTCCTTTAATTGTGGTTTCTTCTAGGCTTTCCTTAGTATTCTTCAAAGGACTTGTGTAGTGCAGCTATCTTTGCTGGGGGAGACTGTAAGATCACGTGGAAAATGGAAATCAACTTTATAACACTAGTTCGACTAATTCTGTAATGCTGCTTTGCTGAACACATGAATATGATTCCTTTTAAGTAATCTCATCTGACTGATATATCCTTGATTTTTAGACAGGATTACTCCATGTGTGTTGTGTTCCAGTCAGCAACTGATTTGTCTTTTGGTTTGCTAGTGAGAAGAAATGAAGGTTTCAAGAGAGATGATGCCAGTGGTGCTTTGCCAGGTCCCGATGATATCTCCACATCAAGTCAAGCTAATTCTCAGAGGGCAAGGTAAACCCTGTGGGAACAATATGTCTTGGAGTGCTTTGTCTTTATCAAAGAAAGTGTTCTAAATCCACAAGCAAAATTTTTACTCCCATCCCAACTTCTGTTTAAGGTTAAAAAATGGCATGTTATACTTGAAAGAGAATAGTATTTCATAATTACATATTGAAACCTGAAGTCAAAGTCTCACGCTGCACAATGGTATAGAGGTAGATATAGCAGTTAGGAGTACAAATTCAGTTCCTGTATTTAATGGAGACTGGGTTGTACTCTATCAAGTTTTTGTATCTGTCAGAAGGTGAGGGCTTATGTTCAGCTTGGAAATATTTAAATAATTTTCTAAAAGTTTTGGAAATAATATTGATACAGATTAATTTGCCTTTTTTACATTTAATAAGGAAATGGTAGCATGCTTATTTCTTTGAAATAAGCCAAAAGCCATATATTTGTTTGTTTTTTCTGGCAAACTCTTAGCTTATGTTGTTGTGTTTGTATTTGTTTGTTTAATACCTCAGCACTGGTTAAGCAGGTAAATTCAGTAACAATTCATGGGTATTGAATTTTTTTTTCCTGTGCTATTTACTTGAATGTTATATGTGGTTGAGTTTTATTTTTTTCAAGTGTTGTTCATCAATAATGCTTTAAAAAGTAGGTTCTGATTTGTACATAACCTTAATACAGCATCGTTGTACAGCAGAAGCGTATCTTGACATATCTGTTAGGTTTTGAGAGTGGTTCCATTCTGAATGTTTGACAATTTTTGCTGATACTGACCTTTTGGATGAAAAATTTTTCATGTAGTGTCTGCCAGATGCTGAGTCACCTTGGAATATTTTATCAAAATAATTCAAATCATTTTTGTAGTAAGGGAAAAAAAAACAACAAACCCACGCATGTTTTCCTCCTCTTCCCTCACCACATTACAGCAACAGATCATTCTCTCGGCAGCTTTTTGCTTTGCTTGGGATAGATCAGAAGACAGATTGCTGCTGTGCTCAATATTTTAGAATATTTTTATGGTTTTGGCCCAAGTTGAATGGGAATCCTGCTCTAACCTATTAAAGAAGCTTATCGATGTCCAAAGATTGGAACTGTTTCAGGTGATGTGGCAAGGCTGTCAAAAGTGTCCATTGTGTTCATTTAACATATAGCGTTATGTGCAGTGAGTAGGGCTTAGCGCCATGCATTGAACACGGAGATGAAAATAAATTAGTAGCTGCTTCTAGCACTATATTGAGTGCTTTAAATGGATATGGGTCTCGGGTGAGCTGTATCTGAGTGCAGGAGAACTGGAGAGCAGTTACTTAGAAATCTTACAGCTTTTGGTGACCTGCTGAGCAGCAGCATTGGTTTTATTACTACTTCCACTTTGCCTGAAAAATGTGGTCCTCTAGAAATGTATATACTGTTATTTCTTACAGGGAAAAGTATTTAAGCATTACTTAGCTGGGTCAGCGCAGCTTTGTTGGCAGGAATATGGTATGTATTCACGTATCAGCATATGTGATGGACTGCAGTGTCCAAGTAGTGTTAGAAACCCAGCCTTCCTCGATGTAAGAGGATTTTGGCTAGTATTTGAGTATTTAAGGTGAATTTTGAAGGACTTTGGTTGCAGGTTTATGTTCCATGCAACCCTGTCAGAGACATAGATTTCAGCTTCCCCATTAATGCTGTCTTAGCACCACACAAAAATGGCAAAGTAGGCTATTACTACTGTGTGTACAGAATGAGCATGTAGCTGTCTTAACTTACTTGCCTTTGGTTTATTTCTTTTGGTGAATACTGCTAAGTCAAGCTACATTCTTCTTTGACTTAAACCCAGGAGAGTTGCCAATTCAACACTGTAGCTATGCTTCAAAGTAAAACAGCAGTAATTTGTGGATGCTGATAGAGAACTTCTGTTCCTGTTTACAAAACATTTCAGAAACAGAAGGTACTATGTGGTATTTTAATGAGTTGCATTATTTTAACTTAATTGTTTATTATGCAGGTGAAAATGTCGTGGTAAAGCAGTACATACTTTCTCATGGTTCATTTTACATTATATTACTCCATTAAGACTGGTACCTTTAGTGGACATAATCTGTATGTATGAAATCTGGAAGGAAAATACTGGTTTGTAAGTGCAGCATAGACTCACCTGTTGTGCTTAGCAATGAAATGTGTTTTACATGTATGCAGCTATGTAGTCTTACTTCAAGGCTTAGTATTTTACTGAATCTCCTGTTTCTGCTTGGCCTCCTCCCTGTCCCTTTGTGAAAAGATACAGCTCTGTACCTACACAAAAATGCCATGGAAGGTTACCACACATAGTTCTTTACTGGCTTTCAAAGAATCATAGAATCAATTATTCCTCCATTTTCGTAAGGTGAAAAAGATTTTATTTATTTTTATTTTAAATCAAAGTACCAGACTAATAAGTATATCCAAGACAAAAAATGAGGCTGAACTCTTAAAACCTAGTTTTACGAGCCTTTTTTTGTAGACCTATTGAGAGACAGGAAAGCAGCCATGAGCAGAATTTGGTCCTAAAATAATACTTATATAATATCTGTTAATTATGTGAACTGAATAGAAAACAGTGCATGTATGCTCTGTCTTTCCGCAACAGCTGTTAAAACTTCCCAGTGCTAACAAGTGTAAAAAAGCAATACCATCAAAGATGGTAGCTAGTTAAGCAGGGAGATTTCTAAGAAAGTAACAGGGGGGTTGGAACTAGATGATCATAAGGTCCTTTCCAACCCTAACTATTCTATGATTCTGTGGTTTTTATCCAGATCATTGAATGTTGCTGCTTTAAAATGTCTGGTGTTGCAGAAGACCGTGGCTTTTATAAGTTTAGAAACATAAGCTCTCAAAGTAAAACTTTTGATAACAGTTCGAAGGAGCATAGTAGCAGTTTACATTTTTTGGCTGGTTGCTTGATTTCAGGGTTTGAGGAAGTTTATGAAACTTGATCCATTACTTGAATTCCATCAGCATTTGGGAGCATGTTTCAATGTTTTTCTCTCTGTTCAGAGATACCATCTGTACTTCGATACATATTAAATTTACTGCTCCCGTCGCATGTCCTTAGAGGCAGTCTGCTTAATTATCCACAGAATTATCCTTGTAAAACTGAGTTGTGAATCAAATAGGGGGATTTGGATTTGGATTTGACAGAGTCTGCCACTAATGATAAAAACACCAACGCAAAACCAAACAAAAACCAGACAGTGAAGCTATTCAGGGTTATCAACCAGCATGACTTGTGCTATTTTGGTGGGCTGGCGTGCTCTTAAACTAGCAGAAGCAATGGGTTTTTCAGTAGAACACTCAGCGTATACTCAAACCCTTCTCATGTTCTGTGACTGTTGTTATCCTTTAAACTTCTTAGAATGCTTTCCTCATGGCAATGGATACTTGTGTCTATGTTTCCTCTTTGCTTCTTGTACTCCTTATTTCCCCTTCCCCCTGCACCCCCTTTTTTTTTCTTTTTCTTCCTTTACTATTTCTTCCTTTTTCTCTCTAGGAGCAGCAGCCGACATGGAGCTCTTCCTTCTGTTGCCTTTTCCTTCCGCTAGATTTCATTTCCATATTGTTCCTACCTTACCAAAAGGCACCTGTCTTTCTCAATCTATTCCTGACCTTTCCACTGCACTTATCATTAGAGAATGCCTACCTGCTTCCCTTCTTCCAACCTTCTTCTCCGATCCAATGCTTGGTAAGTACACTAGGTGAGGAGTTAATTGACTTCCCTCTCTTATAGGAGTCAGCCTTTCAGGTGACTGCTCAGGATAATAAGTAACTCTGAAATCCTGGTTTGCAATCAGACATTGATAAAAATACAGAGTAGCAGCCAAGTACTTGTCTGATGAAGTACCATAGGAAGCTCACTTTTATGATCTTGACTGTTAGGAATGTAATTTGGACTTTTGTTTTTGTTGGGAGTAGTAATACTTGCATATTCTGAGCTTCACAGAAGAGATCTGTCAACAGTATCTCCTCTCCTGTAGAATGAGAGATGCGTTCCTTGTCTTGGAATCTGAAGAGTGAATCATGCTGATGCCTTGCATAGAAAACTGACAATCTGACCCAGCCGTAGTTAGTTTTACTTACCCAGGATGCTGATGTGTACTGATTTCTGGTTGGTGACATTGACTATGTACTAGGTTAGGAAAATTTTTAAACCATTTGGGTTTTGAGCTTCCTCCCTGGAAACACCATACCCACCACAATTTGCAGAGAAACTAATAAATATCAACGAAGATGATAAACCAACATAGTGATACAGCTTTACACAGTAACTTTTGATTGCTCCTATTGCACTGAGCTGTATGTTGTTAAAAAGGCAAGAGGGTTTTTTTTTCTGCAGTAGGGGTTTTCACATTAGCAAATGTTTTCAGATGCAGCCAGTTGCAACATGTCTATCTTTTTCATATCAACTTTGGAAGTTCATAGATATTTATGTTCAGAAAGTGTTTGTTTTCGTTTTATTTCAGAGCCCATCCTTAGACCTTGATCTGAAACGAGCTTGTGGGTGTATTTAACTTAGTTCATTGTGGATATTCCCACATATGTCGATCTTAATAAGCTTCCTCTTGGTGAAAAGCTAAGCATGTGCACAAGTCTTTGCAGGTCTGAGGTCTTTTCTTATTACTTTGTCCTTTTAGGTGCACATTATTAAGTCTGCTGCAGAAAAGAACAGAGAAGGGAGAAGGGAAGCCATGCTTTGAAAGCCCCGCACAATGGAAAGGATAGTGGGCTTACATTAATACATTTTTCTGTAACTACTCTGAACTTGCCTGAAATTTCATTAGAAGAACTTCAACATTGTTTTGCTCAGTTTGTGGTGCAGTAGTTGCACTTTATTTTTGGACTCCCATGATAACATAACTCTTCTTATTTTAGTGCTGGGTTTGTATGCTAACCAATGACACCTTAGCATTTGTCATGGTTTAAGCCCAGCCGTAAATCAGCCACACAGTTTGGTAGCTCCCCCACCCCTTCATCCTCCAGCTCCTGGAGGCATGGAGAGGAGAATCGAAAGAATGTAACTTCCACAGGGTTGACATAAGAACAGTCCAGTAACTAAGGTATAACACAAACCACTGCTGCTACTGCCAATAATAATAATGACAAGGGAAACAACAAGGGAAGAGAATACAATCGCTCACCACCCGACGACTGAGCCGTGAACTTACTCTTCCAGGTTCCTGCCCCCAGTTTTTGCATCCTGCGCATGACGTGCTGTGATATGGAATCCTCTTTGGCTAGTTTGGGTCAGGTGTCCTGTCTCTGCTTTCTCCCGGCTTCGGCTTCCCCTTCTCCCTGGCAGAGCATGAGACTCAGAAAGTCCTTGGTCAGAGTAAACATTACTGAGCAGCAACTGAAAACATCGGGATTATCAGTGCTGTTCCCAGGCCAAAAGTAAAAAAACCCAGCACTGCACCAGCTACTAAGGAGAAAAATGACTGCTACTGCTGAACCCAGGACAGCATTAAAAAAATATAAGAGATTGCAGTGCACTGTTCACACTGTTGACATTCATTAGAAACTTTGCTGTAAAAAGATGAAAACTAAATCATGTCTACCATTTAGCATAGACAACTAATGTCTAGACAGGTGCATTTTCTATTAGTTTATTAACTATTTTGTTATTCACCAAACATATCTCTAGGTCTTTTAAAAGGTAGTTACATAAATATAATGTCTTTAAAAGCCTGTAGATTCTTTTACTGGGAAGGACTGTATGCCAGTGTTAGCTCAGCACTTACTCTACATTTATCTGTATTCTTAAACTTCAGTGCAGTGATATGCAGGCTTCAAATAAACCTTCTTTACTCTTTCACGTTTTTCATTACTCCAGTGTACCATCTAAACTAACACTTAGCTTAGAATTGCTGGAAGTGTTTTTTTGGTGGATGGAAGTCCTGTTAGTTTCCCCTGTCCATTTATGTTTAAAAATTGCCTATGTATAGTTATGTTAGCAGAAAGAGAACATTGTTTTGACTTGTTTTAGGATTTCTAAAACAAGTTGTTTGGTTTATATTTAGCTTGGGGTTTAAAGGCGTTTTTCTGTAAGCGTGGATCAGAGGAGGGAAGTTGTTTTAATTTTTCTTGGTTTTCTTCACGTTTCCTAACCTCCTGATTCTCAAATAAAAAAATGGGTTTTGTTCATCAAAAATGGAACATGGATTTCTTTCCTTCTACAGAGAATAACATTGGCAGGACACTTGGGATCCATACCTGCTCAGCAAAGAACTGGAGAATACATTACTGTGTTTTTCAGACATAGTGAAAATCAGGGAATGAATAACAGTGCTGTGCAAAGAGTTTGTAAAGAATTGCTACAGAGAAAGTGATTAGAGAAATACTTACTTATATAAAGTACACTTATTTTTTTCTTTAACAGCATGCTTTTGAGCATGCCTTTTTCACAGTCCCTGCTTGAACCAAGGAATTAAGAGATTTTTAAAGCATTAATTATTTTTCTTCCTCCTGTTCACTGGGTTTGTACTGATTCACTGGCTTTGTAATGTCAAGTATTTTTTAGACTGCAGCTGAGCCTTTACTTTTGTATGAATAAATGACAGGCAGCTGTAGAAACTTGGCATGTTTGTTCATTTTCTGTATTGATGGATTACCGTGGAGTGCTAACCTCCTGGCTGCTAAGTATTCTGTTTTACGATGTATTTGATAACTAGTTTTTGTGTTCTGGGTTTGTACTTAAGGGCTTAGAGCAACAGAATATTTTAGGCCTATCTACTAACATCTTTTATCCCCTCTGACTATACCATAGGCAACATGAAGCACCATTTGAAGGCAGTCTAGTAAGTCAAGAAGTGATGCTTAAGCGTCAGGAAGAAGAAATGATGCAACTGCAAGCTAGAATGGCTCTCAGGCAGTCCCGACCTAACCTCTACCCAGGAGATGCAATTAGGTCCTCCATGCTTGACATCACCAGAGATCCACTGAGAGAAATAGCCCTGGAAACAGCCATGACACAAAGAAAACTGAGGGTAATGCCCTGATCTCAGATGAACTCTTATTTGCATTGAAACAGAGCAGTATCTTGAAAACTTAATATGTGGGATTTGTAGACTAGGTCCTGTAACAGTCATCAGCAGATTAAGTACTAGGTGTCTGGTGTTGCCCTGATAGGAAAGACCTGCTGTCACAGGATAAAATTCTGAGGTTTTGTGGCATTAGTGGCTACATAGCCTAAAGCAGTATCTAGAGATGCTAAAACAGATAGCAAGCCTTGACAAAAGATTGCACTGATTAAACAATGTGGCGTCCTAACAAAGGTAAGGTGTAGTTTTCTCCTGTATTCTGTGGTGTCTTCAACCACTTCAGTTTGCATTTATTTCTGTTTGTGGAATGTGGATGTATCCCACCAGCATCAAAAGTTATTAAATAAGCAAATTGGAAAGGTAAAGAAAGGCAGAAAGGATTTATTTGGCCTTTGGGTTTACCCTGAATCACCATGCAAACTCCCCTTTCCTTTCCAAGCTGTTTTGGTGTGTGGATGAAATACAAGATTACAGAGGAAGAAGGAGGCAGAGGTACAGGTGTTTAGACAAGATGATGAATAATGCCCTCTGCTGCTGCTTTTAGTGAATTGGATTTATTATTTTTTTTTTTTAAGGATGGGAAAGCTTGAAAGAAGACTCAGGTCTTGTTCCTTTAACAGTTTGGATAGGTAATCTCCTGTAATTTACAGGGTGAATTAGCAGGATGTTTATTTGTCTACAAGCAGATAGAAATTTCCTAGGATCTCTACTTGAACCCAGCAGGTGGAATTAGGCTGAAACATTTCAAACTTCAGGAGATGAGACTTGTGTGTCACAGAGATCTGTTAAGGCTGCCAGTGCAGAAAACCTTAGTAATGTCAGGCAGTTGCTTACTGAGATAAGCCCAGATGGTCCCAATATGCAACCCCAAACCCTGTATTTTAAAGAAGGACAAATAATATTACAGTGTCTGCCTTTGCCCAGAAGGAGCATATGCAGAGTAATAATGTCACTAACACTGTAGCTTGCCAGTGATACCTGGCGCACATGCTGGCAAGATGAGATTTGTTACATACCAGCTCATTGGAGGAATTCAGTACAGTTTCCTAGTTTCAGTCTTTGGTTCCTCTTTGGCATTTGCAGCGCAGAAGTTACCTGTGCCTCAGTCTGTTGTTCCAACCGCACAGTGTTCACTCATAGTCTTGTGATTTGCAGAATTTCTTTGGCCCTGAATTTGTGAAAATGACGATTGAGCCATTCATCTCCTTGGATCTACCAAAGTCTATCTTGGTAAGGAAGGGGCTATTCAGCAATCAGTGACAGGGGAAGTACATTAAACCAACTAATGTGCTTTTGTCACAATTGTGAATGTTGGTATTTTTTATTTCACAAAATGCAGACTAAGAAAGGGAAGACTGATGACACTAGGCGAAAAGTAAATGTGATGCTTCTAAGTGGGCAGAAGCTGGAGCTGACCTGTGATACCAAAACAATATGTAAAGATGTCTTTGATATGGTGGTTGCCCATATTGGCTTAGTGGAGCATCACTTTTTTGGGTTGGCTACTTTAAGAGGTAAGAAAAATGATCTAATGTAATTGACAGGTACAGACTAAGAATAATTGGCTACATGGTGTTGAGAAGATAAGCAGAAACTCTCTGGTATCTACAAAGTGTCTACTTTGAGTTTTGTTCTGTTGTATTGAAGCAAAATACATTCCTCAATGAACAACTTTGCACGATAAAATTTTACATTTGTCAAAGTTATGGCAGCTCATCTTGAGCAGCCTATTTCCTGTGGTTGCTAGTTTTCTTTCCTGCTGTTTGTTGCCCTCACTCCGACTAATACCTCTCAGAGGACATGAATGGGTTTTGGGTTCTGTTAATATGCCATAGGCATTGTTGAAGCCTCTCATGGAGGCAGACCCCTTGGGAGGCATAGGAGGGCCCTAGTATAGATGGAGTTGCCTTATATAAAAAGAACTTGCTCCTGAACAATTTAGCTTTTTGCTATTAGAAGAATACTAATGTTTCTTCTAATAAATGCTGGATTTCCTGTGGGATAAGAAATGTTAGAATTTTAAAGAACCCCTAGCTCCTGTTTTGTAGCTGTCATGTAAGATAATTTTTATATATAGGATAATACATATTTATAATACGATAATGTGTTATCTTATTATTTATATGGTTTTATATCCATATGCTTCCCTTTAACATTCATGGCAGACAATGAATTTTTCTTCGTTGATCCTGACATAAAGCTAAGTAAAGTAGCTCCTGAAGGATGGAAAGAAGAACCAAAGAAAAAGAACAAGCCCCCTGTTAACTTCACTCTGTTTTTTCGCATAAAATTTTTTGTGGATGATGTCAGTCTTATACAGTGAGTATATGAATATATATTTTAACCCTTTAAGCTCTGAATTTATGGGTAGAAATTGGATAGTAATCAAATGCTGGAAATATGCTGTAACGGGAAGAGTACCAAAGATGATATGGATTTTTTAGTGGGTTTTGGTTTGTTTTCCCATTCCAGGCATACACTGACCTGTCACCAGTATTATCTGCAGTTACGGAAGGATATTCTGGAAGACAGGATGCACTGTGATGATGAGACAGCCTTATTATTAGCATCCCTAGCTCTCCAAGCTGAGTATGGAGATTACCAGGCTGAGGTACACCATCAATTTCACCTTTGAGAAACTGTGTTCTTGCTGCATAATTCAAGAGTAGCCTGTGAGCTGCCACAGCTTGGGCCTGGACTAGAAGCTCAGCTGATATGCTGTTGGCTATTTTTGCTGTGGGCAAGGGTTTCTTTTTCTTAGGCTAATAACACAGGGCTGTTGCAGAATCTGTTTCAAGATCTGGGTGTTAAATCCTTTATTTCAAGTGGAAGTAAAGAAGGGCTTGAATAGAAAGAAACCATATGTGAAATAAAGCTCTGAGTCAGGGTTGAGATTCTTACTCAGAAGCATGTGGTTCTCCAATTGATTTGCAGTGTATGATTCTCTGTAACGTGAGCGTTCATGCTTCATTTATGCACATAGAGCGGTATATGGAGTTGCCGCCATATAAATATTTCGTGTTGTAGGTGCATGGCATGTCCTATTTCAGACTAGAACACTATGTCCCGGCTAGAGTGATGGAGAAACTAGATCTGTCCTACATCAAGGAAGAGCTGCCGAAATTGCATAGCACTTACGTGGGTGCATCTGAAAAAGAGACAGAGTTAGAATTTTTGAAGGTAAGTGGGCAGCAGTTTGCTTCCTTAACCTGTGATTTAAGAAATTCATTGAGGGGAATATGGGCACGTGGACTTCAACCAAAAGCACAGGAAAACAGCTCAGGTTCTGATTAACATTGAAAGGAAGAAAGCTGAAAATATATTCTCAAATGACATATTTGAAAGAAATTGTAAGAGATGGGAAGGAAGTCCTTTCACTTTTTGTTCTGATCAGTAGTCTTCCTGCTTTAGCTCAAACTAGGTAAAAGCAACTATTGATCCTTATGTTTACCCTGAAGGAAGCTATGATTATGAGGCAGCAAACCCTGCTTTTCCTATGCCCTTTGTTCTTTCTGTTGAGAAAAAAAATATGTAAATTATGAAAAGTTTTGCTACAGCTAACACTGTTTATGGTGCTTGGTATGAAGCAAGCCAGAAGCATTACCAAGCAGACTTCTGTGTGCAGGTACAAGGTCCAATGATAGGAAAGCTGTAATCACAGATGTATTTGATTTGTTCTGAAAGGACCCATCAACAAATGTAATTATGAGTTTTGCTGCAGTTGCTGTGAGACAATTATCAGGTCCTGCCTTGATACAATGACTGCAAATGACTTCAGGGGGTAATGTCTTGCTGCTGGGATGCTGGATAGCCATTACACTGTAATTCCACAGTCATGCTGTGGTTCCACAGTCTCTTGAGAAAGCGGTGGCAGAGGCACTGAGCTGACTTTGCCCCTTCTAAGGCTTTGGCTGAAGTGTTCTTGTAACTTAAGCACAGAAAACAAGAACAGGGGCCTTGACCCTAGCTAGACATAGCCTGACTTGGGGTGGGGAGAGCACTTAAATTCCTTCATTTGATTCATTACGTCAGTCCTGTATGCCAATACTGAAGAGACACTAGGAATTAATGACTAGGAGTGCAAAGTGAGTGAAACTGCATCTTTTGGCAGTTACAATACTTCAATGTGATCCAGAATTGCAGTGTTAATCTGATTACAATTACAATTGGCTGGTTACAATTTGTTGCCAACAATTGGTTTGTGCAGGTTTGATTTACTCACAGGCGTTCTTGGTTCATGCTTTCATTGTCTGATTTTAATAAATGCTGTTAAGTATAAAAACTTGTAATAGCCTTAATTTCATATTCTTAGATGTTTCATTGTATTGATCTGTATAGTTGTGTCAGAGGCTCACAGAATATGGGGTTCATCTTCATCATGTGTTGCCTGAGAAGAGATCCCAAACAGGTATCCTTCTGGGAGTGTGCTGCAAAGGAGTTGTTATTTTTGAAGTTCACAATGGTGCCCGCACGCCTGTACTACGCTTCCCATGGAGAGAGACAAAGAAAATATCCTTTAGTGTAAGTTGGTCTCTTTTCCTCTGTCTGTACATACCTATATTTGTATGTTCAGATACTGTGTGTTATTCCTGCAAATTAAGCTGCTGTTCTCAGTGTAGTCTGACTATGTTTTGGGTTGCTGAGCCATGTTGTATTAGGAGTTTGAAAGAGGAGTTTTGAAATTTCCAAGATTTTTTGGGGTTTGATTAGCTTGCCTCCTATGCTGCTGAGGTTCCAGCCTCAGAAGAGAGTTTAGCACCTGTGTTTTGGTTTGGCAGATCTGTAGTGATGTGAAACATGGCTTCCCTGCCTTGTAAGGAATGAGCCATTATGGAGACAGATCGAAGGCTACTCTTATGGGGAGAAGCTTTACCCATTAACTGCATTTCTGGGCATCCACCCATGCTCCTGTATGGGATATGGATACTGAAGGAGCATGGGAGTGATAATCCTGCATTAGAGGACTGGGTATTGGCAAATGCCAGTACTCAGTATAATTAAGAGATGCACCTATTTTGCTTTTAAATTATTTTATTTCCAAGAGTAGTTAACTTAATAATGGTTGTCAGTGGCTGACACTTGATCTGGACAATACCAGACAACTTTAGTGAATACAGTATAATCTGGTGGTCATGTGTCAGTTTTTAATGAGGTGTTGAGCTTCAAGTACTTCCCTTGGTACAGATATTGAAAACAGGACTTCAAACTGTGAGATAACTTACTGAAAAGCTACAGCCTGTTTCATCTGTGATATGATTTTTAACTAGATTTGGTAAATTAAAGTTCTAAGTTTATCTTTTCAGTAATTTTTAGACCTGGAATGCCAACTGATAAGATTTCATAACTGGATGGGTATCTAGTTATTTTTCTTTTGAGTGGCAACACCCCTTGTGGCATTATTGGAGACTTTTGAAAACTCCAGCCTGCAAAACGTAATAGTGCTGTTTGTCATTAGTCAGCACCAGCAGTAACAGAGACGGATTAAATAATAATGAAGTACCATCTCAGCTAGCCGAGAAGTAGCTTTAAAGTGCTACTTCGTAAATCTCGAATTACTTTCAACCCCAATTTTAATAGAAATCTCTCCCATGGGTGCATTTTTGCTTCAGGAAGATTTCAATGCTGTAACTGCGCAAGCAAATACAAAATTCTTTGTAAGCTAAAAGTAGCCATTGCCTTTAACTTTTTCATTTCTCCATTGTGTAGAAGAAGAAAATAACTTTGCAGAACACGTCAGATGGTATCAAGCATGCATTTCAGACTGACAACAGTAAGACTTGCCAGTACCTTTTGCATCTCTGCTCTTCCCAGCATAAGTTCCAGCTACAGATGAGAACCAGGCAGAGCAACCAAGACACTCAGGACATTGGTAAGGACTGTGATGTTGTTAGTTTTTAATAACAATCTGTGTATTTTTGTAAGGAGAAAACTGAACTTGAGCTTCAGTAATTCCACTGCGTGCTACGTATGTGTAGCTCTACATCTGGAGGGTTTGAACTATAAAGAGAATTTACTAAGTAAGTTTGTTTAGGATTTGCTGGGGGGGGAAGAGTTGGCAGATCACACAAGAGCTGGCACACAGCAGCTCCTCTAAAATAAAAGGAGGCTAAAAATAGGTCACTAATAGTACTTTTATGATTAGATTAATGGCATTTTTCAGAAAGAACTTGAAGATACTTAAGTAACAGGATTTTTACATTTTGCTTAACAGGAAATGAATTGCTTTGATGATGTGGAATTACAGATAAAATGGTGTGATCATGAGATGGCAAATACAACAGGGAGCATTTCATGATGCTGCATCTGTAAGCTGTGGGTGTAGCTGTCTTTATTCCACTTAATGTTTGGTGGACCCAGTAAGGAACAACACTTATGCTAGTCAATTTTCTTCAGAAATGCCGTCTAATTTGTGTGTATAATATAAAATCTAAAGGTGTTCTTTTAGATAGGAGATATTAATTGGAGAATGCAATCCTTTTAAACACACTGTACTAATTTCTTTACAATTCGGAGCAGAGCTCACTTGGCTGGCTGGCTAGAAGTGCTATTTTGGTCAGTCTGCCTGCTCATTTTCTTTCTTTGTTCCCTGTTTTATCTGTCTGCATTCCAATTGATGTTAATCCAGACTTCCACCAGCGTAGCTGGGATAGAGTTTGACCCCACTGCTGTGAAGGTTGTGATCTCTAATTTAAAAAAGGGGGGGAAGGGAGGAGAGGCAATGTGGCAACTCTGCAGCCCTTTTTTCTATTCTGTTGGGTTCAGCCAACTCAGTGAAAGGAGCAGGACCAAGCCTTTGTACCATTCTCTAGCTTAGTGCTTGCTTATCCTGAATGCCAAAGAAAAGCAGCACATGAAAGGCTTTCTTGGCTAGGCAAACTTGGTTGCACTTACAGATGCAGTATGTGTTGTGCTTTGGGAGTCTGGAAAATAATAGTTTGTTTCTATGTAGTGCAGATAATGTGCAATTCAGAAGTCTCAAATTTCATCAATCATCTGTAAGTAGAAGGAAATAAGTCGGTAGTACAGTTAATTCCATTACACTTGGTTGTTAAAAGTAAAAACACTTCCAAAACTTTGCTTGTGTCATATCTTTACTGATCTAAATTGATCAGCCCTGTTCTTCTTTCCTTCAGGGATATATGCATAGAGCAGTAGAGTTACTAGAATATTTTAAAAAAGAAAAAGTATTGTAATAAAGGTAAAAGAAAACAATGATGAATCAGCTAGCCAAAATTAATTAGAAGCACTGCTTTTTTTAGAGCAGGGAAATCCCAGGCAGTATTGGGAAGCATTATTCTTAGCCTATAGAAGCATCAAGTATTTTTTTTGGGGTGGGGGGTTTCAGAGCCCTTAAAACATCAGTAAAAATGGTGGTTAGAAGCAAAACAGTAAGCAAAAGGGAAGGTGATAATAGTATTAATTCGAGGCTGATCACCACAGGAAGTGTATGTTTTGAAGGTTACTTATTTAAAGATTGGGCTAACAGCACAGTGAACACAAGCACGTGCCTATAATGCTTGCATGTTCATGGGGAGAAGTAGCAGATTTCAGAAGATTAATACTTTGGAAGATTCTTTACAAATACACTATTAGCTTCTTGTGAGACTCACCTTGATTTCAGCCACCGAACGGAAAAAGTGTTTCAAGACAAGGGAGAAGGGCCTGGCATGCATAGTGGTGGTGAACAAATTGTCATGGAACGTAGCAACAGAGGACGGAGGCATAAGGGCGAGCACCTTATAGCCCCTGTGATGTATGTACCATGTCATGTTTTTCACGTGTTGCACAGTGTCTTCAGTGACCTGGGAGAAAACATTTTAACACATGTAAATCAAATAGGAAGAATTAGGTTTGGAAAATAAAAGGAAATAGCCTCTTGAGTAACGTTCTTTCTGCATGAATAGAAAGAGATGAGACATAAAGTTAACTGAGCACTGAGTTTTAAGATGGATATTTGGGTTCCTGAAAGGACATATAGAAAACCACAAAGATGGAAGCAAGGGCTAGGTTAGCCTTATGAGGGGCAAGTTACTGTTGTAGTTTCTTGCCCTAGGTATTGGGGGAATGAATGTCTTTTGGAATGGAAGGGCTGAGATTGTATTTTCCAAATATACTCTCCTATGGGGAATACTTCAGCATTTAGTAAAGCTAATGGGTGATGTGTACCAAAAAGTAGCATTTACCTTTTGAGTTCCAGTGCAGCTTCCTAAATCAGCTTATTTCCTAGCTGCATGTAGAGTTTATAAAAACCCTACACTAGTTAACCCTAAATCAGAACTATATATGCAGTTGGGAATTGCTTTTCCTCAAACTTCCTTGTGAAATGACTCCAAAACATCAGTGAAGTTTACGAAGGGTTCAGTTGGCCTGATTTCCTTGAAGGCTCTAACAAGCAAACATGTTGCTGCAGCTTGTCAAGTTTCTGAGCAAGAGCCAAGCCACAGGAACTTAACTGCTAGCCTTAGGAGGCAGTTAGGCTAATAGAAATGAGCCCTGCTCAGCTTTGCTCTGCATTAAGAGGGGGTTAGGCTCAGCTGTATTATCTTGCATTTGCTTTCAGCTAAGAACATACATCCAGACAGTTCCCACGACTCAGCTGACAGTAATTTAATTACAAACCCAAAACCTGTTTCCTTCTGCTGCTTAAAGGAATCCTAGTTCATGAGTCAGAAAAGTGTGGTGAAGGCCAGTCAACACTTTCTATTCTGTGCTGAAACATTTATGAATGTTTCTGGCAGAGGAAGTCTCCACAAGTGCACCTGAGTGAAGCGATGCTCTTTAACCAGGTAGAGATGCTGCCTCATAACTTTGCAGCTGTATTGTAACTGTGTCAGGGGCTTAGCGAAGAAAACTAAGCAATGGGTGGATGGAAGTTGGGTGGAAGTGGGGGAGCCCTTTTTGTTCAAATTCAGAAGATTTGTGTGAGCAGTTTAAGGGAAGTATAGTCTTCCAGGTCACTTGGCTTGAGGACATAATTTGCTTTGCAGAAAGAGGGCACTGCAGTTTAACGGGAAATGTAAGTCTTCATACTAACAAGAGGATAAGTATTCTGCTATTCTGTCGGTTTGGACTTCACTGTAGTAGATGGTCAGGTTAGTGTAATGTCATGAACTCCAAACTTTGCTTCCTGAGCAAACTACATGGTGGTTATTTATATGTACCTTATGATGGTACATACTTTTGAGCATCTAGAGAAAATATTTAGAGAAAGTATTTGTATGAGTTAGTTGTTTTAAGATGCTTGCTTTACACAAAGAGGTCACACTAACTCTGCTGTATAACTTAAATTTGTTTGTTTTTTGTTTAAAAAAAAAAAACAAACCAAAATCCACAGAAAGAGCTTCATTTAGGAGCCTAAATCTCCATGCAGACTCTGTCAAAGGCTTCAACATGGGACGAGCAATCAGTACTGGTAGCCTGGCCAGCAGCACTTTGAATCGACTTGCCGTTCGACCTCTGTCCGTTCAGGCAGAGATTCTGAAGAGACTGTCCTGCTCTGAGCTCTCACTCTTCCAGCCACTTCCTGGCTCTTCAAAGGACAAGAATGAGAAGACTCTGTGGGAGGAAAGACCCAGGGTTATGAGCAAGTCATTTCACGATCTGAGTCAGAGCCACATCTCGGTTTACCCCCCAAGGAAAAATATCATTACTGCTTTGGACTCTTCCCCCAAAAAAATAGAAGACATAATGGGCAGAGTCTTTAAGCAAATGCCAAAATTTGATACTGGATCAGCAGCAGGAGCATTAAAACTGAGCAAGTAAGAGTCTCTCTGACCGCCCTGCAATATCTTTGTGTACAGTCAATGTACATTTTGCACCAGTTTTGATTTATTATTCATACCATTATTTTATTACATTGATCCTTCCCTCTCCCAACTTCCTCTTCCCTCTGTCTGGTTCCCTTTCTCTCCTTCTCCCCTTTAAGTTCAAAATCTCATGCAGGTTTAAGTAGAAGCCCTGAAAGAAAGAAAAATGAATCAGACTCATCATCCATTGAAGATACCGGTCAAGCCTACGTTGTAGGTCAGCATGCAAAAAATGATATTACTGTATTTACTAACCAACCTCTAAAATAGCTTTGGGTGCAATGCTTTTTTGATATATTTATTAACTGATGGCAATATTTTGACTTTAAAAAGGAAGCAGAGTATCAGGTGTTAAAGTAATGCAGGCTAATTACCTGTTGCTCCTGAATAATTGTTGCAATGAATCAAAAAAGTCCTCCTTTGGGCAATACCCATCTATACACAGGTGTGTAAAGTATTAGTGCATCACAGTAAAAGATGTTCCAGAAAACATCTTCCATTTTGTCACTTAACAGTGACATTTTATTGTATGGATCTTTTAATAATTTGCTAGTTTTCGCAGTCCGTTTATCAAACTTGAACTTTTTTTAGTGGTTTCTGTCATTTTTAGAAGTAGGCTCAGTTTGGCATAAGCTGGCTATTGTCTGGTACCTCCGAGCAGCTCTTTCTTGTTTGGTCTCATTTGAATATAATAAATGAGGTACAATATTTTTTTGTGGTGCATTGAGTGTTTCACAAAAACACTCTTGTAATGAGCTAAGCCAGACCTACTTACTCCATTTTCAGGGCAAGGATTGGATTGCATACAAATATTCTTACTCTAGGCAGTGAAAATACAGAATCTGCATTTAAAAAAATAAAAATCAGAGCAGCTAGGTAGACTTAAATTCACAGATTGAATAATTGTGCATTAATTTTTAATGTAGCTATGTTATGGTTTCTGTTTATAGAAGGCTCCCTGTTAGAATGCTAGAAATTACAATGTCTGAAACATTTGGCAGCCTTAGCTTGCTTTTGATACTTTGCTTTTGCTTAATATTAAATATATTGGTTGGCTACAGAATATCAGAAAAAGTGGAAGATTAAGGTTATGGAAGTCAGAGAAATGTATAAAGAAAGAAAACCAACCCCAAAATTAAACAACCCTTCCCCCCAAACAAACAAACAACAACAAACAAAACCAAACAGTGTGACATACAAACACTTAGCACATCTTTCCCTGCTGCTCTTGAATCCAGGACTGACTTGAGAGCCATACTTTTTCAGTACTGAGAGCATAAGCCACTGAAGAGTGAGATGAGACATCCAGTTTCTGTAATAACTGGTTGCAGCCATTTACCCTATGCTTTTATTTTAGCTTTACAATTAGTGTTATCATATGCTTACCCATGATAATTTGGGCAGCAGTTCTGATAAGGATCCTAGTTACATGTCAGATAGTTCTACTGAATCACATTGCCTGTGCTGGGGGACAAACATTCTTTGCATGATGAAACTCATCAGCTGAAACTTCAGGGTTCAGAGGCTTGGGAAAGACCAGGACTGCTTTCCTAAGAAGCTTGAATTCTCTTACTTTGTTTACTTTCATAAGTTAATATGTTTATTATTTTATCTTCTTTAAAGTATGCCACATTTGCTTGGCATTGATCATTCCAAAGAAAATATGATTCTATGTGCAAACCGATTAAAATAGAAATACTTGATACAAATTGCTTGTTACTGCAGCAACTTATTTGTTACTGTACAAAATCTGACAACACCCACGTTGGTTTATCGGGTTAGGCATAATCATCCAATCCTATTTAGAAAATTTAGTCTTTGACTTAGTTTCTTAAAGATCCATTAATTTTATCTGAAGTCAACACTGGTTGTGAAGGCCAAACTTCTGTCCTTTCCTTAATTCTTTGCTTTTGCATGAGCTATCATCTATCTGAACCTTGAACTACAACCACAGTATGAGTAGTTTGGCTTTGCTAATCTAAAACTACTTCTGTGTTTATTCATTTTTAAAATAAGTAATTTGATATTGCGAATGAGCTCATGTCTACTGTGTGAAGTCTGAAACAGACCTTGGTAGCTTTCATATTTAAAACAAAAAAACAACGAACAAAAGACCTAAGAACACTATCTGATATTTCCATTCATGTCACAGGCGTTAGCATGAATACTTCAGGAAATCATCTGTCATCAACGCTATTAAAAGAGAGTGGTAAGTTGATAAATAATATGTATGTAGAATTAATTCAGTCAGTTTGTGAAGCACTTTTCAAGTGCTTCACTGTTCCACCTGTCCTGTTTCTTAAATACCTCTCCCAGTTAGTTGAATAGAACATTCTCTTAAGGACAACTCCTTATATTTTTTTTTGTTTGCTTCTTGGTGGAGAGAATTTGACATCTGTGTGTAATATTTTTCAAATATGAATAGTGTCTGTTTAGTTTAAGACTTGAAAGGTGCTATCACCTAACATGCCATACTCTTTAAAGCTCATTTCCCTTACTTTGAGGTTAAAGATTCTGTAGAGCCTGAGAAGACTCTTTTCAGTTCATTTACCCTTTCGATTTAACTTGGTTTGGGAGAAAACCTCTTCCAGTGTATTACACTATCTTGCACACTGCTTTATGCTTGTACCAGTGTGTAGAGCTCAGTAGGTTTCTGCTGGTTTAGATTTGCATGTTCCACTTAGGGCAAAAGTATGCCAGGTACTCCAGACCACATGAGTTGTATCTTCTGTAGGTAGCAAATTCATGAGTTCAGACTCACTGTACGTTCCATTCTCTGAAAGTTTGAGGAAATTACATTTTTCCAAATCATGCTTCTGTCTCTAAAGCATGTGAGTCTACTTCAGCCTGTTAGGAAGTCTCTGGAATCATCTAAATCACGTAAATCTATTGTGCTCAAATTTTGGAACAGGCAGAATCAGCAGCCTGTGGAGTACCAAATGTGGAAATAAATTCAAATGAGAGGTTTTAGTGGATGCCTCCTGAGTTGGTTGTTTTTTATTGAAGGCTCACCATTAAGAGAATTTAATGAGTAACCTTTTAGTAACTTCATATAATAAGCCTCAGTTTCACTTTCACCAACATGCTTACATCCTTCCTACCTGAGCAGGGCGTGTAAACACAGATCTAAATACTTTGCTGAAATGAGACTAATAAATCTGAAGATTCGAGAGCTCAATTGTATTGTGATTCCAAGAGACTGTGCTAGGTGTTTTTCTTAGGAGGAGTAAAAAATTTTAACTGAAGACGGAAGTAAGTTATAGTGATGGTGGGGTTTTGTTTTGGTTTTTGTTTTGGTGGGGTTTGTTTTTTTTTTAATTCTTTGGACGTGGAAGTTGTAAGTTGGACCCACTTGTTCAGAACACCTTTTCAGGTTATCAGAGAAGTAATCTGTTTAAATGGAATAGAATCATAGAATCGTTAGGGTTGGAAAGGACCTTAAGATCATCTAGTTCCAACCCCACTGCCATGGGCAGGGGTGCCTCACTCATGTCACCCAAGGCCCTGTCCAACGTGGCCCTGAACACTGCCAGGGATGAGCATTCACCACTGCTTTGGGCAACCTGTTCCAGTGCCTCACCACCCTCACAGTGAAGAGCTTTGTCCTTATATCAAACCTGAACTTCTCCTGTTTAAGTTTAAACCCATTACCCCTTGTCCTATCACTGCAATCCCTGACAAAGAGTCCCTCTCCAGCATCCTTATAGGCTCCCTTCATATACTGGAAGGCTGCTATGAGATCTCCACATAGCCTTCTCTTCTCCAAACTTCAAGGCAAGCCAGAAGGGAAGCATTCAGATAATGTCTGTTGGCTTTTCAGTTGATTCTCTGCAAGCAACGCATAACAGAGTTGCCTCACCAGAAAGAGAGATCACTTTGGTGAACCTGAAAAAGGACGAAAGATTTGGCTTAGGTAAGTGGCTTTAAAACTGTTGTTGTCATGACTCTTCTTAAAAGTCAAAACCAAATTCTGCAGGTCTATGTTTACTGTAGGACTGAGGAAAGCTCTGCAGACAGTAGCTGGATGTTAAAGGTATTTAAGATGTCGAAGCCTGGACTTATTTGGTAGCACCTGCTTCTGATTTGTTGAATGTCTTTATCCAAGACCATTTCTTATTTTCTTGGGGTTTTTCTATACTGTAAGTGTAAGGTAATATTTTTATTGTGAATTAGTTATCCTAAAATTTGGCATTTAAAGTTTATTTCTGTGTTCAGGGACAAGATTTTGTCAATGTGGACATCTCGGAGTTGTGACAGCTTGAAGGATTTAAATGAAATAAAAAGGCATTATAAAGCCATTATGTGCTAATTGTGGAGTGTTTTTCTTACTCTTATAATATCGTCAGATGGAACATTAATTTGAGGTTTAAGGAGCCTGGAAGATGAGATATTTGCATTCCATTCTTCCTTCTACCACTGAGTTTTTTCATAAACCCACATAATTTTTCCCTGTATGAGTAATGAATAATTTGGTGTCAGTATTGTGCTTTAGAGAGCCTGTAAAGTGTCCTTAAGGACATTGTTCTGTCTGTCATTCAGAATAGGAGTTCTGTAAGTTTGAAGAGGGGGGAAAAGTCTACAAGACGATAATATTTAGTGTTTACCCTGGACAGAGTTGACCAAAAAGGAAAGAAAATCATATGAAATGCACTATTTCTTCTCTTTCTTCCCCATGCAACCTGTGGTACTTTGCTGGTTTAGCTAGAATAGAGAAGACCTGATACCTTCCATTTTCTTTTTTTTCATCTTGAACATTCTTTCCAGGTTTACCTCATAGAATTAGCTCAAGTAGACGAAAAGTCTAAAAAGAAAACAGGGACCTGAAAAACTCAGGAGGGTCAGACATTTAGGTGAAGCATCTAACAATGGAGAAACCCAGGAATTTTTAAGTAAGAGAAAATACATTTCATCTGGTCAGCAAATGTGCATTTAATGTCACTTGTTTGTGCATGTGTTTCTCTTGCCACAGTTGTCTTCTGGAACCTTTGCTGGAGTTTCCTGGGAAGCCAGCTAGACAAAATCTGTATCGCTTGCTCAAAAACAGAGAAAGCATTAAAAATGCATCAAAAAAGCTTTACCTCTTATTTTCATGTAGACTTCTCTGGGGTGTCTAGTTTTCTTATATTTTTCATTTATTAGAATTACTAAGGTTTTACACACTCTGTGTTACAGACTTGTGTTAAGTTTCGCTGTGGTAACTAATATTTTTGCCTGCTTTGGACTTTTTTTAATAGGCTTTCAAATAGTCGGTGGAGAGAAGACGGGGAAACTTGATCTGGGAATTTTTATTCATTCAATTATTCCCGGAGGGCCAGCCGATTTGGAAGGATCTCTAAAGCCAGGTGAATAGCATAAATAAGAGGTGTATAAATGTAAGAAAAGACCAAACACTTATGTAGTATCATTTCCATCTCTGGCTTCAGGCATCCCATTACCTTCTGGATAATTTCTGAAAACTGCTGATACTTCTTCATTAAACTATATAAACACAAAAATAATACGAATCAAAGTAAAAATTAGAAAGCTTGAAATAGCAGAAAATTAAAGTTACATGTAAATATAAGGGGCTTATTTGCCACTGTCTCTCTATAGATGCTTTGTAATTTAATTTTTTTAAGACTCCAAATGCATATTTGCATTTGGAAAAAGTGAATGTAACCATATAGCTGGGGGGAAGGGTATTTAATATCTGGCTTATATGTTTTGGGTTTTGTTTGTTTGGGCATTTTTTTTCCATATTAGTCTGTGCCTTGAACTGAGCTGCATATTGCTTATTTCACTTCTTGATTTTTGCTTTTGTGTCCATTTTTCTCACAGCAGAACAGAAGGTAGAAATGATAATATGGAAAAGTTTGTCAGGTTTAAAAGAGGAAATACTCATAACCAGTTCTTATGGTTTGTTTTGGGTTTTGTTAGTTTTTAGAGGGGGTTTTGAGGTTTGGTTTTGTTTTAATGATTAGGGTTCCTTATTCCAGCATCACTTGAATGTTAATAATTTTTAATCCATGCATTGTGTAGAGATTTTCAGACCTGTACTCCACGTTCTCATTGATGGATAAAAATGCAGATGTTAGTTTGTATCTGAACAAACCCTTTTGTGCAGGACACCGACTAATATCCGTAAATAGCACAAGTTTAGAAGGTGTCAGCCATCATGCAGCATTAGAAATTTTGGAGAATGCACCTGAAGATGTGATACTTGTTATCTCTCAGCCCAAGGACAAGCTATCCAAAGGTATGGAACTTTGGTTACTTCTGTAAGCAACTCCAGCTAGTATATGCTTGAAATTCTGTTCTGAGACTGAATGAAAAAGCGTGTAAAACTTTCACCCGGTTGTAAGCTGGGAAATTTGCGTCATGCTGCAGCTAAGAAGGTTACCAGCTATTGATGACTGTCTTGTCTCCTGGTTTTCAGCATCATGTAACACTGCACACATCAGTAATGGAACCAGAGGTTATTTAAGGAGGCTGTCGTCGGTGCAGGACAATGAGGCAGAATCCTCTTCAGAAGAGCACAACCAGTCTCATGGTCACCAGAGGCCTGTTTCAGGGAGTTTGTCTGGCTTCTCGGGTGGCAAGCGGGATGGAAGCGTTAGCTCCCAGGATTCCAGAACTGAGAGTGCCAGCCTGTCTCAGAGCCAGACAGCCAGCTTCTTTGGCAAACGTGCAAGCGGTAGAGCCCAGCAGGATCCTCAGGATTACAGTGATTCCCAGTCTGGGCTTTCTAAAATGAACGAGAAGAGAAGATCCTCCTCAGACAGTGCACGAGCAAAAAATAAAAGGCCTGGGGTAGTGGAGCCTGTGGAATATTCTGACCGAGGGGATTCTGACATGGATGAAGCAACTTATTCCAGCAGTCAGGAGCAGCAACCAGCTAAAAAGGCATAGTGTATTTCATATGAATATTTCCAATCAATATAATAGTGGTAGTGAAATATCTGTTTGTGGGTGTGAATAAGGTGAAAAGATGTGGGGGAAGGACAGCCTAGCCTGAAAGTTATCTTTCTAATGGCAAATGCTAATAGATAATTTCTAATAGTTTGGTGATTTTGTTAAAAATAATTTGTTCCAAAAGAATAACTTGAAATAACTTCCCAGCTTTCCAATGTCAGGAGGTGGTCATGTCTTACCAGAGGCAGATTGTACCTTGGGATGAAAATATAGTGCACTTGTTGATTCTATAGAAAACCTCCTTTCAATTCTGTATATTTGTCCAATATGTTCATAGTCTAGTGACCACCCCTAGAGGTAAGTTTATTCACCTGACAGATGTTTTTAAACTAAGTTCTTCCTAGATTAAAGGAGTAGTGATGCATCTGGAATAGGTAGCAACAGAATTCATTGTCTTTTGGGATTGATCTAATCCGTGGAAAACTGCTTTTGCATAGTGAAGTTCAGCAGTGAACCATGCTCTCTGAACAGCTTGCTCTTTCACCTCTCCAAAAGAACACAATGGCAAGTACTACAAATTAATTCCTAACTTGCAGTGATTCCTCTTTTCAGCTGCTGGAGGTTATTTAGTCAAGTTGTGGCAGCTCCTGCAAATTAATCCAACAGACTCTTCAGCTGCTGCTGTAATACTGAAGAGCTGCAGTTTCTGTGTTCTGTGACCAACTTACTTTTGACAATAAAGACTTACCTGCTGAAGGCCTAGCACATTTCTGTGCTAAACGTGTTCGATGGCAGCAATGGAAGAGTTAAAGCAATGAGCCTTATGAGCCTTACTAAATGGTACTTTGCCATGTGGACTCCTTTTGGCTGCATCTGACTCGAAAACACACCCTTTAGGGTCTTAACTATAAACTTCTGTTCTAATGGCAGATCATTCTCTCTTTTTGTTTTGTTTGTGTTTTTGTTTGGTTTGGGGTTTTTTTGTTGGTTTTTTTTCGTTTTATTTTTTTATTAAAGGATTCTTCTTCAGCGAATACAGCAAACAAAGTGAATTCTAAAAAGGTTACTGCAGCACTTCTTAAACCTGGAGATGTCTTTGAGGTTGAACTAGCCAAAAAAGATAACGGCTTGGGAATAAGTGTCACGGTACTGTTTGACAAGGTTTTTAGATGTTTTCTCTTTTTCTCTACTCCCAGCAACCCATTAAATTGATATATTACAAGGAAGCATATTTTCTGGAGTCACTGTTAAGTATATAGTTTTACTGGTGTGTAATTAATCTTACCAAAGCTGAAAAGTAAATACTATTTTATATCCTTTTTCTTGTTATCTGCCCTTTTAAGTAACTCTTGTTTATTGTTTTATGGTGAAGCCCCAAAGTCCTAATAGAATCTTATCACAAATGCTGATTTGTGAGTACAAAAAACAAGATGTTCTCTGTCCCTTGCTACCTAATAATGTGGCAGATTTACAATGCAGAGAAATAAGGCCTTCCCTGACTGGCATCACAGGCTGTTGAGGCAGTAGCGTGACTTACATGAGTATCTATGCACATCCACACATATACCGTGTTCAGGGCTCTCCCTCTGCTGGATAAAAGGCAGAAAGCAAATAGACTATTTACATTCAAGTAAGACCTGGCTGACACTGCTTTCTTGCAATATGAAACAAAAATATATTTTTAATGCGCTCATTTCTCCTCAGGCTGTAAAATTTCGAAGGGAGTTTATGTTTAGGGCTCAACACAGTGCAGAGTGGCACTTCAGAGAAGAAAAGCATGATTGATAACTGAGATGCACACATTTTTCACTGCTCCTGTTCTTATGTTCAAAAATATATTTTGGTACTTTAATGTAGAGATATCTCTGGTTGATTGATCACCAGACTACATAATAATTTAAGAAAGGGAAAATTGCTTACATTATAACTGTAAAGAGCAGTTATTATCTCAAAACTGATGGCCTTCACTGGCTGTTTATAAGTTGGCCTTTTTTCACGTGGCCATAAGCCTAGGCATGTAGGTGGAGTGCCAATCCACAAGCCTAGCACTCTTTACATACATATGGCTAGTATTGTAAAAGGAGCAGCATGAAACTTTATTATTTTAGCATCCCAGACTATCCAAAGTCATATTGCTTTGTCAAGTTTATAACTTGAGACAGCTGGAAGAACAAAGGTCAGCAGGAGTTGGTTATAGAATAGCATCAAGCCTAGTGCATGCATGCATCGGCTTTGTAGAAAACATTAGAAGATGCCAACCAATGCAAAGATTTCCCTTAAAGGATGACTAAAGGTTGGAAGGGACACACTTCTGCCCCTGCAGTGAGCAGAAAGCCTAAGGCCCTCCAAAAACAATGCCATTTGAGCTTGAGCAGATATTTTCAGCTTAGACCTTCAAACTTGTATGAGCTGAGAGAAGGCAGCACTCCTTAGTTTCCTATTACATGAGTTTCGAGTAGAACACTGCATGGGTATGCATCTTCTGCTTTAGCATGCTGTGTTCTCACACATACCTGAGCTTCAATATGCATGCAAGCATGTAAAACCTGGCATAATGCAGGCATGCTTCTGCTAAAGAACATTTATTTGTTGTAGGTGCATTTGCATTGTGATGCATCATGTTTTTACAATCTTCCCACCCCAACTGAATTCATAATAAATTGCATGACTGCAAAAAACATGCTTTGGGTTGTTTTGGTTTTAATAGTTTGGCTGTTTTTCTTACATGCCAGTAGCTCTAGTGCTTCCTGAGTACAGTTTTCCTTGTGTGACACTGTGTTTGATTAGTAAGTATTTTAACTGCAAGAAAACTAACATGCCATTTTTGCTTTCCATTTAGGGAGGTGTAAATACTAGCATAAGGCACGGTGGTATTTATGTGAAAGCGGTTATTCCCCAGGGAGCAGCTGAAGCAGATGGCAGAATAGAAAAAGGTAGTATTTCAGTTCTTTCAGCTGGGACTCTTATTGTGAAAAAAGAGCAGATAACTGGCTGATGGACTTGACCATACACTGTGGCCTAGAAGCTAGAAGTTATATTTGCCTTCTTTCATTGTACCTTTTTAACTGGGAATAATAGCTGTTTTTCTAAGCTACTGCATTTGCAGTTGTCATTTTAAATATTGCCTTTATTAAGTGTAGAACAACTGCAGAACTAACAGAAAACTGCTGAGACTCTGGAAGGGAAAAGTGGGACGAAGGCTGTAATAGGGGGAAAAAAAAGTACAAAAATCCTGCAGCCTGTGTTAATGGAGAACATTTCTCTGTTCCAGCCATGGAGAGAGAGGGCTTTGTATTACTTGTGGCCTTCTTGAATGGCATGCTGGGCAACTCAATACAGAAAACTGATGTAATTGTTATGGCTTTTCTTGTTTGAAAGCCAGGCCACATTCCTTATTGAAGTAAGAATTCCCACTGTAGACTTGAGATTTGCTTTTAATAAAGTCTGAGCTTTGTGGCAGACTATCATTCTGATGGTTAACACTAGCTTTGATGTGGGGTTATCCTACAGAATCATAGAATTACGTAGGTTGGAAAAAACCTCTAATATCAATGAGATATTAAAGTATATTCACTATTCAACCATATAGTTTAGTTGTAAAGTTCTCTTCTTGACTCAGCCTGTGGAGGGGAAGGAGAATTTCCTTCAACAACTGTCCTTGTTAGCTGAGACTTGAAGGTTTCTGTGCATCAATAGGTTTTACAGATGATGTTCTGCCTGCTTTTTCTTTAATTATCAGTCAATCATTTATAGGTGACCGTGTGCTCTCTGTCAATGGGATTAGTTTGGAAGGTGCTACCCATAAGCAAGCTGTTGAAACGCTGAGGAACACTGGGCAGGTAAGTGGCTGCTGGTTCTACTCCTGTGTATAGTAAACCACATCTTCACTCATGGAGAGAGGTAAAAGAACCTGAAGAAGACTGGAATTCTCCCCAGTGTCCTGGTTGCTTTAGGTGTGTTTTCTTAGGCTCCTTGGCTGCCTGGGCCTTGAGTTTTGCTGTCCGCCCTAGTGAAATTCTGGCTCTGTTCGGGTCAGATTTCCACATGGAATTGGGTTTTCCTTCTCCCTGGGCTTCATAGGTGCATGGGCTGGAAAGCAGCTGTAGCAGCCTGCTACAGACAGGTCCCAAATCTGTCGGAGGAGATTTGGGAACCACTGAGGAGACAAGGGCTTCCATATATGCAGCAGTGTCGGTAGCTTTATTTGAGTCTCGGGCGTTTTGGGTAGCACTTGGTTCTGTCAGTAGTATCTCCTCATTTAATAGTGTTATTTATGGCAGCTGCTTCATATGTGGAGGTACATGCACACCTGGAAATAGCCAGTGAATATACACAATGCTCGCATTGTAAAATTCTATTCCCTTAATGTGTGTGAAAATGGCACTTTCTTTGATGCTTCTTAACCAACTCACAGCCTTACTGAAAGAAAACCCTGTGTTGGCCACACAATATATTGCCAAGTCCATTAGTGTATTCTGAAGATTGTCACAGCCCTTAAAATAAGGAACGAGCAGAAGATGTATGGGGAGAGAAGTGTCCATAAAGTTTCCTCCTGTAAAACTTAGGGCCTTGACAAGTTAGAAAGAAACACATACTCTAGACTGTGCTATCTGCATGACTGTTGCTAGTTGAGAATGTTTCATCTCTTTAGGTGGTGCATCTGCTGTTGGAAAAAGGTCAGCTTTCAGTGGCCAAGGTTCATGCTCCAGTAACACCACAGTGCACACCTCCAAATCAGGTGGGGCAGTGTGAGCCACAGGAGAAGCCAGCGACAAAAACTACAAATGCCAAAGAATACAGCTTTGTCACTGCAGGTCAGGTCGCATAGGACAATTGTCTGAACTTTCAAAGCATCCTTTGGTTTTTAGAATATTTTTCTTCTAGTCTTCCGTAGAATAGAAAGATAGGCAAGGAGGAAGAGCTGGTAGGAATCTATACCAAGCTCCTGCACATAATGCAGTCTCTTCCTTTTGTGCTGTACCATTTGCTTTTAAGATTTCCTTTCACATCTTGGTAATTGTATTTAGTTACTGCTAACTGTTTGCTCTCTCACAGTTCCTTGTTCTTTCCCAATTTCACCAGTCTTGCAGGACAGGGCTATGGCACAGTTGAAATAAAAGAGGTGCTGCTAAGGAGTGCTAAGGGGAGGTTAAATACTTGCACATAAATGAGAGATTCTGTAGGTCCTGCTATTCCTGTCTAGGTGAGAGAAAATATCAAGAGCTGGATGAAGAGAGACAAGGGATTTGTTTAGCTGACTAGAGTTTGCCATATTTCAGCACCTCTTGCTGGAGACCTGTGAAAGTGTAGGGAAGCCTACCCAGATGGGGAAACCACTGCAGATACCTTTTTGTCTTCCTGCATGGGATTTATCCTGTCTGCCAGGAGCTCTGGTTGTTGCTCTTAGTAATGTCTGACCAGTGGCTGGGAAGGCTGTTTCACTCTGCTTTAAGAGGCTCCTTAGTGGACTTCCTGGGGAACAGTATTTTGGAGACACCCTGGCTTTCTGTATAGTGTGGATGTTGTCAGGACAAGCCAGCAGTCATTATCAGCTTTTTGTCCTCTTTATCTAGAAGATCCCTCCAAGTTAGATAATTCTTGTGTCCAGTAAAGTGGAAGAACCCTGTGAGGAGAAGAGTGTGCATCCTCATGTCTGGAGTAAGAGTACCAGACACTTTTTATATGGCCAGTGTGCTGTCAGAAATAATAAGTTAATGTTTCCTTTGCAGAGAACACGTTTGAGGTAAAGCTGTTGAAGAACAGTTCAGGCCTTGGGTTCAGTTTCTGCCGTGAAGATAACCTTACCCCAGAGCAACTGGGCTCAACTATTGTGAGGGTGAAAAAGCTCTTCCCTGGGCAGCCTGCAGCAGAAAGTGGGCAAATAGAAATTGGGGACGTCATTCTGAAAGTGAATGGGGCATCCCTAAAGGGTTTATCCCAGCAGGTTTGTACCTTAGTAGTGAAACTTATGCTGTGGTGTCTTACAAGTCTTGGGGTCTGCATCTAATAACAAATCCCATTGTGGTCATAGGAAGTCATCTCTGCTCTGAGAGGAACATCCCCAGAAGTCTCTCTTCTCCTTTGTCGACCACCATCTGGTATACTACCAGACATCGATCCTTCTTTATTGGTAAGGTGTACAGCATATGATGTTTATGGCAGGCTTTAATGGCTATTTGTAAGGTTCTTTTATTCAGTCTGGTGGGCGGGTTAGTTAAATGCATAAAGATGGGGAGGGTGCCCACAGAAACATGGTCATTAAAGTAAATCCCTGAGGCATGTACTAAGCATTTTGTGGAAATGCTAAAAGAATGTAGGACTTTACTATTTAATCCCCCCTCCCTCCCCCATTTTGTGGCTTAAGATACTGGAAATGGGCTTAATACACTGATTTTGTGTCAAAGGTTTCTTTGCAGCCCAGTGGTTTGAAGTTGATTCCAAATAGAAATTGAATTTTTCTGTAGCCTATGTTAAGAATATTCTGTGAAACACCAGTTTGTCTGATTCTGATGAATGTAAATCCAAGGGAAAATAAAATATTTACTTACTGAAACTTAAAGGTGTCCCAAATAATATTTTAAAAATGCTCCAATAAGTAAATTGAAAGAACAGAAGGCCACTTTAAGGTACTTGGAAGACATGGAAATTAAATGTGTTTCAGCAAAAGAGAATGTAGCAGGTAATTTGCCTTGAAAAGTAGGCTTTCCATAATACAGGGAAGTGTAAAACTAAGGGAGACAAATCTTCAGTTTCAGTTATTTTAGTATTATTTTCAAGCAATCAAAACCATTCAAGTCTGATGACAAACTTAAATGTACAAATACAAATCTAAGTGAAGTTAAAATAGGAGATAAGCAACTGAACAAACTAATAATACAAATAATTAGTCCTGTAATTAAACTGTTTGTAGTATGGAATAACTTTAATAAGAGTGTATATAGTAAAAGAAGAGGAAAAAATAAACAAGTGGCAATGTTTGTTTATGACATTATCAGATTGGTGTGTTCATGAACACAAGAATTTGGCCATAAAAGCATAAATGAACCTTTTAAACCTCATGTGTCTGCTAGCTGGAATCATTCTTGGAAATTTGTGATTATTAGCAAAACTGTTCTTCATCCTCATGGGAGTCAATAACTTGGCTGAACAGTCTCCACTGGACATAAATTATCACAGGTTTTGTAGTCTATTACATACCTTTTTGCTAGAAAGGTTCCATATTTCCCTCCTGTGTGAGAATTATTTGACTTCAGTTGTCTTTGAAGCATCAGCAGCATATTCTAGTTGTAAGGGATTTCATGGTAATTGCCTGTATGACTGCTGGGCATGGCTTAAAGGCATCATGTCAGTAGGCTCTGCAGTATTAAAGCCAAGTTTTCCTTAGATGAATTTGCAGTTCTGTAGCAGTATATGTTTCAAGGGTTTACAAGCTTTATTTTGGCAAAGTTATGTTGAACATGAAACTGTGCTATGTTACATTTATACAGTTTGGGCAACATCTGAATGGAAGGAGCCACTGACTATTTGTATTTGGCAATTTTATGCAGTCTTTGCAACTTTCTTTTGTCATCAGAACTGGAATTTCATGAACTATGTCCTTGCTCTGTCTAGACTCCCATTCATTCACCCCAACAAGTATTACCCGATGTCAGCAGAGAAGTTTCTGGTTCATCAAATGGACAACAAGGTGACAGCTCAGATGAAAATGAAACTACTGATCTGAGCAATAAAGGGCTAAAATCTTCCTCTAGAAGAGACAGCTACAGTGACAGCAGCAAGAGTGGTGATGAGGAGGTGACAGACTCACCAGCGCAAGTGGGCCTTGGCTGGAGTTCTGCGCTATACCAAACTTCAGATGAAGCTATGACACAGGCACATAGTCAGTATGAGGCACAAGGTGGTCAGGAGGAGGTTGTTCGCACCATCTCATATCCTGATCCAGAGGCTCCTAGCAAGTCGGAGCTTGAGAACAGGTATGCTGTTTATAATGATACTTGTAATACTGAAGAAGGTGTTTACAAAAATAGGTTATTGAACTTTTATGTTTTGCTTTTTAAATCTGCATGAAGTCAATATTGGTCCATATATTCATTTATGGTTGACAGCCACATTGTACAAGCTGATCCTTGGTTTTTTGCTTGTTTATCTGTAGTAATCTGCCACTGGATTTGCCGCTGATTCCAATCTGTAGAACTGTTGCTGATGTTACCCCATCCATTTTAATAAATGACTGTTACAGTACTACTGCTTCTGAGCTGACTCCGCACCTGGGAGAAGTGGAATCATTGCTCAGCCAGTTGGAAAAAAACACTGAAGAATATGAGCCGGTAACTTATTATTTCTGTCTTTCAGTAGCATAAATGTACTTACTGCTGTGGCCAACTGAAAGTTGGTTTAGCCTCGGTATCAGAAGTGAGTGAATAGCAGTTAGGCATATTGATTTACAAATAGGATAGTTGTAGGCACATTCGTGTGCCATTTCTAACTAGTGAACTGCAGCTGCTCATACAGATGTCCACAAGGCGTTTTCTGTCTGGACTCCTGAGCAGTTGATATATTTCCATATATGAAATTGGAGGCATATATATGTACATAGGTAGATGTGTATATGTCTATTTCAGGTGACATTTCAGCCTGGAAAACTTGGCATTAAATATGGAACCACTCTGATCCATGTACTCAGAAAAAGCTTAAATGGCAGATATCTTGCTTCTGCCCTGTTAGTTTTCTGTGTGGTTGTTCAGAGATCATAAGATAAATTAGGGCAGCGGAGGTATCAGGAGACTGTTCTTTGCAGCATTTATATCTATGAATCTCAAAGACTTTCTGCTCTGTTTCAAAAAGCGGCATATTTTTGAGACTCTTCTGAAACAGCTTCTTGCCACCCCAGAAATGTCTTGTGTATCAGAGGGAACGTCTGAATCCATATGCTCACATGATCTCTTCACAGATGGAAAAAAATGAAAGTTGAGCCTTGATATGTCTCAATTGTGAGGGTCTTTCAGGTTACAAAGCTGCTTTAGCTCATACTCCATTTTGACAGGAAACTGTCCTTTTCTTAGTCCCTTTTTCAAAAGGTTTTCCCAAACCTTCCTGGTGCTCAATGAGTTTCTGTGCAAATGAGGCAGATCTGTGTCTTTCAAATCAAAATTAATGCAAGTTAAAATAAGAAAAACATGTCCATGTGTTTAGTTCCAAGATAAAGCTATGGTATTGTATCTCATTGTAGAAAAATACATGCACCTACTTTCTTCAGTTCAGCAATTTCTGATGTGATGTCTTATTTTAAAAACACAGAGCAGGTAGTTGAGGGTAAAATAAGGTGTTAGTTTTGGTGAGCGTCTTCACTGCTTTTGGATTATAGGCCTTTGGCCCAAGGTTAGCTCCATGCAAAACAGTAGTCCATCTGAATTCATTAGAAGCAGTTAAGCTGAGCCTGCTGAGACGTATATTGGTACTGTCCATTCTTGTGTTCCACTTAAACCAATAGATAAAACAGTTTTCTATTTCTAACTGTCTTAAATTCAGTAAAGTGTTCAAATTGCTTCTGTTTGTCTGTTTAAAGTGCTCTTTTCTTCTCCTAGGAAGCAGAGCTCCGAGTCACTATGACAAAGTCGGAAAAGGGCAGTCTGGGTTTTACAGTGACCAAAGGTAGCGATAATGTTGGCTGCTATATTCATGACATTGTTCAGGATCCTGCCAAAAGTGATGGGAGACTACGACCTGGAGACCGACTGATAAAAGTGAGAGGATTAATGTTTTCAGATACAGGGATTGCATGAAAAGGACAACTTTGAGTCAAATGTGGTTAAAGGACAAAGGCATGCACCTTCTGAGCGGCTTAATTTGATAGCACTTAGACAAAAGAAATTACAAGTATGACAACATGTGACGAGAGCTGAAGGGAGTTATGGTATGTCCCACAGCTAGGCATGTGTGCAACTACTATTCATGAAGGCAAAATTGGTTTAAAGAGAAAAACATTCATTGATTAAATAAAATGGTTGCCCAGATATGTGGAGGAATTGTTGGTTAAATACATCTATGGCTAGCATATAATAAAGCATAGAAATAAAATTTAAGAGACTTGATGTAGAAGGGTTTACCAGGTATGTGTCATGTAGTACAGATGTTCATCATAGAATCATGAAATAGTTTGGGTTGGAAGGGACTTTTAAAGGTCATCTAGTCCAACCTCCCTGCAGTTAGCAGGGGTATCTTCAACTAGATCAGGTTGCTTAATGCTTTATCCAACCTGACCTTGAATGTTTCCAGAGATGGGGCATCTACCACCTCTCAGATCAACCTGTTCCAGTGTTGCGCCACCCTCATAATAAAAAACTTCTTCCTTATATCTAGTCTGAATCTACCCTATGCTAACTGTTTTACTCAGAACCTAACATGGAGATCTGTATTGCTTTTATTTTCCCAGGTTAATGACATTGATGTCACTAACATGAGTCACACCGATGCAGTAAACTTTCTCCGCACTGCCCCAAAGACAGTCAGATTAGTGCTAGGGCGTGTTTTGGAGCTACCGAAGATGCCTGTACTGCCTCATTTACTGCCTGATATTACACTAACATGCCATAAGGAGGAGCTAGGTAACACAGTAGTATACTGTTTTTTGCTCTAAAGCAATTTTTTTCCCTTCAGTTCCAAAAAATAAATCTGATTTCCTCCTCTCCCCCTTGTTTCCTGCAAAGGTTTGCTGTTATCAGGAGGTCATGACAGCCTTTACCAAGTTGTATATATCAGTGACATTCTGCCCAGATCGGTTGCTGCCAGAGAGGAGAGTCTCCGTGCACTAGATATTATCCATTATATTAATGGAGTAAGCACACAGGGCATGACTCTGAAAGAAGCCAAAAGAATGTTGGAAACATACCTTCCAAAAGTGGTGCTTAAAGTGACCAGGTATGTTTTGGAAGCAAATGCATCCCTGTACTCTTTGTTTTGATTGCATGATTTTATGACTATATGGGCAAAGTATGTTCCTAGTATGACAACTAATTCACAAGAGTGGTACTAGGTAGCATGCTATTGAGGACTGATGCCACAGAAAGGGTCTCTGTTCACAGTTGTGCTTCAGTAGAGCAGAATGGTACTTAGAAAGTGTTTGCTGTGCTTTTTATTTCTCTGTAAGACAAGGGTGTGTTCCAGCTATCGAGTGCAAGTGTTCAAAATACCATTTTCAAAATATGCCACAGGTGAATTAAAGCATGATCAGCAGTTGTAACAATAGTACACACTTACATCAATATCTGGTTATTAGCATGATTCATTTTTTTTTTAATAAAAATTTCTGTTAACTTTTCTTTTTATAGAGATGGTCATGCAGTGCTTCCAAAATCCAAAAGCCCTGATAGCTCAAGCCCATGGCCAGTGAAAGCTAATGGTAAGATTTGCTTGCTTACTTAATGCAGGTGAATTGCACATGTTAATAAAAATGAAGGAACTGATATAGGCCCTCCACTTAAAACTGCCTTCCTGTAGATGACTTGTCATGCACATGTTCGTGACAAGATAAAAGGTTATTTTTAGGTTTCAGATATTTCGTCTACAAGTTACTTCCTTTGTAAAAGCACAATGTATATGGAAACCCAAAACCTCACTAGTAGCTAGGTATATAGCATCTACTGGTTCCATTTTGTCTCATTTATATACTAGTAATGGGATATTTAGGATAGTCAGTAGTTCTTTGATATCATAGTATCTTTACCAAGGGAAAGGTACCTTTGAACGAGGACCCAGATCTCCAATGATGTTAAACAAAAAATAACCCCCAAAAGTTAGTAACAGTTAACTGTGGCCTTGTGTTTTGTACATTTCAAGGGAAGGGAAGTCATGCCTTGTTTCAACTCTATGTTGTTAAGCTGTTTATCAGCATTTCTCTTTGCTTAGCATTGATTACTTGTAATAGCATTCATAACATGCATTGAATGTAACATTCATAAAACTGTTAGAAAGTTTAGTCCATCAGCCATAAGTTTGGCAATGTCCAGCAACCAAGCAGAAATGGTATTCATTTCATAACGTAACATTAAATACGTTGTTTCTTTAGTAAAAATAATTACTTTGGGCTCATTGAGTTTCTGTGGGAAAGTTGCTGTGAAATTGTGGGGGTTTGGTTTTTTTTATTTTTATTTTTGTTTAGGTTGTTCCTGTAGTGATTCCTGTAAGAAAGCAGACAAGACAACTGATGCATATGGCCCCAAGGTAAACATTACTCTATTGTGCCTACTGTCATTAGAAAATCTACCAAAATTCTAAGAGTAAAGAAATGAAACAATCCATGACTGAAGGGATACAAACCCACTGTCAGATACAAACAAACTGTCAGTGGGTTTGTCAAGTTGATGTGAATAAGCACTGATCATAATAAATATGCCAGGTTTTTTAATTGATCTTCTCCTTCTTTGGGACTGCTTTATCAAAAGACACACAGTCTTATAAGAAGAACACAAGACTCTGATCCACAGAACTCCATTCTGTTCACAGTGCCTGGAGATGCTTGCACGTTACATTCACTAGATGGTTTCCTCTCTCTCTCTCTCCCCCGCCGCTTATTTTTTCCTGAGAAATAGTGTGTTGTGGGACCAAAAGTATTGAAGCCTGAATGTGTTTTGTAGAGGTTATAATAATGTTAAATGCATCTGTTAATGTAATGTTTAATACATGTGGGGGTTTTCTTTAGTTGCCCTTATTTTTTTTATTCTTTTCATGTGCAACTTCTGACACACATTAAAGCTGCCTACCCATCACCCAGCTATCTCAGACGAGAATAGGGTTTTGTATTTGTTGCTAAGCAGAGCAGTGAACATTTTAAGGCTTCCTTGCTGCATCAACAAACTGCCACACTCTTTAAGAGTTAAGTTGTATTGTTCTTTGCTTTCTTAGATAAATGGCAATAGCTTTCTGAGGCCTTCTCAGACAAATACAGAAAACAACATCCATCACACAGAAGGACTAATGAATCTCTTGGGATCTGGAGATGCACCTTCCCTTGCCTTTACCAACCAGATACCAGACTTTTCTGAACAGAGTGACAGATCAGGTAAGAGGAGATGAGATAGGGGACAGCATTATTCAGTCTTTATACATGCAAGTGAGTCAAGGCATTGTTGAATATGCTGAAATAAGTCAGTGTTAGGCTGGCAGCTAGTTTTAGAAGATCATTTCCAAGGTGCATGCTCGGCTTCAGAGAAATCAGGTAATGTTGGAGATCGGATTCTGTATAAGAGAGAAGTGAAGGAAAGCCATGATAAAATTTAGAAATAATGCAATGATGTCTGCCTCTATTTTTTTCTGAGGAAAACATCCTATATAAGGAAAGCCTGTCCTTTTATACTGTTCTCTTTAAAAACAGAGGTTCCAGATGATGAGTATTATGATGAGGATGATCACAATGAAGTTGTCCAGTATCTGTTGGATGTTGTAGATGAGGAAGCCCAGAACCTTTTAAATCGTAATAATGCAACTTCAGAGGCTCAGAGTCTTCTACATCTCAAGAAGGCCACATCAGAAGATCACTTGCCAGGTAACATGAGTCATTAAAAAGGCATATCATTGACAGCAAGATGCTTCTTAAAACAAGGTGCCAAAGAAATTGATTTGGCAGGAAGGAGAGTTGACACTTAATTGATGTGTGAACTGAAAGTTTCCTAAGTAGAACACAGACAAATGGTTGCTGATTCCAGTGAACTTCAGCTGCAATTTAATAAGGCAAGCTCTGGTTTGGTAGATCTGGATTTTGCTCTAAGTAATCTGGGAAAATTAGTCCCATACAGGAGTTGTCTTTTGAGTGGAGTTCATGCTATTCTGCAGTTAAAGTCATGTTGAAATGCTGAAGTGTTTCAGTGTTTCATTGATTGCTGATGGCACAACTTAGAAATGTGTTGAGATCTCTCAAAACAAAAAAAAATTGCCAACCTGCTGTTTCAGACAGACTGCTGTTTTCAGAACCTGCTTCTGTACACCTTTCATATCCATTGTTCCAGCTCCTCAGCTCCGGTTGCTATTAACTGTAATTTAGCATGGAGCAGGATTTGTAGTTCCTTTGTGGTCTCATGCTATGTATGCATGCTCCAAAACTTCAAGCAAGATGCTTGCTACTCTTGTAAAGGTTCCTTGTAGAACTCAAGGTATACCCTCCAGAATTATAACTGTTTCAGCTCTTTCGCTGCTCTCCAAGTTCACTGGGTTGTTATTATTGGTCATTAGGTTAGAAATCAGGGAACACTGAGGTTCTGGCTGTGCCAGGAGCTCAGCTGAGGAATATTATTGGAGCTCCACTACTTCCAATTTCCTGTAGGTAGGATCTGGCCTTTGCAACTAAAGATAAATTGAATCTGTAAGATACAGCAGCAGAAAACTACTGTAGTAGACAGGTACAACTCAGATTTTACCTGGCATACCTTTATTAGGTCTTGTAATACAAAGAGCAAGTAGAATCCTCATTTAGACCTACTGCTGGTCTAAATGTAACTGAATGGAAGAAACATTATTGACATGGGAATCTGATCACTTCTTAGCAGTAGGCTGTTCATCCTTTATGCTGCGGCACAGATATTCTGTTAGCTATGCAAGCCACTTCACATAAAATGACGGATGTTCCAGTCGGAAAAGAGCCTAAAGTCTGATCATTCTATACAGTTGGACCTCTTTTCCAACACACTGTTAGCAAAGGGACTTAAGAGATGTTTCTTGGTTATTCTGGTACCTGTATTCCCTGTGTAGTGCCAGACAGGTGTAACAGGATTTACACCTATGACAAAGTGACTCCTGGGCATCTTTGGGTGTGTTTATGCTGTATCTCCTGATTTTCCTGTTCCAGGAGAGATGAATGGAAAGCTGACAGAAGATAAGTCTGAAGACACAGACTGTGATGGCTCATCTTTGCCTGAAGATTTTTCAGAGGTGGGATGGCAAGAAGCTGGCAGACATTTGTCTACTGATTTTTGCTTTGTCAGATGCTCTTTTGATTTATTGTTTTCCTTATTGGCATAGAACTTGTGGAAGTAACTTTGCATGTCTTTTAATTTCAAACATCTTTGTCAGTGGTAGCTGTAAATGGTGCACAAACATTTTTTAATTATATAAGATTACCATTAATTATATAAGAGAACAAAGCATAGCATTATTTTATACTGTTTCTCATATTTATTTTTTTTTAATAAAGGGCTAGAATAAACTACCTTGTTAATGTTATTTTGGGCATTTAATCTAAAAGATTTGCTTGATTCCTGCTCAGAGAAAAGAAGTAGTCACAATGAATGCTGTGTAGACTTAGGTGTCCAAAATCTAAACTGGAGATTTCTTTTCCTCCTACTTTTTGCTAGGATCTGTTCATTAATTTGAACAACGTCTATATGGGGTTTATCCTACATCGCATGTGCTGTTTTACATCTGTCACTAGATGCCTGGGTTTCATCTCAGTGTTTGAGATCAGCAGAACACTGTCTATCCAGCACACTCTGGCTGTTGCAGCTCTCTGTCCAGCCACTAGCGCTGAGAGTCAGATCAAGTATCTGGCTCTGTACTGGCGTGCTCTAGGAGGCCAACAAGTAAGATTTTCTGAGTATGGCAGTGGAAACTTGCAAGCTGGCTTGATAAGTATAAATGGTTTTGTAGAGTTTTTCTTGCAAGGGGAGGGTCAAAATGCTGCCTTCTCTGCTGAGTCTTCATCATCATCTGTTGAGGAAGGCGTATATAGAAATACGCCTTCCTCTAAATACATTTAGAGGTAAAGCCCTGTTCTGCTGTATATAGGAGTGGTGGCTTGTGCGAAGGCAGAAGTTTGCACTATCAAGCTTACCTCATAAAGGGGCTTTTACTATTAGAAACAAAGTAAACTGGAAAAAACGTAGATGGCTCTACTGCTGCTGTGGCTCAGGAATGATTTTAAGGCATGTTTTTGGCCTTGTTACAGTAAAGCCTCTTTCCAAGCATTCAGTGTTCTTGTCCTCTCTTATTTTGGGTTTATGAGATGTCTAAAAGGGGAAAGTCTTTCATTATGCACTGCTTTGAACTTAGCACCCTTCAGAAATAGTCCATGTAATTATTAATTGTTTAAAATTTACAGTGGGTGAGTGCTATAACTCTGTCCTTTAATGAGTTTTGCAATATTTTTACCACTAGCCAACACATGTAAATGGATGTGAAGACTACTGTGAAGTAAAAGCTATGCCAGAAAGGTAAGGTTTCTTTACTAGTGTTGCTTGAAAACAAACCCAACTCAGACTAAAACAAACCCAATGAATTATCTGTGCGAAGCCTTGTTGTATTGCTCTCTGCCTAGTCTTGTTATTTCAAAGATTATAACTTGTGGGAATACTAGTCAGCTTTACGTGGTTTACTATGCCCTAGTTTTATTTATTCCTTTGATATGCGGTTATAACAAGTAGCTGGGCTGTGTTCAAATGGCACCAAGTAACTTAATTTTCATTGTACTAACAATTTGGTACTTGCATGTGAAGAAAATGTTCAAACAATGCTGTCTTCAGTTTGAAGCTTTACAAGCTTCATTAACGTTACTTCTTCTGGTTTTAGAGCACAGAAACTAAACTGCATAGTTTCACTGATCCATCAGTTCCCATTTGAGTATTTAGGACTTTTTTACATTGAAAGCTTAAGCCGAAGTATATATACTTCTTTTTATGTTTTGATGTTGTTTCTAGGAACTTCTGGGTTGAGGCTTGGCACAAGCAGCATCATTATGACCTAAAATACTTAATACGTTTACCACCATCCTCAACAAAGCTAGTAAAATTGCAATTGAAAATAGATGTTCTACTGTATAGGTAGTGGATTATGTGAATGGCACAAACCTGCTTCTGGGTGTTCTTTCACAGAATCACAGAATGGTTTGGGTTGGAAAGGACCTTAAGATCATCTAGTACCAGCCCCATGCCATGGGCAAAGACAACTCACACTAGACCAGGTTGCCCAAGGCTCTGTCCAACCTAGACTTGAACACTGCCAGGGATGGAGCATTTACCATTTCTCTGCTTAGCCTTTGAAAAGTAATTGCAGTGATAGCTATTACCAGATTCCTGTCTTCCTGGCTCTTTTCCCACTGTACCTCTTTTAAATCTCTTCAGGACTTTTTTGTGATTACTGTTACGGACCCAGTCCAGAAATATTTGTAGCTATAAATTACTTTCTGGTGATTTTTTCTATTAGGTTGCAAATGTGTTGGTATTTTTCTAGGTGTTCTTTTTTACTTCCATACCTTGTCTTCTTATAGGTCGACCCCACAACCTCCTTTGAGTCAAGCAGATGAAGATGAAATCACGTGGGGAAGCGATGACCTGCCAATTGAATCAGTCAGCCAGGAACGTGTAAATACAGGCAAGAACTTTAGCAAATCATCAGTGGAAATCTGAGGATCACGTTAAATAGACAAAATGCCAGAAGTGAATTTTTAAATGTCCTGTTTTGAAGGTGTAAAGACACATGTGATGGGAAATCTCAACAGCTCAGCAGCCCACTGGAAAGGATCTCTACAGCTTTGCATAATAAATGTGCAAGAGTTGATAGGAACGAGTATTGGCAACATTGCACCTATACTTGTAGTAGAGTTAAAACCAGCTGAGATGCTTTCTTCCATAGCATCTATCTGAGAAAAGCTGTAACTATAGATATTTGACTGTGATCAGATTGATATATCACGTGCTTTGCATACTCCATGCTCAAATTAGGCAATATATTTTCTTTGTCATGACTCTCACTCTCCCACTGCTGCTCAATAGGGCAGAGTGGAGCACTACTCAATTTGACGTTTGGCATAATCTGGTATTTACTTCTTGGGACGGCGTTAGTAAAGTCAGTTCCTGAAATTCTCATTCAGCTGCTTTTTATCTGTATTCATTAAAAGAAAAAAAGGATAATCTGTGTAAACTTTAGACTAAGTCTAAATTAGGGATATTTTTAATTGTGATACCAGAGAAGACTCTTGGTTTATTAATTTTGTTGTACTTCAGAGAAACAATGAAGGCCTCATAGAAAGCAGGCTTTATTGGAAAAAAAGATAGATTTAACCCATCTAACAATTACCCCATGAAAGGCATATTGAAAGTAAGTGCTAAAAACAATGTCACAGGCTGTTATATTTAGGTGAAGAGTTCTGAATTAATCCCTGTGTGCATTTATCAATTTTGTAGTTTATTGTGTGAAGAACTTGCATTTAAAATATGTTTGAACTTTGTTTCAGTGTGTTTATTGGAAGTTCAGGAAAATAGTCCCTTTGGTTCCTGGATTTATTGAAGCTGATATTGCATCATGCTGATTTTGTTAGTTAATGTGGTTTTGCTTGTCAAACTGAGAGGACATCTATGTATTCTCTCTGGTGTATTGAGGCAATCTAGAGAAAACTGGTTGTACAGTGGTGAACAGCAACAAGGAAATACAACATTGCACTACAGTTTCCCTAGTTTTAGCTATTTTTTACTTATATTTATATCAATCAGTCCTGTTGTTCTGCTAGATTTCCCTTTAGTGACAAATGAGGAGATCTCTGCACTCCCTACTGTGAAGGTGCTCCCTGGTGGCAAGTACTCAGGAGCTAAATTGAAGTCAGTGATCAGAATGCTTCGTGGATTGCTGGAACAGGGAGTCCCTTCTAAAGAGATTGAAGTGAGTAACTACTTGTCCTTTAAAGTTCTGTCTTCTAGAATGAAATGGTTAGAAATAGAATGGTTGGCCCATCAATGCCTTAAATACCACAGCTCTTTAATTGGCATCTCTAAAGGGATTAAAAGACCTCTTTTACCAAAGACTTCTCTCCCTTCCCCCCACTAACTGCTGAGAGACAAGATTAGGTTGAACCAGGAATTCAATTCAAAAGTGTGTTTACATTATTCTTTCTTCTGGTAAATTACCAACGGAAAATGATGTTAACAGGCAGAGGCAAGGTAAATACTATGAAATCTACCTGCAGAATGTGCAAACAGTCTTAAATCAACCATGTTACACAATCTTTTTTGAGAGAATGAGAAATTATTTACTGAATAAGTTTTGTTTGTTTCATTTTCTTAGCTATGTAAAATTATATTCCTTCCTGTGACTGAATTATTATTCATCTCTACATTAGGATTATTTATTTCTTAATGATTCTGTCTATTAAATATTTGGTTACAGAACTGCTCTTTACACTTGTTACCATTCAGCGCTTTCCAATGTGTGTGTAACTGCTTCTTTACAGAACCTTCAGGAGTTGAAACCTTTGGATCAGTGTTTGATTGGACAAGCCAAGGAGAACAGGAAGAAGAACAGATATAAAAACATACTTCCTTGTAAGTCCTAACTAATCTGAAGTTCACTGTTGATATTTCATTACCACCTGTCTGGTCAGATGAACTGAGTTAGAAGTGGCATGTCCTAGTTGAGCTACTGAGAGGGGAAAAAATTTGGCTGCCACTTATTTTCCACACATTTAAAGCAAGCAGTTGTAAAGCAGTTTAAGATGAGTGAGCAGTAAGCTACTGTAGTTGGTTGGGATGGATGTTCACAGATTCTTCAGTTGTTTCAGCAGATTCTGTGTCTTAAACGTTGTATACATATGGAGCCAGACAAGATTTTTTTTGAGTTCTACCCATGTGAAATTGTAAAACCAGCCACGTATACTATCGTCAGTAAATTTCCTGCAACAAAATTCTGTTTGTTAGGTGGGAGACGTGTGGAGAAACAAGAACTGACAAATGTTCTGAATGAGAAGTATTCAACCTCAGTTTCAGAGCTGCTGCAGACTGAATCACATATCCTACCTGTCTGCTGATCTAGATTTCTCCCCTAAATATTTTTTAATTTACTCAAAGAGAAGTATCCTAAAGCAAGTATTGTAGTGATTTGTAATCTTTTTTATTTTAATAAGATCTGGAAGCATCTGTGGCGATAAGTACTATGTGAGTGTGTGTGTAAGGCTCAGCATCTCTATTATTTGAAGGTGTAATTATGTGCATGCATAACATGAAGGTATTTTTGTTGTGTGGGAATTGCAGATGATACAACTAGGGTGCCCCTTGGGATTGAAGGTGGATACATCAACGCCAGCTTCATTCGCATGCCAGTGGGGAATGAAGAGTTTGTTTACATTGCATGTCAAGGACCTCTCCCCACAACTGTAGCAGATTTCTGGCAAATGGTTTGGGAGCAAAACTGTACTGTGATTGCCATGATGACTCAGGAAGTTGAAGGAGAAAAGATAAAATGCCAGCGTTACTGGCCAGATGTACTCAATAAAACCACCATGATAAATGATAGGCTACGGCTTGCTCTTGTAAGGCTCCAGCAGCTCAAGGGCTTCATCATTAGAGTGTTGGAGCTAGAAGAGATTCAGGTAAGTGAATCTGCATGCTCAGATTTTTTTTTTTGAGTGTTGGCATTTTTATCCTCATACATCTGGCTTGTCTGCTTTCAGTTGCAGTGTCTAATCAAGAGGTAACTTGGGGCTTCTCCTTTTTTGCCCAGTGATCATTACTAGTCAGCGTTTCCTCATTGCATCTTGTGCTATTGTGCGGCCTTTATAGAAGGCAGCTGGACCAGGAGATTATTTCATTATGCTAATAAGACTAAATGTTGGCTTTTTAGGTGCCTGTGGCCACATAAACATTTATAGGGGTATGAAATTCACTGATAATTCAATCTGGCTGGTTCATTCCTTTGTGTGATCATCTCAGTCTGCACAGTGTACCTTATACTATTTAATTATTTTCTAGTTATTTTCAGTTTAGCTCATTGTTTCTCTTGTTTTATGGAATTACAGAACACCTTCATTAGACAAATAACTCTCTTCTGAGACTGTTTCCTTTGAGAACCTTACCTTTCGGGTTTTTATTCTTCCCATGTGTTACATTTTGTTGCTTTTTTTTTTTTAAACCTTAGACAGGTGAAGTACGGCACATTTCCCATCTGAACTTTATTGCCTGGCCTGACCATGACACCCCTTCTCAGCCAGATGACCTGCTTACTTTCATCTCCTACATGCGTCATGTCCACAAATCAGGACCTATCGTAACTCACTGCAGTGCAGGCATTGGACGATCGGGGACCCTTATTTGTATAGATGTTGTTCTAGGGTTAATCAGCAGAGACCTCGATGTGAGTACCCGAGAGAATGGGCTAAGCTATGCTTTTGACTTGCAGGAAGTGTGTTCCATTGGATCTTTCCAATTGTTTAAAGAATATGCTAAGCTTTTCAGAGTAGTATATCTTAATGGAACTTGAATCAAGATGCAGAAGAGCAGTACTTGTGAAACGCTTCTTTGTTGGTGACCAAGGGGGTGGGCAGCTCAGAATTCTGCTGGTTCTTGACTCAGGGAATCTTCTTGTTGGTCTTGTTTGACAACTCAGCAATCGGTAGGTGGCACTTGAGATATCAGAGTTTATGTTGCAAGAACATCTCCTGCCGTGGCAGACTTCTGGTGTATGGCTTGGGAACAATACTGTGTTGCCATGATGACTTGGGCAATTGAAGGAAAAGCTAAAATGCCTGCCTTTCCTGGCTGGATGTACTCAGTGGAAGTATCGGGTTAAATGGTGCTAGGGCTGAGAGTTGTAGCACTCAGTTGGAGATTCATGAACTGTTGGAGGGCAGCTAGAAACCAACCAGAGTATCTGTTTAGGCAACTGAATAAACACTTGGTGTACAGACATCTCAGCTGGAGATGAGGGTATGTAAATTAACTTTTCCAGCACAACCAGGGATATGCATTTTAGGGTCATCCACAGGAGGGTGCTAGCTTCCTTACGTTTATATTCTTCAGTGTCCTTTGTAGAGAAGATGAGCTTTGTCGTGCTTAGCTTAATGCGGTTTCTAAGAACCCATAGAATGTCTTACAACTTTATGAACCTGGGGAAATAGTGTTTTCTTAAGTTGTACTGAGGGGCTCTATCTTCTGCACACTCAGCTCCCAGTAAGAATAAGGACAGAGAAAGAAAACAAGAGAAGGAAGGTATCTGAGGTAGGAGGGCCACATCCATATTTCCCAGAGACAGCACATACTGGTTATCTACCAGACGTTTGTAGGCTATAGTAAATTACTTGTTTCACTACTAAATGTTTAATGTACCTAGTTGTATTTCTTGGTTTCATGCTGGGAATATTTCCTTTATATGGATATAAATCTTACTTTTAAAAATGTTTTAACTTGTGGCTTGTTTTGGTAGTTTGACATCTCAGACCTGGTGCGCACAATGCGTCTGCAGAGACATGGGATGGTTCAGACAGAGGTGAGTCTGGCTTCCCCAGCTAGATGATACAGGAAAGATGGTGGAATTCTAACTTTGATGTGCCAGGAAACTTTGCGATGCACACAGTCATTGTCTTTGTGCCTTATAGTGCAACATTTGTGTTGCAAGAATTATATCAAACGCGTACCAGTAAGTAGCAGTATGTATTTAACAGTTATAAACACATGCAATTTTTAACATGCTCTGCTGTTTTCATCTATGTTTAATTAAAAAACGTCCTGAAATCCCCTCTGGGGAGATTTTCAAACAGAAGTTAAATTAATGTTTTAGGAATAATCTAGAACTAGAGCCAGTTAACTTTACCTTAGACATGGATATCACAAAGTCTTGTTAAAATCTGCACTTTTTCTTTGAACATGAAGGAATTGTCAAACCATAGTTTAAAAAACAAGCAACCACAAGAAAAAAAAAATGAAACCACAAAATTATGGGCCCCATATTACATCCCAGAACATTTATTATTCCCCATGCCTGGACTGCTGAGATTAAGATAAGCTGCACTGTCAGAGTTCTGTATTAGTTGGTATTGGTGCAAGACCCCTTGAAATTCACTTGATGTTTTCATTCCTACTTATGTAAAGTATTTAACTCTGCTTGAGGTAATCTGAGTGTGAAAGAAGGATGGATGTCCCATATAAAATATACCTTTAGTGGCAGAGGAGTGCTTGCCTTTATTTTAAATGGAGGTTGCATATTTCTCCACTGCGGGTTTTGTTTTCTGGATTGTTTGGGTTTTTTTATTTATCTGTAGAATTACTATTAAAATCAAGTGCTGTGCAGGTGAGAGTGAATTGCTTTGGTGGTGCAAGCATTTTTCACCTGCTCTGTGCTTTCCTTTCCTTTGCAGGATCAGTACATTTTCTGCTATCAAGTTATTCTTTATGTCCTGAATCATCTCCAACAGGAAGAACAACAGAGAGACAAATGAAATAATACTGAAGCAGAAGTACTTTTAAAATAAGAAAGCAGGGAGGTCTAGAGGCTCTCACACGTTCTGCCAATAGTTTTCCAGTCCCTTTCTTCAGTTGCTGTCAAATGTCTTTTCTATAAAGCCTCTCCATCATTCCAAATAAGGTATATAGCTATAGGGAAAAGGGATAGCTCATATGGTACCACTAACGTCTTCAGTCACATGGACACGCATGTGAGATTTTTGTATAACAGTACATAATATTTAATAAAGCTGTATTTTTTGCAGCTTCCTTAATATGTGGTAAAATAATGAAATAAAGATTATTTTAATTAAAAAAAAGTAAAGAAGAAGAAAAAAGTAACCTTGTAATGCTTCCTGCAGTTTTGCAATTGTTTTGGGGTATTTGTTTCTTATGGGGTCGGGGAGTGGGAGGGATGAAGCAGTATTTTTGTCCTGGCAAACATTATTGCAAAAACATTTTAGTAGTCTCTTTTAAAAGCTTGTTTATGGCAGATTTTTTGCCCTTATAGTACAGTTACAGCTATTTTATAGAGGGTATCTTGAAATCTGCATTGAAGCTTTGAGATACCTGTTAGCATGATAGTAGTGAATGTTTACTGTATCACAGTTAATAATGTTTACTTCATAGAGTTTCATGTATATATTTATATACTTTTACAGAAAAAGCTGAATTATCAGGTGTCTAACCTTATAACTGATTAGGCATCTCCTCTCTGTAAATAAAAAATGCACCTAAAGTACATTGATGAGTGGGTCTGGGTATTTTTGTGTCCTTGTGACTGATTTTTCTTGGCCTCACAGGTCATCTTTATCCTTCATTGTGGTTGCTGCCCTTAAGAAATTTGCAACAAAAGGGCTGTGCATGCTTTAAATTTTCAGTGTTCTGTTTTTCAGAGTCTTTCTCTTCTTCAGTGTCCATTTGAAAAAGCCTTCAGAACTGCAGGTTCCTTCTGGACAGTTTCCATGCTATGGTGAAAGGAAGAGGATATTTTTCTTCCCTCCTTGTTTCTCAGCATACCTGGGCATGGCCACCTGTATCACATTTTTTGGGGTGTGTTTGCGCCTGGATGCTATGGCAATGATCTGACAACAGTGTCATCTACTCTGCTTAAAGCACCCAGTTTCAAGGTGGGAGGTAGGATATCAGGTTTGAAGTAAGTCAGTGTTTTTGTGGTATTGTAAACACTCAAAACTGTTTTCAAAGGAAATCCTCATTTTATGCTGTATGGGAACCTTTGATGATGAGTAACTGCTATCAGCCAGCACAGGAGACCATTAATGGGTTTCAGCAGTATTCCTGTCACAGCAGTCCTTGCCAGAACTGCAGCTTGTGACTTGTGCTGTCAAGGAGGTTGTGAGAGTACTAACTTGAGAGCATTCTGCATTGCAGTGGTGGAAATAAGTTCAGAGGCCTGTGATTATCCAAGGTTTTCACTGTTCAAAACAGTAGCCCAAAGTGTAGTGGTTTCCCAAAGCTGAAATTGTTACCATCTTGCTTGTTTGATGGTATTCTAGCTAACGATACATGACTTAGGAAAAGAGCCTTTCATTTGCCATAGTAATATTATGGGTTTTATACCTTCCAGCATTCCAGCACAGTTTAAAAATTGTGCATTTTTTCAGAGCAGTATAGTTTGAGGAAAGAAAACTGATTCTGTGTAGATAGAAGCAAAGACAAACTGACTAGCCATGTTGACAGGACACCTGTATGAAGGATCTTTAGAACGAAGTCAGAAGATACTCAACAGAAGTCGCCAACAGGCAAAGTGAGTAAACACAGCTAGTTGTTATGCTGCTGCTACTATTGTAATATTGAGTTCAGAGGATTTGGGTATGTCTGGTTTTTAGAAACACGAAAATGGTTATGGTAACTAGACAGCATGGTTAAAACAGTTGAATTCTTCAGTTAGATATTTTCAGATACATGCCAAACAATGCAGAAACAGAAGCTGATTTTTTTTTGTACAGTTTGCCACATGAAGCCCACTTTGGTACAGTGCAAACAATTTGTATCAGAATGCAGCTTATGGGAAACAGATCATCATGCCAATATTCCAGGATTTACTGCTTGTCCTGTCAAATATGACAATCTCTGGTATGGTATTTTATACTCAATTGGCTTTTAATGATGGGCACACAGAAAAGCAGAGGATAATTAACTTGACCTAATCTTCCCATTCTCTGAAAAAGGAACCTCCTCCCCTTTCCCCACCTCTCAGTCTTTTCAGTTTCTCCCATCATTACCCTTGGAAGGTGAGCATGTGATTAGTGAATAGACAGACCTATCTATTCACCCAATAGTGTATTATATTGTATTGGTAATACATTGTAATGAACGAAATATTGTATTGGACCCCAGTTCCAGAAGTCCAGTTGGAAACCCCAGCTATTCCTACTCACTTATTAACTATTCTAACTCTTCTTAAGAAACTGGGCATCTTGTGGAGGAAAAGCATCCTTGTCTGAACAAGGATAAATGTAGCCCTTCTACATCCACATTCAATCTGTTTGCTTCAGCTCCTTCCATCTGAAATCACCCTCCCAGTGCCATCGGTATATAGCTGAAAACAAGGTCATGCGGGAATAATACGGAATTCCTACACTGAAGTTTTCTTGGCCAAATTCCTGACCTTATGTTAATAATAATAATGCCCTGACCTTATGTTAAGACAGATAGGCCTCAGTGGGAAGCATTCCAGTTCCTAAGAAGTCATGCCATATATGATGAAAGGTGGCATTGGCCTCTTGTGAGAAGTGGTCTGAATTTCTTTGGGCTTTTGTCTCAACCTTGAGTAATGGGGGATCTAATAAAGACGGAGTCCTCCCTAGTCTAATACTTGTTGAGGACACTGGGAGAGTGGCTTTTTTCTGCTGAGCAGGTGAAACTTGGCATCCGTGACACGTGATGTGGTCAGTTTGGTTGAAATAGACCCCACAGCTCAAAACTTGTTACAAGAGAATAGACATGCGTATGCAGTGTGATTGTTTAAGCTCAGTTTGTATGTATTCCTGCTTGGACATATCCACCAATACTTAGCTTTTTCCCCACAGAACTAGACTACCTAAAATTTTTATGCCCTCTTTGAAGAAATTAGAAGAAAAATTACTGATACACTAGCTGCTTGAATGGTGTGCTTTCTTAGTATGCTGACTGTACAACCTGGGGAGTGGAGGGAAGGCAGAAGAACACCTTCTGCAGCTGGCATTCAGACCTGAATCTGAGCATCACTTGTGTTTTATTTCTGCTGCTTGGTGTCAGCCAGCCAAGTGAGCTCTGTGAGGAGCTTTGTTTTGTAATGAGATGTTAAGGAAGGAGTGCTCAGTTTTGATTTAATGAAGTGCTGGAAAGCTGGCTAAAGAGAGAGTGGTCTGGAGGATAAATCATTGGGCTGGGAACGGATTTAATTGCCAATTTCCTCAAGTGGGTCCCAGGAAATGTGGTTTGTCTTTGTACTGTGCTAACCTCCATCATATTTTCTTTTCTCTGGTAGGGCTCTGTCAGTTCAGTATAATAGCCAGATTCCCAAACAAAGTGTAATCACTAAGCAGATGAAGCTAATCACAGAATCAGCCATGTGTTCACTAACAAGGAACTTTGCACGGACTAATTTTGCTTCCCAGCTCTCTTTAAAGCCATACTGGGTATTTCCGCAGTGTCCTCAAGAACAGATCCACTGTGACAATCTACAAAGGAACACATGGCTTGTCCTACAGCTGTCTCTACAGATGTACTCATGGTTCCTTGGTGCCACATGCTGCCGAGGTGAGCAGCTCCAGAGAGGCGAGGGGAAACCCCGCGCCCAGGAGCCTCAGTTGGGAGCGTACAGAGGCGCCCGCGCAGCCTCGAGCCCTCGCTGGGCCTTGCCCTTGCCCCGGCAGCTCCGCTGAGTCGAGCGGGGACTCACAGGGGGCGGTGCCAGGAGGGACGGCCCCGCCATGAGCGGGGAAAACCCGCGGCGAGGAGTGAACGCTCCCCCCAAGGGCCCGGTCCGGGGCCTCTGCTCTGACGGCCCCGGAGGTGGCTGCGTCGGCGGCAGACGGCGCCGGTAAGAGGGGAGTCTGCAGCGCACAGCCCGGGTTGTAGAGGGCGCCTGCGCTGCCCTCCTGAGGGGAGGGTGCACCCTGGGCAGGGCCGCGCTCGCTGCTCCCTGGTGGCGGTCCTCCTGCAGCGGGGGCTGAGCTGCGGGACGCCGTTACTGGGCTGGGAGGTGTCAGGGAAGCTGAGGGGAAGCAGCAGTGCTTGCTGCAGGACCAGGCTGTGCAGGGGCCTCCAGCGTCCATCACAGCACATAAAGAAGGAGAGCGGTAATCCCAGAAGCTGGGAGCTAGTAGCAGAAAAAAAAAACAAACAGGAACAGCCTCACGCTCTCAGGCCCTCGTTCTCATGGGGGACTTCAACCACCCTGATATCTGTTGGAGGGATGGTACGGCCCAGGCACAAGAAATCCAGGAGGTTCCTCCACTGTGTGGAAGACAGATTCCTTCTGCAAGTAATAGAGAAGCCGACAGGGACAGATGCCATGCTTGACCTCGTCCTCAGCAACAGGGAAGGGCTGGTTGGAAATGTGACACTCAGGGCAGCCTTGGTTGCAGCTATCATGAGATGGTCGAATTTGAGATCCTCAGGACAGTGAGAAGAGCGTGCAGCAAGCTCACTGCCCTGGACTTCAAGAGAGCAGACTTTGGCCTCTTCAGGAACCTGCTCAGTAAGGTTCCATGGGATATAGCCCTAGAGGGCAGGGGGGCCCAAGACTGTTGGTTGATATTCAAGGATCACCTGCTGCAAGCTCAGGAGTGTTGCATCCCAACTAGAAGGAAGTGCTGCTGGAGGGCCAGGAGACCTCCTTGGATGGAAAAGGAGCTGCTGAGGAAAATTTGAAGGAAAAAAGAGGCTTATAAAAGGTGGAAGCAAGGACAGGCAGGCCTGGGAAGAATACAGGGATGTTGTCCGGGAAACTAGGGACCAGGTTAGGAAAGCTAAGGCCCAGTTAGAATTAAATTTGGCTAGGGATGTGAAAGATAACAGGAAGGGATTCTGTAGGTACATTGCAAATTAAAGACAGGTTAGGGACAATGTGGGCCCCTTCCAGAAGCTATCGGGAGAACTGGCTAGCCCTGGATTTGGAGAAGGCTGAGGTTCTTAATGACTTCTTTGCCTCAGTTTTCACCGGCAAATGCTCAGGACCACACCACCCAAGTCTTGGAAGGCAGACACAGGGACTGTGAGAATGAAGACCTTTGGCCCACTGTAGGACAGGATCTGGTTCGAGACCATCTTAGGAACCTGAACATATACAAGTCCATGGGACCTGATGAAATCCATCCGTGGGTCCTGAAGGAGCTGGCAAATGAGGCTGCTAAGCCACTGTCCATCATATTGGAAAAATCATGGCAGTCAGGTGAAGTTTCCAACGACTGGAAAAAGGGAAATATAGCCTCCATTTTCAAGAAGGGGAAAATGGATGAGCCAGGGAACTACAGAGCAGTCAGTCTCACCTCTGTGCCTGGCAAAATCTTGGAGCAGATTCTGCTGGAAGGCATGTCAAAGTACATGAAAAACAACAAGGTGGTTGGTGACAGCCAGCATGGCTTCACTAAGGGGAAATCCTGCCTGACCAATCTGCTGGCCTTCTATGATGGGGCTACGGAACTGATGGACAGGGGTAGAGCAGTTGATGTCATCTACCTGGACTTGTGCAAAGCATTTGACACTGTCCCACATGACATCCTTGTCTCTAAGTTGGAGAGGCATCAATTTGATAGGTGGAATACTCGGTGGATATAGAACTGGCTGGATGGCCACACACAAAGAACTGTGGTTAATGGCTCAGTGTCCAGCTGGAGCCCAGTAATGAGTGGTATCCCTCAGGGAGCGGTGCTGGGACCAGTCTTGTTCAACATCTTTGTGAGTGACATGGACAGTGGGATTGAGTGCGCCTTCAGCAAGTTTGCCTGATTACACCAAGCTGTGTGGTTTGGTTGATACGCTGGAGGGAAGGGATGCCATCCAGAGGGACCTTGACACGCTTGTGAGGTGGGCTGATGCCAACCTGATGAAGTTTAACCATGCCAAGTGTAAGGTCCTACACCTGGGTCGGAGCAATCCCAGGCACAGCTCCAGGTTGGGCAGAGAAGAGATTCAAAACAGCCCTGCGGAGAAGGACTTGGAAGTATTGGTCAATGAGAAAATGAACATGAGCCAACTTCAGTGTGCGCTTGCAGCCCAGAAAGCCAACCGTATCCTGGGCTGCATCAAAAGGAGCGTGACCAGCAGGTCAAGGGAGGTGATCCTGCCCCTCTACTCTGCTCTCATGAGACCTCACTTGGAGTACTGTGTGCAGCTCTGGATGTCCTCAACATCAAAAGGACATGGAACTGTTGGAACAAGTGCAGAGGAGATCGGGAGGATGATGAGGGGACTGGAGCACCTCCTGCTTGAAGATAGGCTGAGAAAGTTGGGGCTGTTCATCCTGGAGGAGAGAAGGCTGCGTGGAGACCTCATAGCAGCCTTCCAGTATCTGAAGGGGGGCTATAGGGATGTTGGGGAGGGACTCTTCGTGAGGGACTGTGGTGACAGGACAAGGGGTAATGGGTTCAAACTTCAACAGGGGAAGTTTAGGCTGGCTCTGAGGAAGAAATTCTTTCCTGTGAGGGTGGTGAGGCCCTGGAATGGGTTGCCCAGGGAAATTGTGACTGCTCCATCGCTGGTGGTGTTCAAGGCCGGGTTGGACATAGCCTTGGGTGGTATGGTTTAGTGTGAGTTGTCCCTGCCCATGACAGGGGGGTTGGAACTAGATGATGTTAAGGTCCTTTCCAACCCTAACTATTCTATGATTCTATAGCTCATACAGCAGTCTGCAAGCTCCCCCTTTTCCCTTCTGCACCAAGTGTTCATAAAACCTGACCGGGTTCCAGGCAGTCATGATGTTGTAGGTGATGACACAGCCCAGCGAGTGGGACTGCAACTGAGACTTTCCCTCCTTTCTCTTCAAGCTCTGGATTCCGGGCACAGAAGAGTGTGTATAGCCGGTTCAGCTCTTGCTGCAACCCTTTCACTAGTTCATCTCTGTAAAGAGGACTGGTGTAATACATGATACCCACTGCACTGCTGTTCAGCATATCCCTTAAACCTCGTACTTTATCTAGAGTAATGGAGTCCACAGTGTCTTCATCAAGGGTAAGTTTTGATCTCCATTCAACTGGAAAAAATTCAGCAAGCCTTGAGAGATCAGAAAAATTACTTTTGCTCTATTTTTCTTGCAGCATCTTGTGTCATAGCTATATTTTTGATGGTCCTTCCTTGGTCCATTTTCTGCCCTATAGCATGCACAACAAACACAATGTGACTAATCTGTGGTGGCTTGTCTTCTAATGTAGCTTCTTCTACGTAGCCTCTATGTAGCCTTGTCCCACTACTTAAAGCTTTGGAAAGCCCCAGCTTTCAGTGTAGCAGTTCTTGCCATTTTAGATGTTGTTGCATCACTGTAAAGGTACACTTCATCCACACTGTGCCACTCCACATGGTTGCGACTCAACTTATGACTATGAATAGCCTCCTTCATGTCAATGGGTTTTGCCTGTTCTTCTGTATCAACGCTCTCCTGCAGTTGCTGGCCTTTGAAGCAGTTGAGATGCTCCTGTTCTGTTACCTTCCTCCTCTTCCAGAGGTTGCCATGTGCCATCAATAAACCACTGTCCACGCATCACAGAGATCTTTTCTGATTGATTCCAGTAGGCAGAGTAGCACTCTGTGTTGGCTATGTTCACCTCATAGAACCTGTTCCTCATGCACACCAGCTCCACTGCTGCCGCCTCGTCCTCCTGCGGCTTGGGTCCAAGGGTGCAGTACGCCAGGTTGATCCACAACGAGTCATAACCGATAAAGGGCTTCCGGTCCTCCCGGTGGAACCAGCGCATCTCCTCGGCGCTCAGCTCCCACACCATCTTACAGCAGGGACAGCCGCTGCCTGGTCACCCCCAGGTGAAGCAGGGTTAGATTTCTTAACTGTCTCGTAGGGTTTCATAGGCATTAGTGAGACAAGCACTGAACTACCCAGGTTGAATAATGGTATGGAGAAATAAGTAATGTAACTGCATTCAGCATCATATTGAAAAACCTGGGTTCTTCCATGACTACATGACTGATTATGTAGGAAAACATTAAAGCATTGACTCGTTAAGAAAACGTGTGTTTAAACCTCAGACCACAGAGCAAATGCAAGACTGCTGCATACATCTAGGGGGGTGTAGATACAGTTGGCTTGCTGTGTTGTCAGTGCATTTCTTAAATGCCACGATATTAGGTAGGGTATATTATGTCCACATCTAGCATTGGAACCTGCTGCAAGTCATAGGACAAGTCACACCCCTTGAAATTCCCTAAGCAGGATGTCTGTTGCCTGTACAGGCAAAAGCTTTGCTGAGTTGTATTGAGGTGGTGAGTGCAGGAGGGGCTTCCTTGAGAAGCTGCCAGAAGCTTCCCCCATGTGCAGTGTAGTCAATGCCAGCTGGCGCCAAGACAGACCCACCAAGGCCAAGCCCATCAGCAACGGTGGGTAGCGCCTCTGGGATAATGTATGTAAGAAGGGGAAAAAGAAAATGCTGGAAACTTCAGCAACCTTCAGGTTTGCCGTCAGGGCTTGTGACCCTATGGGGGACCCACACTGAAGCAGTGTTCCCGAAGGACTGCACCCCATGGAAGGGACTGATGCTGGAGCTGTTCTGAAGAGCTGCTGCCTCTGGGGAGGATTCACATTGGACTGTCTGTCCCGGGAGGGACCCCAGGCTAGGAGCAGGGGAAGAGTGTAAGGAGTCCTCCCCTGAGGGATCTTTCCTTTTTGGGCAAAGATGTGGAATGGGAAGAACCCAAACATTTTCTGATTGTTCTTACATTTTTAAACTGAGACAGGGAGGCACCAAATGTAATCAGGTTCTGGGTAAGGCTGGGTTTGGTGGCTTTGTAATGGAAAATAACTGGTGCTTGAAGGTAGTTGACATAGTTTTGGGTCCTTAGGACCTTGGTACAAAAAATGTGGGAAAAAGAATAGAAAAACAGGACCTGGGGATGGGAATGGGAGATGCCCAGGATGGACACAGTTAAACTGGCTGATGGGAGGAGGGACAGGATGATTGCTATGGTAATGAACCCATTAAGCTGGTGTAGACATCTACTGGGGAGTATCCTGGACTAGCAGATGTTCAGGATGGGAGCAGTTAAACTAACTGAGAGGTAGAAGGACAGGATGATTGCTGTGTCTGTGATGTTAATTAAGCTGGGGCTTCAAAGACTGCCAGCAGTTATGAAGATTGTTGGAAGAAGTAAATGACTCAAAGACCACCATCACATTTTTGTATGTATGGGGGAAACTGAATAGAAAATGATTGGCCAAAGAAAACCAGATTTTCTTTGCTTTTGAATGGGAAAATCCTGACACAGGAAGGAAAACCCAATTAACTTGGATGGTATTACCTCAAGGGTTTAAAAACAGTCCCACAATTTTTGAAAATCAGTCAGCACTGGAACTAGAATCATGGAAACCACCCACTCAGACGGGGACTCTGTTACAGTATGTGGATGATCTATTAATTGCCACAGAAACAAAGGAAGAATGCGTCCAGTGAATGGTGGGATTATTGAATTTTCTGAGACTGAACGGTTATTGGGTATCCAAACAGAAGGCCCAACTAATTCAAAGCCGAGTTCCCTACTTAGGATATGAAATAACAGGAGGACAGAAAGAACTTGGAACGGCTAGAAAAGAAGCTATTTGTCAGACTCCATGACCATCGACCATCAAGGAGCTCTGCATGTTCCTGGGAATGACTGGATGATGCAGACTTTGGGTGCATGATTATAGTGTTCTGGTAAGACCACTATATGAACTGTTAAAAGGAAATCCTCCCTCTTTGGAATGGACTGATTCAGCAGAAGGGGGGCTTTTAGAAATTTAAAACCAGAGCTAATGAAAGCTGCAGCTCTGTGACTTCTGGATGTGACTAAATCATTTTGGCTATATTCCTATATATGGTTTGGATTATCCAATTCACTCTTTCAGATCCAGAGACTGGGTTTATGTTAAGAATTTTTCAGATGATCCTCTACAGGAGAAGTGGAGCGGACCATACCAGATATTATTGACCACTTTTACAGCAGGGAAGATAAAGGAAGAACCTGCTTGGATACATTATTCAAGAATAAAGGAAGCACCGGAGCCAGAGAAGACATGGCGGATCAAACCTTCAGGACCCTTACGTATGAAATTGCATCGGTCATAATTTGGACATACATGATAACTGGCGTACAAGCTTGGGACCAAAACTTATACCTTGAAATTAATGCAGAATGTTACTAAGGTTTTTAATCGTAGTGACTGTTGGGTGTGTGCACAGTTGCCTACATCAGGAGAAGATCCGGACCTACCATTAACTGGTGTTCCAATTCCCAATGCTCTCCCATGGACTAATTTGTGGGTGAACACTGGCAACCTATATACAAGGGAAAGATTCAGGTTTGGGATAGTTAGTCCTAATCCAAGTAAAGAATATTATACCTGTACACAAAGGTATATTACACCAGGAACCAGAGTAGGAGATTATGTTTGTTTAAATGCCATAGGTGTAGGTCACTATTCAAATTGCAATCACACTATTAATATAGATGGTATTGTAGTTCAGTGGTGGCTCGTTCCTGAAGGGAAAGGATGGTATTGGTTATGTGAGAAAATGCTTATAAGACCCTACCACCCCAGCTGGAAGGGGGCATGCACCTTAGGTGCCGTGATACCCAATCTTACTATTATTGACATGTATCCTTCTGGAACCTGGGTTAGAAGTTTTGCTAAATGGATTAAGTGAGGGTTTAACCCTATTGCTGAACAGAACACCGCATTTCATAGTTTTGTGAGATGGCTAATTCCATCTTTGAGCCTAAGTGAATTAGAGAAGGCAGTCATAAATATCTCAGCAACCATAGAGAAAATAGAGAGTAAAACCACTGATACTACAAAACCGAATGGCTCTTGACATGTTATTGGCTTCACAAGGAGGGGTTTGTTCCATAATCAATGAAAGTTGCAGTTCCTACATAGATCAAAGTGGCAGAATTGAAACAGATCTGGAGGAAATTTGGAAACAAACTAAATATTTCATGAAATGGCCAAGGATGATACTTCCTGGGGGTTCGAAGAAATATGGAAAAAGTTATGGTTTCCTGATCCCTCCTGGTTGAGGCAATCTGGTTGCAGGAATATTAATATGAATTGTTTTAATATTGATTACTTGTGGTATAATACAATGTTCCTTCTGGTATTGTAAATGATCTATGATAAGTTATGAAGATTGGAAAAGAAATTAAAACAAGCATCGAGTAGAAACAGGAAATTATTTCAAAAAGACTCTTATGGTAGTATAAAATGTTGCAAAAGAATTTTTAAAAGGACAGAAAAAGGGGGGATTTGAGACAAGGTGGTACAAAAGCACAAAATGTAATCAGTTCTAAGTAAGTTTGATGGCTTTGTAATGGAAAATAACTGAAGTGCTTGAAGGTAGTTGACATAGTTTTGGGTCCTTAGTACAAAAAGTGTAAGAAAAACAATAGAAAAACAGGACCTGGGGATGGGGAGTACCCAGGACTAGCCCATGTCCAGGATGGGAGCAGTTAAACTAACTGATAGGTAGGACAGGATGGTTACTGTGTCTGCAATGTTAATTAAGCTGGGGCTTCAAAGACTGCCAGCAGTTATGAAGATTGTTGGAAGAAGTAAACGACTCTCAAAGACCACCATCACATTTTTGTATGTATGGGGAAACTGAATGGAAAATGATGTAATTCATGTGAAGCCTCATGAATATGTGTGTATGCCCAAGGGCCTATATAAGGATGGCCTGTGTGGCAATACAGGGACACATGTTAGGTGGAGCTATCCTCTGTGTCTCCTGGCACCGCAATGAAGAATACCTGCTTGTCAACTTGAAAACCTTGTTGGTGAGTTTGTTCCTGGAGTTGTATCCGAATCACTGGTTATCTGCTGAGTGCTTTGATGCAAGCTGTGCTCTGGAACAGAACATGAGGAGCATAGCATTGTTTCAGTGTTGGTTTAAATCTGAGCTATGCTGAAAGCAGTTGAAGGTATGTTGGTAAATGTTTGGTTAATTGCTGGTTGAAAGGAGTTGCAGGAGCAGTTTCTGGTTTATGACTGTGCCAAGGAACATGCAGAGCAAAGGAGAGGTATTGCTGCTTTCGAGTGAGTCTGCAACCCACCACCAGGCCTAGAGCCCAGCAGAACTCGTGTGAGAGGTTTCATTTTTCCCCAGTTTCTTAGCCTGCAATTTCAAGTACGGGCACTTGCGACTTGAGCAGCGGACTCAGCTTTTCATTCGCCGCATCTGCGTAGCCACGTGCGTTCCGTTCTTGCTTTTGAAAGCGCTAAAAGCGACGCGAGCTTCTCTTCCTCTACAAAAGCAAGCAACCATTGCACACACTCACGCACACCCCGCAGCCCCTGGGAGGGACACGGCAGACGGCAGCGAGCCGCCGCTCGCAGCTGGAGTCCCGCTCTGCACAGAGCGCCGGCAGCCAGCGGCCGGGCTGAGGGGACTCGTGCGCGGGCGGGGCCGCTCCGCTGATTGGCTGCGCTGACAGAACAACCTGCCCGATTTGGGAGGTGGGGTCGTACCATGACTGCGGTCTAAAAAGGGGGGTCGGTGCGCCGTAGTGCGGGTACCTGTGGGGCAGGGAGATGCTGCAAGACCCGCGCCCCGGAAAGCGGCAGAGGACTAACAGAGCAGCGGGCCGCGGCTTCGTTCGCACGCTGTGATCCAGATCATGGTCTTTCATACGGGGTTGTGTGGTAAGTTCCCCCCCGTCAGTTCCCCCCTCCCGGCTGAAAGTGCCGAGGTCCGCCTCATCGGCCTCGTTGCCGGCCGGGCATGCCCGTTGCCGGGGCTGGGGGAGAGTGCCCGAATGTCTATCAAGATGCGTGTGAGGCGACCCGCGCTCGGAGCGCCGGGCTGCGGGGAGCCCGGGGTGCGGTGGAGGCTTAGAGGCGCGCGCTGACGGGCGCCGGGAGGAGAGCGGCGCGGCAGGCCGCCACATGGACGAGGAGGCGTTGACAGCAGGGTAGAGCCTAGGTAGCTGGGGAAAGAACTCATGGAGAGCAGACACTCGGGTTTTAAACTTCGCTATGGCTGCCCAGTCGAGGTACGGCGTTAAAGAGCTTGTGTCGCTGTTGGTGTGGTAATGATGCCTTCACTCCCTTCCAGGCAGAGTTTGCTGTTGGTGCGGTGTGTGTGGAGGCGCGTCCTGGCTGGATTCCGTTGATGCGTTTCTCTCACTGAAGTGCCGCTGCCTCAGCTCAGCATAAAGTTTCTTTTAGCAGGAAACCCAAAGTCCTAATTCTCGCTGTCCCAAGAGGTGGCTTTAAATTACAAACTGCAAGGTGACAGAGCCCTGAGGTTTGGGGAAGAAGGATGGGAAGATCGGTTGCTTCGTTAACAGCTGAACTCTTCTCTAGCTCTGTCTGCTCTCTCCGCGTGTGGGGAGACTGGGAGTGCTTCAAGTGGCAAAGGTTTAATTTTGCAGCATCCTTTCCCTTTCCTTTGTGTGTTTGCTTACTCGTATGATTTACTGGCCCGCAGTATCAGCACGTTGCTTCAATAGGCTGCATGCTAAGAGAGGCTACAGCATAAATCTTAGCGCTGCTGGCTGGCTGTGAAGCTTGGCTTGGCTCCAAGGCTAGGGACATGCTTGATGTCTCGGAAGTCGCACAGCCATATTCTTGGGTGGCAGGAGGGCACATGGAGCAGGGTCTCAGCAGTACTGCCCAGCCTTAGCAAACTGGCTGAGAAAAGGCAAGTCTGGCACTGGGGTCAGTGCAGCGCATCCCAGACCTGTAAGGTGAATGGCACAGAGAATGAAGTTCTATACAGTGAATGGCTCAAAGTGACCGTGGGGAAGAAGGACCAAGGGCTGAGTCCTGTGGGGTAAGCGAAAGGAGCATGCCCCACAACTGCTGTTTGAGGCAGGCATGGAGACAAGATGTGTAACTGCCATTCTGTAGCCTCCCTTCTCCATCATGTGCATTGGGTTTTCATTTGTGAGGATGCTGCTCAAGCTGTAAAAGTGTGTCAGAGCATTTCAGCATAGTGAATAAGAAGGAAGCCTCTGTATGCTTGAAGATCAGTGTAAAGGCTCTGATTATTGCTCATTTTAAGACGTTTAAGAGAGAGCAAGAGTGAATACAGCAGCAGAAATTAACTCTTGCAGGAGAAAGGTTACATTTGACAGAAAGCCTGGTGCTTGTGGTATTTCTGTGGTTTTGGTGGCAGAGGTCAGCAGGGGTATCTGTCTCAGTCCAAGAGATTTCAGCTTTGGGTGTGTAGAAGCTTTTATTCAACAGTGAAGGCTGAACAAATACTCGCAATAAATAATGGGAATTATATTGTATGGGACTGAGAGGCCGCATGTCTCCAGAATCCATTTGCCAAAACGTGTTGGAGGGTTTACTCTGCTAGGTAGCTGACAGAAATTGTGGGAGAAGTTTTTGTGTTCACCCACACAAATTTGTAAAGAATACACTTTCTGCAAGCTCAGTAAATTGCTGATGAGGTGGTACAGTACAGAGCACTGTCGTATTTTGGGTATTGCTCTGTCCGAGGCCTTTGGGCACTCCTCCATGTGCTTGGGTTTGTTATTTCTCTCATGCTGTATGTTTCAGCTAGTGAAAGGGATGTGACATTGGGGATGACGCTTGTTTGACAGCAAGAAAATCCTGCCTTCTTTCTTCAGCTTCAGTGCTGTGATTTTGAGCCGCTCCCCTAGTGTGTTTGGATTTCACTGCTCTGAAGGGTGGAAGGGCAAGGAAAACAAGGTGAGAAAACATGCCTGTTGTTACTCTTCAGCATTTTGAAAACTGTAATAGTCATGACCGGGAAATTGATGTGCTAATGTGCCCATCTCTGTTCTGCTGCCTTCTTCATTAAACTGTGTGCTCTGCTGGAGCAGTTGCAAACTGAGGATCTTGAGATGAATGAAATTATCTGCACACCCTGTCAGTTACAGTTACTGGAAATTGATGGATAGATATTTTGTTGTTATGGATGCTAAGAATTTCCAGTTATCTCATAACTTGGCTTTCCAAGTGGCCATGATTAGTATGATTGCAGGTATGCAGAATGAATGCAATTTCCGAATCTTGGTACATAGGTGAATCCAGTAGCATAGTCAGAGCACTATGAAATCTGTGTGTTGTGCTGGCATCCCTGCTCTCTTCTCTCGAGTCAGCCCTGCAGGGAAGGGTAAGTGGTGGACAGCAGCCTGGGAAGCCCTCTGTTCCCACCCCTAAAGCCAAGTCTTTGCAGCTAAATGCAGAAGAGTGTTGAAAAGAGGCTGTACTTCTCATTTTGGTAGGAAAAAAAAGAAGGTGGTGCTGTAGAGAAATAAAATATGGCCATATCAGCATTTAAAATGCTGTAAATGCATCAGAACAGTTTCTTCTTAAGGGAGTAATGCTGAGGCTTTTCCCTGAGAAGCTATGATGAATGATGCAGCTTGATTTCATTCCATGCCTTTTCACAGCTTTCCAGAGCAGGTCTAAAAACAAGTTCATAACGAATTTGTTTTGCAAGTCCTGTTGATACAGGCAAATCGGTGATGCTGCACTGCAGTCAGCTGATGTAGGTGGAGGAAGGTCTGAAACAATGTCTTGTTGGAGTTCATCTGTCTACTGAAAGCTAAAACGTCCTGTGAAGCCCTGTCAGTTTTACTCGTGCACTGCTACCAGCCTTGCTTGCAGAAACACAACCCAGTTTTCTCCAAAGCAAAATGCCTAGCTGATCCATGGCATGTTTTGTGGGCTGCTGAGGATTTTTAGTTCACAGTTTCTTATTGCCTGGACTTTCTGAGCCTGGAGTCAGTTGCCTTGGGACAGGCCTGCAGCTGAAGCTCCCTCACAGAGAAGAAATGCTCACAGGGAAGTGGATTTTTCAAGTAGGTTTGTTGGGTTGGGGTTTATTTTGTTTCTTCAGTGGGGGTTCCAAGTTGTAATAGGCCCTTGAGAACTTGAAAATACTACTGTCATGATATACCTGAGCTAGTATAGAAGAGAATGCTTTCTTAGATCACATAATTTTCCAGGGTCTGACTCTGTAATATAGAGAGAAGCATCTTCTCATTGCTTTTTATGTGAAGATGCAGCACAAATGGCAGGAAACAAGCTTTTAATGAGTGGCATAAATTCTCAGCACCATCTTTCTGAGCACAGTTATAGCAAATGACAGCATGAAGCTTTTAATTGCTTTTAAAATAGAATAGAAAAGCTGTTTCAGTATAATACATAGGAGTGCTACGATGCCATTCATGAGGTTGTCTACACTGAAGTGGAGTTCACCAAGTGCAGGGTGTCTCCTAATGCCTCACTCAGGCCTAGGGTGGTCAGAAGCACAGAGGCTGGTTTACTGCCTAGCTTTGAAGCAGCATGAGGAAACAGTTACATTAATGGAGAGATACCAGAGCCTTAATAGAAAAAAAGGGGAAAGTACTGATCCTGTTCAGGCTTGAACACAGCATGGAGATTTTTTTTCCCCTAGTGATACGTTGTAGTGAAAATAGTAGTGGTTATGCTATATTTTGCAGTTTTGGCTGCTGCAGTTCTTCTGTGTCCATGATAAAAACAAGAAGACCCATGTAGTGCTGGCTGGGTAGGAACAACTGGCTGGGGCAGATATCATGCCAAAATGTTTTGTTATCACAAATGAGTTAAGAGAGAGCTGCGTTGCTCCAGCAGAACGCTTTTATGGGAAGCAGACCAGAGCTACTGCATGCGCTATGAGCAGATTTTCCAGAGCTGCGTACTTGCAGACAATTTGGGGAAGAGAAGCTGCCTTCTAGATTTGTACAGAATCTAGCTGCTGTGGAAAGCAGTGAGAGGCAGAATCCTTCATGCTCATCTTTCCTCTTGGCTATGATGGCTGCTTTATGCAGAGCTAGTCCACCACTCTTGTACACTGCTGAGGTGCAGAAATTGTTGATGCACAGGTTTTAAAGTGCCTTTCTTTTGCTGCCTTGTTCTTGCAGGGGAAAGGAGAGGTGGCAGTGAGGGAGAAGAAAGCAGGTATGTGGGTACAAAACTGCACATGAGGATGTAATAAAAACCAACATTGTAAATTTGCTGAGAGCAATGTTAACTGTGCAACTGAAGCAAGGCTGATGCAATAAGGCCTGAGTAACTGTGTAACTGAAGCAAAACTGATACAATAAGGTTTGGGTAACTGTTATGTATAGGTACTGTACCCGAAAAATATCAGCCTTTGTGTAACCGAACAGTCACTAAAGCCAACATAGAAAAACACAAGAATCAATCTTACAAATGGGCTATCCCAACACCAGGAGCCAAATGGGTTTGTTCAGACATTGGAGTAACGCCTTGCCTATCCCTAAACCTGGTTAATCAATCTCAGTTTTGTGTACAGGTGATTATTGTTCCCTGTCTGATCTATCACACCTCTGAGGAGATATTACGCCACTTTGAAGGAAACCTGAATAGACAAAAACGAGAGCCAATTACAGTAGTAACCCTAGCTAAACTGCTGATAGCAGGTGGAGTTGGAGCAGGTACAGGCATAGCCTCCCTAGTAAAAGGTCAGGAATTAAAAAAATTTGCAAATGTCTGTAGATGAGGATTTAGGAAAAATAGAACAATCTATTCAAAATTTAGCCACTTCAGTAAAGTCTTTATCAGAAGTAGTGCTGCAAAATAGAAGAGGATTAGATCTATTATTCTTAAAGGAAGGAGGGTTATGTGTAGCTCTCAGTGAGGAATGTTGTTCTTTTGCTGATCATACGGGAGTAGTCCAGGACACCATGGCTGAACTCCGAAAAAGGTTATATCAACGTAAAAAGGATCGTGAGGCGGGCAGGTCATGGTATGAAAACTGGTTTAATGTTTCACCTTGGCTAACCACTTTGTTGTCTGCTTTAGCGGGACCACTTATTCTGTTGATTCTGGGACTTACATTTGGGCCTTGTATATTACGCTATATTTTACGCTTTATTAGAAAACGATTTGACATGGCTGAATTACTTATTTTAACTACGATGACTAGGGCAAAGTATAAGAGTGTATCTGTTAATGAAGATGAAGATTGTTGTGAATGCGTTATGCCGCGTAGGAACTATGATTGTAATTGTGAAATATTACCTTGTGAGTGTTATGATAAATGTTGGGATTGTGGAAAAAGGTTTACTTGCAGTGCCGAGGATGAAAGCAGCATCTAATAAACAATAATAGAATAAAAAGAAAAAGGGGGGATTGTGAGAAACTATGGACTAGGATATTGTTTATTAAGATTTATGTTAAGCCCAATGTAAAGGTCGGACCATTTGTGCCAGATAAGAGAAGGAAATTGCATATGCAAACTAAAACAGCCATCAAACACCACTTGTAACAAGATAAGATAACGGCCAGATGTTCCAGGAACTGGCAGAAACATGACAAACAAAGGAAATACGAGTGAGAGGTCAACTATGGGACAAGGGAGGAGGACTTCTTACTCAAACGGCCCCCAGGAAGCAGAAAACGACCCCCTAGCAACAACTGAAGCATGCGCAAAGTACCTCCACTACTTCAAAGAACACGGAAGGAAAGATGTATAAAAGGGGACTGTTTAAACTGCTTAGTACGGCAGTTGGCGGAGCGCAGACTCCCCTGCCGTCCAGCGCTGCTTTTGCTCATATTCTACTTGCTAGAATTAATAAATTCCAATTGGATTCTAGTCTGTTGTGGTCTCAATTTATAACAAGGAGGTGCAGTGTTAATACTGTTTTCAGCATTGTCAAGCTGAGGTGTCCAGGCAGATTTGAGTAGTCAACCATCTCGGATGCCATATGCTTCATGATGGTGTTTGTCTTCTGGATTAGTTTAGACTTAGATATTGCTTAGTGTGTAGTGTTGTTGTTTTCAGTTGTACTGAGTGTGTGTTGTAGCAGTGACCTAAAGTTTTCCTTTAGTGTTGTTTTTGCAATGCTATCCCTTGTGTCTCTGCTTTAGTTTTTAGGGAAAGTTCAACAAGCAAATGGTTAATGTTGAACCTCAGAGAAGACAGTAAAACTGATTCTCAGAATGGTAAAAAATATGGGTTTCATTCTCGTACTTGTGGAAAAAAAATGAGGGGGGGGAGGGAGGCAACAAAACCCACCACCAAAAAGCAGCAAAGAACAACAAATAACAAAAGTGCCCTTACCCCCAGTTGACCAAAACCTAATCAGGAAGAGTACGGCAGAAACCTTTTTTAAAAAGAAACAGAAGAACAAGCTCACAAGCATATGGTAGTGGTTTTATTCTATATAATTTTTGCTTGGAATACCATATACCCTAATCTGTAAGCAGCAAAGTATGTATTCATCAGTGTATGAGCAGCTCCTTCGTGGCATGGTAGTGTTTAGTGCTGGTGTGTGTGTGTGAGGTATGTGCCTCTTCCCTGAGCAGTGAGCATTACAGTTTGAAATATGGGTATCTGCTAGTTGAAATGAATCTGCATCTGAAGTTGAAATAAATTACTAAAATGTATAGCAATAGAGGGATATTTACATCTTCAGAGTGTTGCAGATGTGATAAGAAATTGCTTTCAGTATTCCTGTGCTTTTGCAGCTTGTTAGATTTTGCTTAAAGAGATATTATCAAGATAATTCATCTTTGCAAGCACAGCTCAGAAACTCACTCTCACAACTGGTCTGCAACTATTTGTCAAGAATCCTCTCCCGCCAGTAGGCTGTTTTGGAAAAAACATCCTAATTTGAAGACTGGGAACATGCTGGCAGTTCAGAAGTGCTTTGGTGAAAAGCTTCTCTTTTCACTGTCCCCACAGCCCTCAACAGAGCAAGTTGGTTTAGTAAAAGATGTTTTCTGATGCCTGTGGTTCTGCTTAGAGCAGGCTGTCTGTCAAAGGGTCTATTTCTTCATACTTTTGCTAAAATAACATGCTAATGGTAAGACAGCATGGGCTGGCCATGCTGCAGAGCAGGAAGGTTTGCATGGGTTTTTTTAATGACTGCCTTAGTGTTGCCAGTCCTGAGAAGACTCCGTTCCTGATGGCTACTGTGTCTGTCACTACAGCTTTAGTTCCTTCTTTACTGTGAAACGTTTTGCTGGCATAGCTAAAAGTACAGGCAACAAATATACTGTAGAGGTGAGATAACTGTGTTGGCCAAAGCTTAGTGTAAACTCCATGATATGGGTGAATCAGGCAGCTTTTACTGGTGTGGGAATGGGCATGATGTGGTGGATGTAAGATGTGTTGGCTAAAGAGCTCTTCTGGACCACTAGACTTCATACCAGACTTCATTGGATTTCTGATTTAACCCATGATATTCTGTAACTTTCATTATGGAAGCAAGATGAATGAGTCCCTAAATATTTAAAGGGAATGTGATTGCTTTGCTGAGGTTTTGGAACACCATTAAAGATCTTTATCTGTTTGCAAAGCCCTATCCATTTTACATGGGCTGGCTTCAGCAAACTAATAGAAAGTTTTCTTTGCTTTGCTATTTTCCTGAAGAGGGGATGCCTGGTCCTTGTGTCATGGACAACATGAGTAAAAAAAAGATAGAAATACTAGCTTAGAGCTTAAGAAATCCTGTGTAACTGCCCAAATTGGGAGGACACAGAAAGGTGGGTAGAACTGTGTTCTGTTCTTTGGGAAAGCATAATCTGCTTTTAGAAACACTGTAGTAATGACATTTAGTATTCAGAGGCATGAGGGATTTTTCACATTGCCTTCTGCATGGAAAGCGGTTGACTTATACACCGAGGCATTAAAGGTAACAGGCAAAAAAACGCTTCTAAATTGGCTAACTTGGAAAAAATCAGTAACTCAGGTTTCACCTTTTAAAAAAAAGACTTTTGGTCATTTAGTCAGTTAGGTGCCACAAAGCTTTCCCTTGCAGTTCTCTCTTTATTTGTAATAAAAGCGGCACCAGTGCTCCCAGCATTTTCTGTTAAAGCACCTGCTGATAAAGCAATACCTGTATGGCTTTTGTTCTAAGTATAGGCAAGCTATTGGGATAAAAAAATTGTGATGTATGAAGGAGCAGGCAGAAATTCTTCCCACCTGAGAAAACCCAGAGTTTGTAAGTTTGATGGAACAATGTAATGAAGAAATGGCAACTAAGAAAGCTGAAAGAGAACATGGATGACACTAATAATGCTGTAAAGACATGCGATCTAGCTAAAAGAGTGGTTTTTTTTCTAGAAGCTACTGATGGAAAAGCCCCTAGCAAGTTTCATTTGGGGAAATTGCTTTGCTTTCTTGGCTTTCCTAGCCGGATACCAGTGTTTGTATTGAGCAGTTCTGCAGCTTACTGGGGAACCATTCGTAACATAAAATCATAGAAGGGTCAGGATTGGAAAGGACCATTCTGTGTACCTACCTTAGCATGTTGCCGAGCATAGCACTGTGCTGCTGCTTGGCGCTGTGGTACATGGACAGTGCAACTCTGCATAAGCAGCACCACAGTGGATTAAAGAGGATGGATAAAGTGGTCTACAGAAATGATAACATTAAAATGTGGCTCTCAGGCTGCTTCTTCTGTTACTCAAATATGAATCAGTCTGGTTCCTAATGATTTGGGAAGTGTGTTTCTTTCCAAGTCAGTTAAATAAACTGGATGAACTGACCTGCAGTAGATAGGTTTCTCTCATTACACATCCCTTTTTCAGACATCACTGGAGGGGCAGACTGAATTTATGTGCAGGGAGCCTATTGCTGTTCCTTTCTCTTACAGCATGGACAGCTGATGTTGTCTAGCACTGCTTTTCACAGCCATAATCTTCTTTCTGTAATTCTTAAACAAATGAAAGAATGCTCCATTGCTGGCAGTGTTCAAGGCTGGGTTAGACAGAGCCTTGGGTGGCATGGTTTAGTGGGAGGTGTCCCTGCCCATGGCAGGGGGGTTGGAACTAGGTGATCTTAAGGTCCTTTCCAACCCTAACTATTCTATGATTCTATGATTTTGTAATTATAATCTGTTAATTGCAACCAAAACCTTCCCAGGCTCTATTTTGCCAGCTGTATTGGGGTGTGTTGCTGTTGTTTTGCTATTTGAGCAAATTATGAGAGAATTTATCATGTAAACTTAGGGCCTGTGCTATTTAAAAACAAAACAGCCCAAAACAAAGGAAGAAAACCCCACATGCACGGACACAAAAATACCCCTATCATGGAATGTTTATAAAGCCAGATGTGATCTGGGTTAATCTTTAAATCCAATGAGCTTTTATTTGACATTCTGTCCTTTGGAGTGAACCTTGATTTGCTCTGTGGCCAAATACAGTTGTTTCAGTCCTTACCCTAAGAACCAACTTGGTATCTGTGCTGTACATGTATGGAACACAGAGTCTCAGCCAAGAGTCTTGTGTTCAGTGTGTTTCCACTTAGCTCCCTTAGGAATACTTATTCCTGTAGCTTTCTGATCTGGCAGTAATCATTTGTACTAGCCAAAACAGTAGAGAGGGTGAGAAGAAGTCCCCCTTTTTTTTTTAGCTACAGCAAAAGAAAACCTTAAAAGTACAAATGTTTAAAAATGGTCCCCCCTTGAGAAAATCTGGTAGAAATGGCATCTAAAAGAAGGTTTTGTGAAGCAAGCTCTTGTCTCTCTGTGACCCAGCCCAAACTTTTGCTTTTCTTTTGATGGATTTCTGTATCAGCTGTTCTTTTATTTTTTTCCCTCAAGTCCATTGCTTTCTGCCTGTTCATGTGGTGGGTGAGGGGTGCCATGCGTGGGGCAGGTGAAACATAGGCAGCTTACAGACAAGGGAAATACTGGGAAAATTACTTCTTTATTTCCCTGTTCCTTTGGACATTGATTAAATATCAAGCTGATGGCTTCCTCTTGAAAAAATTGCTTCCTTGAAAACAAGCCATCCTCCTCCCTGTCAGCCTAATGATGGAAATGTACAGGTGATATTGATAGAAGCTAAGTTTACTTGAGTGGTACAACTTTAAACACTGTTTATGTACAGAAATCTGCCAAGCAAAGGATGATTAGTTTTTCTTTGTTCAGTCTGTCTGTCTTTCCCCTAGAGTGGTGCTTGAACACACAAGAACCAGAGTGTGAGGGCTGAAAAGCCAGTAGCACTCACTGGGTTTAATATGATGTATTTCAAAGGTCTTTAAGTCATGCAGTTTTCTCAGAAGGTCCTTAAACTATCCTTTCACCCCTTCTTCTTCTGTTTTGGTAAGCACAGGTAAGATGGAGTGCAGGTGAGGTGCAGGCACTGACTAGATACGGATCTTAGATCCTGTTGACACGCAGTGGAGTCTTAATGGAAAACAGGAAACTAGAGGAGGGTTGAAACGGTCTGTGCGAGTTCAGCCCTGCCAAGGGTGTCTTGGAAGCTGAGGTGGTGGCAAGAGGCAATGCACCAGGGCTCAGCAGGGTGTATGTGCAAGGTGGTGTTAGAGCTGCTGCTTTGAATTTCATGGGTTCTTCTGGGTTTTTCTCCGTTGGTCTCATTTGGAGCCAGATTGTAGCCCTCAGTATGTACATTCGGTTCCAGCTGATGTGTTCCTTCCCCATCTTCTGAGAGGGTTAAACTCTGTATTACCAGGCAATGAAGTACTTTAGTGAAAGGAGGAATTTAGATCAGTATGTTGTTTTCTAGTTTCCATTGGCTTTAAGCTTTCAAGTCCAATTCAAGAAAGTGCTCCTGTGAAAGAACTGTGCTTGAGCTTGTGCTCAAAAGAACTTCCTGACCTGGACCGTTTACACAGATGATGGCTTTAGCATGTGTTGTAAGCAGGTGCTTAAAATGGTTTCCTGATTAACAGCTTGAAACTGAGGAATGCCTCTTACATGTGTACATGACAGACGAAAACAGAGATGGAGAGGGGGATATTAACCTTACCGTTTCCTTTGTTCTTTCTCTGTTGTTTGTATTGCTACATGTGGAGGAATGGCTCAATGAGCGAGGGCATGTTAGCATGACTGAGCTGCTCATGTCAGACGAGTTAGCAAGAGTAAGGACTTGAGTTGTATAGGCCTCTGACTAGGCCGCTTAAAGCTGCTGACACAGCTGCTGATGAAGTAAGGCTAGAGCAACCTTGGGCATATATACAATGTTACACTATAATACAATGTGGTAGTCAGTAAGACAGGATCTTGAGTAGGGCAGACACCACAGGAATGTTGAAACTATCTACTCTTGTGACTATAGTGGGTGAATCGCTTATTGTTGTAATAACCAATGACTAAACTTTTGCTGGCACTTGGCTAAAAGATGTATCCAATTAGGTATTTGCTGAATGCCTTAGTGTTTCTGAGACCGCTAGCTAATCTACAACCTATAATGAGCTCGCTTTTGTACTATGCATGAGGCTAATTAAAATGAGTATAATAGTTGGTGTGGTACTAATAAAATTTGAGGTTTGTCGATCACTCGTATCGAGTGCTTCATTCCTCCTGCCGATTCGCAACAAATGGTGACCCCGACGTGATACCACCACGGACGAGATCCCCCAGCCGACGTGATATCGCAATGGATATGAAACACCACAGTTGGTCGGCGAACAGTTCGGGTCCTTCAGCAGCCGGGACGGCGAATAAGCACCTTAAACACGGAGTGCCGCGCCCTAGGTGACCTCAGAGGAGAGCCTAGCCGATACGTGCTGCCGAGACCTTGTAAGGGCTGCAATGGCGCGCCGACAGGAACATGGAAAGGCAAGCAGCATATGATTTATTTACTTGCTTCTTAAAGAAACGTCAGATTAAGGGTATAGATTTGCAAAAAGAACTCCCAGAGTTAATAGCTTATGGTTACGGGCAAGGTTTTTTTCAGAATCCCCATACAATTCATGAATTAAGTGAATGGCGTAAATTTGGTGATAGAATATGGGAAGCAATATTAGATGACGATAAAACAGCTAAAAAATTGGGAAAGTTGTGGAGAGCTGTTCATAACGAACTGTTGCAGCATCAGGCAGAGGCAAAAGCCGCACAACAGGCAAGTGCTGCACATGATAAAAATAAATCTTATGGAATGGATATTGATGTTCCCTTACCGCCTGCTATTTCTACTGTAACATTACCACCACCTGCAGCTCCAGCTGAGGCTTCTTGCTTAACCCCTTTGGAGCCCCCTGTAGCTCCTGTGCCATCAGCCCCATGTCCAGAGCCTCCAAGAGCGCCCATTAGCAATGAGCCGATCCCTGGGGCAGAGAATGTCCTAGCGGAGGCTATTGCCAGGGAGCGGAGAGAGGTATGGGCAACAGTGGCAAAAGAGCTTATTGGTACAGGCGATGGGGATGCTATGACAACTGCAATGGAACTTGCTTGTCCGGTGGTATATACACCTATGGCAGGAGGTGGTTTGCAGGCTGCAGTTGCTGCCTTGGATTGGAAATTATTGTCACAATTAAGGTCAACAGTTAGTCAGTTTGGAGTGACCAGTGAACCTGTAAGGCAAATGCTTGATTATATTTGGGCAAGCCAGGTGCTGTTACCAGCTGACTGCCGGAGTATAGCTAAACTCATATTTTCACAGCATCAACAATTATTGTTTAATGCTCATTGGCAATCGCTGTGTGGAGAGTGTATTGCAGTACAAAGACAGCCAGGAGATCCTCTGTATGGAATCATGATAGATGAATTAATGGGTGTGGGGCCGTTTGCTCGCACTGAGGCGCAGGCTTTAATTGGTCCAGATAAATGCTGAGAAGCTATGCGGCTAGTACGACTTGCCATAGATAGAATTCATGAACCGGGTGGGATCCTATATGAGTATTAAACAAGGGAGAGACGAATCATTTGGCTCTTTTATTGATAAAGCTGCAGCAGCAATTGAAGGGGCTAGAGTTCCGGACTTTATGAAAGGTGCCTTGTTAAAACAATGTGCTCTCTAAAACTGTAATCAAACTACGCGAAATGTGTTAAATACTCTAGGTGCAAATTGGACTATAGAGGAAGCACTAGAGCGAATGGCAAATATACCTGTTGGTTCACAAGCAGTGTTAGTTGAGGCCATTAAAGAGTTAAAACAGGGTCTAAAAGAACAGGCAGCAGAGTTTAGAGAGCATGCTGCAAACTCTCAAGGCCAGGTCTTAGCTGCCCTTGCACCCTTACAAGCAACGACTGTCACGGTTCGTAAATCGGCTAGCTCTGGAAGGTTTATTTGCTATCGGTGCGGAGGCATGGGGCACACACGCCGAGCTTGTACCGTAAATCATGTGTGGTGTGATGCCTGCCGATCCAACTCCCACAACTCTAGCGCCTGCAGACGCCATCAGGGAAACGGGAAGAGCAGCGCATTCAACAGCCGCCGCGCTCAGACACAAGTAGCGGCTGCCGGCATTTCTTACCAGCCACCCTTCAACCAGCCACCCCAGGGAGCCTCGGATTGGATGTGGCAGCCGCAGTAACTATTACAATGATGACTTCTTGTCCTGAAAAAATCCCCACTGGCATCAACGGACCAATTACTATTAATGGTCAAGCGATGGGAGCTTTGGTATTGGGGACGAGGATATGTTTGTGTTTCTACACCTACAGGTACACTCTGGGTTCCTGCTAAGTGGGTCAAAGCGGCAGAGAAACTGAATCAGCTAACATCATAGACTGTTTATGCTACTCTATTGAGTTTTACAGGGTCCCTCCGCCAACCAATGTAAAAGAGGCAGAACGTTGTCTGCTGCGATTACATCTCATCGTTGATCCGTTAGTGTCTCAAGTGCAAGACTTATTAGCACCAGATCTCTTCCCATGGTCCACAGAAGCTCAGCTGGTTGAGTTGCATGTTTTTCTCACCAGTCGTCATCTAAAATTATCTGACATTAATGTAGAACATGTTTGTAAGAGTAAACCGTGTCATTGTTGGGTATTGTTTTGTTGTGGAGGCTGTAAGAAACAGTATTATGTAAACCTGGAATATTGGTATGAACCTTGGTGTAACACCTGTGCATTTCAGTGGCGACAGAACAATCCTATCCGAGCACTGCAACAGATAACACGCCTTCCAGCTTGGGAAGGACTACAATATTTTGTATCCCTTGAGCAGCAAAATTTTGCTATTATTAGGTGGGAGGTTAAAAGTAGTATAGATCATTTAATTACCCAACGACGAACGATTATCGTTTCGATATTTAATCCTATAGTGACGCATCACCCTAGACATCATATGATCCCTCAGGGGGAGTGGGATTAATTAACTATGGCTACAGCTATTTTGTCTTTGTGTATTATATTTGCAATTAAGCTTACAGTAGCAGACATTTTGCAGATTCAACCTCGTGAGAATATTTGGATCACATGGGCTAACCAAACAAACCAAACTGCCTTTTGTTTTTCTTTAGCATCTGTACAAAATCCTTTTCGAACATGTCTAATTGGTGTTCCAACATGGACCCCTGCCATGTTTATTGGATGGGTAGCCAATGTTTCTATGCTAAATTTTACTAAGGCAAAAATGACTTTAATCCCTGCTGCTAACAATCCCAGTAAACAGGACAGAGGTTGGCAGTGTAGAATTGTAGACTCATTAAATGGAACGTTAGTGTCTCCCCCTGAAGAACTAGGTTTATTAAGGAGCTTAAATGCTACGAGTAGCACCAGGAATGGTGAGTAGCACCAGGAATGGCAGTTGGTTTTCTTTTGTGCCAAGGAACAATTGGAATACTAATCAACAAAACTGGGCTACTGTTAACTCACAGCTCTCTTCAACTGTCGTGCATAATCAATTGTATTCTAATTGTAACATGACTAAACAACCTGCACGGCCTTTACCACCGGGAATATTTTTGATCTGTGGGGATCGTGCTTGGAATGGCATCCCTGCTGATCCTCATGGAGGCCCCTGCTATCTTGGTCAGTTAACTCTGTTTCATACTAGCTATCAATTGGTGGTGAATAAGACTAGGCCTAAAAGAAGTATCCATGAGTTAGACTGTAGCAAGATAGAACGTCCAACCTTTTGGTCTAAAACTGCAAACTTTTTTGCTTCATGGCTGACCCCCGGAGTTGCCGCTGCAAAAGCATTGGCCCTATTAAAGCAGGCAACCTGTTGGACTAAAAATAAAATCAATATCACATCACAATTATTAGATCAGTTATCTGCAGATGTAATTAGTGTACGACATGCTGTATTACAGGATCGTGCTGCTATTGATTTTTTGCTACTAATTCATAATCATGGTTGTGAAGAATTTGAAGGCATGTGTTGTATGAATTTGTCAGATCACTCGCAGTCAATTCATAGAAAATTGAATCAGTTAAAGGATGGGTTACATGACCTGAAAGAAGAGTCTGGGCTTATGGATGGATGGCTACAGTCTTTGTTTGGAAGTTTGCCCCAGTAGCTATTGGGACTTGTGAAAGAGGGACTTCGAATTTTAAGTATGTTGTTACTAATCTTGTTAATAATTGGCATAGCTTATAGATGCATAATGTCTAGTATAACACGCATAACTAGGCAGGCCTTGTTGGTCCAAAATAAAAACGGGGGAATTGTGGAGGAATGGCTCAATGAGCGAGGGCATGTTAGCATGACTGAGCTGCTCATGTCAGACGAGTTAGCAAGAGTAAGGACTCGAGTTGTATAGGCCTCTGACTAGGCCGCTTAAAGCTGCTGACACAGCTGCTGATGAAGTAAGGCTAGAGCAACCTTGGGCATATATACAGTGTTACACTATAATACAATGTGGTAGTCAGTAAGACAGGATCTTGAGTAGGGCAGACACCACAGGAATGTTGAAACTATCTACTCTTGTGACTATAGTGGGTGAATCGCTTATTGTTGTAATAACCAATGACTAAACTTTTGCTGGCACTTGGCTAAAAGATGTATCCAATTAGGTATTTGCTGAATGCCTTAGTGTTTCTGAGACCGCTAGCTAATCTACAACCTATAATGAGCTCGCTTTTGTACTATGCATGAGGCTAATTAAAATGAGTATAATAGTTGGTGTGGTACTAATAAAATTTGAGGTTTGTCGATCACTCGAGTGATCGAGTGCTTCATTCCTCCCGCAGATTCGCAACAGCTACAAGCATCATATTTCTAAGTAGGGCTGTGAAGTGAAAAAATGTGCAGCTGAGACAGAACGTGCAGGCTCAGAAGGATTCTAAGAGTTGTTCTGGGGATGGGTAAAAGGTGGAATAGGAAAATGAAGACATCAGTGACTCTCTCTGTTCTTTCCTTCCTCCCATTGGTCAAGTGGCTTCCACAAATACTTACACAAAACAAGTTGGCTGGGCAAAATAATGTACTCTTTTGTGGCTGCATGATTGGTAATTGTGACAACTAAGTAACTGGGTAAGATGGAGAAGATACAGAACATGTTAGCATGGGCTACATTTGTGTGCTAGATTTTAGGGAGGTTTAGCCATCCTGTGGCTAAAAAAAAAATGTTATTTCAAATCCCCAAATAGTCAGCTTGCATTTTCTTGAAAGTACCTAGCTTTCTACGACATTGGCTGGCTGTTCCTTGGGGTAATTTGGGGTGTTAGCTGGAGAAGTTATTCCTTTTGTTTGTGAACGCTTCATTAATGAATCTCTGGGACAATGAGAGAGATGAAGAAATACAGCAGAAGCGTATCACTATGGTGACGCAGGAGCCACAGTTGGAGTCCCGAGGTGAGGAGCAGTGTGCGCATGAGGGCTGCTGTGGGGCAGCAGGAAAGGGAGGTGCCATGTCCCAGAAGCTTGGGCAGCAGTGGGACTCTGCAGGTGGAGATACATGGCTCAATGTCCAGCTGGAGCCCAGTAATGAGTTGTATCCCTCAGGGATCGGTGTTGGGACCGGTCTTGTTCAACGTCTTTGTCAGTGACATGGAGAGTGGGATTGAGTGCGCCCTCAGCAAGTTTGCCAATGACACCAAGCTGAGTGGTTCCCTTGATACACTGGAGGGAAGGAATGGCATCCAGAGGGACCTTGACACGCTTGTGAGGTGGGCTGATGCCAACCTGATGAAGTTGAACCATGCCAAGTGCAAGGTCCTACACCTGGGTGGGAGCAATCCCAGGCACAGCTCCAGGTTGGGCAGGGAAGAGATTCAGAACAGCCCTGCAGAGAAGGACTTGGGGTGTTGGTCGATGAGAAAATGAACATGAGCCGGCTTCAGTGTGCGCTTGCAGCCCAGAAAGCCATCCGTATCCTGGGCTGCATCAAAAGGAGCGTGACCAGCAGGTCGAGGGAGGTGATCCTGCCCCTCTACTCTGCTCTCGTGAGACCTCACTTGGAGTACTGTGTGCTGTTCTGGTGTCCTCAACATCAAAAGGACATGGAACTGTTGGAACAAGTGCAGAGGAGATCGGGAGGATGATCAGGGGTCTGGAGCACCTCCCATATGAAGAAAGGCTGAGAAAGTTGGGGCTGTTCATCCTGGAGAAGAGAAGGCTGCGTGGAGACCTCCTAGCAGCCTTCCAGTGTCTGAAGGGGGACTATAGGGATGCTGGGGAGGGACCCTTCATTAGGGACTGTAGTGATAGGACAAGGGGTAATGGGTTCAAGCTTAAACAGGGGAAGTTTAGATTGGACATAAGGAGGAAGTTCTTTACTGTGAGGGTGTTGAGGCACTGGAATGGGTTGCTAAGTTGTGACTGCTCCATCGCTGTTGGTGGTCAAGGCCGGGTTGGACATAGGCTTGGGTGACATGGTTTAGTGCAAGGTGTCTCTCCCCCTGGCAGGGTGATTGGAACTTGATGATCTGAAGGTCCTTGCCAACCCTAAGTATTCTATGACTCTATATATGTATATTTATGTATGTGCTTTATATTTCTTTGTGGGCAAGTACGTGTTCAGCTGAGTTCTCCTCCACAAACTGTAAACTATTTTTATTGTTCTTCATAAAGTTCAGGTGAATGCTTTGCTGTGAAAAATACGGCACTATGCCAATTTTTCAGCCTTTCTTCCCTAAACAAGTTGCTGTATAAATCCCATGTGTTACCTCTTGTGTCTCTAACATCAGTAGTGGTTTTGGTATTGGCTTTAGGGTGACTGTCAACCTGAGTTTCAAGCTCTTTTAACCTTCCCCAGGCAGCAATGCTGCCTGTTAGGCATAAACGCTATTGTTCTTTCGAAGCCCTTGACAAAGCCGAGTAGTTTCACTTTACTTTTCACATCCCATGTATTTTAATTGCTGAGAAACCGTGCGTAAAAGAGTCATGAGATACTCCGTGCTTGACTTGTCTATGCAGTAATACTGAAGGTGGCAAATATGTTTTCCTGGCTTCAGCTCTAACAGTTATTTTCCAGTGACGTAGTAGCTGGCACAGTGCTGTGGTTTTGCTTTAGTCTGGAAATAATGCTGATAACCACCGATGGTTTTAGTTGCTGGTAAGTAGTGCTTGCTTTGGTCAAGGACTTCTCAGTCTCTCAAGCTCTGCCAGTGAGGAGGGGCACAAGAAGACAGGAGGGAGCAGAGACAGAACACCCGACCCAAGTAAGCCAAAGGGGGAATCCTTGCCACAGCACATCATGCCAGTGTATAAACTGGAGGGTATTACTCAGAAGGGACCGATCGCTGCTCGGGTCAGGCTGGGTATCAGTCAGCAGGTACTGAACAACTGTAGTGTGTCACTTGTGTTTTCTGAGCTTTCATTTCTTCTTGTTTCCTGTCATTATCAGTATTGTCATTGCTGGTGTTCTATTATCACTGTATGTTACTATTAGTTCTTCAACTGTCCTTATCTCAACCCGGGTTCTTCTGATTCTCCTCCCCATCCCGCCCAGGGTAGGGCAAAGGGGGATCAGCGAGCAGCTGTGTGGTGCTGAGTTACTGGCTGGCTCTAAACCACAACGTATGCTTTGGGTATCATCTCTCTGTACCATGTGGCAAACTGAGAACCGGTTGAAGAAAATCTGCTGGAGTGCTGGCCCTGGGAAATGGAGTCTCTTGGCCCTTGTGGTTACAGGTACAGTGTCTGTGCCACCACCACATGGATTACTCAGTCTGTCAGGAGTGTTGTCTTGCTGGGATCACTTCTCACAGTAGAACATCCCTGCATGTAGTGCAGGTGTGCTGCGATGTGAACATCTATCACCTCAGCACCACACAGAGAACTGGCAGACTCTAAGTGCATGCTTCTAAATGTACTCCGTGTCTCTGACTAATACTGCAATCCCAAATGCAGACGTTACTCATGTACCCAGAAGACGTTCCCGTTCCTCTTCATCCTCGTCTATTTCTTTCCTTATGTCCTTTTGCTACAACTCTCCATTCCACCTCCTGGACTGCTGCATGCACCTTCGATAACGGGCTCCAGCCACTGCTTTTTCCACAAGTGGAAGGGTGGTTTGCAAACAGCACAACCGGGCCTGAATGTACGGTTAGTAACCTGCCTTAGGATATAGATATAGTTAAAGAAGGTGTGCCCAGTTGTGCAGGAGGTATACGCGGGATTTGTTCTGGGGGTTTGCTTTCCCATTTCCCTGGTCCTGCATCTGTCTGTAATCACAGCTGCAGCTCTGCCTTCAGCTGTGCCTGCTGCAGTTGTCATTGTAAGGAGCGGATCATTCAGGAAAAGCAGTCAGCGCCTGAAGTTAGTATTCTTGCCTTGGAGTCTTGACAGAGCTGGAATCCAAAGCTTCAGTAAAGGAGCCCGATTTTGGTTCCACCTCGTAACAGTATTGAGCATTCATGCCAAGCACACTGAAATTGGAGCCAAGTGCATTCAGCATTTTGCGTATAAGGATTCTTTGTCTCCTTGAGGCAGGTAAGCCAACTTCAGTGTGGACAGGGATAGAGGATAAAGCAAAGGAGGGCTTGCGTGTGCAATCACTTTCTCCACAGCTTTCTCCACAGCTACTTTGACACTTGCCAAGCACATGAATTTCTCATGTCAAACAGTTGTGGGTTTAAGAATCTCCTTGTCTCGAGGGGTCAAGAGCTGGGAATGCAGCAAAACTGCGGTGCCTTTATCGTCCTGTATCTCCTGTGTGTGGCCTTACCCGGGATAGAGAAGCAGGACTTGCCCCTAAGGTATGGCCACCACAGGACCACCTGAAGCTGCACCTTTCAAGCCTCTTGGAGCTGGCCCCAGACAGTGCAGGCAGCTGATTGCTTGACACCTTGTTTGTCTCATAGATTGCCCTTGCTCTGATGCCACACAGGCTGCTGCTGGTATGCTCAAAACAGGGACTGTCAGCCTGGCGCATATGGCCTGTTTGGTTTCCTGTGCTGCTGGTCTCTCTGCTGTCATTCTGTTGCTTCTTAATATATAAGTTGGGAGTTTCTTGAGCTCAAATCTGTCTTTAGGTTCTGGGATTGTTCAGCATAGTCTTAGTATGTGACAAGGCTTTTATTAGGAGTTAGTTCTCTAACAATAATAACGGCTCAAGGAGCAGTGACCTGACTTGACAATTGAAATAAGTGGTCTGGGTCTCCTTCATGTATCCTTGAGAAAAATCTTCATGTACAATAAATGAAATTCTAAAGTAAGCTCAAGTCTATGTATCTCAGTACCCTTTAACAAGTGCTGGATGCTCTGAAGCAGCTGTTCCACCACCAGGTAGCTCCTCAACCTGGCTGTTGGTATAATGACACAAAGGCCTCATTCCCAGTTCTACTATGGAGTAAGTTCTCATGCTGATGCTACAGACAATAGGGCCGTGAGTCTATGGTTATCAGGAGGCATTTTCTCAATGGTAGTGTGCCCAGAGCGCTGCCAGTCTTCCCATCAGGACAGTCAGATTGTATAACCCTCTGCCCTGGTGGAAATGATTCCTGAAGCGCAAATACCTGCTCTTCTTGGCTTTCCTCAGTGAATCATAAAGCACTAGCAAGCAAGGTTAGATTTATGCAGGAGCCGTGTGGGCCAAGATACACTTAAATAAGCAAGGTTGTCCATTCATACGATAATTATCCTGCGTTCATCCCCTTTCTGTAACCAGCTTCTTTATGCACCGCTGCTTTTTCTTCCCAGCAGAGCCCAGAGTTGTTTGTTTCAAACCCCCGGATCACTGTAAGCATTCAGCAATCCTTATGCATTGCCACAAGGCCTTACCATGACTGGCTTATGCTCACAGCAGCTCAGGCTACTTGCCCTGGCCTTCTGGTGCACAGACTCTGTATATAAACTGCTTGTCTAGTGATTTATAGCACCGGCATGGTTATGGCTGCTTTAGAAATGACCATTATCTTACAGCAAGATTCAATAGAAACATTCCCCAGCATGAGACCTGTGTGTCCAGCCACATCCATGTACTAGAAGGAAAGTTGGCCTTGTTTTACCTTAACATTTACCACCTTAGCTCCCAAATCACCTTCTTTCTCTTTCATTATGAAGGTTCTCTTGTGAGAAAGACATTATTTACGTGCCAGTTGTGTGACCAGTGGCTTGATGGGTTTTAGCACATAGGGACAGTGTAAATTTGATGAGAGTTTTCTTGTCGGGATGAGACCACTGCAACAGGACCCTGAGAACAAAAAGCACAACAGCTCTCACAAGGCCACCAACAAACCCGTCTTGGATCCCAAGCTCAGCAAAGACGTTTTGCCTGGCAGTGCCGAGGCGCGTGCCGCTTTCAACCCCTCTCCTCAAAGCCAGGGCACAACCCACACCAGCACTGGGAGCAGCAAACCTGCCATCGCGGCCGAAAAGAATTCTCACAAGGAGAAACTTCCCCGGCCCATCAAGGAGAAGAGTTCGCTCTCACCAGTGAAGGACTCCCCTGACCCTGAGCCCCTCCTAGTGAAAATAAAGCTCCCGTTCCTGGCAAGAGTCCCCCAGCGCCCTGGGGAAGGCAGTCAGCACAAGACAGCAGAGGCTGAGGAAGTCCCTGGTGCAAGGAAGCAGGACTCGGAGAGGAAAATCACAGGCATTCACAACAAGTCCCTTGAAAAGAGGCAGCGCTGCAGCCTGGTCCACCAATTTCTGGTAAGTGGCAGCTTGACAACTGGCTAACCAAGGTGAACCCACAGCAGTGCCAACAGAGAGGCTCCATGAAATTGCCCATGGGGATAGATGTGCGCATCAAACTCCAAAGCTTCACATGAATCCCAGAAAAAAGATTTTCTACCCCACCACTACCACCAATGTCTCCCGCACATCCTGCACCAAAGCCAAACCAAAAGAGACCCAGAAAAGACAGTGATGAGCTGACTGCCATCGATAACACCAGCAAGAATAAGAGCGACGACAAGGATCCTTTGATCTGCAAGCACCGCAAGGTGGAGATTAACCAAGCTGACCTCTCAAAGGATATCAAAGTAGGTATCTATTATAACTAACAGGAAGTTTCCTGCAACCCGTGGGTGCTGCGTGATTCCCTTTAGAAACATGCTCTGAGGCTACAGAAAAGGAAGGAAGATAAACCAGCCACCAGAGAAAGCTCTTTGAAGCATTTTGCCCCTTTCATGGCTACCTGTAACCATCTGGCACTAGCCCAGAAGCCTGCACTGTAACTTCTCTGCTGACTTGCCATCATTTCTTTTCATCGCATTAGTGAAGCATAGTGAGAAGAGGTGCCCATGTAAAAACCAAAGGCATCCTGTTGATGATAGTAACTGTTCCTGACTGTAGGCAACTACATGTCCGAGATTGGGGTAAGATAAGGGTGTTTACAAAAGGGAAAAGTGGGCTGCTTGAAAATAAGAAACATACAGCCTGGGTATACGGTTTTCATAGTATCATAGAACGGTTTGGGATGGGATGGAGCATTTACCACTTCTTTGGGCAATCTATTTCAGTGCCTCACCACTCTCACAGTAAAGAAATTCTTCCATCTCTCTAACCTAAATCTCCCCTCTTTAAGTTTGGTTTTCAGTTTGCTTATAAAATTGTCAGTGATCCTTGCAGCTGGACCTTTGCATTTTGTGGTTGTAAAGCTCAATTATCTTCCTATGTACTAGTGGCTGCACGTGTGTGGTCTGGTATGTTGTGTGAGTCGAGCCTGATGGTGCTCGCTCCATCAGCTGGCTTCTAACTGCTTGCTTTTTCCCTATAATGTAGTTGGTAATGGAGAACCGTTAATTGTGGGGTTAAGCTGGAAATAAGTGGGAATGGACATTACCTATTGCTGCCTTGGTTAGTGAAAGGTTTCATGAAACACCGTGAAAAATGGGCTGCTCGCAGCCTTACTGCTATCTTAGCCATTGTGCAAGGAATGCTGCTACTTAATTTCTCCGTGCTTGGGAAAAGTATCAATGAAATGAATGGTATTAAGCCTTACTAGCAGTCAGGTGCGAAGCCAGGTTTCAGTTTCCATTATTGGCGGAGGTGCTGGGAAACAGGCAAGAAGACAGGGAGAGCCTGGAAGATAGACTGTGCCTGGGACAAAAGAATATTTTCTATTGAAATTCGGGAAAGGCAAGCTTTGGAATCGTCTTCGACATATCTCTAACGAGATTTATCTCTATTCTGTGACTTGTCAGGGATCTGCCGGACACGTCACAAAACTTTTCCCAGCGCCTTCATTGCCAAATGGTACCTCCAAGCCAAAGAGACCGGAACTCAAGTTTAAAAGGTAAGGTTTTGTTTTATACCCCTCTTCTGTACTTTCTGAAGACACCAGGCCAGGCTGGCCCTGCAGCCACCCTCCCTTCTGCTTTAATAAGCACTTCCTTGGGGAAGAAAGAGAGAAGGAGAGGTGTCACTGACTTGCCCTGTACGGTCTTCTCCTGTCTGGGACTTACCCCTCCTACCGCAAAGCAAAGGTCTAATTACAGCATTTCTTGTATTAGAACCACAACTCCAGAAATCAGTCCTTTTCTCACTCTGAGAGGAGGTACCTCTTGTGCCTGCCTACAAAGGATGGGTTTTGATTTGCCTGATTCTTGGCAAGTGGTAAACTACTCTGTGACAAGGTGCTGGGCAGGCAAGGAACCTTTTCTGAGAGGGCATGACTCTGTACTTGCTCATTTTGTCAGTGCACAACTGGTTGTGTGCCATTTGCACGGTGAACAGATTATCCCACTGCACAGAAATGTGTGTGTGTTCCTGCTTTATCATTGTTTATGTGTTGATTGAGACCAAGGCCGGTAGAAGCCTCGGTGGCAATATCTGCTGTAAGCAGATAACTTGAATGCAGGGTCTTCTGGTCTGAGGTAAGCGTGTGGTGCTGCGAAGATTACTGTAGGTTTCAGTCAGAACGTATTTGTGGGACTGTACTTGAGCAATGATAGAAGACTGCTGTTAGTTATATTAAATACAGGCAGCACAGCCTGAGGAACCATGTATTGGATAGGAGAGAGACAGGTATCAGTTTATTGGTAGTGAAATTAGGGGATGCATGAGTGTGTTTGAGAGTTGATTTGATGCCTTGCCTCAGAGCTGAAACAGCTGTTGGTTCTTCTGTCGTAGACTACAAACTTTTAAAATGAACTGTTTGCTTTCTGGTCTTGATGGACTGTATTTCCCAGCTGCTGCTGTTGCTTTGCTTTCAGAAAGGAGGTTTGCTTGGTTGGTTTTTGCCAAACAAAACGTTTCCTCTGAGATGTCTGTCTTGTCCAGAAACACTTGAAGTAGTATTTCACTTTCAGTGCTTCTGGGGCATGTCTTATGGGTCCCGGGCCTGTAGGTGGCCCATGGGGAACATCTACTTGAAGGGGTGCTGCCTGTTAATCCTGTCAGAGGAGAGCGAGTCACCTAAGAGGCCATACCTATTCCTGCTGCTTGGAAACCAAGGCATTCTGAGACAGCCCTCTCTCTGCTCAAGGTCATACAGGGCACTTGGAGCCAGGACTAAGGTCTTCCTCAGGGCAGGTTTCCTGACTTCTGGACCAGCGTTTGAAATCATGGCATGCACTGTTTTTTCGTATAAGGAGTGGGCCACTGGTGGCTGACAAGGTTCTCCTTATTTTGTTTCCTTAGATTCATCATGACACTAAAACCCTGTACGAGCCCCTCAGCATCTTCACATGAAGAAATCTTTGCCGTGTTATGGTGCGTAACTCTTTTTCTGTGCCTTCATACTTTTTAGACTTGGGCAAGTGAAAGACTCATTCCTTTCAGGGAAAAGGAATGAGTGAAATGGGAATCAGGGCTCTGCAAGGAAGAAAACCTCACAATATCAAACCCAGACTGAACCGGAACATCTCTAGTGTGAGCCGTTCTGTCACAAGGGACCACACGTGGAAGGCACAGGCTCTAAAATTTGATCTGCTGGCAACTTGAGAGCACCTAAGGGCTTTCACCTAAGGTGAAAGAATGCAATTTGGCTGCTCATGTTGGAGCCATCTGACTGGAGCTGTAGCTTGACCGTAGCTGAGGCACACAGCTGGATGGGGGCTTACTCAGCCTGTGGCACCTGTAAGAGCCTGGGCACCTGTTTATACGAAAGACCAGACCCACCCTCGTTTGGTTTTTTTCCCCTTGTGATTATTTCACAGGAGAAATCCTGAGCGTTCTTGACTGTGGAGTAGAGCTGAGGCATGCCTGCCTGCGTCCTACAGGGCTGGTGGCCGCTGAGCGGGCAGCAGCAAGCGTGACTATTGACCAAGCTTGGGTGTCTTTCTGTTCACAGCATGCGCTGCCTGTCCCTTCTGAAGATGGCAATGTTCCGGGACAAAAAAGAGACTGCAGTAAAGTATTGCAGCATTCTGAACGACCACTTCAAGGTAGGACACGCGTAACTGAGCTGCCGGATGGGTGGCATCACCCAGCCATCAGTGACCGATGTCAGCTGAACAGCCCAAATCTAACAAGAGTTCTTTTCCTTGCTGCAGAGACTTCCCACAAAAGCACCTTCTCCGTTTGGTGCAAGGTGAGATTTGAAAATACGTGTGTAGTAATGTGCCTCTAAGGGTGTGAGTGAAAACAGCAGCTGGAGTGCTTGAGCTGCAAGCTGCATGTGAGAGTGCCTTTGCATTTGCTCTTTCTTGCCGCCTGAAGTCATACTGTTAGGGGGCATGAGTCTCTTTCTGCTCTCTCTTTCCCATCTCTTCTTGTTGGGAAGAGGTTTTTTTTTGGTTATGAGGTCCAGAGTTACCGTGTATCAAGCAGAGCAGTTCTTTACCAAAGAAGTTTGTGAAAGAGTGCCTTTTCCTCTCATATGCCCTGCCCTGCGTGCTTGTTAACACTTCCCAGCCTTCTAATACCGCTGAGCTCTGTGTATTCACAATGTGTTTAATGGGACCTCCCAAGTGACAGTGCTGCTGTTGTCCCTCTGTGCCTCTTCTGTGAAACAAACCAAACGTTTTCTCTCTTTTTTTCCCAGAGTGTTTTGGGGATCTCGACGCAGCATCGGACGAGCTGTGACTGACCAGCAGCTTGATCAGACTGGTCCACTGTGTTAGACAGGGTTTACATTGGCTGAGACTGGAAACCAAAATGCCTTCACTGGTGCTCAAGTTAGCTAGTTAAGTTGGTTCTTCTTCTACTTAAGTATCTGGAACAAATTCTTCTTCTTCTAAAAGCACCTGAAACCACTTCTTCTTCTTCTTAAGTAACTGGAACAACTTCTCAGGTACCTGGAAGAACTGCTTAGGTGCCTGCAAAAACATCTTAGGTACCTGGAAGAACTTGTTAGGTACCTGGAACAACTTTTTAAGTACCTGGAACTTCTTACTATCATTCTTATTCCTATTATTATTATTTTTTCATCCCTTGGGTTTTTCGTTTGTTTGATTTTTGCACTTTCAGAGCCTGAAGCAACCTCTCCCCACTAATGAAAGCTTGGATTTTCTTGCCAGTGACTGCAGAAGTTCAGGCTGGGAACGTGGCTTAGGTGGAAAGAGGCGGGGCACTGTCTCCTGCAGATACAGGATTTGGTTTCTAGCAGCCCAAAGCTGCTGTTGAGAATTGGCTTTAGTTGTGTGGGGGTTTACAGAAAGCCCCAATGAGAAAGGAATAATCCAGAATTAGACATGAACTACAATTGTAGGAACCTGAATTATATTTCCCCAACTTCTCCTCCCCTCCACCGTGTATCTGAAGATCACACTGGAGCTAAGGGGATTCTCGGTTGCAGTGCTGGTGGGTGAGGTGTGAGTCCAGTTTTCACTCGAGAGGAAGCCCAAAGCAGCCAAGCAGGTGAAGAACAGAAAAGGGTCAGGCAGACTCACTGAGGCTGTTTCAGCTCCTCTTGGTAAGGCAGCTGATTTTAAGTAGTGCCTGCCACGTATTGTTAGTCAGAAGCAATATTTAAGGTAGACTTAGCGGTCACATGCCAGTATTAAAGGAAGGAAGGTGGAGAAGCCCAGAACTTTTCCTAGAGGAGAGCACTGACATCCATGTTTGGCTTGATACGGGTACTCTTCAAGCACAGGGTAATGGTCTACAGAGTCAGATTTGCAGTAGGGCACGTCAATTCTTGCCATAATCTGTGCCTCTGCAAGCTCTTCAATGCAGAGGTTCAGGCTGGGAACCTGGGTCGGGTGGAAAGAGGCTGGGCAGTGTTGGGTCCCCAGTCAGTACAGGCAGCAAAACGGCTCCTCGGGCTTTCAAGCTGGAAACAACGGTGCAGTTTTGATTCTGAGTTCAGTGCTGTTTGATGGATCTCAAGTCTCCTGTAGGAAGTGGTGTACTGAAGAATAACTGCTCCACAGGCAACCACAGGTTCAGCTGCACCAAAGTGAAACCATTCAGGCAGTATGATTTGGTTCAGGATCTCATGACCGTGGTGGCTCCTTGAGGAAAAGGCAGAGGAATGTGGAGTTGTGTGTGGGGAGATTGAAAATGAGGCAGCTGAACACATTGCACAAGGCATGTTACACTGCTCTCCCATGGAACAGGCTGGAAGCTTGTTTTGGGTTGCGCACAGGTGATGGAGAGAAAGATCTAGAATTCTTGTTAATTTCTATGACTTTTGATAAGGTATCCTTTCTGTGAAATAACAGCATTCCACTGTTCATGTGTGCAGAGCCTCCCCCCGGAGACCAGTCCCTCACCCAACAGTGCTGTAGGGGATCAGACTGCCGTGGCTGAAAGCTTTCCTCAAAGGGAACTTGACACAGGGTTCCGCCCGTCCACAGAAAATCTTCAGCCAAACATCAAAGACGACTGCGGAACTGGCAGGGAACCTCAGAAACTGAGTTGCAGGGGTCAGCTCTCACCGAGCAATCACCTGGTGAGTAGTTGTCAGCGTAGGGCTGAGCAAACCCTCTTGTTCAGCAAATGAGGAATCTGTCAAACTGATGATTTGCACCCTATCAGAGATGTCTTCATGTATGGGTTTTCAGATTAACAGTGTGTATTTGACTGAGATGATTTAATACTGCACTCACAACCTAATGGGGTCACTCAGCAAGGCCTGCAGAAGCTGCAAAGGCTGCTCTGAGGTCTCCACACAGCCTTCTCTTCTACAGGCTGAACAGCCAAAACTCTCTCAGCCCATCTTCATACGTTGTGGCCCTCCTCTGCACTTGCTCCAACAGCTCTATGTCCTTATGCTGAGGACACTGGAACTGTGCACAGTGCTGCAAGTGAGGTCGCACAACCCTCATCATTTGGTGTGTGTTGTTTTTCTTTTTTTCTGGGATTTAGTTGGACTTTTTTTGTTGTTGGTTTGGTTTGGGTTTTTGGGTTTTTGGGTTTTGGGTTTTGGTTTGGTTTTGTGTTTTGCTTTTATTCTCCCCTTCCCAAAGAATTTCAGTATTAACTTTTGGACTGTGCTTCCAGACAGCTCAGCACCGACTTCTGGAAGAGTTTGGAAGTTGTAAACGCAACATCCACAAGTTCAGCTTCACCCTCTTGACCGCGTCTTTCACAGGTGGCTTTGGAAGCACCCGCAGGCTTGGGTTTGCAGCACTGCCCCTCCACTTCCACTGCTTCCAGAACCCGGGCGCGTTCTGTAACGCCTGGGCACGTTCTGGAACCCCTGGGAGCGCTCTGGAACCCCGCTGCGTGATGTAGCTCCCATTGTTAGCTGCCGTTGATAGCTGCTGTTGATAGCTGCCGTTGTTAGCAGCCGTGGATAGCTGCCATTGATAGCTGCCGTTGTTAGCAGCCGTCGATAGCTGCCGTTGTTAGCTCCCATTGATAGCTGCCGTTGTTAGCTCCCATTGATAGCTGCCGTTGTTAGCAGCCGTCGATAGCTGCCGTTGATAGCTGCCGTTGTTAGCAGCCGTGGATAGCTGCCGTTGATAGCTGCCGTTGTTAGCAGCCGTCGATAGCTCCCGTTGATAGCTCCCGTTGTTAGCTCCCGTTATTCGTTTCCCTGGGTCGATTCGGGGCTGCTTTCTGCCTCAGGCCGGGGCGCCAAAGCCCGGGCAGCAGCGGCGGCACGGGGGTGCAAGGTAAGGCGGACGGGACCAGCTCCCCGCCGCTGGCCTGGTGCTTGCCGACAGCTGCCGGGACAACCGGCGGGGAAGGGAAGGGAAAGGGAAAGGGAAAGGGAAAGGGAAAGGGAAAGGGAAAGGGAAAGGGAAAGGGAAAGGGAAAGGGAAAGGGAAAGGGAAGGGCAGGACGAGGCGGCCGGGGCCGGCAGCCGTCGGTGCTCCCCGCGGGCGCCCTCGAACCCGGGGAGCGAGGACGGGAGCAGAAGTGCCGCCTCCGCCTGGGTTAAGGGGGCGATCACGTGAAACCCGGCTCCCCGGCAGCCAGGGCGCTGTCCGAGCCGCCGTAGCCGAGCGCCCCCGCGGGTTGCCTCGGCCGCTGCACAATTTGGCTGCCTGCTCCGCCGCCTCCCGTTGCGGGAGTTAGGAACAGAACGGTTGCTTCAGAGCAAGACAAGGCATCCTGGCTAAACTAACCAGCTAGGCCAAAAGACATCGGGGAGGAAAGCTTCTGCCTACATACACAGCCTGTCTGCAGGCGATAAAAGCAAAGGCGTGTATACCTTGTTGCGGTATGTTAGATGAGTGATGCCCATGCAACCTCAAATCGGTGCTGCATCAGTACGGTTGAAAAGCTGGCCCTGTCAAAGGCACCTGCAAAACTTGGATTGTTCAGTGAAATCTCGATTTTACTGCTGGACACTCACATGCTTCATAGCCATGTTAAGGATAAGTTGGTGACAGGGCAGGCTTCCCCAACAGCCTGTTTAGTCAAACGTGTGCATGCGGCTCGCTGCCTATGTTATTGCAATGTGACATCCGTGCAGCGGCTGAACGTTGGGAGACCAGGAATGCAGAATTAAAGAAACAGAAGTTAAAAAGCAGTTGGAATTCTTTCAATGCGTGCTTCCTGCTTCTCCTACCTTTGTTTCTCTGTAAATTCAAGTGGACATCTTGTTCTTTTAAGGCTGTTGATTTACCAGCAAAAGTGACATTTTTCATGGTTCTTCAGCGGGAACAAATATTAAGGGTTTGTTTGCTTCCAGATCTGTAAACTCAGTATGCGCGTCTATTCCTTAGTCTCAGTAGCTGCAGGTTGAGGTGGGTGCCTGGCAGGCATCCCATCTTTCCCATCCGTATCTTTGTATGGCTTGCAGAAGGGTTATCCGATGGTATCTTACCTGGGATTAAAACCATGACCCAGAGATCAGCTGCTTCATCTAATCATCAAAGCATCTGTGCTCCCGTTTAATATCAGTGATGAGTGTTTGTGGCTTGTTTGTGGCTCTAACAGGTCTCTCTGAAACCCAGAGAGGCGTTTACGGGAGCATTCCCAGCACTTACAAGCTTTTGCAGAAGTCAGTGTCTTGAACTGTTAAGTGTGTTTGATGCAGAGATTGTGCCTCAGCCTCTCGATATTGAGGATTGTGGAGAAATCTGTCAAACTAGTGAACCTCAGAAATGATTTGTTGTCTCGGGTAAGAAATCTGTTCTCTAGGTTACATCCAACCTTCCTGTTGGGTAGGATTTCACACCATCGTCCTGAACGTAATTGAAAGGCGATTGAGGCTGCTCAGGACAATTGAGGGATCCGCTCTGAAATACCTGCAGGAGAGTGCAGAGGGGAGAGTGTTGTGTATCTCTTAATTGTGCAGTGAAAAGAACTTTGGAGACTGTGCACAGACACACACGGACAGAGGAAATAAGCAGCGGGGGTTTATGTTTTGTTTGCTGTAACCGGCATTCTGGACATCACTGTACTGTAATGAGTCGCTGCTTTGGAAAGCCAAGACTTTTCATGGTTGCTCATTTGACTTTCTCTCTGCTGACTGAGGAAGGATGTTCCTGGGTTGGCCTTTGTGACTGTTGAAGCAAAGCTTGAGTGACATCTACTGAGCACAATGTGTTCTTCTTTTGTCAAAGCGATGTTCAGTATCTTTTTTTCCTCTTCCAGTTGAAGATACGCCGTTGTTGTTGACGTGACTCACCGGAAGGCGTCACAATGGACAAGAGCAGCAGCATTAGGTATGAATAATTTGATGTATTCCTGGCTTCCCAGGTGCTGTGCCAATTGTGAGAGGTTTGAAAACAATAATGCCCCCCATCAATGCAAGCATCACAGTGACTGAGTGGGAGAGCAGGAGTTTTGTATCTAACGTTCTGTCTTTACGAAAGGCATCGATTCTTTGGGAAACCAGAATCTGTTGCAAAACGGACAGTGCTTAACACTGGATATCACCGTGACCCTCATGTAGATGTAGCGCTTAGGGACGCCTTTTAGTGGTGGCCATGGTAGTGCTAGTTAATGGATGGGCTGCATGACCTTCGTGTCCTTTTCCAACCTAAATGATTCTGTGATTCTCACTGCTGAGAGCAGCCCCTTGTCCCATGGAAACTGCTCATCACAGGGAGTTGAGGTGTTTGCTTACAACACACCTTGCCTTGGTACCTAATGCACCAGCCCCACTGCTTCACATCCTGTCCTGTTCACAGCCTCGGCATAGCAGGGGGCAATGTTGCCATCCCAGTGATCTGTGTGAAGCAACCCAGCCTTAAAGCAAGGATTTGTGCACTCACTTGGATTTCTGCACGCATTTGGGTTGAGAAAAGCAATGCTGGTTCATATGGTTGTGGAATATTTTATGGCACTCAGAGTGGTAAGGGAATAATGGCAGGGAAGATGATGCCAATTGCTCCCAATGGCTGCCAAAAGTTAGTAGAGCGCAGGCTCTGCTGCAGTCTGGTTCCTGGGAGAAGGTGATTTCTCTTTTAAATCTATTCTCGTCAGTTTACATATTGGAGGACAAAGGGCTGTTTGAATTTCTTTTCTCAGAAGTGTTTGATTCCTAAGAGCTGTAAAGCAGTTTCTTTCATAACGGGCTGCATCCAACTTAGTCTCCTGTTGTTGTTAAAGTTGTTGGGGTTTTTTCATTCTGTCAAGTGTTTGACTCAGTTTCCTCCCTTTGCCCTGCTGCTGCTCTGGCCTCACCTCAGCTATGCTCTGTGGTGAAATCTAATTGCTTTTCATGATTTGCCCAGCGAGGACGTGCTGCTGGCAGTCAGCTTTGGCTCTGGAAAGTGCTAGGTTTAAGAAGAAGGTGCTCTAAAGCACGGCTATGTGAAAGTGCTTTGCTGAACCAGGGTCAGCAGGGAGTTCTGCTGCCTCAGCCTTCTTCAGACTTGCCATTGCTTACAGCACACCGCTTCAGTCGCTTTGTTAAGCTGTTTTTTCTGTACGCTTCCACATATGGGTTTCTGAATTTTGCTTGCCTTCCAACTGTATTTGGAGGCAGAAGTTTGGGGATCAGGTGAATCTATTTCTCCAAACACATGGAGCCCGTAAAATGCTATGGTTTATAAGCTGTGCTTTACAGTAGCAGAGCTGGCATGGCTAGTTCCTCGACTACTGATGGAGAAAGACACAGGATGTTCTACTTTACAGCAAATAGATTTTAGGTACACTTACTAGCCATGTATTTGATGATTTTAATTTCCCTTGGTATCTATTCCTTCTTCATTGGTACTCTGCTTGATTGTTTCGCAATACTTAAGCCTCCAGGATTTGTCCCAGAAACTGAATGGGTTATCATATCTTTATTAGTATAATGTCGTATTGCATTTTTTCTTGAGTTAAGGGATGCCGTATTCCCGTTTGAACAGTCCCTGATCCGGCTTTGTGGAATCTTGCAACAAACGCTAGGTACTGATTGCTACTCTTAAGTTTTTCTTTTTGTTGGTGTTTGTTTTACTTAATGCTTCCTGAAAGCAACAATGTGCAAAGTTTAATTTATCCATATTACCCCCATGCATGCCCACCCCCCAGCCCCCTAAGTAGCATTGTAAGAGGAAGGACCCAGGAGCAAGGAAATCTGCCAGCAGGTGAAAATTCCTAACTTCCCCAGGCTCTGGGGAAACGTGGAAAACTTTCAGGTGCTTCGGGAGGAGGAAGTTGAACAGAGGAGCAAGGTAAGAGGTTTGAAAATCCATGGGTGTGTGAGGTGAGTGGGACTGAACCAACACTCATGGCAGACATGTGAAATGGAGAGCAAGGAGATGCCCACCTTCCTTCTGGGAGTTCTGGTCTGGGCAATGTATCAGCACCTGCACCTCATATGGAAACGTGGCCATTTATGCTTGGAACCTCTTTTTTTTTCCCATGTAAATCTGTAAGTATATGGCCAGGTAAGATGGTGCCCTGTACATAAAATACATACAATGTCCCCACATTCTGTGCTTTATCACCGGTGCCTGAGGTCAGTAGTCCGGTTTTCAGGAATTCTGAATTAAGAAAGAGCGGCATCCAGGTTGCCTGCACACCTTTGCTTGTTTTTCTGTTGGATTTGAAACAGGGTACCGGATATATTCTGGCAGAAAGCTTTCCTCAGGGAAGCACTCATTTATCAGACTTGAAATGTTCCCCAGGAACTTAGCATTTGTCATCCAATCTTGCAATGAAAATGGCATTAATTTTGCTGTTGGGGCAATGACAGCAATGAGGTAGAGGCTTGAGGAACAAGACCCAAAGAGCTTGTTAGGACCATTAACTCCCCTTCTTTTGTAAGCAGGTATTTCACTCCCAGGATAGGTTTGTCCTGAAGGCTGCCGGTGGTTCACGGTCATGCCTTGGTCACTGCCTGGGTGTCAGTGATGCTAACATTTCTGAAGTGCTTGCCTTTGCAAAAAGCAATAGCACCCTTTTCATCACAGTGTATCTGCTTAGGGGATATGTTACAAGAAAGGCCAGCAGGTGTTTCTGTGCCGCACTTTTATTGGGTCATCCTTTTGATTCTTTGCGGGTTTGCAATCTCTTCAGAGCCGCAGCAGAGGTCTCTGCTCTGTGCTTTGAAGAACTGATGGCAGGCGGTGTGAAGCAGGGTTAGACTTCTTAACTGTCTCGTGGGGTTTCATAGGCTTTAGTGAGACAAACGCTGAAATACCAAAGTTAAAAAACGGCGTGGGGAAATGCCTGGTTGGAAGCAGGTTATTTGAGAGTCTTACCCTGCCTGACAGTGGTTGTAGCTCTAGACAGAGTCAGGGGTGAGGGAAAACAAAGCAGCCTACATATAAGAATGTACAATCTCCTCCAGAAGGTGGATGCAATGGTTACAATAGGGCATGCATCTCCTCGGTCCCTCGGTGAGGGAAGCTCAGCCCTCCTGCCTTGTGCTGAGGTCAATGCGTGTCACTCGGAGCGTGTGTCGGAGGGCAGGGGATGAGGAGCCCCAGGGAGAGGCAAACCTGATTCATTCTCTCAACCCTTCTGTCGCCACAGAGCACTGAGGGCAAGGACTCAATGAGGCCATTGGTTGTTACCTCGAACGGACTCGTAAGGGCGGAGGGTCTGACGGATTTTATCGGAGAAGGTGGTGTATCCCTGGAAGATGTCCTGAGTCGCTGCTGAGCGGACAAAATGCTGCATGTGCCTGTTCCTCCTGCAGCACTTGGGTGTAATTTTCCAGCCTTGGCCTCAAGCTTGGCGTGAAATCGCCACCATTATGGTCGGGCAGCTGTGACTTCCTTCAAGAGTGGCAGTTTCCCATACAAAAGGACAGCCAGCTGAGAACAGTCTTGGAAAGAGACCGATCCCCTGGAAGATTAAAACTGGAAACTGAGTTCCAGGGAATGTGGAAGCCAATGAACTAGAAAAGCTACAATGTAATTAACAAGTAGGTTGGCTGGCTGCCTTTTACCAGCGGGCTGCCAGGTTTTGCTCCTTGAAGAAGGAAAGAAAAGTTGCTCTGATGTGACCGTCTGTTCTCATAGCTGAGACAGGCATATTTTTAATAGGACTGAAGTGGAGCTTCCTTTCTAATTTCCATTTGCAGGAGCAATGTCAGTTCACTCCATGCCCTTCCTGGCAAGGTCTGAGGAAGAGCATCTTCCTCATTTGTCACAGTCTTTGCAAGGGCTCTGCTGGTGGTGACCATTGCCAGGGGCTGAAACTGTGCAGGTGACAAAGAGGGGCTCTTTCACCGATAACCTCTGGTTCTCACGGGCTTAAAACACACCAGAAACAGGGCAAGGGCTTGGAAAAGAGCAGCAGAGCTATAGTGCAGGAAAATAAGGAGGGGGAAGACAGACCCAAAACCAAAGAGGAAACTGTAAAATGGGGGGATGAGAGGAACCACCCACAAAAGCATCAAACATACTTCATTATCCTCCTTTTCTTGGTGGTATATGTACTGACTGAAGCCACTACCTGTCCTCTCCCTGATTTTGGGCTCCCAGATGAGAGGAGGGTATTCCTGTGGACCCATGAGCACTGCCTGCCCTTCCTGAGCTGCTTCACAGGGGTTCTGCTTGACAGGCATCCACTCGTGAGACTTGTGGTTGCATTACGTTTGTTGCTCAGTTGTTTAATGAAATGCTTTTAATGGAAATGTGAACCCAGAGGGAAATGCAGGACCTAATAGAATAATCTCTTCATTGCAGTGCTGTAAAAGATTATTGGCACATGATTCCTGTACTTGCAGGGGGGACAGCAGGGAGGAAAGAATATTGAATGAAAGGCGCTGAACCCTTCAGCTGCTAAGAGCGAGGATTTACTGCCAGTCTGATCATCAGGCTAAGCAGGGCAACTAAACTGACAATAGTAAGGGCTTTTGGAGGTAGAAATTGCCTCATTCAGGGTATTCAGTGTGAGGCACGTAAACTGTGCCAGGATAAATGCACAAAGAATGATTGACGAATAGTGGTGAGATACTCATGCGTGCGCTGTCCTTAGGCAACCCAGAAAGAGTATTAATCAGCACCCTGCCCAATTATTGGCAGGTAACTCCTGGTATGTCGGAGTTTGCCATTTCAGCTAGAGAATTCATTGTCCCTCTGCCTTCCTGTAGGAATCATGGCTTTTATAGTGTGATGTGGTTCACAGAAAATACCGCGTTTTTAAGCAGCAAAGGAGAAGTGCTTTGAGGCACAGTTGCGTTGTCATGTTTTGGTATTGCTGCAAGCCTTTCAAGACACAAGTCCTTGCAGAAGCTGTATCCATCTTTCAGATATCTCACCTAGGTTAGGCAGCAGCAAGTAAAAAAACGCTAGCTCTGTACTGAGCTCGCAGTCGGCTTGGTGTAGAGCCGTGTGCTTTCCAGAAGAGAGTGTGGTTATTAGGGACTATTGCCCCAGGAGCACATGCTGCTCAGGAAGGCAGGGCAGGTGTTTTGGGAGTGGCCTTACTGGTTCCCACCAGCACTCAGTTTCCCAGTTTGCTGCATGGTTTCCCCAGGCTGCCTGAGAACAAGGAAGGACCCCTGACTTCATCTGCTTGCAGAAGCCCCTCTGTTGCTCAAGCCTTTCTTTACGTATGCTGGGACATCCCATGTTGGACTCTCTCTGGTGCACACGGACGCAGAGCAAGTGCCATGCCCACATCAAGCAAGTTGGAGAGATTTCCAGTGTTTGCCGTGGGTCTTTGTGCCGTCAAACCCACGCTGTTGTCCCGTGGGAAGCAGAGCTAGCTGTTGCTTTTGACCCGAGCCAGAGAGGTGTTCCCGCTGACTGCATGCAAGTGTTGCTGACAGTGGTAAAGCCAAGCAATTTGCTGTTCCTCCTCCCTCTTCCAATACAGAATGAAAGATGGGAGCTTTTCGAGCAGAGGCTCAGATGATGCAAGGAGAGTGTTTTGCTTTACTGTTTTGGGTTTTATTTTAATTGGAAAACAGATGTTGAATAAATATGTTCAGAATTGAAAGTTAAACGCATCTGCAGCTTTCTAAATTGTTATTCTCTTAAAGGAGTAGCTCCTTGTAGTCGCTACAAGTAATAGCTTGTGTAGAATGAACTGCATGTAACTATTTTGACAAAGCAGGAAAAAGGGCAGATAGGCTACTTCAGAGTGTACTTTGGAGCAGCATATGCTCTGCAGCGAGGATTAGGCTTGCATCAGTACCTGCCTAATGCCTCCTGTCATGGATTATTGCTCTTGCATGTTTGACCGCTTTCCGAGTCCTTTTGAATGACAAGGAGATGCTTTGTTATCTCGACATCAGGCTGATGATTTGAATGCAGTTTGAAACACCACATGGGGACCTACTCAGATACAGGACATGTGTGCCTCTAGTAAAATTGAACAACAGTTACAAACCGTAGGAAAATTAACAGGCGCCTGTGTGTGTAGATGGAAAAATTGGGAAATACTTCTGGAATAATTATAGTCTGGCAGAGGGTGCAGGAAAGATTTTTAAGTAGGCTTTTCGGTCTATAAACAGAGCTTTTCTGCAAGCATTGCTAAGCTCTTTCTGTTCCTACTTAGTCCTTGCTCTACAGATAAGACTTGTCCAACCTGTTACTCAGTGCATGCTGTTAAGTAAGTGGAAAACTCAAAAGAACCTTTTCATTCGTGCATGATTTGTTTGCTGCTAATTCCTCTGAAAGTACAAAACAATCTTTAATATTACTTGAATTGTTCTTAATCGCAAATGAGTTACAGTACAGTTCTGTTCCTGTTTGTAGCACATTCGGTCTGATGTAGGCAGCTGTTTCGGGAAGGATTTTACACACATTATTTGCTGATGTGCTCAATAGGTTGCAGGGAGTTAAAGATTCAGAAGGCACAACTGCACATATCCGTATTTTTGAAGCAGTTTCATATGCTCCTATTTGTAGGGTTTGCTTTTGTTATGGTTCATGGCAAATTAAACCCCTGATAGCATTTGAGGTGTAGTTTAAACAAGTTCAGGTTTGCAGCGATGAAAGGAAGAGACGTGAAGGCTGGTGTGTTACGTTCCTTTTTATGTTGGGCTGGATTTGCATTAAGCTGTAGGACTTCAAGAGTACACATTTGCCTGCAGATGGGATGGTAGCAGAGGGAGGAAAGGAGGGCACTTCTGGCTGTGCAGGAAATACAAGGTGAAAGGCTCTTGGGCTCTGCAGCAGTGTCGCTGCCATGCCAGCCTCTCTGACAAACTGCCTGTCAGTGTTGGGGAAGGGCTGGGTGAAATCAGGCCTTTGGAAAACCCCGGGCTTTTTTGGAAGGGTTTAAGGAAGGGGCGTACTCACTTGGCTGGAGGTACAGGGGATGTTAGCTGTGTGAGCAGGAGTATGGTGTGAGATTTAAAATGCAGGCACATGAAGCAGCTGCTCACTAAACATTTTGGTTTCTTTTTCACTAACTATGTATCTTGCTAAAATTCTTCTTTGGTGGAGCAGGGCACAATAGTGGTGGGGTTTTAACAGCATTTAGGAAGCCGGTGCCATAAAATCAGTGGACAAAAGGCACATCCGCTTGGATAGTTTTAATGTAGTCTTAAAGCAGAAAATTTACTGCATTTGACATCTGGCACCTGCAGGACGCATTTAGTCAGTATAGTCCTAGAACTCGAGTAGAAAAATAGATTGTAAGACTTGAATCCGTGTTTTAACTTGCTCGTTTTATTGAGTCCTCCTATGCTAGGCCAGGAATAAAATGTTGGGACAGTTGGTGTGAAACAGGAGGTCTAAGCAATCACAGTTTCCTTTTCTACTGTCAGTGAGACGGAAGTATGTGTGTGAATCCAGTGTGAAAGCACTAATTAAAATAGGTCTTTCTCCAGCAGCACTTGTTTGAATGGCCCTTTTAGCCAATCTCTCACATCTCCAGGATTTGCCAGTTAAAGGCATTCTTTTAGAGACCATTTTAAAGAAATAGAAAGCTGACTTGATTTCTACATTCCACTTTTTGTAGGTTGCAACTGCGAACGCGCAGTTCTCTTGCTGCCTTTAAACCTATTAACAGTAATTGATTTTACGGAACAAAACTAACACCAAAAAAGGCATTTCAAGACCAAAAGCAAATGCCCGTGTAGGACAGGTTTTATCGAGGGCAGAATGTAGGGTTTAGCCTACGTATTTTCCCAGGCAGACCTGGAACAGCTCATCCAAGGTGCTGGATTTCTGCCACTGAGAGGAGGAGTTCAGAGGCAGGTGGGTACAGTGGAAGATTTTGTGCAGCACTTGGCTAAGAAAGCCTTCAGGCTGATTGGGCAGCAGCTGATAACCACTTTTGTCTGTTCAAGTATGCCTTATCGGTGTTAGAAACAGTGATATTTTTCTTGTGGTTGGCGAATTGATAAGATACCACAGTCACGGCCTTTGTGTTTCTGCTGCAGACGTCTCACTGCGTTGGACAGTTTTGCATGCACATGCATGCGGCAAAAGACTAACCCTGCTCTAAAAGGCTTGCTGCTTACCGTGTAGCAGTTACCTTGTTCCTGTGCTCATAGAACTAACTTAGAGCTGTAAGAGAAAGATTTGGCATAGAGATAATAGCTGAAGCGTTGCACTGAAGGGCAGAGTGCTGGAGGATTCAGCCTGGCTTAGCCAAACCTTGAGTTTTGGCACTCTTGCACCAAATTGACTTCAGTCACATCGTTTTCCTGAGCTGGGGTTTGTAAGCTAACACTCGAGTTAGATTTCTTTATGTGTCTCAGGCTCACTTAAACAACTGGGAGAAGTGCACGCTTGTATTTATTGTGAGTGGCATGTAGATAATCAAGAGGAAGGAACATTGTGGGAGGGGATAATGCTGCACTGCAGTCCATTCCAGAGCCGTGAGGGTTGTGCTGGGTGCTGTAATCCTGGTGGGGAGCAGAAGGTGTCAAGCTGGGTCTCTTGATGGATGTACTCACATTGGATTTTTCTTGTTGCCTTCCTGCTGTCTGAGCACTGACTTATCCAAGCAAATTACCCCTGTGCTGCACTAACGTGGCCACATTTGGGTTCATTTGTACATTCTTAATTCACAGCAGTTGCTAAGTGCTTTACCCCTGTTCTCGTTAAGGGGAATAAGAAAAATCACCTTGCAGCAAGCTCTGGGTGCTGCAGAGGCAGGGTAAGTACCCCTGAAAGAGCTGCCCTGCTGCCAGCGTTCCTGGGCTTGCTCTGTGCCAAGTTTGGAATAATACAATAATGGGTTTTGGTGACGGGATGACATTTGGCTTTTAAATACATAAAACCGGGAAGAGGTCACTTCTGACAACGTAGAACTTGATGTTGTATTCAGGACGTTTGCATGTGAAGCAGTTGGTTTGAAAGCTGAACTGTGGTTCCAGAAGTTTCATCTTAAGTGCAGAAAATTTTTCACAAACTCACAGTGTAGGTAGCCCCCTTCAGAAAAAGAGTGGTTACTTTTTTTGAAGGCTGGGTACGATGATAACAGTTCCTTTGCAACCCTGGGTTACTACAGATCACCTTTCAGTAGGTGATCATTGGTGTGGTAGTTGAGAAAACGTCACTGGTGGGAAGGCAAGGCTCTTCCCTCCCAAACTGGGACTCTGGAGAAGTTGAGTGTACTGAGAAGAATATAGGAATTGCGTGGATGCAGTAGACTGTGTGGTAGGGTAGAAAGAGGAGGGAGGAGAGAAAAATGTGCTTCCACACAGTGTGCCTGCGAGTAGAGTAGAAATAGGAGAGGAGGCCAAAACCTGCATGCACATACTGTGCCTCCATGCTGCTGCTTCACAAATGTCCATATATATTCCCAGATTTTGCAGCAGTATTGCACAGAGCTGGTGTAGTTTAAAGGATTTGGTTTTCCATGAAGTTATTCTGCTGTGCATGTGGCACAGCTTTATTGCTATATTGATGTGGGGCTGGTGGAACTGTGTGTATGCATATGTGGTTGAGGAGGAACAGGGGGATTTGCCCTGGTGCTTTCCAAATTTCTGAGACCACCACTTTAAATACACGTTCATGACTGCTTTAGATGCAACTGCATGGTCTGGCAGTGTCATGGTTTAAGCAAGCAGCTCTCTGACTGCCCATTTAAAGACTAAGTTTTCAAGCCTGTTTATAAAGCTGGCAAAGTTCAATCTCTGAAAGTGGCAACACCTTCAAAACAGTAGATTCATTTTTCATCTCAGGTGAAGAGATACTGTCCTGGGTTCAGCAGCAGCAGTCATTTTTCTCCCTCTTGGTAGCTGGTGCAGCGCTGTGTTTTTGATTTTGGGGCTGGGAACAGCGCTGATAACACCAGTGTTTTCAGTTACTGCTTGGTAATGTTTTGGTCTGACCAAGGACTTTCTGAGTCTCATGCTATGACAGGGAGGAGGGGAAGCGGGGAGGAAGCAGCGACAGGACACCTGACCCAAACGGACCAAAGAGGTTATTCCATTCCACAGCACGTCATGTCCAGGATGTAAAACCAGGGAGAGAAGAGACCTGGAAGGGTGTGGTGGTGCACTGGGGGGTTCGCTGCTGGGGGGTGCACTGGCTGGGTCGGGCTTGGTGAGCAGTTGTATGCTCTTTCCTTGTATTTCTCCTGTATTATGACTGGTGGTAGCAGCAGTGATTTGTGTTATACCTTAGTTACTAAACTGTTCTTATCTCAGCCTGTGCGAGTTGAATTCTTTCGATTCTCCTTCCCATCCCCCCAGGACTGGGGGCAGAAAGAGGGGGAGTGAGTGAGTGAGCGAACTGGCTTAAATCACAGCAGTTACACAGAATCACAGAATCATTAGGGTTAGAAGGGACCTCTGGAGATCATCTAGTCCACCCTCCCTGGCAAGGCAGGGACACCTCCTGGGCAGCTTGTTCCAGTGCTCTGCCACCCTCAATGTAAAGAAGTTCTTCCTCCTGTTGAGGTGAAACTTCTTGTGTTCTAGTTTATGGCCATTGGTCCTCGTCCTGTCGTTGGGCACCACTGACAAGCGTCTGGAACCAGTGTTTCACAATTCAATGGATGGATAGTTTTTCACTTCCCACCTTTCTTGATGTATGGTATCAAGAGTCGAAACTACTGAGAAGGATGCTTGCTGTACCTTGTATGTATTATATTACCACACGGTAACGTGACATAACTGATTTGTCAACTATATGAACTATATGCATCCTGTTCCAAATGACTTTGATGCTGGACATACACTGTTGTCTGAAAAGCTCAGTAGCTACTTGTTGATAACAGTGGTGTAAAGTGTTAACCATCCTTTCGTTCTCTTTCCTAAAGCTTCTACAATGAGGAGAGAAACCTGCTGCGTGCTAGAGAGAGAGAGAGACGAATTAGGGAGGCTCAGCAGGAGAAAACCATTCTCCCTGAGAATCCTCCCCTCTTTGCAGCACCCTATAAGGTAATGGTGGGGGGGTGTGGTGGAGGGAGTGGAGGAAAGGTGACTGGAGCAGAAGAGCAGAGCTGTGCCTTCTGCATATGGTGTAGCAGACTTGAGTGTGATACGTGCAGAACCAGCATCTTCCCATCTGCTTAACTGAAACTCATCAGAGTATGTGTTTAAAGCTCTGAAGATGGTGCAGGCGCAGTAAGGTCTTTGGGTTGGGCAGATTCATTTGGGGGCTACTTCCTGTAGCTTGGGAGTTTGAGGGAGAGCACCCAAGAGCAGCTCGGCTGCCTGTCTGTGGGCAGCCGTGGTAGAAACAAAGGGGTCTGAGGTTAGTGCTCCTGAAGACTGCAGGCACACCCACAAGGTTGGCTCAGGAGAACTAATATTGAGTAGAGCAGTCCCACTTGCTTTGGAGGGACTGCATTGCGAGGTCAAAATGAGCTTGCGTAACTTTGCTTGTGGTGATAGATGGTGATGAAATTGAGATCCTGAAGAATCTCTCTTATGGAGCTGAATCTCTTGAAGTTGAGGGTCCAAGCTTTTTCAATTTCTGCCTCTGTTCTTTTGTTGCAGACTGATAAAGCAGATGACTTGTCCAACCGAATTCGGAAGGTGCTGGGCAATTATGAGGATGTCAAGGGGCTCATCAACTCCAAAACCCAGTGGAATTTCCTAGGGCTTCACGAAGTTCTTCCTCCGGTCTCACCTGAAGCACCTGATTTCCCGCGCTTCCCTGATGAAAATACCAGCCCGACGTCATCATCTTCATTCCATGAGATGACCTGCCATCCACACACTGCAGCTCTAACTGCTCCTCCTGCTCACCACTCAACTCCCTTCAAAATGGCACAGTCAAGAACAAAGCCCGATTCAGGTTTGCATGTGCAGAGTGGCAGCTCATCCAGCGGTCAGAGCCAAAGTCACAAATGCAGTCGTGGTGACAAGGAATGCCAGGAAGGTCTTCATCACAGGGGAACTGACAGGCGTGCAGCTGGTGAAGGTCGTGCTGATGACCTGGGCTACTCCATTTTCCAATTTTCTTCATTTCTGACGCCTTTGCCTCCTCCACTGGAGCCTCTGTCACCTCTACGTTCCGACCTGCACGTCACTTCCAAGTCAGAAAAGAGCAGCAAAAGCCAGGAGCTGACCTACAGTCAAACAGAATCATTTCAGGAACAAGTGACAGGATCAGAGGAAGAGCAAAGTCAGGACAGCTCAGACATTAACCTGACCAGCAGCACTCGGCCTTCCTCCCAGACTTGTCCCACAGCTTTACCATCAAAATCCAGTGCGACGCAGCAGAAACCAACTGCCTACGTCAGACCAATGGATGGCCACGATCAGGCACCAGAGGAATCGCCTGATCTCAAACCTCTCCTGGAGGAATACCATAGAGAGCCCTTTGAAAAGATCTCGGATTTGAAGGTGAGTGCCAGAGCCAAGCTATCGAAATTGGAAATCCCTTCTGAGCCCATAAAGGTGAGTGCCATTGTTGGGGGGCTCTGTTACCAGCAGGGTAAGCTCAGCTATGGGAGAACAGGTCACCAAAGGGCAGAGACTGCGAGAAGCGTTGATGGCTGTGCACACATTATCGTTTGTAGAAGGTGTGTTTTGAGATTGCCTTCTGCCAGTACATCGGGGGGGACACCTGGATGGTGAAACTGCAGCACCCACCGTGATTCTGTGTCTGTTTTCTCAGTGAGGCTGCAGCAGGCCTTCTGGTTAGAGAGGCTGCTTCTGTTGCTATGATTTTTGTTTTGCCTGTAAAGATTGTTGAACAGGAGAAGGGGGAAATGATACGCTGAGGAGGTCCTGGGGTGATGTACCTACAGTTAGTGCATGCAGAGCGTCAGTACTCGGTGTGAGTGCTGTGAGTAGAAGTCCCATTCTTGGCTGAGTCCTGGGACAGCTGACTGTGCAGCGAGTTCTATGGCCACCTGGTAGGTTGAAGGTTTTGGGGCTTTTTGGGGTTTTGGGTAATTGTCTGTGGACACCACAGGGTTCTCCTAAGTAAGTTTGTAAGCTGTAACTGTAGGCCCTCAGGAAAGCATCAATGTAAACAAAAGATATCCTGAAGATTTCTACCAGATGGACTTAGCCCTTGGGAAGCATGACACCGTTCTGTTTCCCGCTCCATCGAATGCTTTTTGAGCAATTCCTTGAAGCAAATTTAGTGCAGAAGTGGAATTCGAAATCATAAGCAATATCCTGAAAGCCCTGTGAAATTCTGCATTCAGGGAAAGACTGCAGGCTCGCTCTTGTCCCCCGACTATTAGCAAAAGGGGCAGAACTCGTTTGTGTTTGTTGCTGTCAGCAGAAGGCATCCTGGGCAGCCAGCTCGAGCATGTCTTAGTTGTAGTCACTACACTTGTCCTTTCTCTGTCAGGGACTGAGACCTAAGGCAGCCGGGCAAGGAGAGTGGTGGAAATAGTTTTCAGATTCTATTTTGCCTTTGTAACAGAAAGGGAGAGTGTGGGTGAGGTCTCGGTTTTGTGGAAGAGGGCATTGATCAGCTGCAAACATCTGTAGGTAATTTCTTGTGAAAAATGAGAGGAAAGGGGCAAAATGACATCGATGAGAAGTTGTGAAATTCCTTTAATGCTGAGAGAGTTTATTTGCTTCCAAGCAGGCTTGGCAGTGCACATCCTTCCTCAACAGAACATTGTTTATTTGGTGAAAGCTCTGCACCGCAGCCTCCCCTCTCATCGGCTCTGCCTGGGTGCCTACGCTGGGCCCTGCCGGGGCAGCCAGAGCGGAGCTCCCAGACCGGGCCCTGGTCACGAGCCCGGCGCTCACCATCCCGCTCCCCGCCCGCGCCGACTGCCCCACACCCCCAATGACCGCCGCGCTCCCGGGGCGGGTTTTTACCCACTCAGGGTGGTGCCGCCCCTCCTGGCACCGCCCCCTCTGAGAGCTCGGGGCGGAGGGAGCGCCTGCGCTGCCCTCCTGAGGGGAGGGTGCACCCTGGGCAGGGCCGCGCTCGCTGCCCCCTGGTGGCGGTCCTCCTGCAGCGGGGGCTGAGCTGCGGGACGCCGTTACTGGGCTGGGAGGTGTCAGGGAAGCTGAGGGGAAGCAGCAGTGCTGCTCCGGGACCAGGCTGTGCAGGGGCCTCCAGCGTCCGCTGTCGCTCTTGCAGGAAAGGAGGCCGCAAACCCGGGGAGCTGGGAAACAGTGACAGAAAAAAACAACAAAAAAAGGAGGAAGGGGACAATTAAAAGCAAGGGGCTTCCTCCTGAATCTGTTGTCCCCACCCAGAACCGCTTTGCTGTCCTGCAGGGGGCTGGCGAGGAAACACACTCGCACCAGGAGCAACCGGCTGATGCACTGGTAAAGAAGATCACTAGTGGTGCTGCCAGGGAAAAGCGGCGCTGTAGTAATGGGGACTCTACTTTGAGAGGAACAGAGGCACCCATCTGTCAGCCTGACCCAGGCTCAAGGGAGGTGTGTTGCCTTCCAGGGGCTTGGACCAGGGATGTTGCAGAGAGACTGCCTGCTGTAGTGCGTCCCACTGACTACGACCCACTTCTAGTGATCCATGTGGGTGCTAGTGATATAGATAACAGTAGCCCGGAGAACATTAAGAAGGACTCCAGAGCCCTGGGAGAGGTGGTTAGGGGCTCTGGAGCTCAGATTGTCTTCTTGTCAATTCTCGAGGACACAGGACAGGACCTTAAAAAGGCGGGGAGGATTGGTCAGGTTCATAAATGGTTAGAAGGGTGGTGCCGTAGTCAGGGGTTTGGGTACCTTGAACATGGGACTCAATTTAGTAGGCCAGGTCTACTGGTGCTGGTGGAGCTGGTCTGACAAAGAAAGGGAAGAGTGGATTTGGTCGGAGGCTTGCCAGGCTGGTCAAGGATGCTTTAAACTAGCTGTGCTGGGGGAGGGAGGCATCATTCCATCCTAACACACCCAATCAGTGGCCAGCACCTATAGTAAACGTTCAGAGCCCATGGCAGGGGGGTTGGAACTAGATGATCTTAAGGTCCTTTCCCACCCTAGCAGTTCTATGATTCTATGATTCGAGAACCAAAGTGTATCCTTAGTAGTCACTTGTATTGTTAACAGGTACCTTAATGCACAGGTTTAAAAACAAATGAGTAAAAGACACAAACTAAACCCAACCAAACAGTAGCTAAGCTCGGTTTGGATCGAAGTGACTACAATTTAATTGCAAAATGAGTTGGAAAAGCTTTCTGTTTGCCCTCTTAAGAAAGGGTCGACATTCCCCATGCATCAAACACTATAAACACCTCTTAAAACTGTGCTTTAGGACCACCCATGCTGACAGTTTGCTTGCAGGATGGTGCCTGCCTGACTAGAAATTCTTTTAATCCCAGGTGTATTCCCACAGTCTTCGTATTTGTTCCAATGAAGGCTCTCCCGAATAGGTAACTAGGAAAGGTTGCTTCAGCTTTCCCCAAAAGCGGCTTTGTCACCACGTCCTCTAAGCACAGGTGGATGGAGTAAGCCTTGTTTCAGATCGTTGGACCTGTCTTTGTATCAGAGATGTATTTCAATCTCTTTAGTGGGAATGGCACGTTTAAAAATCCTTGGCAGAGAATCTGCTTTGGTGTCTGGTGTTCCTTAGGATAGCCTGCAAAAGCCTTTGTGGAGATTTCTGGGGTTTATGTCTTTGTTTTGATCAAGTTGATTCTAGCTTCAAATTTTGGCAGGCTTTCTCAATACACAGCAGAACATTATTGCATCCACAATCCCGTTTATTAGAGGCTTGGTTAAAATTCATACAGTCTCTTTTGTTGACGGGGTCACTTTGGAGGTGTGCTCTATGTGTGTGCATCTTGCACCTCTCTATAGTATTAGAGGGTAGATTTTGACACAGAAATGCAGGTGGAAAATCACTTTGACGAGTAAGTTAGTGTGTTATTCCTAGGGGCACTTGTGTGTGAGTAGAGAGTCCACCTGGTATGCAAGATCTCCTCCTGCTCTGAGCTAGGGAAGCGCATGCGGGTGAAGTGAGGACAGGGTGGTAGGTTTTGGTCTGATCTTGCCCTGCCGGTTCTTTTCAAACTAAGTCTTCATTCACGCATAGGCAGTTTTGGGATCCCCATTGCATTCAAGCGGCAAAGGCCCATGCAGTTGACATGGAAAAATACATTTATCACCAAATATTTATCTTAAAATATGGTATTAAATTGGAAGCAGCTGTAAATGTGAAACTGTTTTAGCAGCCTGAAGAGGTGACCTTCTCTGCTGCTGGTTGATAGGTGCAGTGGCAAAGCTGTCATTAGGAAACAGAGAAAAGGGACAGCACAATGAAGGGCATGGAACTCGAAATTGCCTTTGCTTATCCTGCTCGCTTGGGTTTTCTCAGCACTAAGAATTGAGCCTGAAACCAGGCCAAGAGCTGTAGCTGGTATTCTTGAGCCACACACACACATTGCAAGTCCATTTCGATTAGGAGGAGACAGCAGGCCACATAGGGAATGTGTGTGTGCTCTAGCTGTTCTTCACCTACACTGCCTGCATATCTACAGCACCGGTTTCACCTGAGGTGAAAGGGCCTGAGAAGCAGCAGAGGGCTGATTTGTGTCAGAGGGGCAGCTCTACATGGGCTGTGCCAACAGAGGCATTCAGATAAGCAGTCAGGTGGAAATCACTGCCTGTTATAGTAAAGGCAGACTAGTTCCTCATCATGTTGCTCTAACCCGGCGGAGCATTCAGGGTTTTATTCTGGACTGCTCCAGTTAGTCGTACTGCTTTTCAACCTTTCTAATCACAGTTGGTGTTCCCGTGAGTCCAGGAACTGGCATTTAAGAGTCTGGTGGGTTATTCTTCCACTTACAGCCACCTTTGCTTTGCCTTCTCCAAGCTTAGGGCTTTATACCGGCTTCTTATTCTGCTGCGTGCACGTGGGTGCATAGAAGAACACAAGTTATGAACCAAGAGGAATCCTGTTAGCTGAGCAAGCACCATTGTTTAATGAACTCTCTGTCACTTTGATTCTTTCTCATCTTTATTAGAATATATCTTCTCCTAAAGACATGAAAGCAACAGGCTTTGCAGAATAAACTGCCCTTCTGATGGGGCTTTTTAGCCTTTCATTATTAATGGACTTCCATGGCATTTGGAGAACTGTTGGTAAGCAGATGTTTGATGAGTGCATCTGTTTATCTCATGTTGGTTGGTAAACAAACAAACTCATGCTGCTTCCTTCTTTTTCTTTCCTTGTAGCGAACCTTCCACTGTGATGCCCAAGCCGTTAATGAAATTTTGAAGGTAGGAGCTCTTAAATAATAGATCTACGTGTTTGTATTTTGTACACATTAGAGTAGTGGGGGGGAGAGGAGGAGGAATGTCCCTGTGTGCGTGGCACTGCTGCTGGGCTGTGCTTCTCCGTCGCTGTAATTATAGTACATTTGTGCAAGGCTAAGCCAGCTCTAACGCAAAACTGTCTGTGTAACCTGTGTCAGAGATGGCTTTGTGGGCAGTGCACAGGCTCCCAGTACTCAGCTGGGCCTGAGCACGTGTGACCCGTTCACTGAGCAGAGAGTGAAAATCAGGTAACTGTTCCAGGAGAGGCAGGGAGGGTGGCAGGCCAAATGAATTCCTTTCTTTCTGGGAGTGGCTATTACACTCTTCAGGATTTAAGCTTACTAGGGAGACAAGAAAAGTCTGTCTTGTGTGATTTCAACCGAGTGGTTCTGAATTTCTGAGCCCCAGCTTCCCCAAAGGCTTTGTCTAGATTAACCCCCATTCAGGTGTTTTAGCGTGTGTTCAAGACAAAGATCCTTGCTGTGCTAGGCTGTTCATGTGGTTGTTGCAGTGCAAGCCAAAGCTGTAGCACAGTCGTCTGTGTTCAGCTGGGGGGCCAGAAGAGGCAGGTTGGAGGTTGATCCCTGTCCTGTGGCTGCGGTCTGTGTGCTGTGCTCTCAGCTGGGCCGTGGTTTAGCCCAACAAGCTGGTAGCTGGGTGAGAGTTAGGGCAGGGCGACAGGGCAGAAAGACTCCTAAAGACATAGCGCATCAGGCGTTCTGTCTCTTTGGTTTGAAACCATGTCTTGGAGCTCTGCACCAAAGGCATCTTGGTCAGTCAGAGCAAAAGCCAGTGTTTCAGGTAGAATAGCATGAGGAATGGAGCAAGTCCTCATGATGGTCTGGCTTGCTGAGCTTAAAGAGGGCTTCTTGCTGTGGTATTGCCTCTCGGGTTTAAGATGGGATCAGCTTTTTTTTATACATGAATACAAATCTCTTAAAGGGAAAACTTCAGCTGCCTGTATCGGCAAAAATACTGTAACCCACTTCCCTCATTCACTTTCCAGGAAATGACCCAATCATGGCCACCTCTTCTGACAGAGATTCCTACTCCTACTTATACAGAGCCTTCCAAATTTCCATTACCAACAAAGGTAAACACCCTCTTTTTGCCGAGGCTTTTGATAAGTTAGAAGAGAGCTTTCCAGCTCTCACATCTTTTCATCTGATTTTGTCCTCCCTTCATAGATAAAGGCTTTTAGGAGATACTTCTTCAAAATATTTCAATAATATTTAATTAATATTATAATATTAAATTAATAATTATCTTCGATAATATTTCTTCAAAAATGCACGTACCACTAGTGTGCTAGCAGCAGCAGCACGTATCATTTCTGTTCATGCTAAGCTGCGTCAGGCCAGCTTAGACTATTGGACACTTCAGAGTTATTCTTGGAAAAGTTGCTCAAAGTATGTGTTACAGTAAGAAACACAAGAAAGTGGGATTGCTGGTCCACTGCTATTGAGAGATGATGTATTTTATTCTCATTTTGCACTTTGTCCTTTCTTTCCAGGAATCACAATATGTTGGATATGTAGCACAGGATCGGAGTAAGCAGAAATCCAAAGGAGAGCGCCCTGTTGCATGTATATTGACAGATAGTTTTGGGTGTCATACATTGAGGACATGGAGTGTTTACATTAATTAAGGGACATGATTTCCTGTGCTTTGTTGAGCACTGATGAATTTAGAAAATGCTGAAGAGATGTATACATTCCTTACCTAGAAATTAAGGCAGCAGTTCTGCAGAGAACAAATGATATTTCATTAGGAAACCCCATTTGGAGGGATAAATAATCTCAATGGCAATCAGTTACGTCCTGGAAGAAAGTGACTTTCTGATCTGATGCTCAGAGACAATAGGGTAAAATACGCTACAAGTGAGGCAAATAAACCCAACTGATTTTTTTTGATTTCCAGCACCGGACGATGGACCTTCAGATACGTTGCTTCGTTCTCAGACAACAGTGTCGTAAGTAACCAGACTCAGTTACCATCTCTACTGTGCAGTTCCTTAGAAGCACGTGAAAGTAGTTAAAATCTGGTTCACTTGATGATTCCAAAGAGTAAGGTTTTATCAGTCTGATTTTTCCAAGAAAATTTCAATGCAGGGAATTTTTCACCAACAGAAACATTATGGTTTCATGATAGAATCATAGAATTCTTTTTGGTTGGAAAAGACCTTTCAGATCAAGTCCAGCCGTTAAGCAGACAGTGCCAAGCCCGCCACTGCGCTGTGTCATGATTGTAATGACTGTGTTAAAAACAAAACCAACCCCCCAGCTATGAAAGTACCAGATTGAAGGGGGTTTTGTTTGCTCTTTTAACCTGCAGCTCCTTAACATCTTGTCACTTTACTGCTTGCTGTTGGAGCTAGAGCTCTTTTCTGTAGCCTTTTTTAACAGCATGTATATACTTCTGCTTCTCTTTATAGAGTTCTTCTTTCTCCTATCCTGTATTCCGTCAGAAGAAGGCTTCTGAAAATTTGAGTCTCAGTGTCAGATGTTTATGCAGAACAGCTACCAAAGTTTGACAAGGCTGGGAAGGAGTGCTGACTAGTGAATTAATTGCTCCAATAGAAAATTTTAAGTTGGTGGATAACGAACTTGCAGGTGGCAGTGGTTACCAGTGAATTAGGTTATTTAGAGAAACAGCTTGAAAGTAGCTTTGTGTGGGCTGCCATTAACCTGTCAGGATTAATCTGTCCAGATGGCAGCGCTGATAGGTTCTGAGCCCCGAGGAGGCAATAGAAATCCTTCCATGTCTGGAAGACTAAGGGGCCTGTGTGCAACGTGACTGCTGAACCGTTCAATGCCTATCAGTTGATGTGATTTGTAAAGATCTGATATTACTCCAGAGTATGTTGTTCCATGGAAGGCTGCAAGCTACAGGCTACAAAGCTTGGTTTCCTTATCATGAACAATGTAATTAAAACCCCAAACAAAAGTGAGCCAGTCCCAAATGAGGAAGAGCAGCTCTCCACCTTGGTTGAGATTGCAGCGTCTTGCACTCAAGCTCTGTAAGGTCTGTAACAATCAACCCTTTTCATGCTGTTGCAGCATCGTGCAGAGGAGCCTCCCCTGGCTGGTAGTGTGGGATAGTGTCTTACTGAGTAGTTAGCCGCTCCTTTAATCCATTCTTTCTTTTGCTGCTCCTCCTTCCACCCCAGCTTGCTCCTCCTGAATGACTTCTGGGAATTTTCTTTGCACTAGTAAACATACTCGTTTCAACTGCTCCAGGCTCTGCCTTCCTCCACAGACAATCTTTTTCAGCTCTTCTCAGCTGCCTGTAGAAATCCCTTTAGAGCTTCAGTCAGTTTTCCAGGCAACAGAGAGAGAAGAGACTTCTACCGTAGGCAAGAATCTGAGAATACTGCTTTCTTAGCCCAGAGGCCCGGAATTGTAACTTTGGCGTGGGACATACCTCTGTCCTTTGCCAACATCCCCTCTCTGCTCAGTGTCCTTGGGGGCTCTTCAGAGCCAGTGTACCCACAGTCAGCAAAGACAGTTGAAGCGGGAGGAACAGGGTGGCTTAGGCTAACGTCCAGAAAGGAGTCAAGAAAGATTTCTGCAGGGACTTCCTCTACACCTTTCCCTTGAACCGATGCATCCCTTCTTTTTTGTGTTTTGTTTCACTGGCACAACAGGGCTTGCTTTCTTTGCTGCTTAAAGCACACGTGACTGAAACTTCAGCTGCCTGGAGTAGCTTGCGTTAGGAAGTGTAGCTGGCTGAAAACAAGCGCTGCTTGTGCTGGCTAATTCAAAGTTGAAATCCCAGCGCGTTTGTGTGCCCAAATTAAGCGTTCAGCTTTACAGAGCATGCAAGGGTTTCCCAGGTGGCTTTCGTTCTTGAATACAGCCCCAAGTTAGCACCTGGCTGTGCTGGAATGGAAGAGCCCTTCTTGTGAAAGGGGAAATGCCATGCTCATTTGTGGTGATGCATCTTTAACCCAGCTGACAGAGAAGGACCAGCCTTTGCTTTCAGTGGGGTTGTTTCGCAAGCAATGCTGATTTTAGTGCTCCTTCTCTCAGTAAGGGAGCTTTTTAAATAGCGTTAGGGAGAGATTGATGGTGTCCATCTAAGCTGCAAAAGAGCAGGTCCTGCAAATGAAAAGTTGGGGTCTGTTAAGTCATGAGCTAATTAAGGCGTTATAATTGTTGAAGCAGATTTATTGTCTTTAACGTGGCTATTTAACACTTTGTTGAAACCTTGTTTTGGGGAAACTGGCTTTGTCTGTCCTTGCAGAAATAGGACTTATTTGAAGTTTTAGTGTTCTTCCTTCATCCTAAATTGAACTGAAGTCGTTGCAATGTTCTTTCATGCCGATGCATTTTATTTACCAGCAGCTCAGGTGAAAAGGCAGACTTTTTTATTAGGAACCGTTAAATCAGATTTAAACGAAGATCTAGGTAACACTCTTTGCATTATCCTCCTGACTCTGAGGGAAATGTATCCAACTCTTAACGAGTTGGAAAGGAAAGAACTCATAGAGATGCCAGTAGACATTTGGCCAAACTGCCCAGAAGTGGCTGTGTTGTTGCTGCTCTTGCTTTTTCCTTTCTGTGTCTCAGTGGGCTGGCAGCGAGTTTCGGCTCTAGCCCGTCTGTGAAGTTGGAGTGTGCAGAGCTGCTGCAGACTGTGCGCCATTTGCCTTCTGTAGGAAGCTCAGCGCCTCGTTTTCCAAGGTGGTGTCTCATGGCGCTTCCCTTCAGTGTTTACTGTAAAAGAAGAGGCAAGAGGTAAATGCCACTGAAAAAAGTGTGTGAGGAAATGAGGCAGAGGAGACTGGGGGATGGAGGAGGACAGCCACAGGGCAACGGCACAGGCCAAGTGCAAAGAGAGCACGGTAGGTGTTTGGGTGTAATCAAAGTCCGTGTGCGCAGAGAGCCTCTTGTGCATCAGTGTAAGGTACTCAGGGACTGTGGGGTTGGTACCTTTCCAAGAGGCATCGTCTGTGTGGGAAGGGTTGGCTCTGTACCGGTAGACACAAGAGACCTTTGGGGTTTCCTGGTGCCATCCTGCTCCCTGGACAAGAGTGGATTTGTCACATCTGATTGGTGGCATTGTTTGTTGTGAGTCCGTGGTCAGCTTTGGCAGAGAATGTGGACCTGTTTCAAGGAGAGGATCTCCATGCAAGGCAACCGCTTTGGTGTGACTGTAAAATAGTGTCTCTCTTGTGGGAACTGTGCTGAAATAAGGGAATCGCTTTTTTGGCGCAAGGTTTTCACTCCTCCGATGTTGCAGAATCAGGAAAGCAAAGGTCACCTCGGGGTCATCAGAGGTGACTCCAGAGCTGTAATAAGTGGTTTTGCTTTGTTCGTAATTGGACATGAAGGCTTGAAAGAGCGTGAAGTTTTGTGTAGGTTTCCTTTTCCCAACAAGTGTCAGGAACACCAACTCTCCCCCCCTTTTCCAGGGTGGATGTGGTTTCCTGGGAATCTTTCTTTCTTGTTCTCCTGCTGTAAAATGTGTTGTCATGAGGGGTTGGAGGCTTACTTTTTTTATTTGGGCATGAGAGAAATTTCTCACAGGAAGGCCTTAGTTGGAAATGAGGTTGAAATGAAGAGAGCTTTGATCTGAGTGATCGAAATGCCTGTGTCAGTCGCCAAGCTTTTATCCCATTTTGAAAGGACACTTGTGTAATTCTCTGGGTTGAGGAGTTGGTCTCCAGCTAGTTTCAGGATTGGAATCCCTGTACTTTCGAATAGCAGGAGGTTTGCCTTTTTTCCAGCTCCTTTTGGAATGCCTGTGTGATTTCCAGAGGAGGATAACACCTGGGAGAACCTTGGGTCCCTTCCCACCAATCCTTCCCTTGCAGCCTTTTGAGGACTTCAGTAATACTCTGAAATAGCAAGCAGTAGTTACCAGCTGCAGGCAGAGGGCTAAATTATGCTTCTCGAAGCATTTGCGGGCAGCCCGCTCTCTAGCAATAGTAAAAGAGAGTTTGTGGCTCCCCACTTGTAAACGGCTTGGAGTGCCTGAACTGCTTCATGTCAGGGTTATTGCTGAGATGTGCAGGAGCATCAAGTCCATTGTGTAGAGAAGAAATAGGAGGGAGGCTTTTACTTACGTACGTATGGTAGAACACTTGAGCAGCAAAAAGAGAAGGGCTGTGACAGAAGAAATATTTGCAGCCCCTGAGAGCAGAGAGCATGAGCGTGCACAGCTTCTGGTGCTCAGATGATGCTTTCTGCCCCTTGGGGACTCAGTGCAGGCCAATAGCATGCCAGTCTCTTAATGTACAAGGATCAGACTTCCTCCACCCTGTGGTGCTGTGGTAGTGTGCTAGATAAATGTAAGCGAGGAGCATCTGCTGAAGATTTGTCTTTAAATGCTGGAACCGACCATGTGGCTGTGGGAATGTAATTTATTCACCTTTTTATTTGTTGCAGGTGTGAAGTGACACTTGGGTGTCACCTGTTTCCGATCCCTTCTTAATGCTGAGGATTATGGTTCTAATCATTCAAGAATAAGCTGAGGTTTCAGCGGCTGGTCGTCCTCCCGTTCTTGGTGTACAGTGCAGCACAAGTGTTGAACGTGGTGGCATTTGTCCAGATTTCTAACCACTGAGATAGGCCTGATTTTAAACACTTGTCCATCCTGCAGCTTCCATTGCCGCATGCTCTGATCCATATATTACGCGTAGCTCAGGAAATCTGTTCACACTGCAGGAAATCTAATGGCCAGCTGTGCCCATATTGCTTGTCCTTTCAAGCTGGTATGCAGCCATTTGCCCTGCTGTCTTTTGGACCAGATGCAGGAAACAAATTTGTGCAAAACGAATTTGTTGGTCGAGTCGCATACAGTGGGGTAGAGTGCGTACCTGCAGGCATGCAGGAGTCATTGCCTTCTCCAAACCTCAGTGGAGGCAATCGGTCAGCAGGTGATTGCTCTGGATGATCTGGGGGGTGGCAGCTGTTGTACGGGGAGTAGCGTGCGCTTGTTCTGCATGATAGCTGAGGTGTTTGAGGGGATGGCAAGGGAACTTGGAGTGGAAGAGGAGTTGGAGTTGAAGGGGAGTTGGACTAGACAGCCATTAAAGGTCCCTTCCAAAGCAAGCTATGATTCTATTCTGCGATATTTGTACCCTCAGAGAGTTCATTATTTCTGCTTTCATGAGAAACAGAAGTAGCCTCAAACTGCTTTTTAGGCAGGTAGAGAGCATTTCCCTTCTCCACTAAAATCATTTTGTTGTTTTTGTCTTTGTGTGCCTGTGACTTAATGGACGTGCAAGTGTGTGTTTTGAATCATGACCCTGCCTGGAATTTCGGGTGGCCTTTATGGACAGGAATTTCTCCTTCATTCCAGCATAGCATTTGCAATGCTTCTAATGGATGTGCTGCAGTTCCCCTATACAATATGCATAATTTGTACTGGCAGCATTTTGGCTGGATCTTTGCTAGAGCAAATGCTTGCAGGAGCATGTCTTCGAATGGGAGGCTTGTGCATCAGTCATGGGCTACTGCCTTCAGTTCTTGCTTGTGGCTTGCATTTGAGGCATTGACTTGGATTGGTATATGATGTTGAGGTTTGTGGCCTGAAAATAGGAGTCAACTGCTTTTCTGCAGAGAAAATAGAGACATACTCTTAAAGCACTGGAACGCTGAGCTAAGATTTAGTTGGGTGATCTTTCAGCTGGTGTAATAATGGAGGGGCTTGGAGGCTGGGGTTCATTCCTCCCTTTTCTAAGTAAAAGCAAACCCCATGTTCCGGCTTTTGGAGTGAAAGGAGAGATGTGTTCTGGGGGAGAGAGGGTGCTGGATCAGGTCAGAGGCTGCTGCTGTGCTGTGTGTCAAGTAATCCTCTCTGGAGCCATAACAAGGAAGTGAAGCTAGGGAGCATGTGTGCAGGGAGTAGGGACTGTGCCATGGGAAAAGTGGGTTGTGGAACAGGGGAGAGGACTGTCCCATGCACAGCAGAATGAAGCCAGATGTGCGACATTACACTTGAGTCTTTTCACTGGGTTTAGCTTAATTTCCGCCTCCTGGTGTTGCAGTCCATGAGTTGGAATGCGCTGCTCAGTATTTTTGTGGAATCTTTGAGAAGCTGAATAAAAGTGATGTAAAGGAGCAGTTGTGACACAAGGTTTAGAGTTACTTGGTGTTGCTTAAAGCTGCCGGAGTTGCCTTGTATTCCCAACTTCAGATGATCAGAAACCTGATATGCTACCTTACTGTTAAATGCGATAGTCCCTGCCATTCAAAAAGTGCAACAGTTGAAGTCTCCAACTTGAACCCTCTCAATCTTGTAAGTGTTGTCTAGTTGAGCAGGCAAGTCTTAAAGGAACAACTCAGTTTAATTATGTCAAAGTCTGTGCAGGGTCAAGTGTCAGGGTGAGTACCTATAAGCACAGAAGACACCTTCTACCATAATGAAGAAAGAGAGGCAGTGCTGCAGTTTATTTGCTTTGTTGGGTGATGTGTCCCAGCAAATTGCCCGTCTCCGTCTTTAAGTGAAAAGGGGCTGTGTTGGAGGGATGCCTTTTTTGCAATATGCTGATATCCTGGTTGCAAGTTTTTATTCCAAGGGCAACTCCTGGGGCTTAATTCTACTTGCAAAGCAACTTGCTTGTATGTTGTTAGCAGCTGAAGATGTGGTATCTAACGCACAATGAAGTTTCATATGCTTTTTTTGGATTCTTAATGTCATCTTCCCTTCCAGAGAAATTGAAACATAATTGGTCCATGATGCAACTAAGTTTGTAAAAAATCACTACATTGTCGGTACACCGTATTGATCCTAAGTGCTGAATTCTCTTTCCATCTCCAGAGCATCAAACTGGAAAGCTTCATATGAATACCAGACGGAAGATTTTCTACCTCCACCTCTGCCGCCAATGCCTCCTGCGCCAAAGTCAACCAGGGTGGCCCGAAAGAGACCCAGAAGCGAGAGTGATGAGCTGACTGCTATCGATAACACCGCCAAGAGTAAGAGCGATGACAAGGATCCTTTGATCTGCAAGCACCGCAAGGTGGAGAGCAATGAAGCTGACCTCTCAAAGGATATCAAAGTAGGCATCTATTATAACTAACAGGAAATTTCCTGCAGCCCGTGGATGCTGTGTAATTCTCTGAGGCTATAGAAAAGGGAGGAAGATAAACCAGCCACCAGAGAAAGCTCTTTGACGCATTTTGCCCCTTTCATGGCTATCTGTAACCATCTGGCACTAGCCCAGAAGCCTGCACTGTAACTTCTCTGCTGACTTGCCATCATTTCTTTTCATCGCATTAGTGAAGCATAGTGAGAAGAGGTGCCCATGTAAAAACCAAAGGCATCCTGTTGATGGTATTAACTGTTCCTGACTGTAGGCAACTACATGGGGTAAGATAAGGGTGTTTACAAAAGGGAAAAGTGGGCTGCTTGAAAATAAGAAACATACAACCTGGGTTTGAGGGTTTCATAGTATCATATGATTTGGAGAGAACTCCAGGAGCAAACTCGCCAACAAAGTTTTCAAGTTGACAAGCAGGTATTCCTTATTGCGGCACCGGGAGACACGGGGATAGTGCTGCTGTTGTCCCTCCGTGCCTCTTGTGTGAAACCAACCAAATGTTTCCTCTCTTTTTTTCCAGTGTTTTCTGGGGATCTCGACGCAGCATCGGATGAGCTGTGACTGACCAGCAGCTTGATCAGACTGGTCCACTATGTTAGATAAAGTTTACACTGGCTGCAACTTGAAAACAAAACGCCTTAGCTGGTGCTCAAGTTAATGAAGTTGGTTCTTCTTACGTAGCCGCGACAAAGTTCTTCTTCTTCTTAATTAGCTGGAACAAGTTCTTCTTCTTCTTAAGTAGCTGGAACAACTTCTTCTTAAGTAGCTGGAACTACTTCTTCTTCTTCCTCTTAAGCACCTAAACCAACTTCATGTTAGGTACCTGCAACAACTTCTTAGGTACATTGAACGACTTCTTCGGTAGCTGCAACAACTTCTTAGGTACCTCGAACAACTTCTTAGGTACGTTGAATAACTTCTTGACTACCTGGAACAACTTTTTAGGTACCTTCAGCAATGTCTTAGGTACGTGGAAACCCTTCTTAGGTGCCTGCAACGACTCCTTCGGTACCTGCAACAACTTCTTCGGTAGCTGCAACAACTTCTTAGGTACTTTGAACAACTTCTGAAGTACATTCAACAATATCTTAGGTACCTGGAACAACATCTTAGGTACCTGCAACAACTTCTTAGGTGCCTGGAACAACATCTTAGCTACCTGGAACAACTTCTTAGGTACCTGCAACAACTTCTTAGGTACCCGGAACACCTTCTTAGGTACCTCGAACAACTTTTTGGGTGCCTGGAACAGCTTTTTAGGTGCCTGGAAGAACTTAAGTACCTGAAACAACTTCTTGGGTACCTGGAAGAACATCTTAGATACCTGGTACAACTTGCTAGGTGCCTGGAATAGCATAAGTACCTGGAAGAACTTGTTAGGTTCCTAGAAGAACTTCTTAAGTACCTGCGACAACTTCTTAAGTACCTGGAACAACGTCTTAGGTGCCTGGAACAGTGTTTTCGGTAACTGAACAACTTCGTAGGTACCTGCAACAACTTCTTACGTACTTGGAAGAACTTCTTAGGTGCCTGGAAGAACTTAAGTACCTGGAAGAACATAAGTACCTGGAAGAACTTCTTAAGAACCTGGAAGAACATCTTAGGTACCTGGTACAACTTCTTAGATGCCTGGAAGAACATAACTACCTAGAAGAACTTGTTAGTTACCTGGAAGAACTTTAGTACCTGGAACGACTTCTTGGGTACCCAGAAGAACATCTTAGATACCTGGTACAACTTGCTAGGTGCCTGGAAGAACATAAGTACCTGGAAGAACTTTTTCTTCTCACGTACCTCGAACTTATTTTTCCTCAGAGCATTCGTAGTGTTACTTTTTTTTTTTTTCTCCCCTTGGTGGGTTTTTTTTTTTTTTGCACTTTGAAAGTCTCAGCCTCTCTATTGAGTTATTGGATCGTTCACCTGTTGAGCTGTTGAACTGTCCACCACAAAGCACCAGCAAAGGAAAAGGAATCATCGTGGGATAGATTTGGGTACCCTGGAAAGACTTGAAACTGGTTTTAGGAGGGAAGCCACAGCGTCGATGGCACCTTCCTTTAAAACGACGAAGTGCAATGAATTGCCTGAATGGCTCAATGTATTGATGGTCTACGAGCATTTCTATGATGAATAACCAGCAGAACAATCATTGTTCGTGAAGAAGTGCTGCCAAGAAGGAAATCTTCCTCCCGAGGTTGTTCTGCAACATCCCAGAGTTTGCAACAGCTGTTTGCCCAGAAGACATCTGAGAGAAGTGTTATTGCAAGCCCAGGGGCAGTCTTTGGTGTCTTTACCTCTGCATTGGCAAGGGACAACCTCAGCAGTGCCAGGCAGCGTTATGTTATAAGAAAAGCCACAGAAATTGCTGCCTTGCTGTTTCCATCCTCACCCTTTTGCATTTATCAGCCACCCGCTGTCCTGAGAACTGGGGGAAAGCCACTGCCTTCGGTGCTGCACGTTTACTCAAGTCGTCGCTGCTTTGTTCCGCCTTGCCACGCACACATGCTCTTAGCACTTGAACTGTGTTACTTAGGGTCTTGTTTGGTTTCAACCTGTGAGCAAAACACAGCTGGGGTGGCAAAATGACCAAGTGTGGTTGGAAACAGCTCTGCCCCTGCTGTGGTGAAGGGACATCCCTGACGCTGAGGACTTCTTGTCCTGTTGCTTTTTGCCATTTTGATGGGTGGGGGAACTTGGCTTGTACTGGGTCACTGTGACTGTTTGGACGCTGTTGCGGGTCTGAGAACTTACATGGGGAGGAATCACTTCTCTCTAAGGAGGGACTAAGTGGTTGAATGTGGACCATAAGACCAATTTTGTGTTTGGGTATTTGCCTGTAACCGTTGTTGGTGTCAGTGAATATCTAAAAGCAGGATTTGGTACCAAAGTAGGACATCCTTCACGTGGGAGGTAACTCATGTGCTCTTTCTCACCCAAACTATAGGATGGGCCCAGCAACCTAGGGATTTGTCAAGGGAACACCAGAGGGAATAACTAGCTCTTTGCAAGCGTTTTCTCCTTGTTGGGAGCTGCATTTTGCAAATGTGGTTTTGCAGGTGACAAGAACTGTGAGGGCAGCATCTGCGGCACTTGTGTGTTCAGCAGGGGGACACCATTCTCTGGCCAAAGATTTCCTGTTGCGTGACAGCAGCATCCTGCTCTCCTCATATCTCACAGTGTGCCTTAGGCCTCTGGTCCCCTCTCGCATCCCTTGCCCTGTCTCTGACAGACCTGTGGGAGTGGTGAAGAGAAGGGTGCCCTAAACCAGCTGTACTCACAGGAAGGGATTAGCTCCCTTTTCCACATGATTTCAGGATGGAGGAACAGGTCTGCGTGTGTGCAGCAGTATTTTGTGAATGACCTGCTGGTAGTTTGGATGGTCACAAAAGTGGAGAGCAAAAGGTCTGCGTTTCCAAAAGCAGTTTCTGTAGGAATGGCCTCTGCCACCGGGCAGCCTGGAGTCCTCTCGCCTACCCCGGCAGTGCGGGACTGCCAGGATCCTGGCTGGGCCTTCCTGTACCTTCAAGGGACTGTCCTTCTATGTTCACTTGATTAAAAGCCTTAGTGCATTTCGGGGATAAGCTGCCCTAACCAGTGGAAGGAAGGTCTGTGTGTCGTCCCCCCCCCCCCTCGCTCTTTTGCCTATCCCTGCACTGCTCTGGGTGAGCCAGGGACAGAGCGGGGCTCAGCATTAACTGTTTTGTTCTCCGGAAGCATTGGGATGGCCAGCCAGCCTGAAAGTCTTGGCATGCACTTTGGAGCTCGATTCCATCCTAGTGAATCGATGCCGCCTTCTGACTTTGTCTTCAAAGCAATTTAGCTGTTTTTAGGATCACCAGCTGAGGAGGAGGAATTAAGGAAGAAAGCTTTCTTGAATCTGAAAGCCACTGTGGGAGTCTGCAAGAACCTTAGCAGAGCGTTAGTTACAGGTAGGCTTAAGGTGAAGCAGGGACACAGGTCCCCTTGGGACTAATTCCGCACACACCCCTCTCACTCCTTGCTACCAGACCGTGTTGCCATTGGAGAGCCACATGCCCACCCCAGGGGAACTGCCTGCTGCAACCTGTGGGTGCACCAGGTCCTGTCCTTGCTGGCCCTTTAGGCACCTTGCTGCCTAGATGGTGATCATCTGTTGCCCTGGAAAGCTCATGCAAGTGCATTGTGTGAGCAGAGTTGGTGGAGCAGACACCTGATGAAGGCAGATGGACCCGCATTTGCCTCTTTACAGCGGGGAAAGGGCAGCATGTGCTCTGCTACTCTGTGGCAGTGATCATGCAAGGACTGCTCCCACTCCCAGGGCAAATTGCCCTGGCACTTGAGGAAATGGGATCATGGGCAGTTCATGTCACAGGGATGCAGGGTGGTATTTGAGGGCTTTCGTTTACAAAGCAATCTGAGGAAGCATCAGTAGCAAGCTACATAGGAAGATGCGCTTTGTCGCAGGTCATGGAGAAGACGCTTTAAATAACAGTTCATTTTTTTAAAAGCCGTCATGTTTCAGCCTCAAGCCAGGCCAGAGGCCTGTGCAGGGTTAGGCAAGATGCTCATCATTTTCACCTGGGCCTGGTCAGGACTTAGCAAGTGTGAATGACTGAGTGAATAAAACCAGAACACGTAATAGTGGAGGAAATCACATTTTCCATTGAGGAAGAAAATCCTGACTCCTAGGGAAACAGGTGATGCTGAAGTCCCGTAAGGAAAGGAGGCAGCTATGGTAGCAAAGCGAAATCATTTCCATGCCGTATTTATGTAGAAGAAATAATACAGTCTTGAAATTGTCAAACGTTCTATTTTTAAGATGCCATTTATTTAATAGTTGAAAACCCCACAGAGATCTCTTCTGTAAATTCTGACTTCTGCGATGTCCTTGGTTTGGTTTTGTCCTCTCCCTTCCCTCTTGGTTCCCGTTATAAATCTGTACGTCCTAAGCTTATTTTGAGGACATATGTCCCTCTTGTGAATGATGTTTTCTGCCCTGTGTGTGATGGAGTTTCTGAGATGGTCGATTCACTCATGTGGGGAAATAAACGATAAATGAAGTAGCCCATTTGTTATGAGTTGTTGCAAGCGTCTTCATGCTTCTTGTAGAGAAGCTGCAGTTTGCCTCTCTTCTCTGAATGGTCTCAGTGTTTCCCTTCTGAATGAGGTGTAAGTATGAATGTATGTACGAGAAGTCTCTGTTTCAGTTGCTCCCCTGTTTGTCACCCCTTGCCCTTACTTCAGGAACAAGAATGTGTGCGAATCTAGGTGCTGAGGGTGGCAGGAGGGTCACGATACGAGGCGTCAGCCCCTTATCCTCCTGAAATGGATTCAGGGAAGACTGTGCTGGAGTCAGCCACTGACAGCCACCAGAGCCTGGCTCTGAGCACTGGCTGATAAGGAAATCCCATTCCCTCAGGGAATCCCACAGGGTTCCGTGCCCCATGGTAGCTCTGCTTCTCGTCGGTTGTGTGAGGTGAGCTCTTTGCAATGGCCTTAATAGTTCTTGTTTGGGGCTTTTCCCATGATCTTGCTTTATGTTGGGCAATGTAACTGTTCCTTGGAAGAGTGATTTCTGCATGGCTCTGTGCAGTACTGTGATACAATTCGTGCATTATTCAGGTCCTTTCTGCATCCGACACTGCGCCCAAGATGTTTGCTGACAATGGTTGTGGTTTGCTAATGTAGCGTGTAAACTGTAGAGGATACTGAAGCCTGTTGTAATACCCACCAGATACGCTGCTGTTACAGGTGTTGCATAGAAAATGTACATGTTGGGGGGGGGGGGGGTGTCCGTGCACTTTGTTGCTGTACACATAAAGCCCCAATGGCAAAACTGTACTGGCGGAAGAGTAAAGGAAAGAAATATCTCCTTAGTGAAAAAACCCAGATGTGAAACATCCCCATGTGAGCATCTGGTGGGAGTTTTAGTTACAGACTCAGACAGGAGGAGCTTGGTGGTGCATTTGCTCAGGCAAGGTGGGACTGGGACTCAGTTCCCTGCCATCGATCGGTGTTTCAAGTGGTGTGACAGCAGGGCACCCCCAGGCCGGTTGCAAGGTGCATGGAAGGTAAGAAGAGGAGCGTGGGAAGGTAGCCGCTGGTTGTGGCCACGCATGTGTGGCTTTTGTTCTGGTTCTGGTGGGGAGCGAGGGTTAGTTGAACACAAGCTGCCCTCTCTGCTGGCCAGGGTGCAGCTGTCCCTGTGTCACTCAGGTCCTCTGTTCCATCGGCTCCCTACCCCTCACGGCCCAAAAGGTTTGTTCCCTACGATCCTTGCTTGGGGCTAAAGCAAGGAGGGTTCATGCTGGAGGTGGGATGGAGATGGGGAGCGGAAGGAGGGATGCAGCAGGAGGAGGAGGTGTGACGTGCCCGCAGGGAGGTCATCTAAAAGCCAGGGAGGGCAAAGGGGGAGCAGGAGGCCGTGGGGCTGCAGCATCCGTGGCCCTACTCAGCTCTCTGCCCAAGGCAGTGGCCCCATCCCCAGCTGAAACAGCCAAAAATACTTTGGGGTTGTTTTGCAATCAGATTTTGTTTGTTTCTTTATTTATTGAGCCTTTCTTGACTAACTCTGATTTTGCAAGCGTGTTTAATCTCTTTTGAGATTTGTTACATGCCGTAAACTATCTGGCCTTGTCGCTTTGGCTTGGCTTATCCTTTTCAAAGCCAAATGTGACATTTGGCAAAGGGGCTGCATTAAAGTTGACTGCAGTTTCTCTGCCCTGTGCTGCTCTCCAAACACTAAAATAGCCTGGGCATGTTGAAGGGACATTGAGGTGCTCAATGACATCTTTTAGCTTTGGTCTTCACCAGCAGGAGCTCCAGCCAAGTGCCCAAGTCACAGAAGGCAAAGCCGGGGCCTGGGAGAAATGTGCCGTGGGATGCTGTGGTAGATGCCCCATCCTTGGAGAGATCCAAGGCCAGGGTGGATGTGGGTCTGTGCAGCCTGATCTAGTCGATGTCCCTGTTCATTGCAGGGGTTGGACTGGACGGGCTTTGAGGGTCCCTCCCAACCCAACCCACCCCAATCTGTGACTCAGAAGCCAGGCAGGCAGCCGCAGGCACACGTGTGTTCCCTTCGGCACAGCCCAGTGCACGTGTGTCTGATCTCTGGGAGGACACTGCTGCCCCACCTGCCATAGGTTGTGTGCACTCCCTGGAAGCCTGAGTCACCGTTCTGGGGGCAAGCTGAGGGCAGGTATGGATTGGCATGGCCTTTTTGCCTGGAGCGATGGAGCACCACAACCCCTGCACACCAGGCAAGTCAGGCGGCAGGAATCACATAACTTCCCATTGGCTTTCCTTGTGCTGGAACAGCTTTGAAATGCAGCAGTCTGGGATCCAAGGAATTGTGTTGGAATGCCACGAAGCGGCAGCAACGCCACCAACCTGGCTGCCAGAGCCAGAAAAGAATTGCAAATCTAAGTGTCATCTCTGGGCTGGAAGCGCTTTATTTGCTGCCAGCTCCAGGCGAGAGAACGCGCAAGGGTTCAGAAAACAAACACAGACGTGGTAACAGCAGCCAGCAAAACGTTAAGTGGAGCATCTGGAATGAAGCGCTTGGGTTTGCAGAGCTCTGCACTGCAGCAGTGCTGAGAGTAGTTCTGAAAGCAGGTTCAGCCTAATTTAAGACAGAAAGCCCCATTTAATGGTGGGAGCCATCTGGAGTCCCCAGCCACACACACAAGCCTGCGCTCTTTCTGACAGAGCTGACAGTGCATGCCTATGTTTGGTGTCCATTTTAAACTGTGCAGGTGGCTCGTGCATCACCTTCTGGACTCTTCTGTCCACATCTGAACGCTGCAGCAGGGTGTCTGATCCTAATAGAGCCGCGCTTGCTTTGCTTTTGGCTGGGTGCCACAGCAGATGATGCACTGCCCTTGGCAGCGGTGTGGTTTGAGAGGAACTGGAGAGCCACAGTTGGAGTCCCGAGGTGAGGAGCAGTGTGCGCATGAGGGCTGCTGTGGGGCAGCAGGAAAGGGAGGTGCCATGTCCCAGAAGCTTGGGCAGCAGTGGGACTCTGCAGGTGGAGATACATGGCTCAATGTCCAGCTGGAGCCCAGTAATGAGTTGTATCCCTCAGGGATCGGTGTTGGGACCGGTCTTGTTCAACGTCTTTGTCAGTGACATGGAGAGTGGGATTGAGTGCGCCCTCAGCAAGTTTGCCGATGACACCAAGCTGAGTGGTTCCCTTGATACACTGGAGGGAAGGAATGGCATCCAGAGGGACCTTGACACGCTTGTGAGGTGGGCTGATGCCAACCTGATGAAGTTTAACCATGCCAAGTGCAAGGTCCTACACCTGGGTGGGAGCAATCCCAGGCACAGCTCCAGGTTGGGCAGGGAAGAGATTCAGAACAGCCCTGCAGAGAAGGACTTGGGGTGTTGGTCGATGAGAAAATGAACATGAGCCGGCTTCAGTGTGCGCTTGCAGCCCAGAAAGCCATCCGTATCCTGGGCTGCATCAAAAGGAGCGTGACCAGCAGGTCGAGGGAGGTGATCCTGCCCCTCTACTCTGCTCTCGTGAGACCTCACTTGGAGTACTGTGTGCTGTTCTGGTGTCCTCAACATCAAAAGGACATGGAACTGTTGGAACAAGTGCAGAGGAGATCGGGAGGATGATCAGGGGTCTGGAGCACCTCCCATATGAAGAAAGGCTGAGAAAGTTGGGGCTGTTCATCCTGGAGAAGAGAAGGCTGCGTGGAGACCTCCTAGCAGCCTTCCAGTGTCTGAAGGGGGACTATAGGGATGCTGGGGAGGGACCCTTCATTAGGGACTGTAGTGATAGGACAAGGGGTAATGGGTTCAAGCTTAAACAGGGGAAGTTTAGATTGGACATAAGGAGGAAGTTCTTTACTGTGAGGGTGGTGAGGCACTGGAATGGGTTGCTAAGTTGTGACTGCTCCATCGCTGTTGGTGGTCAAGGCCGGGTTGGACATAGGCTTGGGTGACATGGTTTAGTGCAAGGTGTCTCTCCCCCTGGCAGGGTGATTGGAACTTGATGATCTGAAGGTCCTTGCCAACCCTAACTATTCTATGACTCTATATATATATATTTATGTATGTGCTTTATATTTCTTTGTGGGCAAGTACGTGTTCAGCTGAGTTCTCCTCCACAAACTGTAAACTATTTTTATTGTTCTTCATAAAGTTCAGGTGAATGCTTTGCTGTGAAAAATACAGCACTATGCCAATTTTTCAGCCTTTCTTCCCTAAACAAGTTGCTGTATAAATCCCATGTGTTACCTCTTGTGTCTCTAACATCAGTAGTGGTTTTGGTATTGGCTTTAGGGTGACTGTCAACCTGAGTTTCAAGCTCTTTTAACCTTCCCCAGGCAGCAATGCTGCCTGTTAGGCGTAAACGCTATTGTTCTTTCGAAGCCCTTGACAAAGCCGAGTAGTTTCACTTTACTTTTCACATCCCATGTATTTTAATTGCTGAGAAACTGTGCGTAAAAGAGTCATGAGATACTCCGTGCTTGACTTGTCTATGCAGTAATGCTGAAGGTGGCAAATATGTTTTCCTGGCTTCAGCTCTAACAGTTATTTTCCAGTGACGTAGTAGCTGGCACAGTGCTGTGGTTTTGCTTTAGTCTGGAAATAATGCTGATAACCACCAATGGTTTTAGTTGCTGGTAAGTAGTGCTTGCTTTGGTCAAGGACTTCTCAGTCTCTCAAGCTCTGCCAGTGAGGAGGGGCACAAGAAGACAGGAGGGAGCAGAGACAGAACACCCGACCCAAGTAAGCCAAAGGGGGAATCCTTGCCACAGCACATCATGCCAGTGTATAAACTGGAGGGTATTACTCAGAAGGGACCGATCGCTGCTCGGGTCAGGCTGGGTATCAGTCAGCAGGTACTGAACAACTGTAGTGTGTCACTTGTGTTTTCTGAGCTTTCATTTCTTCTTGTTTCCTGTCATTATCAGTATTGTCATTGCTGGTGTTCTATTATCACTGTATGTTACTATTAGTTCTTCAACTGTCCTTATCTCAACCCGGGGTTTTACGTTCTTCTGATTCTCCTCCCCATCCCGCCCAGGGTAGGGCAAAGGGGGATCAGCGAGCAGCTGTGTGGTGCTGAGTTACTGGCTGGCTCTAAACCACAACGTATGCTTTGGGTATCATCTCTCTGTACCATGTGGCAAACTGAGAACCGGTTGAAGAAAATCTGCTGGAGTGCTGGCCCTGGGAAATGGAGTCTCTTGGCCCTTGTGGTTACAGGTACAGTGTCTGTGCCACCACCACATGGATTACTCAGTCTGTCAGGAGTGTTGTCTTGCTGGGATCACTTCTCACAGTAGAACATCCCTGCATGTAGTGCAGGTGTGCTGCGATGTGAACATCTATCACCTCAGCACCACACAGAGAACTGGCAGACTCTAAGTGCATGCTTCTAAATGTACTCCGTGTCTCTGACTAATACTGCAATCCCAAATGCAGACGTTACTCATGTACCCAGAAGACGTTCCCGTTCCTCTTCCTCCTCGTCTATTTCTTTCCTTATGTCCTTTTGCTACAACTCTCCATTCCACCTCCTGGACTGCTGCATGCACCTTCGACAACGGGCTCCAGCCACTGCTTTTTCCACAAGTGGAAGGGTGGTTTGCAAACAGCACAACCGGGCCTGAATGTACGGTTAGTAACCTGCCTTAGGATATAGATATAGTTAAAGAAGGTGTGCCCAGTTGTGCAGGAGGTATACGCGGGATTTGTTCTGGGGGTTTGCTTTCCCATTTCCCTGGTCCTGCATCTGTCTGTAATCACAGCTGCAGCTCTGCCTTCAGCTGTGCCTGCTGCAGTTGTCATTGTAAGGAGCGGATCATTCGGGAAAAGCAGTCAGCGCCTGAAGTTAGTATTCTTGCCTTGGAGTCTTGACAGAGCTGGAATCCAAAGCTTCAGTAAAGGAGCCCGATTTTGGTTCCACCTCGTAACAGTGTTGAGCATTCATGCCAAGCACACTGAAATTGGAGCCAAGTGCATTCAGCATTTTGCGTATAAGGATTCTTTGTCTCCTTGAGGCAGGTAAGCCAACTTCAGTGTGGACAGGGATAGAGGATAAAGCAAAGGAGGGCTTGCATGTGCAATCACTTTCTCCACAGCTTTCTCCACAGCTACTTTGACACTTGCCAAGCACATGAATTTCTCATGTCAAACAGTTGTGGGTTTAAGAATCTCCTTGTCTCGAGGGGTCAAGAGCTGGGAATGCAGCAAAACTGCGGTGCCTTTATCGTCCTGTATCTCCTGTGTGTGGCCTTACCCGGGATAGAGAAGCAGGACTTGCCCCTAAGGTATGGCCACCACAGGACCACCTGAAGCTGCACCTTTCAAGCCTCTTGGAGCTGGCCCCAGACAGTGCAGGCAGCTGATTGCTTGACACCTTGTTTGTCTCATAGATTGCCCTTGCTCTGATGCCACACAGGCTGCTGCTGGTATGCTCAAAACAGGGACTGTCAGCCTGGCGCATATGGCCTGTTTGGTTTCCTGTGCTGCTGGTCTCTCTGCTGTCATTCTGTTGCTTCTTAATATATAAGTTGTGAGTTTCTTGAGCTCAAATCTGTCTTTAGGTTCTGGGATTGTTCAGCATAGTCTTAGTATGTGACAAGGCTTTTATTAGGAGTTAGTTCTCTAACAATAATAACGGCTCAAGGAGCAGTGACCTGACTTGACAATTGAAATAAGTGGTCTGGGTCTCCTTCATGTATCCTTGAGAAAAATCTTCATGTACAATAAATGAAATTCTAAAGTAAGCTCAAGTCTATGTATCTCAGTACCCTTTAACCAGTGCTGGATGCTCTGAAGCAGCTGTTCCACCACCTGGTGGCTCCTCAACCTGGCTGTTGGTATAATGACACAAAGGAAGGGTTCCCAGTTCTACTATGGAGTAAGTTCTCATGCTTGATTCTACAGACAATAGGGCCGTGAGTCTATGGTTATCAGGAGGCATTTCCTCAATGGTAGTGTGCCCAGAGCGCTGCCAGTCTTCCCATCAGGACAGTCAGATTGTATAACCCTCTGCCCTGGTGGAAATGATTCCTGAAGCGCAAATACCTGCTCTTCTTGGCTTTCCTCAGTGAATCATAAAGCACTAGCAAGCAAGGTTAGATTTATGCAGGAGCCGTGTGGGCCAAGATACACTTAAATAAGCAAGGTTGTCCATTCATACGATAATTATCCTGCATTCACCCCCTTTCTGTAACCAGCTTCTTTATGCACCGCTGCTTTTTCTTCCCAGCAGAGCCCAGAGTTGTTTGTTTCAAACCCCCGGATCACTGTAAGCATTCAGCAATCCTTATGCATTGCCACAAGGCCTTACCATGACTGGCTTATGCTCACAGCAGCTCAGGCTACTTGCCCTGGCCTTCTGGTCCACAGACTCTGTATATAAACTGCTTGTCTAGTGATTTATAGCACCGGCATGGTTATGGCTGCTTTAGAAATGACCGTTATCTTACAGCAAGATTCAATAGAAACATTCCCCAGCATGAGACCTGTGTGTCCAGCCACATCCATGTACTAGAAGGAAAGCTGGCCTTGTTTTACCTTAACATTTACCACCTTAGCTCCCAAATCACCTTCTTTCTCTTTCATTATGAAGGTTCTCTTGTGAGAAAGACATTATTTACGTGCCAGTTGTGTGACCAGTGGCTTGATGGGTTTTAGCACATAGGGACAGTGTAAATTTGATGAGAGTTTTCTTGTCGGGATGAGACCACTGCAACAGGACCCTGAGAACAAAAAGCACAACAGCTCTCACAAGGCCACCAACAAACCCGTCTTGGATCCCAAGCTCAGCAAAGACGTTTTGCCTGGCAGTGCCGAGGCGCGTGCCGCTTTCAACCCCTCTCCTCAAAGCCAGGGCACAACCCACACCAGCACTGGGAGCAGCAAACCTGCCATCGCGGCCGAAAAGAATTCTCACAAGGAGAAACTTCCCCTGCCCATCAAGGAGAAGAGTTTGCTCTCACCAGTGAAGGACTCCCCTGACCCTGAGCCCCTCCTAGTGAAAATAAAGCTCCCGTTCCTGGCAAGAGTCCCCCAGCGCCCTGGGGAAGGCAGTCAGCACAAGACAGCAGAGCCTGAGGAAGTCCCTGGTGCAAGGAAGCAGGACTCGGAGAGGAAAATCACAGGCATTCACAACAAGTCCCTTGAAAAGAGGCAGCGCTGCAGCCTGGTCCACCAATTTCTGGTAAGTGGCAGCTTGACAACTGGCTAACCAAGGTGAACCCACAGCAGTGCCAACAGAGAGGCTCCATGAAATTGCCCATGGGGATAGATGTGCGCATCAAACTCCAAAGCTTCACATGAATCCCAGAAAAAAGATTTTCTACCCCACCACTACCACCAATGTCTCCCGCACATCCTGCACCAAAGCCAAACCAAAAGAGACCCAGAAAAGACAGTGATGAGCTGACTGCCATCGATAACACCAGCAAGAATAAGAGCGACGACAAGGATCCTTTGATCTGCAAGCACCGCAAGGTGGAGATTAACCAAGCTGACCTCTCAAAGGATATCAAAGTAGGTATCTATTATAACTAACAGGAAGTTTCCTGCAACCCGTGGGTGCTGAGTGATTCCCTTTAGAAACATGCTCTGAGGCTACAGAAAAGGAAGGAAGATAAACCAGCCACCAGAGAAAGCTCTTTGAAGCATTTTGCCCCTTTCATGGCTACCTGTAACCATCTGGCACTAGCCCAGAAGCCTGCACTGTAACTTCTCTGCTGACTTGCCATCATTTCTTTTCATCGCATTAGTGAAGCATAGTGAGAAGAGGTGCCCATGTAAAAACCAAAGGCATCCTGTTGATGATAGTAACTGTTCCTGACTGTAGGCAACTACATGTCCGAGATTGGGGTAAGATAAGAGTGTTTACAAAAGGGAAAAGTGGGCTGCTTGAAAATAAGAAACATACAGCCTGGGTATACGGTTTTCATAGTATCATAGAACGGTTTGGGATGGGATGGAGCATTTACCACTTCTTTGGGCAATCTATTTCAGTGCCTCACCACTCTCACAGTAAAGAAATTCTTCCATCTCTCTAACCTAAATCTCCCCTCTTTAAGTTTGGTTTTCAGTTTGCTTATAAAATTGTCAGTGATCCTTGCAGCTGGACCTTTGCATTTTGTGGTTGTAAAACTCAATTATCTTCCTATGTACTAGTGGCTGCACGTGTGTGGTCTGGTATGTTGTGTGAGTCGAGCCTGATGGTGCTCGCTCCATCAGCTGGCTTCTAACTGCTTGCTTTTTCCCTATAATGTAGTTGGTAATGGAGAACCGTTAATTGTGGGGTTAAGCTGGAAATAAGTGGGAATGGACATTACCTATTGCTGCCTTGGTTAGTGAAAGGTTTCATGAAACACCGTGAAAAATGGGCTGCTCGCAGCCTTACTGCTATCTTAGCCATTGTGCAAGGAATGCTGCTACTTAATTTCTCCGTGCTTGGGAAAAGTATCAATGAAATGAATGGTATTAAGCCTTACTAGCAGTCAGGTGCGAAGCCAGGTTTCAGTTTCCATTATTGGCGGAGGTGCTGGGAAACAGGCAAGAAGACAGGGAGAGCCTGGAAGATAGACTGTGCCTGGGACAAAAGAATATTTTCTATTGAAATTCGGGAAAGGCAAGCTTTGGAATCGTCTTCGACATATCTCTAACGAGATTTATCTCTATTCTAATATATCTCTATTTATCTCTATCTCTATTTATCTCTATATCTATATATAGAGAGCCTGGAAGATAGACTGTGCCTGGGACAAAAGAATATTTTCTGTTGAAATTCGGGAAAGGCAAGCTTTGGAATTGTCTTCGACATATCTCTAACGAGATTTATCTCTATTCTGTGACTTGTCAGGGATCTGCCGGACATGTCACAAAACTTTTCCCAGCGCCTTCTTTGCCAAATGGTACCTCCAAGCCAAAGAGACCGGAACTCAAGTTTAAAAGGTAAGGTTTTGTTTTATACCCCTCTTCTGTACTTTCTGAAGACACCAGGCCAGGCTGGCCCTGCAGCCACCCTCCCTTCTGCTTTAATAAGCACTTCCTTGGGGAAGAAAGAGAGAAGGAGAGGTGTCACTGACTTGCCCTGTACGGTCTTCTCCTGTCTGGGACTTACCCCTCCTACCGCAAAGCAAAGGTCTAATTACAGCGTTTCTTGTATTAGAACCGCAACTCCAGAAATCAGTCACTTTCTCACTCTGAGAGGAGGTACCTCTTGTGCCTGCCTACAAAGGATGGGTTTTGATTTGCCTGATTCTTGGCAAGTGGTAAACTACTCTGTGACAAGGTGCTGGGCAGGCAAGTAACCTTTTCTGAGAGGGCATGACTCTGTACTTGCTCATTTTGTCAGTGCACAACTGGTTGTGTGCCATTTGCACGGTGAACAGATTATCCCACTGCACAGAAATGTGTGTGTGTTCCTGCTTTATCATTGTTTATGTGTTGATTGAGACCAAGGCCGGTAGAAGCCTCGGTGGCAATATCTGCTGTAAGCAGATAACTTGAATGCAGGGTCTTCTGGTCTGAGGTAAGCGTGTGGTGCTGCGAAGATTACTGTAGGTTTCAGTCAGAACGTATTTGTGGGACTGTACTTGAGCAATGATAGAAGACTGCTGTTAGTTATATTAAATACAGGCAGCACAACCTGAGGAACCATGTATTGGATAGGAGAGAGACAGGTATCAGTTTATTGGTAGTGAAATTAGGGGATGCATGAGTGTGTTTGAGAGTTGATTTGATGCCTTGCCTCAGAGCTGAAACAGCTGTTGGTTCTTCTGTCGTAGACTACAAACTTTTAAAATGAACTGTTTGCTTTCTGGTCTTGATGGACTGTATTTCCCAGCTGCTGCTGTTGCTTTGCTTTCAGAAAGGAGGTTTGCTTGGTTGGTTTTTGCCAAACAAAACGTTTCCTCTGAGATGTCTGTCTTGTCCAGAAACACTTGAAGTAGTATTTCACTTTCAGTGCTTCTGGGGCATGTCTTATGGGTCCCGGGCCTGTAGGTGGCCCATGGGGAACATCTACTTGAAGGGGTGCTGCCTGTTAATCCTGTAAGAGGAGAGCGAGTCACCTAAGAGGCCATACCTATTCCTGCTGCTTGGAAACCAAGGCATTCTGAGACAGCCCTCTCTCTGCTCAAGGTCATACAGGGCACTTGGAGCCAGGACTAAGGTCTTCCTCAGGGCAGGTTTCCTGACTTCTGGACCAGCGTTTGAAATCATGGCATGCACTGTTTTTTCGTATAAGGAGTGGGCCACTGGTGGCTGACAAGGTTCTCCTTATTTTGTTTCCTTAGATTCATCATGACACTAAAACACTGTACGAGCCCCTCAGCATCTTCACATGAAGAAATCTTTGCCGTGTTATGGTGCGTAACTCTTTTTCTGTGCCTTCATACTTTTTAGACTTGGGCAAGTGAAAGACTCATTCCTTTCAGGGAAAAGGAATGAGTGAAATGGGAATCAGGGCTCTGCAAGGAAGAAAACCTCACAATATCAAACCCAGACTGAACCGGAACATCTCTAGTGTGAGCCGTTCTGTCACAAGGGACCACACGTGGAAGGCACAGGCTCTAAAATTTGATCTGCTGGCAACTTGAGAGCACCTAAGGGCTTTCACCTAAGGTGAAAGAATGCAATTTGGCTGCTCATGTTGGAGCCATCTGACTGGAGCTGTAGCTTGACCGTAGCTGAGGCACACAGCTGGATGGGGGCTTACTCAGCCTGTGGCACCTGTAAGAGCCTGGGCACCTGTTTATACGAAAGACCAGACCCACCCTCGTTTGGTTTTTTTCCCCTTGTGATTATTTCACAGGAGAAATCCTGAGCGTTCTTGACTGTGGAGTAGAGCTGAGGCATGCCTGCCTGCGTCCTACAGGGCTGGTGGCCGCTGAGCGGGCAGCAGCAAGCGTGACTATTGACCAAGCTTGGGTGTCTTTCTGTTCACAGCATGCGCTGCCTGTCCCTTCTGAAGATGGCAATGTTCCGGGACAAAAAAGAGACTGCAGTAAAGTATTGCAGCATTCTAAACGACCACTTCAAGGTAGGACACGCGTAACTGAGCTGCCGGATGGGTGGCATCACCCAGCCATCAGTGACCGATGTCAGCTGAACAGCCCAAATCTAACAAGAGTTCTTTTCCTTGCTGCAGAGACTTCCCACAAAAGCACCTTCTCCGTTTGGTGCAAGGTGAGATTTGAAAATACGTGTGTAGTAATGTGCCTCTAAGGGTGTGAGTGAAAACAGCAGCTGGAGTGCTTGAGCTGCAAGCTGCATGTGAGAGTGCCTTTGCATTTGCTCTTTCTTGCCGCCTGAACTCATACTGTTAGGGGGCATGAGTCTCTTTCTGCTCTCTCTTTCCCATCTCTTCTTGTTGGGAAGAGGTTTTTTTTTGGTTATGAGGTCCAGAGTTACCGTGTATCAAGCAGAGCAGTTCTTTACCGAAGAAGTTTGTGAAAGAGTGCCTTTTCCTCTCATATGCCCTGCCCTGCGTGCTTGTTAACACTTCCCAGCCTTCTAATACCGCTGAGCTCTGTGTATTCACAATGTGTTAATGGGACTTCCCAAGTGACAGTGCTGCTGTTGTCCCTCTGTGCCTCTTCTTTGAAACCAACCAAACGTTTTCTCTCTTTTTTCCCAGAGTGTTTTGGGGATCTCGACGCAGCATCGGACGAGCTGTGACTGACCAGCAGCTTGATCAGACTGGTCCGCTGTGTTAGACAGGGTTTACATTGGCTGAGACTGGAAACCAAAATGCCTTCACTGGTGCTCAAGTTAGCTAGTTAAGTTGGTTCTTCTTCTACTTAAGTATCTGGAACAAATTCTTCTTCTTCTAAAAGCACCTGAAACCACTTCTTCTTCTTCTTAAGTAACTGGAACAACTTCTCAGGTACCTGGAAGAACTGCTTAGGTGCCTGCAAAAACATCTTAGGTACCTGGAAGAACTTGTTAGGTACCTGGAACAACTTTTTAAGTACCTGGAACTTCTTACTATCATTCTTATTCCTATTATTATTATTTTTTCATCCCTTGGGTTTTTCGTTTGTTTGATTTTTGCACTTTCAGAGCCTGAAGCAACCTCTCCCCACTAATGAAAGCTTGGATTTTCTTGCCAGTGACTGCAGAAGTTCAGGCTGGGAACGTGGCTTAGGTGGAAAGAGGCGGGGCACTGTCTCCTGCAGATACAGGATTTGGTTTCTAGCAGCCCAAAGCTGCTGTTGAGAATTGGCTTTAGTTGTGTGGGGGTTTACAGAAAGCCCCAATGAGAAAGGAATAATCCAGAATTAGACATGAACTACAATTGTAGGAACCTGAATTATATTTCCCCAACTTCTCCTCCCCTCCACCGTGTATCTGAAGATCACACTGGAGCTAAGGGGATTCTCAGTTGCAGTGCTGGTGGGTGAGGTGTGAGTCCCGTTTTCACTCGAGAGGAAGCCCAAAGCAGCCAAGCAGGTGAAGAACAGAAAAGGGTCAGGCAGACTCACTGAGGCTGTTTCAGCTCCTCTTGGTAAGGCAGCTGATTTTAAGTAGTGCCTGCCACGTATTGTTAGTCAGAAGCAATATTTAAGGTAGACTTAGCGGTCACATGCCAGTATTAAAGGAAGGAAGGTGGAGAAGCCCAGAACTTTTCCTAGAGGAGAGCACTGACATCCATGTTTGGCTTGATACGGGTACTCTTCAAGCACAGGGTAATGGTCTACAGAGTCAGATTTGCAGTAGGGCACGTCAATTCTTGCCATAATCTGTGCCTCTGCAAGCTCTTCAATGCAGAGGTTCAGGCTGGGAACCTGGGTCGGGTGGAAAGAGGCTGGGCAGTGTTGGGTCCCCAGTCAGTACAGGCAGCAAAACGGCTCCTCGGGCTTTCAAGCTGGAAACAACGGTGCAGTTTTGATTCTGAGTTCAGTGCTGTTTGATGGATCTCAAGTCTCCTGTAGGAAGTGGTGTACTGAAGAATAACTGCTCCACAGGCAACCACAGGTTCAGCTGCACCAAAGTGAAACCATTCAGGCAGTATGATTTGGTTCAGGATCTCATGACCGTGGTGGCTCCTTGAGGAAAAGGCAGAGGAATGTGGAGTTGTGTGTGGGGAGATTGAAAATGAGGCAGCTGAACACATTGCACAAGGCATGTTACACTGCTCTCCCATGGAACAGGCTGGAAGCTTGTTTTGGGTTGCGCACAGGTGATGGAGAGAAAGATCTAGAATTCTTGTTAATTTCTATGACTTTTGATAAGGTATCCTTTCTGTGAAATAACAGCATTCCACTGTTCATGTGTGCAGAGCCTCCCCCCGGAGACCAGTCCCTCACCCAACAGTGCTGTAGGGGATCAGACTGCCGTGGCTGAAAGCTTTCCTCAAAGGGAACTTGACACAGGGTTCCGCCCGTCCACAGAAAATCTTCAGCCAAACATCAAAGACGACTGCGGAACTGGCAGGGAACCTCAGAAACTGAGTTGCAGGGGTCAGCTCTCACCGAGCAATCACCTGGTGAGTAGTTGTCAGCGTAGGGCTGAGCAAACCCTCTTGTTCAGCAAATGAGGAATCTGTCAAACTGATGATTTGCACCCTATCAGAGATGTCTTCATGTATGGGTTTTCAGATTAACAGTGTGTATTTGACTGAGATGATTTAATACTGCACTCACAACCTAATGGGGTCACTCAGCAAGGCCTGCAGAAGCTGCAAAGGCTGCTCTGAGGTCTCCACACAGCCTTCTCTTCTACAGGCTGAACAGCCAAAACTCTCTCAGCCCATCTTCATACGTTGTGGCCCTCCTCTGCACTTGCTCCAACAGCTCCATGTCCTTATGCTGAGGACACTGGAACTGTGCACAGTGCTGCAAGTGAGGTCGCACAACCCTCATCTTTTGGTGTGTGTTGTTTTTCTTTTTTTCTGGGGTTTAGTTGGACTTTTTTTGTTGGTTTGGTTTGGGTTTGGGTTTTTGGGTTTTGGGGTTTGGGTTTTGGGTTTTGGTTTGGTTTTGTGTTTTGCTTTTATTCTCCCCTTCCCAAAGAATTTCAGTATTAACTTTTGGACTGTGCTTCCAGACAGCTCAGCACCGACTTCTGGAAGAGTTTGGAAGTTGTAAACGCAACATCCACAAGTTCAGCTTCACCCTCTTGACCGCGTCTTTCACAGGTGGCTTCGGAAGCACCCGCAGGCTTGGGTTTGCAGCACTGCCCCTCCACTTCCACTGCTTCCAGAACGCGGGCGCGTTCTGTAACGCCTGGGCACGTTCTGGAACCCCTGGGAGCGCTCTGGAACCCCGCTGCGTGATGTAGCTCCCATTGTTAGCTGCCGTTGATAGCTGCCGTTGATAGCTGCCGTTGTTAGCAGCCGTGGATAGCTGCCATTGATAGCTGCCGTTGTTAGCAGCCGTGGATAGCTGCCGTTGATAGCTGCCGTTGTTAGCTCCCGTTATTCGTTCCCCTGCGTCGATTCGGGGCTGCTTTCTGCCTCAGGCCGGGGCGCCAAAGCCCGGGCAGCAGCGGCGGCACGGGGGTGCAAGGTAAGGCGGACGGGACCAGCTCCCCGCCGCTGGCCTGGTGCTTGCCGACAGCTGCCGGGACAACCGGCGGGGAAGGGAAGGGAAAGGGAAAGGGAAAGGGAAAGGGAAAGGGAAAGGGAAAGGGAAAGGGAAAGGGAAAGGGAAAGGGAAGGGCAGGACGAGGCGGCCGGGGCCGGCAGCCGTCGGAGCTCCCCGCGGGCGCCCTCGAACCCGGGGAGCGAGGACGGGAGCAGAAGTGCCGCCTCCGCCTGGGTTAAGGGGGCGATCACGTGAAACCCGGCTCCCCGGCAGCCAGGGCGCTGTCCGAGCCGCCGTAGCCGAGCGCCCCCGCGGGTTGCCTCGGCCGCTGCACAATTTGGCTGCCTGCTCCGCCGCCTCCCGTTGCGGGAGTTAGGAACAGAACGGTTGCTTCAGAGCAAGACAAGGCATCCTGGCTAAACTAACCAGCTAGGCCAAAAGACATCGGGGAGGAAAGCTTCTGCCTACATACACAGCCTGTCTGCAGGCGATAAAAGCAAAGGCGTGTATACCTTGTTGCGGTATGTTAGATGAGTGATGCCCATGCAACCTCAAATCGGTGCTGCATCAGTACGGTTGAAAAGCTGGCCCTGTCAAAGGCACCTGCAAAACTTGGATTGTTCAGTGAAATCTCGATTTTACTGCTGGACACTCACATGCTTCATAGCCGTGTTAAGGATAAGTTGGTGACAGGGCAGGCTTCCCCAACAGCCTGTTTAGTCAAACGTGTGCATGCGGCTCGCTGCCTATGTTATTACAATGTGACATCCGTGCAGCGGCTGAACGTTGGGAGACCAGGAATGCAGAATTAAAGAAACAGAAGTTAAAAAGCAGTTGGAATTCCTTCAATGCGTGCTTCCTGCTTCTCCTACCTTTGTTTCTCTGTAAGTTCAAGTGGACATCTTGTTCTTTTAAGGCTGTTGATTTACCAGCAAAAGTGACATTTTTCATGGTTCTTCAGCGGGAACAAATATTAAGGGTTTGCTTGCTTCCAGATCTGTAAACTCAGTATGCGCGTCTATTCCTTAGTCTCAGTAGCTGCAGGTTGAGGTGGGTGCCTGGCAGGCATCCCATCTTTCCCATCCGTATCTTTGTATGGCTTGCAGAAGGGTTATCCGATGGTATCTTACCTGGGATTAAAACCATGACCCAGAGATCAGCTGCTTCATCTAATCATCAAAGCATCTGTGCTCCCGTTTAATATCAGTGATGAGTGTTTGTGGCTTGTTTGTGGCTCTAACAGGTCTCTCTGAAACCCAGAGAGGCGTTTACGGGAGCATTCCCAGCACTTACAAGCTTTTGCAGAAGTCAGTGTCTTGAACTGTTAAGTGTGTTTGATGCAGAGATTGTGCCTCAGCCTCTCGATATTGAGGATTGTGGAGAAATCTGTCAAACTAGTGAACCTCAGAAATGATTTGTTGTCTCGGGTAAGAAATCTGTTCTCTAGGTTACATCCAACCTTCCTGTTGGGTAGGATTTCACACCATCGTCCTGAACGTAATTGAAAGGCGATTGAGTCTGCTCAGGACAATTGAGGGATCCGCTCTGAAATACCTGCAGGAGAGTGCAGAGGGGAGAGTGTTGTGTATCTCTTAATTGTGCAGTGAAAAGAACTTTGGAGACTGTGCACAGACACACACGGACAGAGGAAATAAGCAGCGGGGGTTTATGTTTTGTTTGCTGTAACCGGCATTCTGGACATCACTGTACTGTAATGAGTCGCTGCTTTGGAAAGCCAAGACTTTTCATGGTTGCTCATTTGGCTTTCTCTCTGCTGACTGAGGAAGGATGTTCCTGGGTTGGCCTTTGTGACTGTTGAAGCAAAGCTTGAGTGACATCTACTGAGCACAATGTGTTCGTCTTTTGTCAAAGAGATGTTCAGTATCTTTTTTTCCTCTTCCAGTTGAAGATATGCCGTTGTTGTTGACGTGACTCACCGGAAGGCGTCACAATGGACAAGAGCAGCAGCATTAGGTATGAATAATGTGATGTATTCCTGGCTTCCCAGGTGCTGTGCCAATTGTGAGAGGTTTGAAAACAATAATGCCCCCCATCAGTGCAAGCATCACAGTGACTGAGTGGGAGAGCAGGAGTTTCGTATCTAACGTTCTGTCTTTACGAAAGGCATCGATTCTTTGGGAAACCAGAATCTGTTGCAAAACGGACAGTGCTTAACACTGGATATCACCGTGACCCTCATGTAGATGTAGCGCTTAGGGACACCTTTTAGTGGTGGCCATGGTAGTGCTAGTTAATGGATGGGCTGCATGACCTTCGTGTCCTTTTCCAACCTAAATGATTCTGTGATTCTCACTGCTGAGAGCAGTCCCTTGTCCCATGGAAACTGCTCATTACAGGGAGTTGAGGTGTTTGCTTACAACACACCTTGCCTTGGTACCTAATGCACCAGCCCCACTGCTTCACATCCTGTCCTGTTCACAGCCTCGGCATAGCAGGGGGCAATGTTGCCATCCCAGTGATCTGTGTGAAGCAACCCAGCCTTAAAGCAAGGATTTGTGCACTCACTTGGTTTTCTGCGCACATCTGGGTTGAGAAAAGCAATGCTGGTTCATATGGTTGTGGAATATTTTATGGCACTCAGAGTGGTAAGGGAATAATGGCAGGGAAGATGATGCCAATTGCTCCCGATGGCTGCCAAAAGTTAGTAGAGCGCAGGCTCTGCTGCAGTCTGGTTCCTGGGAGAAGGTGATTTCTCTTTTAAATCTATTCTCGTCAGTTTACATATTGGAGGACAAAGGGCTGTTTGAATTTCTTTTCTCAGAAGTGTTTGATTCCTAAGAGCTGTAAAGCAGTTTCTTTCATAACGGGCTGCATCCAACTTAGTCTCCTGTTGTTGTTAAAGTTGTTGGGGTTTTTTCATTCTGTCAAGTGTTTGACTCAGTTTCCTCCCTTTGCCCTGCTGCTGCTCTGGCCTCACCTCAGCTATGCTCTGTGGTGAAATCTAATTGCTTTTCATGATTTGCCCAGCGAGGACGTGCTGCTGGCAGTCAGCTTTGGCTCTGGAAAGTGCTAGGTTTAAGAAGAAGGTGCTCTAAAGCACGGCTATGTGAAAGTGCTTTGCTGAACCAGGGTCAGCAGGGAGTTCTGCTGCCTCAGCCTTCTTCAGACTTGCCATTGCTTACAGCACACCGCTTCAGTCGCTTTGTTAAGCTGTTTTTTCTGTACGCTTCCACATATGGGTTTCTGAATTTTGCTTGCCTTCCAACTGTATTTGGAGGCAGAAGTTTGGGGATCAGGTGAATCTATTTCTCCAAACACATGGAGCCCTTAAAATGCTATGGTTTATAAGCTGTGCTTTACAGTAGCAGAGCTGGCATGGCTAGTTCCTCGACTACTGATGGAGAAAGACACAGGATGTTCTACTTTACAGCAAATAGATTTTAGGAAAGCTTACTAGCCATGTATTTGATGATTTTAATTTCCCTTGGTATCGATTCCTTCTTCATTGGTACTCTGCTTGATTGTTTCGCAATACTTAAGCCTCCGGGATTTGTCCCAGAAACTGAATGGGTTATCATATCTTTATTAGTATAATGTCGTATTGCATTTTTTCTTGAGTTAAGGGATGCCGTATTCCCGTTTGAACAGTCCCTGATCCGGCTTTGTGGAATCTTGCAACAAACGCTAGGTACTGATTGCTACTCTTAAGTTTTTCTTTTTGTTGGTGTTTGTTTTACTTAATGCTTCCTGAAAACAACAATGTGCAAAGTTTAATTTATCCATATTACCCCCATGCATGCCCACCCCCCAGCCCCCTAAGTAGCATTGTAAGAGGAAAGACCCAGGAGCAAGGAAATCTGCCAGCAGGTGAAAATTCCTAACTTCCCCAGGCTCTGGGGAAACGTGGAAAACTTTCAGGTGCTTCGGGAGGAGGAAGTTGAACAGAGGAGCAAGGTAAGAGGTTTGAAAATCCATGGGTGTGTGAGGTGAGTGGGACTGAACCAACACTCATGGCAGACATGTGAAATGGAGAGCAAGGAGATGCCCACCTTCCTTCTGGGAGTTCTGGTCTGGGCAATGTATCAGCACCTGCACCTCATATGGAAACGTGGCCATTTATGCTTGGAAGCTCTTTTTTTTTCCCATGTAAATCTGTAAGTATATGGCCAGGTAAGATGGTGCCCTGTACATAAAATACATACAATGTCCCCACATTCTGTGCTTTATCACCGGTGCCTGAGGTCAGTAGTCGGGTTTTCAGGAATTCTGAATTAAGAAAGAGCGGCATCCAGGTTGCCTGCACACCTTTGCTTGTTTTTCTGTTGGATTTGAAACAGGGTACCGGATATATTCTGGCAGAAAGCTTTCTTCAGGGAAGCACTCATTTATCAGACTTGAAATGTTCCCCAGGAACTTAGCATTTGTCATCCAATCTTGCAATGAAAATGGCATTAATTTTGCTGTTGGGGCAATGACAGCAATGAGGTAGAGGCTTGAGGAACAAGACCCAAAGAGCTTGTTAGGACCATTAACTCCCCTTCTTTTGTAAGCAGGTATTTCACTCCCAGGATAGGTTTGTCCTGAAGGCTGCTGGTGGTTCACGGTCATGCCTTGGTCACTGCCTGGGTGTCAGTGGTGCTAACATTTCTGAAGTGCTTGCCTTTGCAAAAAGCAATAGCACCCTTTTCATCACAGTGTATCTGCTTAGGGGATATGTTACAAGAAAGGCCAGCAGGTGTTTCTGTGCCGCACTTTTATTGGGTCATCCTTTTGATTCTTTGCGGGTTTGCAATCTCTTCAGAGCCGCAGCAGAGGTCTCTGCTCTGTGCTTTGAAGAACTGATGGCAGGCGGTGTGAAGCAGGGTTAGACTTCTTAACTGTCTCGTGGGGTTTCATAGGCATTAGTGAGACAAGCGCTGAAATACCGAAGTTAAAAAACGGCGTGGGGAAATGCCTGGTTGGAAGCAGGTTATTTGAGAGTCTTACCCTGCCTGACAGTGGTTGTAGCTCTAGACAGAGTCAGGGGTGAGGGAAAACAAAGCAGCCTACATATAAGAATGTACAATCTCCTCCAGAAGGTGGATGCAATGGTTACAATAGGGCATGCATCTCCTCGGTCCCTCGGTGAGGGAAGCTCAGCCCTCCTGCCTTGTGCTGAGGTCAATGCGTGTCACTCGGAGCGTGTGTCGGAGGGCAGGGGATGAGGAGCCCCAGGGAGAGGCAAACCTGATTCATTCTCTCAACCCTTCTGTCGCCACAGAGCACTGAGGGCAAGGACTCAATGAGGCCATTGGTTGTTACCTCGAACGGACTCATAAGGGCGGAGGGTCTGACGGATTTTATCGGAGAAGGTGGTGTATCCCTGGAAGATGTCCTGAGTCGCTGCTGAGCGGACAAAATGCTGCATGTGCCTGCTCCTCCTGCAGCACTTGGGTGTAATTTTCCAGCCTTGGCCTCAAGCTTGGCGTGAAATCGCCACCATTATGGTCGGGCAGCTGTGACTTCCTTCAAGAGTGGCAGTTTCCCATACAAAAGGACAGCCAGCTGAGAACAGTCTTGGAAAGAGACCGATCCCCTGGAAGATTAAAACTGGAAACTGAGTTCCAGGGAATGTGGAAGCCAATGAACTAGAAAAGCTACAATGTAATTAACAAGTAGGTTGGCTGGTTGCCTTTTACCAGCTGGCTGTCAGGTTTTGCTCCTTGAAGAAGGAAAGAAAAGTTGCTCTGATGTGACCGTCTGTTCTCATAGCTGAGACAGGCATATTTTTAATAGGACTGAAGTGGGGCTTCCTTTCTAATTTCCATTTGCAGGAGCAATGTCAGTTCACTCCATGCCCTTCCTGCCAAGGTCTGAGGAAGAGCATCTTCCTCATTTGCCACAGTCTTTGCAAGGGCTCTGCTGGTGGTGACCATTGCCAGGGGCTGAAACTGCGCAGGTGACAAAGAGGGGCTCTTTCACCGATAACCTCTGGTTCTCACGGGCTTAAAACACACCAGAAACAGGGCAAGGGCTTGGAAAAGAGCAGCAGAGCTATAGTGCAGGAAAACAAGGAGGGGGAAGACAGACCCAAAACCAAAGAGGAAACTGTAAAATGGGGGGATGAGAGGAACCACCCACAAAAGCATCAAACATACTTCATTATCCTCCTTTTCTTGGTGGTATATGTACTGACTGAAGCCACTACCTGTCCTCTCCCTGATTTTGGGCTCCCAGATGAGGGGAGGGTATTCCTGTGGACCCATGAGCACTGCCTGCCCTTCCTGAGCTGCTTCACAGGGGTTCTGCCTGACAGGCATCCACTCGTGAGACTTGTGGTTGCATTACGTTTGTTGCTCAGTTGTTTAATGAAATGCTTTTAATGGAAATGTGAACCCAGAGCGAAATGCAGGACCTAATAGAATAATCTCTTCATTGCAGTGCTGTAAAAGATTATTGGCACATGATTCCTGTACTTGCAGGGGGGACAGCAGGGAGGAAAGAATATTGAATGAAAGGCACTGAACCCTTCAGCTGCTAAGAGCGAGGATTTACTGCCAGTCTGATCATCAGGCTAAGCAGGGCAACTAAACTGACAATAGTAAGGGCTTTTGGAGGTAGAAATTGCCTCATTCAGGGTATTCAGTGTGAGGCACGTAAACTGTGCCAGGATAAATGCACAAAGAATGATTGACGAATAGTGGTGAGATACTCATGCGTGCGCTGTCCTTAGGCAACCCAGAAAGAGTATTAATCAGCACCCTGCCCAGTTATTGGCAGGTAACTCCTGGTATGTCGGAGTTTGCCATTTCAGCTAGAGAATTCATTGTCCCTCTGCCTTCCTGTAGGAATCATGGCTTTTATAGTGTGATGTGGTTCACAGAAAATACCGCGTTTTTAAGCAGCAAAGGAGAAGTGCTTTGAGGCACAGTTGCGTTGTCATGTTTTGGTATTGCTGCAAGCCTTTCAAGACACAAGTCCTTGCAGAAGCTGTATCCATCTTTCAGATATCTCACCTAGGTTAGGCAGCAGCAAGTAAAAAAACGCTAGCTCTGTACTGAGCTCGCAGTCGGCTTGGTGTAGAGCCGTGTGCTTTCCAGAAGAGAGTGTGGTTATTAGGGACTATTGCCCCAGGAGCACATGCTGCTCAGGAAGGCAGGGCAGGTGTTTTGGGAGTGGCCTTACTGGTTCCCACCAGCACTCAGTTTCCCAGTTTGCTGCATGGTTTCCCCAGGCTGCCTGAGAACAAGGAAGGACCCCTGACTTCATCTGCTTGCAGAAGCCCCTCTGTTGCTCAAGCCTTTCTTTACGTATGTTGGGACATCCCATGTTGGACTCTCTCTGGTGCACACGGACGCAGAGCAAGTGCCATGCCCACATCAAGCAAGTTGGAGAGATTTCCAGTGTTTGCCGTGGGTCTTTGTGCCGTCAAACCCACGCTGTTGTCCCGTGGGAAGCAGAGCTAGCTGTTGCTTTTGACCCGAGCCAGAGAGGTGTTCCCGCTGACTGCATGCAAGTGTTGCTGACAGTGGTAAAGCCAAGCAATTTGCTGTTCCTCCTCCCTCTTCCAATACAGAATGAAAGATGGGAGCTTTTCGAGCAGAGGCTCAGATGATGCAAGGAGAGTGTTTTGCTTTACTGTTTTGGGTTTTATTTTAATTGGAAAACAGATGTTGAATAAATATGTTCAGAATTGAAAGTTAAACGCATCTGCAGCTTTCTAAATTGTTATTCTCTTAAAGGAGTAGCTCCTTGTAGTCGCTACAAGTAATAGCTTGTGTAGAATGAACTGCATGTAACTATTTTGACAAAGCAGGAAAAAGGGCAGATAGGCTACTTCAGAGTGTACTTTGGAGCAGCATATGCTCTGCAGCGAGGATTAGGCTTGCATCGGTACCTGCCTAATGCCTCCTGTCATGGATTATTGCTCTTGCATGTTTGACCGCTTTCCGAGTCCTTTTGAATGACAAGGAGATGCTTTGTTATCTCGACATCAGGCTGATGATTTGAATGCAGTTTGAAACACCACATGGGGACCTACTCAGATACAGGACATGTGTGCCTCTAGTAAAATTGAACAACAGTTACAAACCGTAGGAAAATTAACAGGCGCCTGTGTGTGTAGATGGAAAAATTGGGAAATACTTCTGGAATAATTATAGTCTGGCAGAGGGTGCAGGAAAGATTTTTAAGTAGGCTTTTCGGTCTATAAACAGAGCTTTTCTGCAAGCATTGCTAAGCTCTTTCTGTTCCTACTTAGTCCTTGCTCTACAGATAAGACTTGTCCAACCTGTTACTCAGTGCATGCTGTTAAGTAAGTGGAAAACTCAAAAGAACCTTTTCATTCGTGCATGATTTGTTTGCTGCTAATTCCTCTGAAAGTACAAAACAATCTTTAATATTACTTGAATTGTTCTTAATCGCAAATGAGTTACAGTACAGTTCTGTTCCTGTTTGTAGCACATTCGGTCTGATGTAGGCAGCTGTTTTGGGAAGGATTTTACACACATTATTTGCTGATGTGCTCAATAGGTTGCAGGGAGTTAAAGATTCAGAAGGCACAACTGCACATATCCATATTTTTGAAGCAGTTTCATATGCTCCTATTTGTAGGGTTTGCTTTTGTTATGGTTCACGGCAAATGAAACCACTGATAACATTTGAGGTGTAGTTTAAACAAGTTCAGGTTTGCAGCGATGAAAGGAAGAGACGTGAAGGCTGGTGTGTTACGTTCCTTTTTACGTTGGGCTGGATTTGCATTAAGCTGTAGGACTTCAAGAGTACACATTTGCCTGCAGATGGGATGGTAGCAGAGGGAGGAAAGGAGGGCACTTCTGGCTGTGCAGGAAATACAAGGTGAAAGGCTCTTGGGCTCTGCAGCAGTGTCGCTGCCATGCCAGCCTCTCTGACAAACTGCCTGTCAGTGTTGGGGAAGGGCTGGGTGAAATCAGGCCTTTGGAAAACCCCGGGCTTTTTTGGAAGGGTTTAAGGAAGGGGCGTATTCACTTGGCTGGAGGTACAGGGGATGTTAGCTGTGTGAGCAGGAGTATGGTGTGAGATTTAAAATGCAGGCACATGAAGCAGCTGCTCACTAAACATTTTGGTTTCTTTTTCACTAACTATATATCTTGCTAAAATTCTTCTTTGGTAGAGCAGGGAACAATAGTGGTGGGGTTTTAACAGCATTTAGGAAGCCGGTGCCATAAAATCAGTGGACAAAAAGGCACATCCGCTTGGATAGTTTTAATGTAGTCTTAAAGCAGAAAATTTACTGCATTTGACATCTGGCACCTGCAGGACGCATTTAGTCAGTATAGTCATAGAACTCGAGTAGAAAAATAGATTGTAAGACCTGAATCCGTGTTTTAACTTGCTCGTTTTATTGAGTCCTTCTATGCTAGGCCAGGAATAAAATGTTGGGACAGTTGGTGTGAAACAGGAGGTCTAAGCAATCACAGTTTCATTTTCTACTGTCAGTGAGACGGAAGTATGTGTGTGAATCCAGTGTGAAAGCACTAATTAAAATAGGTCTTTCTCCAGCAGCACTTGTTTGAATGGCCCTTTTAGCCAATCTCTCACATCTCCAAGATTTGCCAGTTAAAGGCATTCTTTTAGAGACCATTTTAAAGAAATAGAAAGCTGACTTGATTTCTACATTCCACTTTTTGTAGGTTGCAGCTGCGAACGCGCAGTTCTCTTGCTGCCTTTAAACCTATTAACAGTAATTGATTTTACGGAACAAAACTAACACCAAAAAAGGCATTTCAAGACCAAAAGCAAATGCCCGTGTAGGATAGGTTTTATCGAGGGCAGAATGTAGGGTTTAGCCTACGTATTTTCCCAGGGAGACCTGGAACAGCTCATCCAAGGTGCTGGATTTCTGCCACTGAGAGGAGGAGTTCAGAGGCAGGTGGGTACAGTGGAAGATTTTGTGCAGCACTTGGCTAAGAAAGCCTTCAGGCTGATTGGGCAGCAGCTGATAACCACTTCTGTCTGTTCAAGTATGCCTTATCGGTGTTAGAAACAGTGATATTTTGCTAGTGGTTGGCGAATTGATAAGATACCACAGTCATGGCCTTTGTGTTTCTGCTGCAGACGTCTCACTGCGTTGGACAGTTTTGCACGCACGTGCATGCGGCGAAAGACTAACCCTGCTCTAAAAGGCTTGCTGCTTACCGTGTAGCAGTTACCTTGTTCCTGTGCTCATAGAACTAACTTAGAGCTGTAAGAGAAAGATTTGGCATAGAGATAATAGCTGAAGCGTTGCACTGAAGTGCAGAGTGCTGGAGGATTCAGCCTGGCTTAACCAAACCTTGAGTTCTGGCACTCTTGCACCAAATTGACTTCAGTCGCATCGTTTTCCTGAGCTGGGGTTTGTAAGCTAACACTCGAGTTAGATTTCTTTATGTGTCTCAGGCTCACTTAAACAATTGGGATAAGTGCACGCTTGTATTTATTGTGAGTGGCATGTAGATAATCAAGAGGAAGGAACGTTGTGGGAGGGGATAATGCTGCACTGCAGTCCGTTCCAGAGCGGTGAGGGTTGTGCTGGGTGCTGTAATCCTGGTGGGGAGCAGAAGGTGTCAAGCTGGGTCTCTTGATGGATGTACTCACATTGGATTTTTCTTGTTGCCTTCCTGCTGTCTGAGCACTGACTTATCCAAGCAAATTACCCCTGTGCTGCACTAACGTGGCCACATTTGGGTTCATTTGTACATTCTTAATTCACAGCAGTTGCTAAGTGCTTTACCCCTGTTCTCATCAAGGGGAATAAGAAAAATCACCTTGCAGCAAGCTCTGGGTGCTGCAGAGGCAGGGTAAGTACCCCTGAAAGAGCTGCCCTGCTGCCAGCGTTCCTGGGCTTGCTCTGTGCCAAGTTTGGAATAATACAATAATGGGTTTTGGTGACGGGATGACATTTGGCTTTTAAATACATAAAACCGGGAAGAGGTCACTTCTGACAACGTAGAACTTGATCTTGTATTCAGGACGTTTGCATGTGAAGCAGTTGGTTTGAAAGCTGAACTGTGGTTCCAGAAGTTTCATCTTAAGTGCCGAAAATTTTTAACAAACTCACAGTGTACGCAGCCCCCTTCAGAAAAAGAGTGGTTACTTTTTTTGAAGGCTGGGTACGATGATAACAGTTCCTTTGCAACCCTGGGTTACTACAGATCACCTTTCAGTAGGTGATCATTGGTGTGGTAGTTGAGAAAACGTCACTGGTGGGAAGGCAAGGCTGTTCCCTCCCAAACTGGGACGCTTGAGAAGTTGAGTGTACTGAGAAGAATATAGGAATTGCGTGGATGCAGTAGACTGTGTGGTAGGGTAGAAAGAGGAGGGAGGAGAGAAAAATGTGCTTCCACACAGTGTGCCTGCGAGTAGAGTAGAAATAGGAGAGGAGGCCAAAACCTGCATGCACATACTGTGCCTCCATGCTGCTGCTTCACAAATGTCCATATATATTCCCAGATTTTGCAGCAGTATTGCACAGAGCTGGTGTAGTTTAAAGGATTTGGTTTTCCATGAACTTATTCTGCTGTGCATGTGACACAGCTTTATTGCTATATTGATGTGGGGCTGGTGGAACTGTGTGTATGCATATGTGGTTGAGGAGGAACAGGGGGATTTGCCCTGGTGCTTTCCAAATTTCTGAGACCACCACTTTAAATACATGTTCATGACTGCTTTAGATGCAACTGCATGGTCTGGCAGTGTCATGGTTTAAGCAAGCAGCTCTCTGACTGCCCATTTAAAGACTAAGTTTTCAAGCCTGTTTATAAAGCTGGCAAAGTTCAATCTCTGAAAGTGGCAACACCTTCAAAACAGTAGATTCATTTTTCATCTCAGGTGAAGAGATACTGTCCTGGGTTCAGCAGCAGCAGTCATTTTTCTCCCTCTTGGTAGCTGGTGCAGCGCTGTGTTTTTGATTTTGGGGCTGGGAACAGCGCTGATAACACCAGTGTTTATAGTTACTGCTTGGTAATGTTTTGGTCTGACCAAGGACTTTCTGAGTCTCATGCTATGACAGGGAGGAGGGGAAGCGGGGAGGAAGCAGCGACAGGACACCTGACCCAAACGGACCAAAGAGGTTATTCCATTCCACAGCACGTCATGTCCAGGATGTAAAACCAGGGAGAGAAGAGACCTGGAAGGGTGTGGTGGTGCACTGGGGGGTTCGCTGCTGGGGGGTGCACTGGCTGGGTCGGGCTTGGTGAGCAGTTGTATGCTCTTTCCTTGTATTTCTCCTGTATTATGACTGGTGGTAGCAGCAGTGATTTGTGTTATACCTTAGTTACTAAACTGTTCTTATCTCAGCCTGTGCGAGTTGAATTCTTTCGATTCTCCTTCCCATCCCCCCAGGACTGGGGGCAGAAAGAGGGGGAGTGAGTGAGTGAGCGAACTGGCTTAAATCACAGCAGTTACACAGAATCACAGAATCATTAGGGTTAGAAGGGACCTCTGGAGATCATCTAGTCCACCCTCCCTGGCAAGGCAGGGACACCTCCTGGGCAGCTTGTTCCAGTGCTCTGCCACCCTCAATGTAAAGAAGTTCTTCCTCCTGTTGAGGTGAAACTTCTTGTGTTCTAGTTTATGGCCATTGGTCCTCGTCCTGTCGTTGGGCACCACTGACAAGCGTCTGGAACCAGTGTTTCACAATTCAATGGATGGATAGTTTTTCACTTCCCACCTTTCTTGATGTATGGTATCAAGAGTCAAAACTACTGAGAAGGATGCTTGCTGTACCTTATATGTATTATATTACCACACGGTAACGTGACATAACTGATTTGTCAACTATATGAACTATATGCATCCTGTTCCAAATGACTTTGATGCTGGACATACACTGTTGTCTGAAAAGCTCAGTAGGTACTTGTTGATAACAGTGGTGTAAAGTGTTAACCATCCTTTCGTTCTCTTTCCTAAAGCTTCTACAATGAGGAGAGAAACCTGCTGCGTGCTAGAGAGAGAGAGAGACGAATTAGGGAGGCTCAGCAGGAGAAAACCATTCTCCCTGAGAATCCTCCCCTCTTCGCAGCACCCTATAAGGTAATGGTGGGGGGGTGTGGTGGAGGGAGAGGAGGAAAGGTGACTGGAGCAGAAGAGCCGAGCTGTGCCTTCTGCATATGGTGTAGCAGACTTGAGTGTGATACGTGCAGAACCAGCATCTTCCCATCTGCTTAACTGAAACTCATCAGAGTATGTGTTTAAAGCTCTGAAGATGGTGCAAGCGCAGTAAGGTCTTTGGGTTGGGCAGATTCATTTGGGGGCTACTTCCTGTAGCTTGGGAGTTTGAGGGAGAGCACCCAAGAGCAGCTCGGCTGCCTGTCTGTGGGCAGCCGTGGTAGAAACAAAGGGGTCTGAGGTTAGTGCTCCTGAAGACTGCAGGCACGCCCACAAGGTTGGCTCAGGAGAACTAATACTGAGTAGAGCAGTCCCACTTGCTTTGGAGGGACTGCATTGCGGGGTCAAAATGAGCTTGCGTAACTTTGCTTCTGGTGATAGGTGGTGATGAAATTGAGATCCTGAAGAATCTCTCTTATGGAGCTGAATCTCTTGAAGTTGAGGGTCCAAGCTTTTTCAATTTCTGCCTCTGTTCTTTTGTTGCAGACTGATAAAGCAGATGACTTGTCAAACCAAATTCGGAAGGTGCTGGGCAATTATGAGGATGTCAAGGGGCTCATCAACTCCAAAACCCAGTGGAATTTCCTAGGGCTTCACGAAGTTCTTCCTCCGGTCTCACCTGAAGCACCTGATTTCCCGCGCTTCCCTGATGAAAATACCAGCCCTACTTCATCATCTTCATTCCATGAGATGACCTGCCATCCACACACTGCAGCTCTAACTGCTCCTCCTGCTCACCACTCAACTCCCTTCAAAATGGCACAGTCAAGAACAAAGCCCGATTCAGGTTTGCATGTGCAGAGTGGCAGCTCATCCAGCGGTCAGAGCCAAAGTCACAAATGCAGTCGTGGTGACAAGGAATGCCACGAAGGTCTTCATCACAGGGGAACTGACAGGCGTGCAGCTGGTGAAGGTCGTGCTGATGACCTGGGCTACTCCATTTTCCAATTTTCTTCATTTCTGACGCCTTTGCCTCCTCCACTGGAGCCTCTGTCACCTCTACGTTCCGACCTGCACGTCACTTCCAAGTCAGAAAAGAGCAGCAAAAGCCAGGAGCTGACCTACAGTCAAACAGAATCATTTCAGGAACAAGTGACAGGATCAGAGGAAGAGCAAAGTCAGGACAGCTCAGACATTAACCTGACCAGCAGCACTCGGCCTTCCTCCCAGACTTGTCCCACAGCTTTACCATCAAAATGCAGTGCGACGCAGCAGAAACCAACTGCCTACGTCAGACCAATGGATGGCCACGATCAGGCACCAGAGGAATCGCCTGATCTCAAACCTCTCCTGGAGGAATACCATAGAGAGCCCTTTGAAAAGATCTCGGATTTGAAGGTGAGTGCCAGAGCCAAGCTATCGAAATTGGAAATCCCTTCTGAGCCCATAAAGGTGAGTGCCATTGTTGGGGGGCTCTGTTACCAGCAGGGTAAGCTCAGCTATGGGAGAACAGGTCACCAAAGGGCAGAGACTGCGAGAAGCGTTGATGGCTGTGCACACATTATCGTTTGTAGAAGGTGTGTTTTGAGATTGCCTTCTGCCAGTACATCGGGGGGGACACCTGGATGGTGAAACTGCAGCACCCACCGTGATTCTGTGTCTGTTTTCTCAGTGAGGCTGCAGCAGGCCTTCTGGTTAGAGAGGCTGCTTCTGTTGCTATGATTTTTGTTTTGCCTGTAAAGATTGTTGAACAGGAGAAGGGGGAAATGATACGCTGAGGAGGTCCTGGGGTGATGTACCTACAGTTAGTGCATGCAGAGCGTCAGTACTCGGTGTGAGTGCTGTGAGTAGAAGTCCCATTCTTGGCTGAGTCCTGGGACAGCTGACTGTGCAGCGAGTTCTATGGCCACCTGGTAGGTTGAAGGTTTTGGGGCTTTTTGGGGTTTTGGGTAATTGTCTGTGGACACCACAGGGTTCTCCTAAGTAAGTTTGTAAGCTGTAACTGTAGGCCCTCAGGAAAGCATCAATGTAAACAAAAGATATCCTGAAGATTTCTACCAGATGGACTTAGCCCTTGGGAAGCATGACACCGTTCTGTTTCCCGCTCCATCGAATGCTTTTTGAGCAATTCCTTGAAGCAAATTTAGTGCAGAAGTGGAATTCGAAATCATAAGCAATATCCTGAAAGCCCTGTGAAATTCTGCATTCAGGGAAAGACTGCAGGCTCGCTCTTGTCCCCCGACTATTAGCAAAAGGGGCAGAACTCGTTTGTGTTTGTTGCTGTCAGCAGAAGGCATCCTGGGCAGCCAGCTCGAGCATGTCTTAGTTGTAGTCACTACACTTGTCCTTTCTCTGTCAGGGACTGAGACCTAAGGCAGCCGGGCAAGGAGAGTGGTGGAAATAGTTTTCAGATTCTATTTTGCCTTTGTAACAGAAAGGGAGAGTGTGGGTGAGGTCTCGGTTTTGTGGAAGAGGGCATTGATCAGCTGCAAACATCTGTAGGTAATTTCTTGTGAAAAATGAGAGGAAAGGGGCAAAATGACATCGATGAGAAGTTGTGAAATTCCTTTAATGCTGAGAGAGTTTATTTGCTTCCAAGCAGGCTTGGCAGTGCACATCCTACCTCAACAGAACATTGTTTATTTGGTGAAAGCTCTGCACCGCAGCCTCCCCTCTCATCGGCTCTGCCTGGGTGCCTACGCTGGGCCCTGCCGGGGCAGCCAGAGCGGAGCTCCCAGACCGGGCCCTGGTCACGAGCCCGGCGCTCACCATCCCGCTCCCCGCCCGCGCCGACTGCCCCACACCCCCAATGACCGCCGCGCTCCCGGGGCGGGTTTTTACCCACTCAGGGTGGTGCCGCCCCTCCTGGCACCGCCCCCTCTGAGAGCTCGGGGCGGAGGGAGCGCCTGCGCTGCCCTCCTGAGGGGAGGGTGCACCCTGGGCAGGGCCGCGCTCGCTGCTCCCTGGTGGCGGTCCTCCTGCAGCGGGGGCTGAGCTGCGGGACGCCGTTACTGGGCTGGGAGGTGTCAGGGAAGCTGAGGGGAAGCAGCAGTGCTGCTCCGGGACCAGGCTGTGCAGGGGCCTCCAGCGTCCGCTGTCGCTCTTGCAGGAAAGGAGGCCGCAAACCCGGGGAGCTGGGAAACAGTGACAGAAAAAAACAACAAAAAAAGGAGGAAGGGGACAATTAAAAGCAAGGGGCTTCCTCCTGAATCTGTTGTCCCCGCCCAGAACCGCTTTGCTGTCCTGCAGGGGGCTGGCGAGGAAACACACTCGCACCAGGAGCAACCGGCTGATGCACTGGTAAAGAAGATCACTAGTGGTGCTGCCAGGGAAAAGCGGCGCTGTAGTAATGGGGACTCTACTTTGAGAGGAACAGAGGCACCCATCTGTCAGCCTGACCCAGGCTCAAGGGAGGTGTGTTGCCTTCCAGGGGTTTGGACCAGGGATGTTGCAAAGAGGCTGCCTGCTGTAGTGCGTCCCACTGACTACGACCCACTTCTAGTGATCCATGTGGGTGCTAGTGATATAGATAACAGTAGCCCGGAGAACATTAAGAAGGACTCCAGAGCCCTGGGAGAGGTGGTTAGGGGCTCTGGAGCTCAGATTGTCTTCTTGTCAATTCTCGAGGACACAGGACAGGACCTTAAAAAGGCGGGGAGGATTGGTCAGGTTCATAAATGGTTAGAAGGGTGGTGCCGTAGTCAGGGGTTTGGGTACCTTGAACATGGGACTCAATTTAGTAGGCCAGGTCTACTGGTGCTGGTGGAGCTGGTCTGACAAAGAAAGGGAAGAGTGGATTTGGTCGGAGGCTTGCCAGGCTGGTCAAGGATGCTTTAAACTAGCTGTGCTGGGGGAGGGGGGCATCATTCCATCCTAACACACCCAATCAGTGGCCAGCACCTATAGTAAACGTTCAGAGCCCATGGCAGGGGGGTTGGAACTAGATGATCTTAAGGTCCTTTCCAGCCCTAGCAGTTCTATGATTCTATGATTCGAGAACCAAAGTGTATCCTTAGTAGTCACTTGTATTGTTAACAGGTACCTTAATGCACAGGTTTAAAAACAAATGAGTAAAAGACACAAACTAAACCCAACCAAACAGTAGCTAAGCTCGGTTTGGATCGAAGTGACTACAATTTAGTTGCAAAATGAGTTGGAAAAGCTTTCTGTTTGCCCTCTTAAGAAAGGGTCGACATTCCCCATGCATCAAACACTATAAACACCTCTTAAAACTGTGCTTTAGGACCACCCATGCTGACAGTTTGCTTGCAGGATGGTGCCTGCCTGACTAGAAATTCTTTTTATCCCAGGTGTATTCCCACAGTCTTCATATTTGTTCCAATGAAGGCTCTCCCGAATAGGTAACTAGGAAAGGTTGCTTCAGCTTTCCCCAAAAGCGGCTTTGTCACCACGTCCTCTAAGCACAGGTGGATGGAGTAAGCCTTGTTTCAGATCGTTGGACCTGTCTTTGTATCAGAGATGTATTTCAATCTCTTTAGTGGGAATGGCACGTTTAAAAATCCTTGGCAGAGAATCTGCTTTGGTGTCTGGTGTTCCTTAGGATAGCCTGCAAAAGCCTTTGTGGAGATTTCTGGGGTTTATGTCTTTGTTTTGATCAAGTTGATTCTAGCTTCAAATTTTGGCAGGCTTTCTCAATACACAGCAGAACATTATTGCATCCACCATCCCGTTTATTAGAGGCTTGGTTAAAATTCATACAGTCTCTTTTGTTGACGGGGTCACTTTAGAGGTGTGCTCTATGTGTGTGCATCTTGCACCTCTCTATAGTATTAGAGGGTAGATTTTGACACAGAAATGCAGGTGGAAAATCACTTTGACGAGTAAGTTAGTGTGTTATTCCTAGGGGCACTTGTGTGTGAGTAGAGAGTCCACCTGGTATGCAAGATCTCCTCCTGCTCTGAGCTAGGGAAGCGCATGCGGGTGAAGTGAGGACAGGGTGGTAGGTTTTGGTCTGATCTTGCCCTGCCGGTTCTTTTCAAACTAAGTCTTCATTCACGCATATGCAGTTTTGGGATCCCCATTGCATTCAAGCGGCAAAGGCCCATGCAGTTGACATGGAAAAATACATTTATAACCAAATATTTATCTTAGAATAATGTATTAAATTGGAAGCAGCTGTAAATGTGAAACTGTTTTAGCAGCCTGAAGAGGTGACCTTCTCTGCTGCTGGTTGATAGGTGCAGTGGCAAGGCTGTCATTAGGAAACAGAGAAAAGGGACAGCACAATGAAGGGCATGGAACTCGAAATTGCCTTTGCTTATCCTGCTCGCTTGGGTTTTCTCAGCACTAAGAATTGAGCCTGAAACCAGGCCAAGAGCTGTAGCTGGTATTCTTGAGCCACACACACACATTGCAAGTCCATTTCCATTAGGAGGAGACAGCAGGCCACATAGGGAATGTGTGCGTGCTCTAGCTGTTCTTCACCTACACTGCCTGCATATCTACAGCACCAGTTTCACCTGAGGTGAAAGGGCCTGAGAAGCAGCAGAGGGCTGATTTGTGTCAGAGGGGCAGCTCTACATGGGCTGTGCCAACAGAGGCATTCAGATAAGCAGTCAGGTGGAAATCACTGCCTGTTATAGTAAAGGCAGACTAGTTCCTCATCATGTTGCTCTAACCCGGCGGTGCATTCAGGGTTTTATTCTGGACTGCTCCAGTTAGTCGTACTGCTTTTCAACCTTTCTAATCACAGTTGGTGTTCCCGTGAGTCCAGGAACTGGCATTTAAGAGTCTGGTGGGTTATTCTTCCACTTACAGCCACCTTTGCTTTGCCTTCTCCAAGCTTAGGGCTTTATACCGGCTTCTTATTCTGCTGCGTGCACGTGGGTGCATAGAAGAACACAAGTTATGAACCAAGAGGAATCCTGTTAGCTGAACAAGCACCACTGTTTAATGAACTCTCTGTCACTTTGATTCTTTCTCATCTTTATTAGAATATATCTTCTCCTAAAGACATGAAAGCAACAGGCTTTGCAGAATAAACTGCCCTTCTGATGGGGCTTTTTAGCCTTTCATTATGAATGGACTTCCATGGCATTTGGAGAACTGTTGGTAAGCAGATGTTTGATGAGTGCATCTGTTTATCTCATGTTGGTTGGTAAACAAACAAACTCATGCTGCTTCCTTCTTTTTCTTTCCTTGTAGCGAACCTTCCACTGTGATGCCCAAGCCGTTAATGAAATTTTGAAGGTAGGAGCTCTTAAATAATAGATCTACGTGTTTGTATTTTGTACACATTAAAGTAGTGGGGGGGAGAGGAGGAGGAATGTCCCTGTGTGCGTGGCACTGCTGCTGGGCTGTGCTTCTCCGTCGCTGTAATTATAGTACATTTGTGCAAGGCTAAGCCAGCTCTAACGCAAAACTGTCTGTGTAACCTGTGTCAGAGATGGCTTTGTGGGCAGTGCACAGGCTCCCAGTACTCAGCTGGGCCTGAGCACGTGTGACCCGTTCACTGAGCAGAGAGTGAAAATCAGGTAACTGTTCCAGGAGAGGCAGGGAGGGTGGCAGGCCAAATGAATTCCTTTCTTTCTGGGAGTGGCTATTACACTCGTCAGGATTTAAGCTTACTAGGGAGACAAGAAAAGTCTGTCTTGTGTGATTTCAACCGAGTGGTTCTGAATTTCTGAGCCCCAGCTTCCCCAAAGGCTTTGTCTAGATTAACCCCCATTCAGGTGTTTTAGCGTGTGTTCAAGACAAAGATCCTTGTCTGTGCTAGGCTGTTCATGTGGTTGTTGCAGTGCAAGCCAAAGCTGTAGCACAGTCGTCTGTGTCCAGCTGGGGGGCCAGAAGAGGCAGGTTGGAGGTTGATCCCTGTCCTGTGGCTGCGGTCTGTGTGCTGTGCTCTCAGCTGGGCCGTGGTTTAGCCCAACAAGCTGGTAGCTGGGTGAGAGTTAGGGCAGGGCGACAGGGCAGAAAGACTCCTAAAGACATAGCGCATCAGGCGTTCTGTCTCTTTGGTTTGAAACCATGTCTTGGAGCTCTGCACCAAAGGCATCTTGGTCAGTCAGAGCAAAAGCCAGTGTTTCAGGTAGAATAGCATGAGGAATGGAGCAAGTCCTCATGATGGTCTGGCTTGCTGAGCTTAAAGAGGGCTTCTTGCTGTGGTATTGCCTCTCGGGTTTAAGATGGGATCAGCTTTTTTTTATACATGAATACAAATCTCTTAAATTGAAAACTTCAGCTGCCTATATCAGCAAAAATACTGTAACCCACTTCTCTCATTCACTTTCCAGGAAATGACCCAATCATGGCCACCTCTTCTGACAGAGATTCCTACTCCTACTTATACAGAGCCTTCCAAATTTCCATTACCAACAAAGGTAAACACCCTCTTTTTGCCGAGGCTTTTGATAAGTTAGAAGAGAGCTTTCCAGCTCTCACATCTTTTCATCTGATTTTGTCCTCCCTTCATAGATAAAGGCTTTTAGGAGATACTTCTTCAAAATATTTCAATAATACTTAATTAATATTATAATATTAAATTAATAATTATCTTCGATAATATTTCTTCAAAAATGCACGTACCACTAGTGTGCTAGCAGCAGCAGCACGTATCATTTCTGTTCATGCTAAGCTGCGTCAGGCCAGCTTAGACTATTGGACACTTCAGAGTTATTCTTGGAAAAGTTGCTCAAAGTATGTGTTACAGTAAGAAACACAAGAAAGTGGGATTGCTGGTCCACTGCTATTGAGAGATGATGTATTTTATTCTCATTTTGCACTTTGTCCTTTCTTTCCAGGAATCACAATATGTTGGATATGTAGCACAGGATCGGAGTAAGCAGAAATCCAAAGGAGAGCGCCCTGTTGCATGTATATTGACAGATAGTTTTGGGTGTCATACATTGAGGACATGGAGTGTTTACATTAATTAAGGGACATGATTTCCTGTGCTTTGTTGAGCACTGATGAATTTAGAAAATGCTGAAGAGATGTATACATTCCTTACCTAGAAATTAAGGCAGCAGTTCTGCAGAGAACAAATGGTATTTCATTAGGAAACCCCATTTGGAGGGATAAATAATCTCAATGGCAATCAGTTACGTCCTGGAAGAAAGTGACTTTCTGATCTGATGCTCAGAGACAATAGGGTAAAATACGCTACAAGTGAGGCAAATAAACCCAACTGATTTTTTTTTGATTTCCAGCACCGGACGATGGACCTTCAGATACGTTGCTTCGTTCTCAGACAACAGTGTCGTAAGTAACCAGACTCAGTTACCATCTCTACTGTGCAGTTCCTTAGAAGCACGTGAAAGTAGTTAAAATCTGGTTCACTTGATGATTCCAAAGAGTAAGGTTTTATCAGTCTGATTTTTCCAAGAAAATTTCAATGCAGGGGATTTTTCACCAACAGAAACATTATGGTTTCATGATAGAATCATAGAATTCTTCTTGGTTGGAAAAGACCTTTCAGATCAAGTCCAGCCATTAAGCAGACAGTGCCAAGTCCGCCACTGCGCTGTGTCATGATTGTAATGACTGTGTTAAAAACAAAACCAACCCCCCAGCTATGAAAGTACCAGATTGAAGGGGGTTTTGTTTGCTCTTTTAACCTGCAGCTCCTTAACATCTTGTCACTTACTGCTTGCTGTTGGAGCTAGAGCTCTTTTCTGTAGCCTTTTTTAACAGCATGTATATACTTCTGCTTCTCTTTATAGAGTTCTTCTTTCTCCTATCCTGTATTCCGTCAGAAGAAGGCTTCTGAAAATTTGAGTCTCAGTGTCAGATGTTTATGCAGAACGGCTACCAAAGTTTGACAAGGCTGGGAAGGAGTGCTGACTAGTGAATTAATTGCTCCAATAGAAAATTTTAAGTTGGTGGATAACGAACTTGCAGGTGGCAGTGGTTACCAGTTAATTAGGTTATTTAGAGAAACAGCTTGAAAGTAGCTTTGTGTGGGCTGCCATTAACCTGTCAGGATTAATCTGTCCAGATGGCAGCGCTGATAAGTTCTGAGCCCCGAGGAGGCAATAGAAATCCTTCCATGTCTGGAAGACTAAGGGGCCTGTGTGCAACGTGACTGCTGAACCGTTCAATGCCTATCAGTTGATGTGATTTGTAAAGATCTGATATTACTCCAGAGTATGTTGTTCCATGGAAGGCTGCAAGCTACAGGCTACAAAGCTTGGTTTCCTTATCATGAACAATGTAATTAAAACCCCAAACAAAAGTGAGCCAGTCCCAAATGAGGAAGAGCAGCTCTCCACCTTGGTTGAGATTGCAGCGTCTTGCACTCAAGCTCTGTCAGGTCTGTAACAATCAACCCTTTTCATGCTGTTGCAGCATCGTGCAGAGGAGCCTCCCCTGGCTGGTAGTGTGGGATAGTGTCTTACTGAGTAGTTAGCCGCTCCTTTAATCCATTCTTTCTTTTGCTGCTCCTCCTTCCACCCCAGCTTGCTCCTCCTGAATGACTTCTGGGAATTTTCTTTGCACTAGTAAACATACTCGTTTCAACTGCTCCAGGCTCTGCCTTCCTCCACAGACAATCTTTTTCAGCTCTTCTCAGCTGCCTGTAGAAATCCCTTTAGAGCTTCAGTCAGTTTTCCAGGCAACAGAGGGAGAAGAGACTTCTACCGTAGGCAAGAATCTGAGAATACTGCTTTCTTAGCCCAGAGGCCCAGAATTGTAACTTTGGCGTGGGACATACCTCTGTCCTTTGCCAACATCCCCTCTCTGCTCAGTGTCCTTGGGGGCTCTTCAGAGCCAGTGTACCCACAGTCAGCAAAGACAGTTGAAGCGGGAGGAACAGGGTGGCTTAGGCTAACGTCCAAAAAGGAGTCAAGAAAGATTTCTGCAGGGACTTCCTCTACACCTTTCCCTTGAACCGATGCATCCCTTCTTTTTTGTGTTTTGTTTCACTGGCACAACAGGGCTTGCTTTCTTTGCTGTTTAAAGCACACGTGACTGAAACTTCAGCTGCCTGGAGTAGCTTGCGTTAGGAGGTGTAGCTGGCTGAAAACAAGCACTGCTTGTGCTGGCTAATTCGAAGTTGAAATCCCAGCGCGTTTGTGTGCCCAAATTAAGCGTTCAGCTTTACAGAGCATGCAAGGGTTTCCCAGGTGGCTTTCGTTCTTGAATACAGCCCCAAGTTAGCACCTGGCTGTGCTGGAATGGAGGAGCCCTTCTTGTGAAAGGGGAAATGCCATGCTCATTTGTGGTGATGCATCTTTAACCCAGCTGGCAGAGAAGGACCAGCCTTTGCTTTCAGTGGGGTTGTTTCGCAAGCAATGCTGATTTTAGTGCTCCTTCTCTCAGTAAGGGAGCTTTTTAAATAGCGTTAGGGAGAGATTGATGGTGTCCATCTAAGCTGCAAAAGAGCAGGTCCTGCAAATGAAAAGTTGGGGTCTGTTAAGTCATGAGCTAATTAAGGCGTTATAATTGTTGAAGCAGATTTATTGTCTTTAACGTGGCTATTTAACACTTTGTTGAAACCTTGTTTTGGGGAAACTGGCTTTGTCTGTCCTTGCAGAAATAGGACTTATTTGAAGTTTTAGTGTTCTTCCTTCATCCTAAATTGAACTGAAGTCGTTGCAATGTTCTTTCATGCCGATGCATTTTATTTACCAGCAGCTCAGGTGAAAAGGCAGACTTTTTTATTAGGAACCGTTAAATCAGATTTAAACGAAGATCTAGGTAACACTCTTTGCATTATCCTCCTGACTCTGAGGGAAATGTATCCAACTCTTAACGAGTTGGAAAGGAAAGAACTCATAGAGATGCCAGTAGACATTTGGCCAAACTGCCCAGAAGTGGCTGTGCTGTTGCTGCTCTTGCTTTTTCCTTTCTGTGTCTCAGTGGGCTGGCAGCGAGTTTCGGCTCTAGCCCGTCTGTGAAGTTGGAGTGTGCAGAGCTGCTGCAGACTGTGCGCCATTTGCCTTCTGTAGGAAGCTCAGCGCCTCGTTTTCCAAGGTGGTGTCTCATGGCGCTTCCCTTCAGTGTTTACTGTAAAAGAAGAGGCAAGAGGTAAATGCCACTGAAAAAAGTGTGTGAGGAAATGAGGCAGAGGAGACTGGGGGATGGAGGAGGACAGCCACAGGGAAACGGCACAGGCCAAGTGCAAAGAGAGCACGGTAGGTGTTTGGGTGTAATCAAAGTCCGTGTGCGCAGAGAACCTCTTGTACATCAGTGTAAGGTACTCAGGGACTGTGGGGTTGGTACCTTTCCAAGAGGCATCGTCTGTGTGGGAAGGGTTGGCTCTGTACCGGTAGACACAAGAGACCTTTGGGGTTTCCTGGTGCCATCCTGCTCCCTGGACAAGAGTGGATTTGTCACATCTGATTGGTGGCATTGTTTGTTGTGAGTCCGTGGTCAGCTTTGGCAGTGAATGTGGTCCTGCTTCAAGGAGAGGATCTCCATGCAAGGCAACCACTTTGGTGTGACTGTAAAATAGTGTCTCTCTTGTGGGAACTGTGCTGAAATAAGGGAATCGCTTTTTTGGCGCAAGGTTTTCACTCCTCCGATGTTGCAGAATCAGGAAAGCAAAGGTCACCTCGGGGTCATCAGAGGTGACTCCAGAGCTGTAATAAGTGGTTTTGCTTTGTTCGTAATTGGACATGAAGGCTTGAAAGAGCGTGAAGTTTTGTGTAGGTTTCCTTTTCCCAACAAGTGTCAGGAACACCAACTCTCCCCCCCTTTTCCAGGGTGGATGTGGTTTCCTGGGAATCTTTCTTTCTTGTTCTCCTGCTGTAAAATGTGTTGTCATGAGGGGTTGGAGGCTTACTTTTTTTATTTGGGCATGAGAGAAATTTCTCACAGGAAGGCCTTAGTTGGAAATGAGGTTGAAATGAAGAGAGCTTTGATCTGAGTGATCGAAATGCCTGTGTCAGTCGCCAAGCTTTTATCCCATTTTGAAAGGACACTTGTGTAATTCTCTGGGTTGAGGAGTTGGTCTCCAGCTAGTTTCAGGATTGGAATCCCTGTACTTTCGAATAGCAGGAGGTTTGCCTTTTTTCCAGCTCCTTTTGGAATGCCTGTGTGATTTCCAGAGGAGGATAACACCTGGGAGAACCTTGGGTCCCTTCCCACCAATCCTTCCCTTGCAGCCTTTTGAGGACTTCAGTAATACTCTGAAATAGCAAGCAGTAGTTACCAGCTGCAGGCAGAGGGCTAAATTATGCTTCTCGAAGCATTTGCGGGCAGCCCGCTCTCTAGCAATAGTAAAAGAGAGTTTGTGGCTCCCCACTTGTAAACGGCTTGGAGTGCCTGAACTGCTTCATGTCAGGGTTATTGCTGAGATGTGCAGGAGCATCAAGTCCATTGTGTAGAGAAGAAATAGGAGGGAGGCTTTTACTTACGTACGTATGGTAGAACACTTGAGCAGCAAAAAGAGAAGGGCTGTGACAGAAGAAATATTTGCAGCCCCTGAGAGCAGAGAGCATGAGCGTGCACAGCTTCTGGTGCTCAGATGATGCTTTCTGCCCCTTGGGGACTCAGTGCAGGCCAATAGCATGCCAGTCTCTTAATGTACAAGGATCAGACTTCCTCCACCCTGTGGTGCTGTGGTAGTGTGCTAGATAAATGTAAGCGAGGAGCGTCTGCTGAAGATTTGTCTTTAAATGCTGGAACCGACCATGTGGCTGTGGGAATGTAATTTATTCACCTTTTTATTTGTTGCAGGTGTGAAGTGACACTTGGGTGTCACCTGTTTCCGATCCCTTCTTAATGCTGAGGATTATGGTTCTAATCATTCAAGAATAAGCTGCGGTTTCAGTGGCTGGTCGTCCTCCCGTTCTTGGTGTACAGTGCAGCACAAGTGTTGAACGTGGTGGCATTTGTCCAGATTTCTAACCACTGAGATAGGCCTGATTTTAAACACTTGTCCATCCTGCAGCTTCCATTGCCGCATGCTCTGATCCATATATTACGCGTAGCTCAGGAAATCTGTTCACACTGCAGGAAATCTAATGGCCAGCTGTGCCCATATTGCTTGTCCTTTTAAGCTGGTATGCAGCCATTTGCCCTGCTGTCTTTTGGACCAGATGCAGGAAACAAATTTGTGCAAAACGAATTTGTTGGTCGAGTCGCATACAGTGGGGTAGAGTGCGTACCTGCAGGCATGCAGGAGTCATTGCCTTCTCCAAACCTCAGTGGAGGCAATCTGTCAGCAGGTGATTGCTCTGGATGATCTGGGGGGTGGCAGCTGTTGTACGGGGAGTAGCGTGCGCTTGTTCTGCATGATAGCTGAGGTGTTTGAGGGGATGGCAAGGGAACTTGGAGTGGAAGAGGAGTTGGAGTTGAAGGGGAGTTGGACTAGACAGCCATTAAAGGTCCCTTCCAAAGCAAGCTATGATTCTATTCTGCGATATTTGTACCCTCAGAGAGTTCATTATTTCTGCTTTCATGAGAAATGGAAGTAGCCTCAAACTGCTTTTTAGGCAGGTAGAGAGCATTTCCCTTCTCCACTAAAATAATTTTGTTGTTTTTGTCTTTGTGTGCCTGTGACTTAATGGACGTGCAAGTGTGTGTTTTGAATCATGACCCTGCCTGGAATTTCGGGTGGCCTTTATGGACAGGAATTTCTCCTTCATTCCAGCATAGCATTTGCAATGCTTCTAATGGATGTGCTGCAGTTCCCCTATACAATATGCATAATTTGTACTGGCAGCATTTTGGCTGGATCTTTGCTAGAGCAAATGCTTGCAGGAGCATGTCTTCGAATGGGAGGCTTGTGCATCAGTCATGGGCTACTGCCTTCAGTTCTTGCTTGTGGCTTGCATTTGAGGCATTGACTTGGATTGGTATATGATGTTGAGGTTTGTGGCCTGAAAATAGGAGTCAACTGCTTTTCTGCAGAGAAAATAGAGACATACTCTTAAAGCACTGGAACGCTGAGCTAAGATTTAGTTGGGTGATCTTTCAGCTGGTGTAATAATGGAGGGGCTTGGAGGCTGGGGTTCATTCCTCCCTTTTTCTCAGTAAAAGCAAACCCCACTCTTTTGGAGTGAAAGGAGAGATGTGTTCTGGGGGAGAGAGGGTGCTGGATCAGGTCAGAGGCTGCTGCTGTGCTGTGTGTCAAGTAATCCTCTCTGGAGCCGTAACAAGGAAGTGAAGCTAGGGAGCATGTGTGCAGGGAGTAGGGACTGTGCCATGGGAAAAGTGGGTTGTGGAACAGGGGAGAGGACTGTCCCATGCACAGCAGAATGAAGCCAGATGTGCAACATTACACTTGAGTCTTTTCACTGGGTTTAGCTTAATTTCCGCCTCCTGGTGTTGCAGTCCATGAGTTGGAATGCGCTGCTCAGTATTTTTGTGGAATCTTTGAGAAGCTGAATAAAAGTGATGTAAAGGAGCAGTTGTGACACAAGGTTTAGAGTTACTTGGTGTTGCTTAAAGCTGCCGGAGTTGCCTTGTATTCCCAACTTCAGATGATCAGAAACCTGATATGCTACCTTACTGTTAAATGCGATAGTCCCTGCCATTCAAAAAGTGCAACAGTTGAAGTCTCCAACTTGAACCCTCTCAATCTTGTAAGTGTTGTCCAGTTGAGCAGGCAAGTCTTAAAGGAACAGCTCAGTTTAATTATGTCAAAGTCTGTGCAGGGTCAAGTGTCAGGGTGAGTACCTATAAGCACAGAAGACACCTTCTACCATAATGAAGAAAGAGAGGCAGTGCTGCAGTTTATTTGCTTTGTTGGGTGATGTGTCCCAGGGAATTGCCCGTCTCCGTCTTTAAGTGAAAAGGGGCTGTGTTGGAGGGATGCCTTTTTTGCAATATGCTGATATCCTGGTTGCAAGTTTTTATTCCAAGGGCAACTCCTGGGGCTTAATTCTACTTGCAAAGCAACTTGCTTGTATGTTGTTAGCAGCTGAAGATGTGGTATCTAACGCACAATGAAGTTTCATATGCTTTTTTTGGATTCTTAATGTCATCTTCCCTTCCAGAGAAATTGAAACATAATTGGTCCATGATGCAACTAAGTTTGTAAAAAATCACTACATTGTCGGTACACCGTATTGATCCTAAGTGCTGAATTCTCTTTCCATCTCCAGAGCATCAAACTGGAAAGCTTCATATGAATACCAGACGGAAGATTTTCTACCTCCACCTCTGCCGCCAATGCCTCCTGCGCCAAAGTCAACCAGGGTGGCCCAAAAGAGACCCAGAAGCGAGAGTGATGAGCTGACTGCTATCGATAACACCGCCAAGAGTAAGAGCGATGACAAGGATCCTTTGATCTGCAAGCACCGCAAGGTGGAGAGCAATGAAGCTGACCTCTCAAAGGATATCAAAGTAGGCATCTATTATAACTAACAGGAAATTTCCTGCAGCCCGTGGATGCTGTGTAATTCTCTGAGGCTACAGAAAAGGGAGGAAGATAACCAGCCACCAGAGAAAGCTCTTTGACGCATTTTGCCCCTTTCATGGCTATCTGTAACCATCTGGCACTAGCCCAGAAGCCTGCACTGTAACTTCTCTGCTGACTTGCCATCATTTCTTTTCATCGCATTAGTGAAGCATAGTGAGAAGAGGTGCCCATGTAAAAACCAAAGGCATCCTGTTGATGGTATTAACTGTTCCTGACTGTAGGCAACTACATGTCCGAGACTGGGGTAAGATAAGGGTGTTTACAAAAGGGAAAAGTGGGCTGCTTGAAAATAAGAAACATACAACCTGGGTTTGAGGGTTTCATAGTATCATATGATTTGGAGAGAACTCCAGGAGCAAACTCGCCAACAAAGTTTTCAAGTTGACAAGCAGGTATTCCTTATTGCGGCGCCGGGAGACACGGGGATAGTGCTGCTGTTGTCCCTCTGTGCCACTTCTTTGAAACCAACCAAATGTTTCCTCTCTTTTTTTCCAGTGTTTTCTGGGGATCTCGACGCAGCATCGGATGAGCTGTGACTGACCAGCAGCTTGATCAGACTGGTCCACTATGTTAGATAAAGTTTACACTGGCTGCAACTTGAAAACAAAACGCCTTAGCTGGTGCTCAAGTTAATGAAGTTGGTTCTTCTTACGTAGCCGCGACAAAGTTCTTCTTCTTCTTAATTAGCTGGAACAAGTTCTTCTTCTTCTTAAGTAGCTGGAACAACTTCTTCTTAAGTAGCTGGAACTACTTCTCCTTCTTCCTCTTAAGCACCTAAACCAACTTCATGTTAGGTACCTGCAACAACTTCTTAGGTGCATTGAACAACTTCTTCGGTAGCTGCAACAACTTCTTAGGTACCTCGAACAACTTCTTAGGTACGTTGAATAACTTCTTGACTACCTGGAACAACTTTTTAGGTACCTTCAGCAATGTCTTAGGTACGTGGAAACCCTTCTTAGGTACCTGCAACGACTCCTTCGGTACCTGCAACAACTTCTTCGGTAGCTGCAACAACTTCTTAGGTACTTTGAACAACTTCTGAAGTACATTCAACAATATCTTAGGTACCTGGAACAACATCTTAGGTACCTCGAACAACTTCTTAGGTGCCTGGAACAACATCTTAGCTACCTGGAACAACTTCTTAGGTACCTGCAACAACTTCTTAGGTACCCGGAACACCTTCTTAGGTACCTCGAACAACTTTTTGGGTGCCTGGAACAGCTTTTTAGGTGCCTGGAAGAACTTAAGTACCTGAAACAACTTCTTGGGTACCTGGAAGAACATCTTAGATACCTGGTACAACTTGCTAGGTGCCTGGAATAGCATAAGTACCTGGAAGAACTTGTTAGGTTCCTAGAAGAACTTCTTAAGTACCTGCGACAACTTCTTAAGTACCTGGAACAACATCTTAGGTGCCTGGAACAGTGTTTATGGTAACTGAACAACTTCGTAGGTACCTGCAACAACTTCTTACGTACTTGGAAGAACTTCTTAGGTGCCTGGAAGAACTTAAGTACCTGGAAGAACATAAGTACGCGGAAGAACTTTTTCTTCTCACGTACCTCAAACTTATTTTTCCTCAGAGCATTCGTAGTGTTACTTTTTTTTTTTTTCTCCCCTTGGTGGGTTTTTTTTTTTTTTTGCACTTTGAAAGTCTCAGCCTCTCTCTTGAGTTATTGGATCGTTCACCTGTTGAGCTGTTGAACTGTCCACCACAAAGCACCAGCAAAGGAAAAGGAATCATCGTGGGATAGATTTGGGTACCCTGGAAAGACTTGAAACTGGTTTTAGGAGGGAAGCCACAGCGCTGATGGCACCTTCCTTTAAAACGACGAAGTGCAATGAATTGCCTGAATGGCTCAATGTATTGATGGTCTACGAGCATTTCTATGATGAATAACCAGCAGAGCAATCATTGTTCGTGAAGAAGTGCTGCCAAGAAGGAAATCTTCCTCCCGAGGTTGTTCTGCAACATCCCAGAGTTTGCAACAGCTGTTTGCCCAGAAGACATCTGAGAGAAGTGTTATTGCAAGCCCAGGGGCAGTCTTTGGTGTCTTTACCTCTGCATTGGCAAGGGACAACCTCAGCAGTGCCAGGCAGCGTTATGTTATAAGAAAAGCCACAGAAATTGCTGCCTTGCTGTTTCCAACCTCACCCTTTTGCATTTATCAGCCACCCGCTGTCCTGAGAACTGGGGGAAAGCCACTGCCTTCGGTGCTGCACGTTTACTCAAGTCATCGCTGCTTTGTTCCGCCTTGCCATGCACACATGCTCTTAGCACTTGAACTGTGTTACTTAGGGTCTTGTTTGGTTTCAACCTTGTGAGCAAAACACAGCTGGGGTGGCAAAATGACCAAGTGTGGTTGGAAACAGCTCTGCCCCTGCTGTGGTGAAGGGACATCCCTGACGCTGAGGACTTCTTGTCCTGTTGCTTTTTGCCATTTTGACGGGTGGGGGAACTTGGCTTGTACTGGGTCACTGTGACTGTTTGGACACTGTTGCGGGTCTGAGAGCTTACATGGGGAGGAATCACTTCTCTCTAAGGAGGGACTAAGTGGTTGAATGTGGACCATAAGACCAATTTTGTGTTTGGGTATTTGCCTGTAACCGTTGTTGGTGTCAGTGAATATCTAAAAGCAGGATTTGGTACCAAAGTAGGACATCCTTCACGTGGGAGGTAACTCATGTGCTCTTTCTCACCCAAACTATAGGATGGGCCCAGCAACCTAGGGATTTGTCAAGGGAACACCAGAGGGAATAACTAGCTCTTTGCAAGCGTTTTCTCCTTGTTGGGAGCTGCATTTTGCAAATGTGGTTTTGCAGGTGACAAGAACTGAGAGGGCAGCATCTGCGGCACTTGTGTGTTCAGCAGAGGGACACCATTCTCTGCCCAAAGATTTCCTGTTGTGTGACAGCAGCATCCTGCTCTCCTCATATCTCACAGTGTGCCTTAGGCCTCTGGTCCCCTCTCGCATCCCTTGCCCTGTCTCTGACAGACCTGTGGGAGTGGTGAAGAGAAGGGTGCCCTAAACCAGCTGTACTCACAGGAAGGGATTAGCTCCCTTTTCCACATGATTTCAGGATGGAGGAACAGGTCTGCGTGTGTGCAGCAGTATTTTGTGAATGACCTGCTGGTAGTTTGGATGGTCACAAAAGTGGAGAGCAAAAGGTCTGCGTTTCCAAAAGCAGTTTCTGTAGGAATGGCCTCTGCCACCGGGCAGCCTGGAGTCCTCTCGCCTACCCTGGCAGGTACCTTTTTCTTAAAAGCCATCGTGTTTCAGCCTCAAGCCAGGCCAGAGGCCTGTGCAGGGTTAGGCAAGATGCTCATCATTTTCACCTGGGCCTGGTCAGGACTTAGCAAGTGTGAATGACTGAGTGAATAAAACCAGAACACGTAATAGTGGAGGAAATCACATTTTCCATTGAGGAACAAAATCCTGACTCCTAGGGAAACAGGTGATGCTGAAGTCCCGTAAGGAAAGGAGGCAGCTATGGTAGCAAAGCGAAATCATTTCCATGCCGTATTTACGTAGAAGAAATAATACAGTCTTGAAATTGTCAAACGTTCTATTTTTAAGATGCCATTTATTTAATAGTTGAAAACCCCACAGAGATCTCTTCTGTAAATTCTGACTTCTGCGATGTCCTTGGTTTGGTTTTGTCCTCTCCCTTCCCTCTTGGTTCCCGTTATAAATCTGTACGTCCTAAGCTTATTTTGGGGACATATGTCCCTCTTGTGAATGATGTTTTCTGCCCTGTGTGTGATGGAGTTTCTGAGATGGTCGATTCACTCATGTGGGGAAATAAACAATAAATGAAGTAGCCCATTTGTTATGAGTTGTTGCAAGCGTCTTCATGCTTCTTGTAGAGAAGCTGCAGTTTGCCTCTCCTCTCTGAATGGTCTCAGTGTTTCCCTTCTGAATGAGGTGTAAGTATGAATGTATGTACGAGAAGTCTCTGTTTCAGTTGCTTCCCCGTTTGTCACCCCTTGCCCTTACTTCAGGAACAAGAATGTGTGCGAATCTAGGTGCTGAGGGTGGCAGGAGGGTCATGATATGAGGCGTCAGCCCCTTATCCTCCTGAAATGGATTCAGGGAAGACTGTGCTGGAGTCAGCCACTGACAGCCACCAGAGCCTGGCTCTGAGCACTGGCTGATAGGGAAATCCCATTCCCTCAGGGAATCCCACAGGGTTCCATGCCCCATGGTAGCTCTGCTTCTCGTCGGTTGTGTGAGGTGAGCTCTTTGCAATGGCCTTAATAGTTCTTGTTTGGGGCTTTTCCCATGATCTTGCTTTATGTTGGGCAATGTAACTGTTCCTTGGAAGAGTGATTTCTGCATGGCTCTGTGCAGTACTGTGATACAATTCGTGCATTATTCAGGTCCTTTCTGCATCCGACACTGCGCCCAAGATGTTTGCTGACAATGGTTGTGGTTTGCTAATGTAGCGTGTAAACTGTAGAGGATACTGAAGCCTGTTGTAATACCCACCAGATACGCTGCTGTTACAGGTGTTGCATAGAAAATGTACATGTTGGGGGGGGGGGTGTCCGTGCACTTTGTTGCTGTACACATAAAGCCCCAATGGCAAAACTGTACTGGCGGAAGAGTAAAGGAAAGAAATATCTCCTTAGTGAAAAAACCCAGATGTGAAACATCCCCATGTGAGCATCTGGTGGGAGTTTTAGTTACAGACTCAGACAGGAGGAGCTTGGTGGTGCATTTGCTCAGGCAAGGTGGGACTGGGACTCAGTTCCCTGCCATTGATCGGTGTTTCAAGTGGTGTGACAGCAGGGCACCCCCAGGCCGGTTGCAAGGTGCATGGAAGGTAAGAAGAGGAGCGTGGGAAGGTAGCCGCTGGTTGTGGCCACGCATGTGTGGCTTTTGTTCTGGTTCTGGTGGGGAGCGAGGGTTAGTTGAACACAAGCTGCCCTCTCTGCTGGCCAGGGTGCAGCTGTCCCTGTGTCACTCAGGTCCTCTGTTCCATCGGCTCCCTACCCCTCACGGCCCAAAAGGTTTGTTCCCTACGATCCTTGCTTGGGGCTAAAGCAAGGAGGGTTCATGCTGGAGGTGGGATGGAGATGGGGAGCGGAAGGAGGGATGCAGCAGGAGGAGGAGGTGTGACGTGCCCGCAGGGAGGTCATCTAAAAGCCAGGGAGGGCAAAGGGGGAGCAGGAGGCCGTGGGGCTGCAGCATCCGTGGCCCTACTCAGCTCTCTGCCCAAGGCAGTGGCCCCATCCCCAGCTGAAACAGCCAAAAATACTTTGGGGTTGTTTTGCAATCAGATTTTGTTTGTTTCTTTATTTATTGAGCCTTTCTTGACTAACTCTGATTTTGCAAGCGTGTTTAATCTCTTTTGAGATTTGTTACATGCCGTAAACTATCTGGCCTTGTCGCTTTGGCTTGGCTTATCCTTTTCAAAGCCAAATGTGACATTTGGCAAAGGGGCTGCATTAAAGTTGACTGCAGTTTCTCTGCCCTGTGCTGCTCTCCAAACACTAAAATAGCCTGGGCATGTTGAAGGGACATTGAGGTGCTCAATGACATCTTTTAGCTTTGGTCTTCACCAGCAGGAGCTCCAGCCAAGTGCCCAAGTCACAGAAGGCAAAGCCGGGGCCTGGGAGAAATGTGCCCGTGGGATGCTGTGGTAGATGCCCCATCCTTGGAGGGATCCAAGGCCAGGGTGGATGTGGGTCTGTGCAGCCTGATCTAGTCGATGTCCCTGTTCATTGCAGGGGTTGGACTGGACGGGCTTTGAGGGTCCCTCCCAACCCAACCCACCCCAATCTGTGACTCAGAAGCCAGGCAGGCAGCCGCAGGCACACGTGTGTTCCCTTCGGCACAGCCCAGTGCACGTGTGTCTGATCTCTGGGAGGACACTGCTGCCCCACCTGCCATAGGTTGTGTGCACTCCCTGGAAGCCTGAGTCACCATTCTGGGGGCAAGCTGAGGGCAGGTATGGATTGGCATGGCCTTTTTGCCTGGAGCGATGGAGCACCACAACCCCTGCACACCAGGCAAGTCAGGCGGCAGGAATCACATAACTTCCCATTGGCTTTCCTTGTGCTGGAACAGCTTTGAAATGCAGCAGTCTGGGATCCAAGGAATTGTGTTGGAATGCCATGAAGCGGCAGCAACGCCACCAACCTGGCTGCCAGAGCCAGAAAAGAATTGCAAATCTAAGTGTCATCTCTGGGCTGGAAGCGCTTTATTTGCTGCCAGCTCCAGGCGAGAGAACGCGCAAGGGTTCAGAAAACAAACACAGACGTGGTAACAGCAGCCAGCAAAACGTTTAAGTGGAGCATCTGGAATGAAGCGCTTGGGTTTGCAGAGCTCTGCACTGCAGCAGTGCTGAGAGTAGTTCTGAAAGCAGGTTCAGCCTAATTTAAGACAGAAAGCCCCATTTAATGGTGGGAGCCATCTGGAGTCCCCAGCCACACACACAAGCCTGCGCTCTTTCTGACAGAGCTGACAGTGCATGCCTATGTTTGGTGTCCATTTTAAACTGTGCAGGTGGCTCGTGCATCACCTTCTGGACTCTTCTGTCCACATCTGAACGCTGCAGCAGGGTGTCTGATCCTAATAGAGCCGCGCTTGCTTTGCTTTTGGCTGGGTGCCACAGCAGATGATGCACTGCCCTTGGCAGCGGTGTGGTTTGAGAGGAACTGGGGAGCCACAGTTGGAGTCCCGAGGTGAGGAGCAGTGTGCGCATGAGGGCTGCTGTGGGGCAGCAGGAAAGGGAGGTGCCATGTCCCAGAAGCTTGGGCAGCAGTGGGACTCTGCAGGTGGAGATACATGGCTCAATGTCCAGCTGGAGCCCAGTAATGAGTTGTATCCCTCAGGGATCGGTGTTGGGACCGGTCTTGTTCAACGTCTTTGTCAGTGACATGGAGAGTGGGATTGAGTGCGCCCTCAGCAAGTTTGCCAATGACACCAAGCTGAGTGGTTCCCTTGATACACTGGAGGGAAGGAATGGCATCCAGAGGGACCTTGACACGCTTGTGAGGTGGGCTGATGCCAACCTGATGAAGTTTAACCATGCCAAGTGCAAGGTCCTACACCTGGGTGGGAGCAATCCCAGGCACAGCTCCAGGTTGGGCAGGGAAGAGATTCAGAACAGCCCTGAGGAGAAGGACTTGGGGTGTTGGTCGATGAGAAAATGAACATGAGCCGGCTTCAGTGTGCGCTTGCAGCCCAGAAAGCCATCCGTATCCTGGGCTGCATCAAAAGGAGCGTGACCAGCAGGTGGAGGGAGGTGATCCTGCCCCTCTACTCTGCTCTCGTGAGACCTCACTTGGAGTACTGTGTGCTGTTCTGGTGTCCTCAACATCAAAAGGACATGGAACTGTTGGAACAAGTCCAGAGGAGATCGGGAGGATGATCAGGGGTCTGGAGCACCTCCCATATGAAGAAAGGCTGAGAAAGTTGGGGCTGTTCATCCTGGAGAAGAGAAGGCTGCGTGGAGACCTCATAGCAGCCTTCCAGTGTCTGAAGGGGGACTATAGGGATGCTGGGGAGGGACCCTTCATGAGGGACTGTAGTGATAGGACAAGGGGTAATGGGTTCAAGCTTAAACAGGGGAAGTTTAGATTGGACATAAGGAGGAAGTTCTTTACTGTGAGGGTGTTGAGGCACTGGAATGGGTTGCTAAGTTGTGACTGCTCCATCGCTGTTGGTGGTCAAGGCCGGGTTGGACATAGGCTTGGGTGACATGGTTTAGTGCAAGGTGTCTCTCCCCCTGGCAGGGTGATTGGAACTTGATGATCTGAAGGTCCTTGCCAACCCTAACTATTCTATGACTCTCTATATATATATTTATGTATGTGCTTTATATTTCTTTGTGGGCAAGTACGTGTTCAGCTGAGTTCTCCTCCACAAACTGTAAACTATTTTTATTGTTCTTCATAAAGTTCAGGTGAATGCTTTGCTGTGAAAAATACGGCACTATGCCAATTTTTCAGCCTTTCTTCCCTAAACAAGTTGCTGTATAAATCCCATGTGTTACCTCTTGTGTCTCTAACATCAGTAGTGGTTTTGGTATTGGCTTTAGGGTGACTGTCAACCTGAGTTTCAAGCTCTTTTAACCTTCCCCAGGCAGCAATGCTGCCTGTTAGGCGTAAACGCTATTGTTCTTTCGAAGCCCTTGACAAAGCCGAGTAGTTTCACTTTACTTTTCACATCCCATGTATTTTAATTGCTGAGAAACCGTGCGTAAAAGAGTCATGAGATACTCCGTGCTTGACTTGTCTATGCAGTAATACTGAAGGTGGCAAATATGTTTTCCTGGCTTCAGCTCTAACAGTTATTTTCCAGTGACGTAGTAGCTGGCACAGTGCTGTGGTTTTGCTTTAGTCTGGAAATAATGCTGATAACCACCAATGGTTTTAGTTGCTGGTAAGTAGTGCTTGCTTTGGTCAAGGACTTCTCAGTCTCTCAAGCTCTGCCAGTGAGGAGGGGCACAAGAAGACAGGAGGGAGCAGAGACAGAACACCCGACCCAAGTAAGCCAAAGGGGGAATCCTTGCCACAGCACATCATGCCAGTGTATAAACTGGAGGGTATTACTCAGAAGGGACCGATCGCTGCTCGGGTCAGGCTGGGTATCAGTCAGCAGGTACTGAACAACTGTAGTGTGTCACTTGTGTTTTCTGAGCTTTCATTTCTTCTTGTTTCCTGTCATTATCAGTATTGTCATTGCTGGTGTTCTATTATCACTGTATGTTACTATTAGTTCTTCAACTGTCCTTATCTCAACCCGGGGTTTTACGTTCTTCTGATTCTCCTCCCCATCCCGCCCAGGGTAGGGCAAAGGGGGATCAGCGAGCAGCTGTGTGGTGCTGAGTTACTGGCTGGCTCTAAACCACAACGTATGCTTTGGGTATCATCTCTCTGTACCATGTGGCAAACTGAGAACCGGTTGAAGAAAATCTGCTGGAGTGCTGGCCCTGGGAAATGGAGTCTCTTGGCCCTTGTGGTTACAGGTACAGTGCCTGTGCCACCACCACATGGATTACTCAGTCTGTCAGGAGTGTTGTCTTGCTGGGATCACTTCTCACAGTAGAATATCCCTGCATGTAGTGCAGGTGTGCTGCGATGTGAACATCTATCACCTCAGCACCACACAGAGAACTGGCAGACTCTAAGTGCATGCTTCTAAATGTACTCCGTGTCTCTGACTAATACTGCAATCCCAAATGCAGACGTTACTCATGTACCCAGAAGACGTTCCCGTTCCTCTTCATCCTCGTCTATTTCTTTCCTTATGTCCTTTTGCTACAACTCTCCATTCCACCTCCTGGACTGCTGCATGCACCTTCGACAACGGGCTCCAGCCACTGCTTTTTCCACAAGTGGAAGGGTGGTTTGCAAACAGCACAACCGGGCCTGAATGTACGGTTAGTAACCTGCCTTAGGATATAGATATAGTTAAAGAAGGTGTGCCCAGTTGTGCAGGAGGTATACGCGGGATTTGTTCTGGGGGTTTGCTTTCCCATTTCCCTGGTCCTGCATCTGTCTGTAATCACAGCTGCAGCTCTGCCTTCAGCTGTGCCTGCTGCAGTTGTCATTGTAAGGAGCGGATCATTCGGGAAAAGCAGTCAGCGCCTGAAGTTAGTATTCTTGCCTCGGAGTCTTGACAGAGCTGGAATCCAAAGCTTCAGTAAAGGAGCCCGATTTTGGTTCCACCTCGTAACAGTGTTGAGCATTCATGCCAAGCACACTGAAATTGGAGCCAAGTGCATTCAGCATTTTGCGTATAAGGATTCTTTGTCTCCTTGAGGCAGGTAAGCCAACTTCAGTGTGGACAGGGATAGAGGATAAAGCAAAGGAGGGCTTGCGTGTGCAATCACTTTCTCCACAGCTTTCTCCACAGCTACTTTGACACTTGCCAAGCACATGAATTTCTCATGTCAAACAGTTGTGGGTTTAAGAATCTCCTTGTCTGGAGGGGTCAAGAGCTGGGAATGCAGCAAAACTGCGGTGCCTTTATCGTCCTGTATCTCCTGTGTGTGGCCTTACCCGGGATAGAGAAGCAGGACTTGCCCCTGAGGTATGGCCACCACAGGACCACCTGAAGCTGCACCTTTCAAGCCTCTTGGAGCTGGCCCCAGACAGTGCAGGCAGCTGATTGCTTGACACCTTGTTTGTCTCATAGATTGCCCTTGCTCTGATGCCACACAGGCTGCTGCTGGTATGCTCAAAACAGGGACTGTCAGCCTGGCGCATATGGCCTGTTTGGTTTCCTGTGCTGCTGGTCTCTCTGCTGTCATTCTGTTGCTTCTTAATATATAAGTTGTGAGTTTCTTGAGCTCAAGTCTGTCTTTAGGTTCTGGGATTGTTCAGCATAGTCTTAGTATGTGACAAGGCTTTTATTAGGAGTTAGTTCTCTAACAATAATAACGGCTCAAGGAGCAGTGACCTGACTTGACAATTGAAATAAGTGGTCTGGGTCTCCTTCATGTATCCTTGAGAAAAATCTTCATGTACAATAAATGAAATTCTAAAGTAAGCTCAAGTCTATGTATCTCAGTACCCTTTAACAAGTGCTGGATGCTCTGAAGCAGCTGTTCCACCACCTGGTGGCTCCTCAACCTGGCTGTTGGTATAATGACACAAACGCATCATTCCCAGTTCTACTATGGAGTAAGTTCTCATGCTTGATTCTACAGACAATAGGGCCATGAGTGTATGGTTATGAGGAGGCATTTCCTCAATGGTAGTGTGCCCAGAGCGCTGCCAGTCTTCCCATCAGGACAGTCAGATGGTATAACCCGCTGCCCTGGTGGAAATGATTCCTGAAGCGCAAATACCTGCTCTTCTTGGCTTTCCTCAGTGAATCATAAAGCACTAGCAAGCAAGGTTAGATTTATGCAGGAGCCGTGTGGGCCAAGATACACTTAAATAAGCAAGGTTGTCCATTCATACGATAATTATCCTGCATTCACCCCCTTTCTGTAACCAGCTTCTTTATGCACCGCTGCTTTTTCTTCCCAGCAGAGCCCAGAGTTGTTTGTTTCAAACCCCCGGATCACTGTAAGCATTCAGCAATCCTTATGCGTTGCCACAAGGCCTTACCATGACTGGCTTATGCTCACAGCAGCTCAGGCTACTTGCCCTGGCCTTCTGGTCCACAGACTCTGTATATAAACTGCTTGTCTAGTGATTTATAGCACCGGCATGGTTATGGCTGCTTTAGAAATGACCATTATCTTACAGCCAGATTCAATAGAAACATTCCCCAGCATGAGACCTGTGTGTCCAGCCACATCCATGTACTAGAAGGAAAGTTGGCCTTGTTTTACCTTAACATTTACCACCTTAGCTCCCAAATCACCTTCTTTCTCTTTCATTATGAAGGTTCTCTTGTGAGAAAGACATTATTTACGTGCCAGTTGTGTGACCAGTGGCTTGATGGGTTTTAGCACATAGGGACAGTGTAAATTTGATGAGAGTTTTCTTGTCGGGATGAGACCACTGCAACAGGACCCTGAGAACAAAAAGCACAACAGCTCTCACAAGGCCACCAACAAACCCGTCTTGGATCCCAAGCTCAGCAAAGACGTTTTGCCTGGCAGTGCCGAGGCGCGTGCCGCTTTCAACCCCTCTCCTCAAAGCCAGGGCACAACCCACACCGGCACTGGGAGCAGCAAACCTGCCATCGCGGCCGAAAAGAATTCTCACAAGGAGAAACTTCCCCTGCCCATCAAGGAGAAGAGTTCGCTCTCACCAGTGAAGGACTCCCCTGACCCTGAGCCCCTCCTAGTGAAAATAAAGCTCCCGTTCCTGGCAAGAGTCCCCCAGCGCCCTGGGGAAGGCAGTCAGCACAAGACAGCAGAGGCTGAGGAAGTCCCTGGTGCAAGGAAGCAGGACTCGGAGAGGAAAATCACAGGCATTCACAACAAGTCCCTTGAAAAGAGGCAGCGCTGCAGCCTGGTCCACCAATTTCTGGTAAGTGGCAGCTTGACAACTGGCTAACCAAGGTGAACCCACAGCAGTGCCAACAGAGAGGCTCCATGAAATTGCCCATGGGGATAGATGTGCGCATCAAACTCCAAAGCTTCACATGAATCCCAGAAGAAAGATTTTCTACCCCACCACTACCACCAATGTCTCCCGCACATCCTGCACCAAAGCCAAACCAAAAGAGACCCAGAAAAGACAGTGATGAGCTGACTGCCATCGATAACACCAGCAAGAATAAGAGCGACGACAAGGATCCTTTGATCTGCAAGCACCGCAAGGTGGAGATTAACCAAGCTGACCTCTCAAAGGATATCAAAGTAGGTATCTATTATAACTAACAGGAAGTTTCCTGCAACCCGTGGATGCTGTGTAATTCTCTGAGGCTACAGAAAAGGGAGGAAGATAAACCAGCCACCAGAGAAAGCTCTTTGAAGCATTTTGCCCCTTTCATGGCTACCTGTAACCATCTGGCACTAGCCCAGAAGCCTGCACTGTAACTTCTCTGCTGACTTGCCATCATTTCTTTTCATCGCATTAGTGAAGCATAGTGAGAAGAGGTGCTCATGTAAAAACCAAAGGCATCCTGTTGATGGTAGTAACTGTTCCTGAGTGTAGGCAACTACATGTCCGAGACTTGGGGTAAGATAAGGGTGTTTACAAAAGGGAAAAGTGGGCTGCTTGAAAATAAGAAACATACAGCCTGGGTATAAGGTTTTCGTAGTATCATAGAATGGTTTGGGATGGGATGGAGCATTTACCACTTCTTTGGGCAATCTATTTCAGTGCCTCACCACTCTCACAGTAAAGAAATTCTTCCATCCCCTAAATCTCCCCTCTTTAAGTTTGGTTTTCAGTTTGCTTATAAAATTGTCAGTGATCCTTGCAGCTGGACCTTTGCATTTTGTGGTTGTAAAACTCAATTATCTTCCTATGTACTAGTGGCTGCACGTGTGTGGTCTGGTATGTTGTGTGAGTCGAGCCTGATGGTGCTCGCTCCATCAGCTGGCTTCTAACTGCTTGCTTTTTCCCTATAATGTAGTTGGTAATGGAGAACCGTTAATTGTGGGGTTAAGCTGGAAATAAGTGGGAATGGACATTACCTATTGCTGCCTTGGTTAGTGAAAGGTTTCATGAAACACCGTGAAAAATGGGCTGCTCGCAGCCTTACTGCTATCTTAGCCATTGTGCAAGGAATGCTGCTACTTAATTTCTCCGTGCTTGGGAAAAGTATCAATGAAATGAATGGTATTAAGCCTTACTAGCAGTCAGGTGCGAAGCCAGGTTTCAGTTTCCATTATTGGCGGAGGTGCTGGGAAACAGGCAAGAAGACAGGGAGAGCCTGGAAGATAGACTGTGCCTGGGACAAAAGAATATTTTCTGTTGAAATTCGGGAAAGGCAAGCTTTGGAATCGCCTTCGACATATCTCTAACGAGATTTATCTCTATATCTATATATAGAGAGCCTGGAAGATAGACTGTGCCTGGGACAAAAGAATATTTTCTGTTGAAATTCGGGAAAGGCAAGCTTTGGAATCGTCTTCGACATATCTCTAACGAGATTTATCTCTATTCTAATATATCTGTATTTATCTCTATCTCTATTTATCTCTATATCTATATATAGAGAGCCTGGAAGATAGACTGTGCCTGGGACAAAAGAATATTTTCTGTTGAAATTCGGGAAAGGCAAGCTTTGGAATTGTCTTCGACATATCTCTAACGAGATTTATCTCTATTCTGTGACTTGTCAGGGATCTGCCGGACACGTCACAAAACTTTTCCCAGCGCCTTCATTGCCAAATGGTACCTCCAAGTCAAAGAGAGCGGAACTCAAGTTTAAAAGGTAAGGTTTTGTTTTATACCCCTCTTCTGTACTTTCTGAAGACACCAGGCCCGGCTGGCCCTGCAGCCACCCTCCCTTCTGCTTTAATAAGCACTTCCTTGGGGAAGAAAGAGAGAAGGAGAGGTGTCACTGACTTGCCCTGTACGGTCTTCTCCTGTCTGGGACTTACCCCTCCTACCTGCAAACCAAAGGTCTAATTACAGCAGTTTCTTGTATTAGAACCTGCAACTCCAGAAATCAGTCACTTTCTCACTCTGAGAGGAGGTACCTCTTGTGCCTGCCTACAAAGGATGGGTTTTGATTTGCCTGATTCTTGGCAAGTGGTAAACTACTCTGTGACAAGGTGCTGGGCAGGCAAGTAACCTTTTCTGAGAGGGCATGACTCTGTACTTGCTCATTTTGTCAGTGCACAACTGGTGGTGTGCCATTTGCACGGTGAACAGATTATCCCACTGCACAGAAATGTGTGTGTGTTCCTGCTTTATCATTGTTTATGTGTTGATTGAGACCAAGGCCGGTAGAAGCCTCGGTGGCAATATCTGCTGTAAGCAGATAACTTGAATGCAGGGTCTTCTGGTCTGAGGTAAGCGTGTGGTGCTGCGAAGATTACTGTAGGTTTCAGTCAGAACGTATTTGTGGGACTGTACTTGAGCAATGATAGAAGACTGCTGTTAGTTATATTAAATACAGGCAGCACAGCCTGAGGAACCATGTATTGGATAGGAGAGAGACAGGTATCAGTTTATTGGTAGTGAAATTAGGGGATGCATGAGTGTGTTTGAGAGTTGATTTGATGCCTTGCCTCAGAGCTGAAACAGCTGTTGGTTCTTCTGTCGTAGACTACAAACTTTTAAAATGAACTGTTTGCTTTCTGGTCTTGATGGACTGTATTTCCCAGCTGCTGCTGTTGCTTTGCTTTCAGAAAGGAGGTTTGCTTGGTTGGTTTTTGCCAAACAAAACGTTTCCTCTGAGATGTCTGTCTTGTCCAGAAACACTTGAAGTAGTATTTCACTTTCAGTGCTTCTGGGGCATGTCTTATGGGTCCCGGGCCTGTAGGTGGCCCATGGGGAACATCTACTTGAAGGGGTGCTGCCTGTTAATCCTGTAAGAGGAGAGCGAGTCACCTAAGAGGCCATACCTATTCCTGCTGCTTGGAAACCAAGGCATTCTGAGACAGCCCTCTCTCTGCTCAAGGTCATACAGGGCACTTGGAGCCAGGACTAAGGTCTTCCTCAGGGCAGGTTTCCTGACTTCTGGACCAGCGTTTGAAATCATGGCATGCACTGTTTTTTCGTATAAGGAGTGGGCCACTGGTGGCTGACAAGGTTCTCCTTATTTTGTTTCCTTAGATTCATCATGACACTAAAACCCTGTACGAGCCCCTCAGCATCTTCACATGAAGAAATCTTTGCCGTGTTATGGTGCGTAACTCTTTTTCTGTGCCTTCATACTTTTTAGACTTGGGCAAGTGAAAGACTCATTCCTTTCAGGGAAAAGGAATGAGTGAAATGGGAATCAGGGCTCTGCAAGGAAGAAAACCTCACAATATCAAACCCAGACTGAACCGGAACATCTCTAGTGTGAGCCGTTCTGTCACAAGGGACCACACGTGGAAGGCACAGGCTCTAAAATTTGATCTGCTGGCAACTTGAGAGCACCTAAGGGCTTTCACCTAAGGTGAAAGAATGCAATTTGGCTGCTCATGTTGGAGCCATCTGACTGGAGCTGTAGCTTGACCGTAGCTGAGGCACACAGCTGGATAGGGGCTTACTCAGCCTGTGGCACCTGTAAGAGCCTGGGCACCTGTTTATACGAAAGACCAGACCCACCCTCGTTTGGTTTTTTTCCCCTTGTGATTATTTCACAGGAGAAATCCTGAGCGTTCTTGACTGTGGAGTAGAGCTGAGGCATGCCTGCCTGCGTCCTACAGGGCTGGTGGCCGCTGAGTGGGCAGCAGCAAGCGTGACTATTGACCAAGCTTGGGTGTCTTTCTGTTCACAGCATGCGCTGCCTGTCCCTTCTGAAGATGGCAATGTTCCGGGACAAAAAAGAGACTGCAGTAAAGTATTGCAGCATTCTAAACGACCACTTCAAGGTAGGACACGCGTAACTGAGCTGCCGGATGGGTGGCATCACCCAGCCATCAGTGACCGATGTCAGCTGAACAGCCCAAATCTAACAAGAGTTCTTTTCCTTGCTGCAGAGACTTCCCACAAAAGCACCTTCTCCGTTTGGTGCAAGGTGAGATTTGAAAATACGTGTGTAGTAATGTGCCTCTAAGGGTGTGAGTGAAAACAGCAGCTGGAGTGCTTGAGCTGCAAGCTGCATGTGAGAGTGCCTTTGCATTTGCTCTTTCTTGCCGCCTGAAGTCATACTGTTAGGGGGCATGAGTCTCTTTCTGCTCTCTCTTTCCCATCTCTTCTTGTTGGGAAGAGGTTTTTTTTTGGTTATGAGGTCCAGAGTTACCGTGTATCAAGCAGAGCAGTTCTTTACCGAAGAAGTTTGTGAAAGAGTGCCTTTTCCTCTCATATGCCCTGCCCTGCGTGCTTGTTAACACTTCCCAGCCTTCTAATACCGCTGAGCTCTGTGTATTCACAGTGTGTTTAATGGGACCTCCCAAGTGACAGTGCTGCTGTTGTCCCTCTGTGCCTCTTCTGTGAAACAAACCAAACGTTTTCTCTCTTTTTTTCCCAGAGTGTTTTGGGGATCTCGACGCAGCATCGGACGAGCTGTGACTGACCAGCAGCTTGATCAGACTGGTCCACTGTGTTAGACAGGGTTTACATTGGCTGAGACTGGAAACCAAAATGCCTTCACTGGTGCTCAAGTTAGCTAGTTAAGTTGGTTCTTCTTCTACTTAAGTATCTGGAACAAATTCTTCTTCTTCTAAAAGCACCTGAAACCACTTCTTCTTCTTCTTAAGTAACTGGAACAACTTCTCAGGTACCTGGAAGAACTGCTTAGGTGCCTGCAAAAACATCTCAGGTACCTGGAAGAACTTGTTAGGTACCTGGAACAACTTTTTAAGTACCTGGAACTTCTTACTATCATTCTTATTCCTATTATTATTATTTTTTCATCCCTTGGGTTTTTCGTTTGTTTGATTTTTGCACTTTCAGAGCCTGAAGCAACCTCTCCCCACTAATGAAAGCTTGGATTTTCTTG